>JAPDNY010000005.1:114105867-114750867 GCA_029375565.1 Gekko gecko
GTGAGAAGCTAAAAAACTGTAAACTAGCTCACACTAACTAACCTTAGATGGAACACCGCATCTGAGTCCACAGTTTGACTTACAACAAACCTGAAAACCACAAAACTAATAATATCAAACAAAATACCTCACAATCATTAAACAGGAAAATAAAACAAACAACTACTAGAGACCATAAGAACAAAAACCATAAAAACTGAGAATTCAAACACTAGTCAAAACAATTATTTGGTAGCAGAAGTCCCTGGAAACAAAACATTTAGTGTGAATCTGCCACCACTGAAAAGGTTCTGTTTCATATAGCCACCTTTAACAGTGGGAATGCATAGAGCAGAGCTCCTGCAAATAACCCAAGTATCTTGGTAGGTACCTGAGCTCTCCCAAGAAACCAAAAGGCTCAGCTGAGACTACTATGCTTTGGTCACATTATGGGAAGACAAAAGTCACTGGAAAAGACAATTGCCCCCCAGCCAGAATAATGAGACAGACAACAGTTTGGAATTAAACAAGGGCCACTTTATTAACTATTTAACAGAACATTGCAGCAATAACAACTAAGCAAGCATGGAACAGGCAAGGCAGGCGTCACTCCCTGACCAACCCCCTTGCCCTTAAAGGTCGGGTCACCCAGCTCCGGCCGTGAGCCATTTATTCTCTGGCTCATGACCAGCAGCCCAGCAACTGCTTGCCCCCTAGGAGCGCCTACCCCTGAAGCCTTTCAACTTGCAGGGAGGAGCCTGCCCTAAAAGGTTCCCAGAGGTGATCACCATTCCCCACCCGGGACCTTATAATCCAAAGGCAGTTCATGATGACCGCCTGTTCCCTAATGCCGAAAGGTGTTCACCCATTTTCTTGCTTGCACAAACCTGCCCAGTGACCAGACTAATTAATTGCCTCCCACCATAATTCCCTTAAAACCACTGCCCTCAGTGCAAGGTAGGTGAAAACACCTCCACCACTTCTGCAAATATAAGTGGAAGCGAAAAATTCCTACGTGGCCCCTTTTAAATGGCAACCAGCCAAAGCCTGCAGTAATAAACAGGGCGGGAGGGTTGGTGAGCACATGGAGCAACTGACGAGGGTGGGAGTGGAGCCTGGCCCTTTGAAGCAGCCGGCTCCGCTCACCCCACGGCATTGGGATGCATAGTGTCCCAGCCATTGCTGTCTCCCTTCTTTGGAGCGGCAAAAGAGCCCTTGCCCACCAGCGGCATTGCCGGGCGGGCGAGAGCTCCGTAATGCTAGAAAAAGTGGAAGGCAGCAGGAAAAGCGGAAGAACCAACATGAGATGGATTGACTCAATAAAAGAAGCCATGGCCTTTAGTTTGCAAGACCCAAGAATGGCTGTTAATGATAGGATGTTTTGGAGAACATTAATGCATAAGGTTGCCATAAGCAGGAAGCAACTTGATGGCATGACACACACACACACACACACACACAGGAAAAGGCAGCTCTTGAGGTACTCTGATCCCAAACAGGTTAGGGTTTAAAGGTCAAAAACTGGACTTCGAAAATGTAAGCAAAGACATCCTAGATTATTTGTGAGAAGTTCATTGATATGACATACACTGGCTATGAAAAAAAAATATGGAGAATCTGGTTGTATACATGTGATGAGCATGTGAGTCCTCAGTTCTAATTTGTGATAAGAAGAAACAACTGAGTTTTTAAAAGCAGCTACAAAAGTGTCTTTAGCTTTATACTCTTAGTTCTGGACTTATTCTGTTCTGGACACATACCATAATATTTGAGTTAAATTAATAGTGGCACACTTTTTAGGAGACAAAAGTATTAACTAAAGCAGTTCATTCTCTTGAAGTTACATAGTTTCCTTAGTCCAAGTGTGCATATTGAGCATCTAAATACCATCTCTTGATCTGAACTAGGATCAATCAAACGGAAAGAGCTTCAAAACTTTGAATTGGTGGTGGTAATGAGGAAACGTTTTGGTATTTAATGGTATTGATTGTTTGACTGAGATTAGAATTGTAGGATTCTGAATTTAGGCCTCATTTATCAGACTAAAAGCTAGTGGGATGGAAGGCAGCCAACTCATTACCTCAGAAACTCATCTGTCAAACCTTTCACAATACTTCAGCTATGGTTTACTAAGGCTGCGTTTACACGGGCAGTTTAATCCACTGTTGCCCCACCCCAAATTAAGCCAGGTTATTTTGTGGCAGAGAATCCTGACCAGACTTACCTGTTTTAGCATGCTTCAATGCTGTTTTAACCCCTCCTTGCATGACCAGACGGCAGAAACCAGGGAGTCAGCCCGTCAGCCATTTTTTTAGAAGTTTGTCCTTAGGAGCATGCCCGGAAGCACTTAGCATGCTGGGATATGGAGTTCATGGGGCTGTTGGCCATTTTCTTATAAAATTAAGTCCACAGAGCAATCGCACAAGTGGTGAAGAGACTGCTGGGAAATGGAGTCCACTGCCATCCTCCCTCTAATCTTTTCCGTTTACCCCTTCCCCAAACAATATTAAAAAGCTGCAGAAAGAGGGATGTCTTTCTTTAAGAGTTTTTCAAAAGAAAACTTGAGCAGCCCCCCCCGGGAGGGTGCATATATACAGTCATGCGATCCTCGCTAAGTGGGGTGGGTGGGGAATGGCAGCCAGAAAGCAAGAGCTCAGTGAGACCTGCCTGACTGCTTGGCTGTGCAACAGAGTGACTAGACGACAGAAAATCCATTTTTGAAGCGGCTCAGAACAACAGGACTGGACTTTATCAGGTATCAAAAAAACACGGGGCAAGGGGAGGGGGAATGGAACTCAGACGACTCAGGCACAACAGACAGATGTTGCTGTCTGATCATGCACTTTAAATCCATAAGGAAACAGCAAGGGGAACTGATCAAATTGCCCATGTGAACGCAGCCTAAGAGAAGATTCCATTGCACAGCAACAAATCATTGCAACAAAGGACAGCTTATTTTGTGACACAAGAAGAAGAAGAAGAAGAAGAAGAAGAAGAAGAAGAAGAGTTTGGATTTATACCCCGCCCTTCACTGCCCAAAGGTGTCTCAGAGCGGCTTACAAACTCCTTTCCTTTCCCCTCCCCACAACAGACACCCTGTGAGGTAGGTGGGGCTGAGAGAACTCTAACACAAACTGTCCATGGGAGAACAGCTGTGCCAGAGCTTGTGAATGACCCAAGGTCACATCAGCAGGTACAAGTGGAGGAGTGGGGAATCAAACCCGGTTCTCCAGATAAGAGTCCGTGCACTTAACCACTACACCAAACAACATATATGGCTGCATTTTGAAATGTCTTTGATGTCATATTTAGCTCCTACCTCTCTAATCAGTGAAGACATATGTTATGACTGAAATAATAGTCACAGTAATACCAAATTATTATCTGTAATCAGTACTGCTAAATTATAAGTGTTGAGGAGCACAGTTCTTAAATCATCAATGTTTGTAAAACTTTCTGTACAATCTTTGGCTGCTCCAGGAGTAGCTATGAATTTACTGCCCTGTTACCCCACATTTTCCAGATTCACTTTTACTGCATTTTTTTTTTCCTTTTGGGTATTAACTCACAGTTTTCAAGTGTAGAATTCCAGAAATCAAATTTTGTTTCCTGCCACCCTTTTGAAGCATTAGCATCACATGTACACCCTGGTCCCCCCAAGTTCCCTGAACAACAGACTGATTTTTAGGTATAGTTTTGATTGCATTACAACACTGATTTTTTATAAAACTTAATAATATCACTGAGTTATAATGCAGGGACAAAATGAGCAGTGAGGTTTAATGTAGCTTTCTCTGTGCAGTTACTCATTCATGAAATTCCTTTCATTTTTTTGTGGGTAGGTTTTGTAGCCTTGTGCTTGGATTATTTTTTAATTCTCCTCCCCTTCTCTTTTCCTATAGCTTTTGATGTGTTTTTGATGACAATTCAGTCTTTTAATGGAATTATATAATTGATTTGATAACCATGGGAACTCAACATGTGCAGTGTTTCCATTTAGCATGCTTCATTGTTGTATCCCATTCGACAATCATGAATGGAATACTATTTTCATTAGGATTTTGTGGGAACCTTCGCCAGCCATTTTCTTAGTTGGCAACTAAGGAGGAGTAGGGGGCCTTTGAAAAGGTGGCAACCATGCTGTTCCCCATGATACATCCAGCATTTTCTTACAATGATATGATGTTATAACGTTACTGCACATGCACAAAGAAGGAGGTTCCTTTTGCTGTCGAAGTACACAATGGCACATTTAGCAGGCTTCATAATGATTGAATAACGGTGTTATGAATTGATGTATTCAGTTTGACGATCATGGGCCATTTTCTTAGTTGGTTCCCCACTATACATCCAGCCTTTTTTTTTTTTTTGGCAATGATATGATGTTATAATGTTACTGCACATGCGCAAAAAAAGGAGGTCCTGTTGCTGACAAAGTATATGATGACATGGCCACACAACCCATTTTCTTTTTTTTAATTAACCACACAACCCATTTTCAAAGGAAGTGCAGAATACATGGGGAGGGGTGGATATGAATTCAAGTAAAAATCCTCAAAATAAATGCCCTTTTGTGGAAGGGGTGCCACAAAGTCAGAGCATCAGATGTGGATTCAACTTGCTGGGAAACAATGGCAACACTGAGGTGCAGAAACAGTCTCAGTGAGACTGATCCACTGCTACTGAAAGAGTAAAGAAAGGTGAGTTGAGACTTTGACACACGGAGGTAAAATAGTCAGGGCTCATTTCCTGCAGGAGCGCACAGGAGCGAAGCTCCGGCAGTAAGGAGCCCAGGGGGTGGGCACATGCAGCAAGCCCCATCCCCTGCTCCCAGCAGCCCCCCCACCTTTTGTGGCCCGCTGGCCAATCCTGCAGAGCGCTGCTGTGAGCTGGCTTTTGAGCTGCTCCGTCACTGCCTAGGCCATGGCAACCAGCCTGCCCAGGCTCTGTCCGTCCTCATGCTGGCCCTGGTGCAGCGCCTCTGCAAGGCGGGCCCTGGCAACTCCATCGAGGCCTGTGAGGAACTCTGCCCTGGCCTCCTGCACCTACTCAGCCTCCTTCTGCGCCTCTGTCCTGCCACCACTCTGGCCTCCTACCTGCTTGAGGCCATGCACATCCTCCACACCACCGTCCTTGACCCATGAGTAGCCACGCACTTTCCTGTGCTTGCTGGCCATCCAAAAGAGTCCAGTGGCACCTTTAAGACCAAGGTTTATTCAGGTAAAAGCTCTCCCTCCTCTGTGAGGGCAGATCTGCACGGCCCCCCCCCCCATAGCTAGCAATCCAAAACAGTTCAGTAGGGTCTGAGCGGTGGGTGTTGCCTTCTGACACACTTCCAGTGATGTCAGGGGGTATGACATATGCAAATAAGTTATGCTAATGAGTTAATGCTAATGAGCTCCTGCACCTCTTTTTCTATGAAATGAACCCTGAAAATAGTTCACACAAACACAAAACAGTACTGCAGAGTATTTGGTTCTATTACAGTAGTGAATGGTTTTCTTTCTTTCCCTCTTTAGAAAGTGAACTTATTAAAGTTCAAAAATATTTTCCAGTAAGACAAAAGGATTTACACAACAATTTTTTTGCTAAAGAACAGGTTTTACTTTTAAACATGTGTGCTTGACATGACTTTGTTACCCCCCAAATTGGTATAAATATATGAATAAGGTGAACAGAGTTTACATACCTATAAAACATGGACAGAAGAGTACATTTTGGCATTTATGACTGCTGAAATTCTTCTAAAATTTGGCACTGGCACTGGAAGAATTATGCCACCTACTTTATTCTCAATACTTAAATTAACCACTGTTTAAATTACATCATGGACAGGTGTTTTAAAAGTGCTGAACTTGGATTAATGTGGATTTTCATCAATAACAATTATGAATGACACATAATTTTCAATAACATAAATATGTTTCTGTCAAAAAGGACTCCCTGCCTAACCCAGGCTAAAGAACTTTTTGTCAAGAGGCTGGCTAGCTGCTAATTAGAAAAGGTGTTAGAGACACCTGTGCACCTACAACATAGGTAGGCTATGAGTCCTTCTATGTCCCTCCAGTGAGGAGCCAAAGGACAAACTCCTGACCTTCCTGGGATTACCTAGGGAGTTTTCCCTGCGAGGTTGGCTCACTGTAGGAAACCCACCAAAGTTACTATTATGGTAGTGGACTGCCAATTTAGACACTAGATTTCTTAATGCAGCTGCAGGGCCAAAGGACCAGAGTTTAGTATTTAAAATATAATTTTATTAAGGTGCAAAAAGTTATTAATGTGCAAAGATTACTTAAAATACTTTGAGGAAGGAAAACTATAAAACTAGAGATTAAGAGGCTAACTGAACACTTTAAAACCTTGATTTCCAAAAGACAAGATGTTGCCCATTCAAAGTCCAAAGCAGAGTCTCCAGAGTCCCAAAACCCAGGCTGGTTGGCTTCAGCCACAGAGTCTCAAGATGTCTAAAAGTGATCAAGACAACGCCAACACTGTCAGCGTAACATGCAGGCAACATCAAGCCCACTGAATAGGTAGATTGATTATTTATTGTCTGAATCCTACATTGCTGCTAGGTCTTTACACCAATCAGAATTCAGGCAGTATCCTATAGTTACAGGTAGGCCAATCAGTAACAGGATGACTTCATTGGTTCGGTATACATGTCAGAAGGGCAGTGGGGTGCAGCTCACTTCACCCACATCTCTCACAGGGACTTAATTGAATGGAATGTTAATTGGAGAGCCAAAGTGGCAGAAGAATGTCTTGTATTTGCAGGTGCCAGGCCACACTGCCTCTCCCAGCTTGGCTGTGTGAATCTCTGGAGACACAGAATACAAGTAATTTCAACAAACATGGGCCACAGCCAGACTGAACCAACTTTTAAAAACAGAACTCCATTTTGAATGCCACAAAGTACTTGACAGTTTCTATAATAATAATACAAATGCAATTCTAGACCCCAAACTATGTTTTAAGTCCCAATGAAATCAAAAGAATTCGTAATCTCCCAATTTCAATGGGATTTGAAACACAATTCTGAACTTAATGTGTTGTCCTGAACTTGTTTGCCCAGAAGTATGTAACACTCCTGCATAAGAGGGTTTAGAACTGCAGTCTTAATTCTTTAAACTGGGGTCATGATTTTTGAGCTTATATATCATAAAACTAGATATATGTTGACATTACATTTGAACACATTAAGAAGTCTTATGATGAATCAGGCTACTGATTAGTTGAGGTCAGTACTGTCCACTCTGACTAGCAGTGGCTCTCCAGGGTCTCATGCCTACAACCTGATTCTTTTACCTAGAGATGGGGGGAACTGAACCTTGGACCTTCTTCACACAAAGTGGATGTTCTACCATTGAGCCATGACTCCTCCCCAGAATTCTGAATGAAAATCCTGATCATTACATAAAAATTGAAAAGAAGAACATTATGAAATCCCACCAAATACGTTACGTGAGCTCTCACCCCTCATTTTCATGCCAAAGTTGGCTATTTGAAGATACTTAAATTAACATGCATGTATTGCTTTAAATAATGCACTAATCATTAAATCACTAGGCAATATGCTTAATTTTTGAGGTCTCTTCTACACATTGCCCATTGTTCAATAATGGCAAAACTCTTGCATGTTCAGTTAATTCTCGGTTAATCCTTTTCCCAATATTTGCTTTGAAAATATTCCAGAGGTCTTGCTTTAAAAGCTTCATTTTTTTGAATCAACAACATGCATACCAGCAAAACATTTCTATATATTTTCCGGTAAGCCTCCAGAAGTGCCTGCAGGAATTCTTCCACTACATAAATAAGGATGGTAAAAATAGTAGGAAAATTATGGCAGATCCCTGAGGGTTTGCAGCATTCTTTATTTTCAGTTGGCTGTGGAACACTGTTCCAAAGGAACATCTGTTTAAATGCAACCTCCATTGTTCAGATCATTTATATAAACAGACAAAAGCCAAAAAACACCCTCAAAAACCATTTCTCAGGGTTTCTTATCAGGTTCACAATCATAAAAGGTTTCTAAAAAATAGTGGGCTTGATCCTGCAACCACTAGTTTTGTTAGAAGACCAATTTACTGGTACTTGGATGAGAACAATTCCCATTGAAATCCAGAATATACTGGTTTTAGCAGCTGTTGACATTTGTTTTAGCTCAGTATTTGCAGTGGCTGATATTTTTTCAACTACATACTATTTATTCTCAGTAAAGACAACTAGCAGGATTGGTGATAACTGATTATACATGGTAACCAATACATGATTATCTTCCTCCAGTAACTGCATGTTCAATGTCCATGTGAATTCTCCCACACTAGAAAATAACACCTGGACAAAATGAGATGTTAGTTATTCATAGTGGGAGCCAACTGTATAAAACAGGAATGTACTCAACATGCAGGCTGATAAGTATGAGACAACACACCGGAGGTAAATTCAAAAGTGATTAAGAACATAAGAACATAAGAGAAGCCAATGTTGAATCAGGCCAATGGCCCATCCAGTCCAACACTCTGTCACACAGCGGCCAAAATATACCAGGTGCCATCAGGAGGTCCAGCAGTGGGGCCAGGGCACCAGAAGCCCTCCCACTGCTGCCCCCTCCAGCACCAAGAATAGAGTGCATCACCTGCCCCAGACTGAGAGTTCTCATTCTATACCCTGTGGCTAATAGCCACTGGTGGACTTCTGCTCCATATGTTTATCTAATTTCCTCTTGAAACTGTCCATGCTTGCAGCTGCCACGACCTCCTGTGGCAGTGAATTCCATATGTTAATCACTCTTTGGGTGAAGAAGTATTTCCTTTTATCTGTTCTAACCCGACTGCTCAGCAATTTCATAGAGTGCCCACGAGTTCTTGTATTGTGAGAAAGGGAGAAAAGTACTTCTTTCTCAACCTGCTCAATCCCATTCATAATCTTATAAACCTCGATCATGTCACCCCTCAGCCGTCGTTTCTCCAAGCTAAAGAGCCCCAAGCATTTTAACCTTTCTTCATAGGGAAGGTGTTCCAACCCTTTTATCATTCTAGTTGCCCTTCTCTGCACTTTTTCCAATGCTATAATATCCTTTTTGAGATGTGGTGACCAGAACTGTACACAGTATTCCAAATGAGGTCGCACCAATGATTTATACAGGGGCATGATGATACTGGCTGATTTGTTATCAATTCCCTTCCTAATAATCCCCAGCATAGCGTTGGCCTTCTTTATTGCAGCTACACATTGTGTAGACATTTTCAGCGAGTTATCCACTACGACTCCAAGATCTCTCTCTTGGTCAGTCTCTGCCAGATCAGACCCCATCAACGTGTATTTATATTTAGGATTTTTGGCTCCAATGTGCATCACTTTGCACTTGGCCACATTGAACCCCATTTGCCACGTTGACGCCCACTCACCCATCCTCAACAGATCCCTTTGGAGTGCCTCACAATCCTCCCTGGTTTTCACCACCCTGAACAACTTCGTGTCATCTGCAAATTTAGCCACATCACTGCTTACTCCCAATTCCAAATCGTTAATAAACAAGTTAAAAAGCATGGGACCGAGTACTGATCCCTGTGGTACCCCACTGCTTACCAATCATTACCAATTTCAGCTTTATTTCAGCTCCAAGTTAGACCAGCTAAGGACTAGACCAGCTAGACAAAAAGACAGTCCAAAACAGCGGTTTATATACAGTCCTGGCTGAGATAGCCATGCCCACAATAACATTAATATCCAATAACTGTTGTGCATAACAACCAATCATAATTCACAGTTAATAACCAATCACGTTTCACATTAATAGCCAATCAAAGATGTTCCCTCCATAAGCCCTTTGATTGGGCAATACAGTACAGTATTTCCGATCCGCATAATGAGCACCTGCTCGATTATGCTGTCACTTATGTCTATGAAGACATAACAACTCCTCCCCCCTTAGATGGAACACACTCGTAATCAGACAAGTGGGGAGGGGCCCTTCTGCTTCGCTGTGACCGTCTTAACTCTGGGGCTACAGATGGTTCAGGGTCTGCACTATGCTCAGCGCCAGGCACTGCTGGGCTGATAGGCTCGCCAGGGTCCGAGAGTTCAGGGTTCTGCCCTGACTCAGGTTCTTGCCGAGAACCAGCAGCACTCACCTCGACCGGAGGCAAGTGGGACTGCTCCCTGGGCCCGTACGAATCTCCGGCCTCTTGCTCCTGTTCCGCAGGAGCCCATTGTTGCCGGAGCTGATCTATGTGGCGGCGTATCTTTCGCTCGTCAGATAGCCTCACCACATACATCCTGGACCCTAGATGGTTGGTGACTTCGGCGGGAAGCCACCGGTGCCCCTCGGAGTAGTTTCGGGCAAAGACCCAGTCCCCGGGCTGAAACTCTCTGGATGGCGTGGGCGGTTCGGCCCGTACAGCTCTGCTGCCATCCAGATCCGGGTGCAGGCGGTCGAGGAGGGTTGTCAATTTTCTCCCCATAAGCAGCTCGGCCGGGCTTTTCCCTGTGGCAGAGCTCGGTGTGACATGCTGCCACAGGAGAAAATCGGCCACTCGATGGTCCCAGTCCTCGCCAGGCAGTCGGGCGAGGGTCTCTTTCGCCATCCGAACCATCCACTCTGCCTGGCCGTTAGAAGCAGGATGGAACGGGGCTGTGGTGATGTGCCAGATTCCGTAGCCCTCTAGGAAGCCGGCGAACTCCCTAGAGGTCAGTTGAGGGCCGTTGTCACTGACCAGTACTTCAGGTAGCCCATGGGTGGCAAAAAGTTGGCGCGAAGCCTTTATTAGGTTTGCCGATGTTGTGGACCTCATGGGGACTACCTCCAGCCACTTTGAATAAGAGTCCACAACCACCAGGAGCATTTGGCCGTTGATTGGCCCCGCAAAGTCAAAGTGCAGCCTTGACCAAGGCTTTTCAGCTCTGTTCATGGGTGCTAGTGGTGTGTGCGGAGGGTCAGGCCGTGACTGCTGGCAGCGCACGCAGCCTCGAACTTTCTCTTCGATGTTTGCATCGAGCCCAGGCCACCATAAATACCCCCTCGCCAGGGCCTTCATGCGAACAATCCCTGGGTGCCCGGCATGCAGGGATTCAAGAACCCTTCCTCTTAGTTTGGTGGGAATCACGACTCTGTTCCCCCATAGTAAACAACCCTTAACAATGGACAGCTCAGACCTTCTGTCCCAGTACGCCTTAAACTCAGGCTCTGAACAGACACTCGGCCACCCCCTCCACACCCAGTTTAAAACACAAGATAGTATTAAGTCCTTCTGGGTGAACGCGGCAACGTCCTCGGACCGAAGTGGAGACTCCGACAGTTCATCCAAGGCGCAAATGTCCGCTGTAGGAGCCGGATCGAAACCAGTCTCAGGCAGAGGACTGCGGCTCAGAGCATCAGCGTGCGCGATACATTTTCCAGGTCTGTGTTCCAAGTCGTATTCGTACGCCGCCAAGAACAGGGCCCATCTCAGCATTCTGGGCGACAGTATGTTGGGTGTGGGGTGGTCTGGGGCAAATATTCCCAGTAGCGGCTTGTGGTCAGTCACTAGAATGAAATGGCGGCCATAAAAAAAGTCATGGAATTTCTTGACAGCACTTACAAGTGCCAAACCCTCTTTGTCTATTTGCGCGTAGTTTTTTTCTGCACCACTCAATGACCTTGAGTAATATGCAATTGGCGCCTCAGACCCGTCAGGCATTACATGGCTCAAAACTGCCCCAATACCGAATGGCGACGCATCAGCCACCAAAACCAACATTTTACCCTCATCAAAATGAGTCAGCACACTGTCAGAAGTCAGTAACGCTTTAACATTTTCAAATGCCTTTTCTTGTAGCCGTCCCCAAACCCATTTTGTGCCTTTATTCAACAATCGATGCAATGGCTTGGCTACCGAAGCTTTGTGGGGCAGAAATGAGTGGTAAAAATTGATTAGTCCTAAATATGCTTGTAACTCCGTTTTATTTTTAGGTCTGGGTGCATTGTGTATAGCTGCTACCTGTCCAGGGGTTGGGTGAACACCTTGTTCATCAATCTTGAACCCAAGGAACTCGACACTTGAGACCCCAATCGCACATTTTTCCCGTTTTACTCGCAACCCAGCCTTATTGAAGCACTTCAGAACACTCCGGACCCTTTCAAGCAACTCTTCATCACTCTTTCCCGCAATAAGCACGTCATCAAAATAGGGAATTACTCCCCTGATACCTCTGAGCAACCCCTCCATTAAACCCTGGAAGATTCCAGGTGCGACGTTAACCCCGAATTGTAGGCGCTTAACTTTAAACGCACCTCTATGCGTAACGATGGTTTGTGCTTCCGCAGCATTGTTATCTACGGGCAACTGTTGATATGCCTGGGCAAGGTCTAATTTTGCAAACACCTTGCCTCCCCCAAGAGATGCAAGTACATGGCTTATTACCGGTACAGGATAAGAATGCTGTTGTAATGCCTTATTGATTGTACATTTATAATCTGCACAAATACGTATGCTTCCATCAGGTTTGACAGGAGTAACAATGGGCGTTTCCCATTTGCTGTACGGAATTGGCTCCAAGACCCCTTGCTCTAGGAGCTTGTCAATTTCCATTTCAATCTTGGGTTGCAATGCTAATGGCACCTTCCTATATTTTAGCCTGATAGGCCTAACATTTGGATCCAACTCAAATGAAACCGGGGACCCGTATACGTTCCCAGCCCTTTTGCAAAAACCTGAGGAAACTCGTCATACAAACAATTCCATTTATCATGACATACCGTATTAATACCAGAAATAGCAATGCCTAATGGCTCAAACCAATCGAGCCCCAACAGGCTTACCCTGTCCCCTTCGGCAACAATCAGGGACAGAGCCACCTTACGCTCTTTGAAACGGACGTCAAATTCCGCCTCACCTGCCAATGGAATTCGGTGCCCTTGAAAATCTGCTAGACAGGCGTCAGTGGGCAGGAGGCGGCGGCGGCTTCGGCTCGGAAAAAGACGATCCAATGTGCACGTTGAAATGATTGTTCTAGCCGACCCGGAATCGACTTCAAATGGGCAGGGAATTCCATCGAGGAACAAGGTGACGAAAATCTTCTTCCTCCGGGGTGCTCCCGTGGTGAGGACGGACGATGAAGAGGGGTTGGACGACAGGGTCGGGTTTCGGGACGACAGGGATGAAGAGCAGGTTGTGTTGACCTTGCTTCGGAATTGAGAGCGCTGCGGAGGCGACGTAGGCGGCGATCTCTTTGACTTGTAAACTCTGGCGATGTGCCCACGTTTTCCGCAAGCCCGACAAACCAACCCTTTGGCCCAACAGGTGTCGCGCTCGTGCTTCCTGCCACAACCAAGGCACTGACGCGCTGGCGCAGTCTTCACTTGGGTTCGCGGCTGGCTGCTGGAACAAGGCTCTCGTACGTCATCCACAGCGGCCGCCGACTCACGGTCCTCGACCTGTTGGTGAATGCTGGATTCAGCTGCCACAGGCCACTGTCGCACTTCTCGCGTCGACCTTTCAGCAGCTTCAGCGGCGATGGCTTCCTCGAACGCGACCTTGAATGTCAGCGTCTTTAGGGCGAACAGGCGTTGTTGCAGCTTTGCATCGCGGTGGCCGCAGACCAGCTGATCTCGCAAAGCTGTCTCGAGATCGGTGAAGTTGCAAGCCCTTGCCAACTTCCTCAATGCTGCCACAAACTCAGCTACTGATTCGCTGGAGCCTTGCCGCCTTTCGTAGAACGCGTGCCGGGAAGCGATCTCTGAAGGCTGCGGCGCGAAATGAGCCTTCAACTTCTCCGTCAGCGTGGCGTACGGCACGGTCTTGATGTCATCAGGCGTGACAAGTGAACGAGCAATGTCGAACACCTCTTTGCCACACGAGCTAAGCAGTGCAGCTCGTTTCTTCGCAGCATCTGTCACCCCGCCGCTCTCGAGGTGAAACTCGAACCGGGTGAGGTACGCCTCCCAGTCCTCGGTCGCGGGCTCGAACGGCTCGAACCGGTGCTTGGAGCTCATCGCGGCGCTTCCTGGAGCGGACGGCCCCCTCGGAAACTCGCGGTCGATCGGAACTTCCTCCGTGGTGTCTCAGCGGGGCTGCCTACCCGCTAGATCCCACCTTCGTCGCCAGTTGATAAGTATGAGACAACACACCGGAGGTAAATTCAAAAGTGATTTCAGCTTTCATATTGGATGCACAGGAATAATGCATGTATTTACCATGTGCATGCAGCTTTAGATATCCAAAAAGGACAGCTTCAGTATGCTGTTACCAGGTGCTAAGTTACCAGATGTCCTCTTTTTAGAGGACATATCCTCTTTTTTGTGTGTCCATCCTCTTTTGGGGCTCTTTTAAAAAACTGATGAAAATGTTCTCTTTTTGGGTTGGAAGGTTAGCAATATTGCTAGTTAGTAGCAATTCCCACAGCTTAAATAGTAGGGGTATTTAAAATGAGATCTGTGATAGTGATCGCTTGTTTGAAGTAGTCAGTCAGGAAATATGTCTTTTTTTTCTTTTCAAAATATGGCACAAACAGACCACTAGTTTTTTCAGGGTTCACATTTATACGTACTAAGGCTATAAATGCATGGTAAATATGTGAGTTGGCAACCATGCATGTTGGGAGCTCCCAAAACATGTTATTGCAATGTCTGCAAAGGACTTAGGTGCCTAGAGAAATAAAGAGGCTGCTGCCATGCAAGGAGCTGTTCATTTGTCTTGTTAATATTATTATGGTGATATCACCAAAGGACCCCAATGAGAGATCAGTATCCCATGTCACTAGATACATATCAAAGAAGAATCTCAGACATACTTTCCTTGTGGAGCTTTCACTTTTTAAAAAGGATAGCAGTTTCAGCAAAGGCTCTGGAGGGATGTGATAAGGGAAGCAAAATGGGAATTCTCTTGTCTTGCCCAGAAACATTAAATGTTTCATGCTACTTTCAGAACAAAGTTAAGATGTAGATAGATATGCATGGCTTAAACATAGAGTACAAAATCTGAAAAGAGTGTGACAAGCATAAGCCATTCCTCTTGCAATCATTTTTTTCAAAGTATGTACACAAACTAACAAATATTTTTTTAAATCTGCACATTAAGTAAATAAACTATATCTTATTAAACAAATGAAGCATACCCCCCAGCCATCATGAAACATTTTGTATATTAGTTGCTGTAGATTTTCTGGGTTGTGTGGCCATGGTCTTGGCATTGTAGGACCTGACATTTTGCCAGAAGGACTGGCATCCTCACAGGTATAACACAGAAAAATGGAGTACTCTCTGTGTCAAGGTGAGCAGAAAAATGGCACGCAGGTAATTTATATCTACCCTGGAAGGTGGGGTAGGGCAAGGTCATTATCTTGTAGTAGTTCTCCAGGCTATGAACATGCTAATGGAGGAGCTTTCCTGAGGAGGTTCTTTTGTCTATGGACTGTTTCCAGAAGAGGTTCTTTTGTGTGTGGAATGGCTATTGAAATTCTATTCTTATCTGTAGTGCTATTGTCAGCTATAGAGCATTTTGTGTTTTTCAGGACAGGAAACCATGCCCTATTTATTTTTAAACTCTCTTCTTTCCTGTTGAAATTGTGTTTATGTTTATAAATTTCAATGGCTTCCCTATGTAATCTGACATGGTAATTGGAAGTGTTGTCCAGTCTTTCAATGTTTTGGAACCAAATGCTGTGTCCTGTTTGAGTTAGGCTATGTTCAGCCACTGCTGATTTTTCAGGTTGGCCAAGTCTGCAGTGTCTTTCATGTTCTTTTATTCTTGTCTGAATGCTATACTGTGTGGCCCCGATGTAAACTTGTCCACAACTGCATGGTATGTGGTATACTCCTGCAGAAGTGAGGGGGTCTCTTCTGTCTTTTGCCAGTCGTAGCATCTATTGTATTTTTCTGGTGGGTCTGAATACTGTTTGTAGGTTGCATTTTTTCATAAGTTTTCCCATCTGATCAGTGATTCCTTTGATATATGGCAAAAACACTTTTCCTGTGGGAGACTGTTTTTCTTCATTTGTTTTACCTTTGGTTTAATTGCTCTTCTGATTTCATTCTTAGAGTAGCCATTTGCTTGAAGTGTGTGGTTAAGATGATTTAGTTCATCACTGAGAAAGTGGTTCACATATCTGTCTTGCATGGTCTACTAATGTTTTGATTATGCCTCTTTTTTGCCGAGGGTGGTGATTGGAGTTTTTGTGTAAATAACGGTCCATGTGAGTTGGTTTTCTGTAAACCTTGTGACCTAATTGAAGGTTTGCTTTGCGGATGACTATGATATCTAGAAATGGGAGTTTACTCTCAACTTCTTTTTCCATGGTGAATCTTATGTCGGGTTGGATGTTGTTGAGGTGATCTAAAAACTCCACCAATTCTACTTCTCTATGGCTCAAAATGATAAAGGTATTATCTACTATCAAAAGGGGGAGAGGAGAATGATGTGAGCTGCTTTGGTTCCCATTGTGGAGAAAGACTGTTCTTTTCCTAGGTAAAAGCTGCAGGGAGAGGGGAGGAGATGGAAAGCTGAAGTCAGAGGGGGAGATAAAAGTAGGTTGATGGTTGGGTGGGAAGGAGATAGGGTTGTGAACTCCAGATTGGGAAATTCCTGGAAATTTGAGGGGTGGAGCATGGAGAGGATGGGGTTTGTGGAGGAGTGGGACCTCAAACAGGTACAATGCCTCCAGGAAGCCATTGCTGCCAGTCTCCAAATGACAAAGGTATCATCTACATACTAGAACCAGACTTTAGGTTTGTGGGGTGCAGATTCTAAAACTGTTTTTTCAAAATGTTCCTTGTAGAAGTTTGCTATAACTGGGCTCAGACGGCTTCCCATGGCAACCCCATCCATCTGCTCACAGAATTCATTTTTTAAATAAATTTTATTGCAAAATTTGCACAGTTTACAAACAAACATCATAAAATTTTTAGAAAGGTATATCCAAGAAAAAGAACTTAAACAATAACAACCGATTGCAACAAGAAAACATACAAGTACATGAACTATTCTATAACATTCATGAGTGATTATATATATTGCTACACTGTTACAGATAACTGCTTACCTCACTACAGCAATCAGATCGAATATTACTGAGTAACTTGAGTGAATAGATACTAGGAAGATAGACCTGTTAAAGCTATTACCATAATAAAACATCAAATCCATTTATGATATTGGGACCACTCAGAAGAGAGAAAGTTTTGTTGTGATAAGTATTCTAATACCGGGAACCATTTTCCAGCAAGAATATCACGAGTAGGGAATTGAGATCTATGATTCAGCTTATTTGTTACTGCATCCATTAGGTAGTGGTTCCAAAGTTTTTGAAACCACGCTCCAATGTTGGGTGCCCTATCGTCCTTCCAATAAGATGCAATTGCTGTTTTCGCAGCATCCAACATGACTTCTATCGTAGCTTTGTGTGGTCTTGACTTTAATTCATGGGGCCATACATTTAAAAATAAGGTTTCTGGGGTGAATGGAACTTCCACAGAGGTAATAGTATGAATGATGTTCAGCACTTCTGACCAAAAGTTCTTAATCTTTACACATTTCCACCAGTAATGGGCATAATCTCCCAATTGCTGACACCCTTTCCAACAATATGGGGACCTCCCCGCAGATATGAAAGAAAGTTTACGAGGTGTGACATACCATCTGGACATTATTTTTAGATTTTGAAAGCATACAGAAATGGATTTATTATTAAAGCTGGAAGAACTCCAAAACTCACCCCATATTTTTTCTGTAAGATTAATTGTGCAATCTTTCTGCCAAGCAGATTGATAAGCTAAAGGCTCAGCACTTGAGGTTTTAAGCAGAATTGAATAAATCCGTGAAATGAGGCCCCTATTTCGATTGTCAAAGTCTCGAATCACAAGTTCCATATCAGACAAGGGTTGAGATATCAGAGTAGTGGCATCCATCTGTTGTAGTAAATGACACAACTGTAGATAAAAAAACCAAGGTGTGGGTTGACTTAACAACTGATCCAAGTCTGCCTTACTTTTAATACCTTGTTTGGTGACAATATCTAAAATACGAGGCACATTGTATTGCAGAGTATATTAAATCTAAAGAACTCACAGTATTGACAGGCAGGGTTACACTTGTCCAAATTAAGTCATCCAGATAGTGTGGGTATAATAAATCGTTACCAATAGTAACCCACAATGGCTTCATGGAAGTATGCAGTATCTTGAGTGTGACAGACAACATTATTGCCCTATAATAAGTCATTAAGTCCGGCAGAGCAAATCCCCCATTCGATTTGGATCTCCTCAGGACCAAGAAACCTATTCTAGGTTTCCTTGCATCCCAAAGGAAATTATTCAAGGTAGATTGCCATTTTTTCAGTACCGAGGCTGAAATGGAAATAGGGATCATTCTGAACAAGAAAATAAACTTAAGCAATATGTAAGATTTGATTAGGTTAAATTTTTCAATCCAGTTTAAATTTAGTTTGTTCCAGTTAAGTAGTGTTTTGGACAATTCAGCATCCATTACTTTGTGATTAAGGTCTAACAATGCAGATTGGTCTAGCGGGACATTAATACCTAGATAGGTCAATGACTGAGAAACCCAATGATATTTAAAAGACATTTTATATAGTTTGCTTCATTCTCTTTTTTTTTTTGTAAAACTCTCCTAAAAAGGAGATAATTTTATTGCTTTTAATACAGAAAGAGGGAAGGTATATAGAGAGACCAAGAAAAGAGGTGAGTGAAGTCACTATTAGTATATTAATCTTTTTGTTAGTATATATAAAGTTCTTGGCTTCTTCCGTGGTTGATCGATCTTCTTTCAATTTACTATAATTCAAAAATAAACCTGTTAGATTAGTAAAGTCCTTTGGGGTTAGTTATTGATATACTCCATCTTTACGCTTCACGAGCAAATATTTATGTTTTGGGTTTTCTCCCTTTCAAGTCTCTCAGATTATATGTTGGGCCCTTCATTGCTCTTCCATCCTCTGGTTCTTCACCTCCTCCCTCCGGGCCACTGTCCTCTTCACTGCTTAACATTGTCCATTTAGCGAGTTCTGCATCTTCCTCTGAGCTGGCGTGCCTCTTCAAAAATTCTTTTTTTATATATATCTTTTATTTATATTTTTCCAAAATAGTACAGAAGTAATACAAAGAAAAAGAAAAACAATCACATCATTTGAGATTACAATGGGTAGTTTTTCACGCTCTCTTCTCCAACCATTTATAAAAATTTTCCCATCTATTTGCATACAATGAATCATCTTTCCCTGAGAGAATAATGCTTAATTTATCAGATTCCGCTATTTCTAGTAAATTACTAATAACTTCTTCCCTGTGTGGGAGCAGTTCTTTCTTCCAACATTTTGCCACTAGTATCCTTGCCGCTGTAACTATGTACAAAGTAATTCTTATCTCATCTTTTCTAAGTCCTGTTGGGAGAATGTTAAGCAAAAATAGTTCTGGAACAAATTGTATATTAACATTTAAAATTTCTTGTATTAGTTTACTAATCATTTTCCAAAAAGGTCTGATGTTTTTACAATTCCACCACACACGTAGGTAGGATCCTACCGCTTTTTTGCACCTCCAACAGATATCAGAGTTTCCTTTATAGCATTTAGCTATCTTGTCAGGCGTCCAATGCCACCTATAGAACATTTTATAAATATTCTCTTTATAATTTGTTGCTCTCAGAAATCTAAGAGATTTCCATAATCTAGACCATTGACCCAATGTGATATTATATCCTAAGTCTTGGCTCCAGGCTATCATGTTTGATTTGACAACTTCATCCAATAGTTCCTCCGCTAGTAGAAATTTATACTACTTTTGTATCAGCTTATCTGCAGAGGAAAGCCAAATCTTGTCCAATTGTGTATGTCTATCTTGGAAGCTAATTTTTTTATCCTTGGCATATCTGGAATTTATTTGGATTTTTTCCCATATGGTTAATTTTGCTTTCTGAAATGCTTGTGTATCCAGAGGTTTAAGATCGTTATTTTCTGTCAGCAGCATCTCGTAAGTCAATTTTTTATCTTTCCCCCATAAGGCAGGTAGAATAAAAGCTTCCGTTGGGGACACCCACTTTGGTATTTTATGGTAAAACTTATTTTTAATTTCTTTCCAGATTTTAATCAAAGGGCCTCTAAATACGTGATCTTGGAAAGCTTGCTGTCTTTTATCTAAGTTATACCAAATATATGCATGCCAACCCATGGGTAGATCGAACCCTTCTAGATGCAAAGTCCTTTCCTCCTCTAACAGGATCCAATCTCTGATCCAACCCATTGCTGCCGCTTGATAATATAACTTCCAATTTGGTAAACCCAATCCGCCCTTTTCCTTGCTGTCTGTAAGTACTTTCCTATTTATTCTTGGTTTTTTAGCATTCCATATAAATGTTTTCGCCAAGCGATTTATTTCATCAAAGAACTTTTTATTTGTAATGATTGGTAGGCATTGAGCTAAAAATAAAAATCATGGCAGAATATTCATCTTAACTGTAGCTATTCTACCCAAAAAGGAAATATGCTTCCCCTGCCACCTATTTAGATCCTTTTTAATTTCTTCTAGAAACTTTGTATAATTGTTCTTAAATAGGTCTTTATTATTGTTTGTCAAGATAATTCCTAGATATTTAACTTTATCCACTATCTGTATTTGCGAACTATTTTGTATTATGGAAGACTGTTCCTTAGAACAGTTTTTCATAATAATTTTTGTCTTTTTCATATTTATTTTTAGCCCTGCCACTTGCCCATATTCCTGTAGATCTTGCAATAAAAAATGCAGTGATTTTAGGGGGTCTTCCAAAATAAATACTAAATCATCTGCAAAGGCTTGCAGTTTAACCTGTTCTTTTTTTATCTTAGCACCTGTAATATTTTTATTATTTCTCACTAGCACATTCAACGTTTCCAGTCCAAAGATAAATAGTAGAGGTGACAATGGGCACCCCTGCCTAGTACCTTTCTGTATAGAGATATTACCTGTTAAGTCTCCATTGATAATGATTTTCGCATATTGCTCTCCATATATGGCGTTAATAGAAGTTAGAAATTCATTCCCACAGTTCCATAACTGAAGTTTCTGCTTCAGATAGTCCCAACTCACGTTGTCGAATGCCTTTTCTGCATCTAAAAAAAGAAACGCTACCTGCTTTCCAGGATTTTGATCATAATATTCTAATAAATTGACCATATTTCTTATGTTGTTTTTTATTTGCCTACTCGGGAGGAAGCCTGATTGGTCTGTGTATGATCTCTACCATAATCTTTTTAAACCTGTTTGCTAGAATTGAGGCAAATATTTTATAATCTACATTTAGCAGCGAAATGGGTCTATAGTTTTTAATATCATCGGCTTCTGAGCCCTGTTTATATATAAGGGTTATTAAAGCCTCCTTCCAGGACTGTGGAATTTTGCCTGTTACCATCAAATTGTTAATTAGGTCTTTAAATAACATTGAGATTTCCTCCTCCAATATTTTATATATTTCTGCTGCGATTGCGTCTGGACCTGGGAACTTCTTTGGTTTTTGTTTTTTTATTGCCTCCATAAGCTCGAACATCGATACCTTACCATTCAACAATCATCTGTGTTCTTCTGTGAATTTGCCTGATTCATGTTTCAATAAAAAAATCTGCAATTTCCTGACTGTTTTGTGCCGTTTGTTTATATAGGTCCTTATAGAAATTTTCTACTATTATCTTTAATTCTTGAACTTTGAATTGCAGCACTTGATTTTCATTTTTCAGTGCTAAGATGTTTTTTTTTTTCCTTTCTCCTTTTTGATTTTATGCGCCAGCCAACGCGAAGGTTTATTAGCGTTTTCGAAGAGATACGCTTTAGTGTATTCAATTTTTTTAGCTATTTCTTCAGTTAACCATACGTTCATTTGATGCTATAATAATTTTATCTTTGTCCTTATTTCTTTTACATCTTTTTTATTCTGACTACTTTTTTCTAGGTTCCTTAGGTCCGTGGTTAGCTTTTAAAATTTTTCCCTTTTTTGTTTGTTTCTCCACGACTCCTGGTTAACAAAGATACCTCTGATGTATGCTTTTAGAGTGTCCCATATAGTAGACAATCCTATGTCTTCTGCCCTATTTAACTGGATGAATTCCTTTATCTCCTGTTTTAATTTTTTAGTAAAAATTTTGTCTCTTAATAAACCTAAATTAACTCTCCATCTGTTGGTTTTTGGAGTCCCTTGAAAAGAAATCCATAATGGGTTATGATCAGCGAAAGGATTCGCCAAAATTTCTACATCTACAATTTGCTTTATCAAACCTATGTTTGTCCAAGTCATGTCTATTCTTGACCATGACTTATACCTATTGGAGAAAAACGTATAGTCTCTATTCTGTGGGTTTCTAGTTCTCCATGGGTCTATTAAGTTGTATTCATCAGCTATTTTCAAAAAATTTCTTGTCAAGATCGCTCCCGGTCTATGAGTTTTCTTAACCTTCATCCTGTCTTCTTTAGGATCTGAGACCGCATTAAAATCTCCTACTATACAAACATTCTCTGGATTGACTTTACCAATATAATTATAAAGTTCTAAGAAGAAACTATCCTGATTTTGATTTGGGGCATAGATGTTTACCACTAAGACTTCCATCCCATTGAGTATAACTTGTACACCTATAATTCTTCCATTCGCGGATTTAAATTTGAGTGTAGGGTTCAATTTCTCATGGGCATATACTACTACGCCTCGTTTTTTAACTTTATCTGATGCTATAAAGGCCACGCCCAATTTTTTATGGATTAAGTATTTTTCATGCTCTTCCTTTACATGTGTTTCTTGAAGGCAGATAATCTCGCTATTCAATTTGCTTACTTGGTGCAATATTCTCCTTCTTTTTTGTGGGCTGTTAAGCCCGTTCACGTTAACAGATAATAAGGATAGTTTTTTGGTCATCGACTTTCTTATTTTTTCTTTTTCATCATCATTTGAGCTGCCATCTTGTTTGAATTTGTGATTTAGTTTTATATTTTAATTGACGCTTCCTTTCATCAGTTTTCTTCGGCGTAGCCATTGTTTCTTCCTCAGAGTCTTCTTCGTGCTCTTTCCCTCCTGCTTCTCCCTCTTCTTGATCTTCTGAAGAGGCTTCACCCTCCTCAGGTCTTTGCCATCCAAGATCCTCGCCATTCCTTTCTAGAAAATTTTCTAATTTGAAGACTGAGTCCATCCTAAATCTTTGGCTTCTATAAGTAAATAGCAGTCCTTCCGGGATGAGCCATCTATATTGGATCCCACCTTTTTTTAACAGATCTACCAAGGTATTATATTTGTACCATTTTTCCCTAACACGCCAGGGAATATCCTTCAGAATTCTTATCTCTGCCCCTTCTACAATCAAGGATTTTTTGTTTGCCTCTTGGATAATTTGGTCTCTGATTTTTTTCCTTACAAATTTCACGTGAACTTCTCTCGGTGTTTTAAATTTCTTGGAATATGCAGAGTTTCTCCTATACACCGCTTCCATATTATCGGTCAGCTCCTTTTCGTCTAATATATTAAATTGTTCTGCTATATTACGGGCCAATTCTTCTTTTAATTTTTTACCTAATTTCTCTGAAATATTTTGGAACCTTAGAGTTGTTTCTGCTTTCCCCATTTCCAACATTATGAGAGAATCTTCCATTTTCTCCATTTTAGCCCTTAGTTCCAGGACTTCTTGATCAATGTCATCTACCTTTTCTTGTATTTGGCTTGTTTTTTTGGCAAGTTTTTTAACTTCCATCTTAATCTCTTCGGTATCATGTTTTAGCTGTTTCGCTATTTGATCTATTTTATTCTGCATTGGTTCTAGCTCTTTTTTTTATAATTTCTGTGTTTTGTTCCTCTGCCATCTGCTGAAAATTCTGCATCATTTTTTGCAGATCTTGAGTTGTTACCACATTTTTAAGTTGAGCTAAACCTGTAGTTTGACTTGGGGACGACGTTGAACCTTTCCTACTCCCGGATGCCATATTTGTATATTTATATATATTTAATATTGCGCTGGTCAAACTTAAGTGCTTTTTATTTTAATATATTTACTAATTTATTTGCTAATTTATATTATTTATTTATTTATTTATTTATTTATTTTAAATGGGGCTCTTACAGTCATTAAGTAGGTTCAGCAAGAGGGGGAGGGGCGGCCAAGGGGCAAATTTAAGGGTGGGTTGTATTTTCAAAGTCCCTTATTGTTAGGAAAATTCCTTTTTAAATTTTATTTTTTATTTTTTTATTAACTTTTACCCAGTTATTTACCTATTTGTCTCTTTAAATATTTTTTGAGCGGAGCCAAACAGGATACCACTAAAATCAGCTTAAAGATCTGCCTATCTGCGCACAGTTAATTAAAACTGTGACTGTATAACATTAAGAAAATCTATCTATGGTTTCCAAGCATTCCCCCACCGTTTTGCAATCGTTTTTTTCCTTTTAACTCTGCTGACAGGCAGCTGCCCACATTGCTACCCACAATGTATTCTCCCACCCAGGTATACGTCCTGCAGTGTCTCTCTCTGTCACTCTTCCCTCACCCCACCCCCTATCACATTTCCTCCCAATTGATCTCTCGTCCCTTAGCGAAGCCTTTTCTTGGTTCACTCATTCGTCTGCCTGTCTCTCGGTGCGCTTTCCTCCGCCCCTTTCTCAGCGCTCTGCATTGATGTTTCTTGTTTCCCTCCTTCCTTCGCCCCTTTCTCAACGCTCCTTCTCCGCCCCTTTCTGGACATTCCGCATCACTCTCCCGCCTCCTGAGGAGCTTCTCGCCGCTTTTCTTCTAGTTCAAGTAATTACGTCGCTCTATCTCTTTGTCTTCTCGCGCCGCTGCTTCCCCCGCCCTTCAGAGAGCCTGGTTTCCAGCTGGAGTGGATTCAATCAATGCCGCTTGCTTAGTCACTCTCCCAACATGGATTCTCTGGAAAATTAAAGTGACAGTGACAGTGAAGACTAGCTCTGCAATTCCAGGTTTTATTAAACAACTCTGAGCTGCCTTATCTTGATAGTGCTCATACCCGGTTTTTTCTTTATTAAGCTTTACTTTTCTTAGCCGCTTTCACCTCCGCTTGCCCTTGAAAATTGAACCTCTCCCAGCCTTCTCTGTCGTCTTAAGTAACTATATCGCCGCAAGGTAGCGTTTAACTGTTGAAGAATCCCCTTGCCTTCCCCTTGCCTTAAGCAAAAGGGGAAGATATATAAGAAAATAAGATTTTTAAAGAATACTTAAATTCAGTTTGGCTGAGTCTTTTTCTTCTCCTGTTCCAATCTCTTACTCCTCCATTTCACCTTCCACGCTCGTTTCACAGCAGAGTCACCAACGTTTCTCTGCTGACTTCTCCCCCGCTTCTGCACCAGGACCAACCAAAAAAGCCCCCTGAAGAAGTCGCCACTTCTTCAGGCTGGGTTCAAGTCCCTTGCAAGTGCCTCCAACCTTAGAGAGGCATTCTGGCAGAAAAAAACAAGCCAAGAAGCGGGGTTAGAAAATGGGTGAGTGAGGAGCACTCTTCCCCACGTCTATCCCCTTTGAGCTCCGGCGGCCATTCAGCCTCTTCAAAAATTCTTGAGCTTTGAAGATGAAGTCAATCTTCTCTCTTTTATCCTTAAATTTAAAAACCAATCCTTCTAGGATCCACCATTTGTAGCTAATTTGATATTTTTGCAAGAACAGGGTCAGTCCTTTATATGCTTTCCTTTTCATCCGAATTTCATATGGAACATCTTTTAGGATCCTTATGCTCTGCTCACCAATCTTCAAGGGCATTGTTGAAGTCGCTCTTAGAATTTGATCTCTGGTACGTTGCTTTGTAAACTTGACAACCACTTCTGCTGGCAAATTATTTTTCTTTGTGAAGTTGGAATAGGCTCTATAAGCCAAATCCATCTCTTCACTTAATTTTTGTGCTTCTTTGCCAGTTATTTGTGCCAAGGCATTCGCCAAAATATTTCTGAGATCTTCTTTTTCCTCTTCTTCTATGCCCTGAAAACGGAGAGTCAAGTTTGATTTTTCCATCTGTAGCATCAATATTTTTTTTCCTGCATCTCTTGATGTTTTTCTATTTTGCTGACCTTTTTCTTAATTTTTTTGGTGTCTTCCATCAAGATCAGGCATTTTTCTGCAATCTCCTCCATCTTCTTGGCTGTATCTGTTAGTTGTTTCTGTTCACTGTTGAGAGCACTTTCCATGCTACATAAATTTTTGCTGATTTTTTGCATTTGATCCAGCAGAGGGCGCAGCATCTCATCTTTCTGTTGATTGACAGTTGGCTCCAAGGGATGGGAACTAGAACCGGAAGTTCCTCCCAACTTCTTTGTCAGCTTGTCTGGGACTCTCTTTTGCCCCGACATTTTTATTGTTTACTTTTAAAAGCTCGTGCCGTGCAACTCTGGAAACAGTCTATTCTCCTCTCCTTTCAACAGACCCCAAAAGGTAACTTCGCTAATCCAATTTTTTCGCTCTACCCCCTTTCTCTTCTCTTTTATAAATCCCATTTTCTTCAGGGGGGGTTGCTCCCTCCTCCCATACGTTTGTATGATTAGGGGGTGAGTGCATTTAGTCCACTTTCAAACTGATAGTCAACTCACGGTTTGCTACCAGTTCTTTCTTTTTTAAGCAATCTTCCGCTTCTTCACTCCAGGAAGTCAGTGGCATTGCTAGGTCCCATCAGGGCACTACACAGCAGGGCCACTGAAGCAGGGGGAAAGCCTCAATTTTCTGACTGTCAGGCCGGCAAAGAGGCTACTCCCCAGGCACCCCCTGGTTCGGAGCCTTTATCTAAGGCTCACTAGAGTCTCCACTTGTGTGGAGTCTCCCCCAACCATGCATGGGCTGGTCGCCTCTGGGAGCATCCCAGAAAGGTGACCGCCATGCGCTCTGCCAAAATCAAAATTCCTGCTTCATTCTCTGAGAGGTTCAAAGGCAATAATTGAGATTTGTTATCCTTAATTTTCAGTCCAGAGAAAGCACCAAATGTCACTAATAAATCATGGAGTGCAGGGAGAGATTCAGTAGGATTTGTAATATATAACAACATGTCATCCGCAAACAGGGACAGTTTGTATTCTTGCGATTGTAATTTAATACCAGAAATGCCAGGATTCGAGCGAATGGCATTGGCAAGCGGTTCAACTGCCAATGCGAACAATAAAGGAGATAAGGGACATCCTTGGCGAGTGCCACGAAGCAATGAAATGGGGTTAGAGCATGAACCATTAATCTATATTTTAGTAGTAGGGGATACATATAAGGCTCTGACCGTACTTATAAATCTTTGACCAAATCCCATCTGTTCTAATATAGCAAAGAGATACAAAAACTCAACAGAGTCAAATGCCTTTTCAACATCAAGGGACAAAAAGGCAGCAGATTTGTTAGTTCTTTGGTAATGACGTAAAAGTGTCAGTGTTTTTATAGTGTTATCAGCCAGATCTCTACCCGGTATAAAACCCACCTGGTCAGGGTTGATATAATAAGCTATGAAAGAGTTTATTTGTCTTGCTAGTGTGGCAGTTAGGATTTTAAAATCTTGATTCAGGAGATATATGGGTTGATACGACCCTGGGTATAAGAGGTCCCTCCCTTTTTTCAGAATTACCACTGTACGTGCCTCTTTCCATGACAGGGGTAAGTTTCCAGAGGCTAATACAACATTACAAGTTTCAGTTAGGGGACCTACTATCGACTTCACAAAGCACTTATAAAAGTCAGATGGAAAACCATCTGGACCAGTAGTTTTTGGAAGTTTGAGAGATTTTATAGTGTTCAAAATCTCCGTCTCTGAAAAAGGTGTGTCTAACAGTTCCCTGTAGAACTCTTTCAGCATGAGCATTTTGCCCTGGGTTTGCAGGAAGTGATGCATCAAACTCTGGTGAAGTAAGGAGGATGAATAGAAATTCTTATAATAATTTTCAAAAACCTCAGAAAACTTTGTTGTTTTATTATTTCCCCTTGTGAATTCCTAATGGCAGAGATCGTGTTAGAGGTCATTTGAGTTTTAACCTTGTGTGATAGAAGGTGTAAAAATCTGGGGGACCGAAGCCAGTATTTTGCTTTGTGTATACTAATTGTTTTCTTATTTTAGCTGTTTCAATTTGGGTTAGACTTCTGAGAGCTATCAACAATTGTTTGTAAACATCTTTGCTGGCAGTTTCTTTATGTTTGAGTTCTAAAGCTTTGATTTTCCCTAACAAATCAGATTCTAATTTCTGTCTCTGTTTTTTCAGAAAGGAGGTCTGAGAAATTAAGGTCGCTTGAAGAGTTGGTTTAAATGCATCCCAGGGGATAGCTGGTGTTGTGTCATCATGCTTGTTGTCTCTGAAATATTGCTTTATGTTCTGCTCTGTCTCTTCTCTTATCAATGGGTCTGTTAATAAAGAGGTTTTCAACATCCACTGTTTGTCTTTTTGTGTTGGGTCATATGGAGTGATGTTACAATGTAACCATGTGTGGTCCGACCAGTTGGGCGGCTAAGTACATGATGAGAGAACTCTGTCTTGCAAAGCCGAAGAGACCAAAATAAAATCTATTCTGGTGTAGAGTTGATATCTACTTGAGAAATAAGTGTAAACATTAACAGTTGGATTCACTTTACGCCAGATGTCTACTAGGTCATTTTCTCTAAAGAGCTCCTCTAAGCCCGTAAATCTGTTTTTATTTTTCTTTAAGTGGGAGTTATAGTGTGACTGTCCATTTGTTTATCTACTATGAAATTAAAATCACCGCCCAATATGACATCACCTTTAGAAAAAGATCTCAACTGACTAAAAGTGTCCTTTAGAAATGTCAATTGGCTACCATTTGGAGCATATAGAGTGGCAAGGGTAACTGATCTATCATCTAAAGTGCCATGCACAAATAGAAATCTACCCTGTGAATCACTTAATTGGGAGATAAAAGAGAATCGTACCTGTTTAGATATAAGTATCGCCACTCCTCTTGATTTGAATGTTCCAGATGACATGTGCATAAGAACATAAGAATAAGAACATAAGAGAAGCCAATGTTGAATCAGGCCAATGGCCCATCTAGTCCAACACTCTGTCATACAGCGGCCAAAATATACCAGGTAACATCAGGAGGTCCAGCAGTGGGGCCAGGACACTAGAAGCCCTCCCACTGCTGCCCCCTCCAGCACCAAGAATAGAGTGCATCACCTGCCCCAGACTGAGAGTTCCCATCTATACCCTGTGGCTAATAGCCACTGATGGACTTCTGCTCCATATGTTTATCTAATTCCCTCTTGAAACTATCCATGCTTGTAGCTGCCACCACCTACTGTGGCAGTGAATTCCATATGTTAATCACTCTTTGGGTGAAGAAGTATTTCCTTTTATCTGTTCTAACCCAACTGCTCAGCAATTTCATGGAGTGCCCACGAGTTCTTGTATTGTGAGAAAGGGAGAAAAGTACTTCTTTCTCAACCTGCTCAATCCTATTCATAATCTTATAAACCTCAATAATGTCACCCGTCAGCCATCGTTTCTCCAAGCTAAAGAGCCCCAAGCATTTTAACCTTTCTTCATAGGGAAGGTGTTCCAACCCTTTTATCATTCTAGTTGCCCTTCTCTGCACTTTTTCCAATGCTATAATATCCTTTTTTGAAATGTGGTGACCAGAACTGTACACAGTATTCCAAATGAGGTCGCACCAATGATTTATACAGGGGCATGATGATACTAGCTGATTTGTTTTCAATTCCCTTCCTAATAATCCCCAGCATAGCGTTGGCCTTCTTTATTGCAGCTACACACTGTCTAGAAATTTTCATTGAATTATCTACTACGACTCCAAGATCTCTCTCTTGGTCCGTCTCTGCCAGTTCAGACCCCATCAACGTGTATTTATATTTAGGATTTTTGGCTCCAATGTGCATCACTTTGCACTTGGCCACATTGAACCCCATTTGCCACGGTGATGCCCACTCACCCATCCTCAACAGATCCTTTTGGAGTGCCTCACAATCCTCCCTGGTTTTCACCACCCTGAACAACTTCGTGTCATCTGCAAATTTAGCCACATCACTGCTTACTCCCAATTCTAAATAATTAATAAACAAGTTAAAGAGCATCGGACCGAGTACTGATCCCTGTGGTACCCCACTGCTTACCACCCTCCCCTGGGAAAATTTCCCATTTATACTCACTCTCTGTTTTCTATTTATAAGCCAGTTGTTGATCCACAAGAGGACTTGTCCTTTTATCCCATGACTATTGAGCTTACTTAGGAGCCTTTGATGAGGAACTGTATCAAAAGCTTTCTGGAAGTCAAGGTAAATAATATCTATTGGGTCCCCCTTGTCCACATGTTTGTTCACTCCCTCAAAAAACACTAACAGGTTAGTGAGACAAAATCTTCCCTTACAGAACCCATGCTGAGTCTGCCTCAATAGTTTTTGTTCATCAATGTGCCTACTAATTCTCTCCTTAATAACACTTTCCACTAACTTACCCGGTATTGATGTCAGACTGACTGGCCTGTAATTTCCTGGATCTTCCCTGGAGCCCTTTTTAAAGATGGGAGTGACATTAGCTACCTTCCAGTCCTCAGGAATGGAGGCAGATTTTAAAGAAAGATTACATATTTTTGTCAGGAGATCCACAAGTTCACATCTGAGTTCTTTCAGAACTCTTGGATGAATGCCATCCGGGCCTGGTGATTTATTAGTTTTTAAATTGTCCATCAGTTGGAGGACTTCCTCTCTTGTCACTGCAATCTGATGCAGGTCTTTCAAACCCCCTCCCGAAATCGGTGCTTCTGGAGTGGGCAAGCACTTCTCCTCTTCCACAGTGAAGACAGAGGCAAAAAATGTGTTCAGCTTCTCAGCCATTTCACTATCATCCTTCACTACTCCTTTTACCCCTTCGTCATCCAAGGGCCCCACTGCCTCCCTGGCTGGCTTCCTACTTCTAATGTATTTGAAGAAAGTTTTATTGTTGGCCTTAATGTTTTTTGCGATATGCTCCTCATATTCCCTTTTTGCTTGCCTGATCACAGACTTGCATTTTATTTGCCATAGTCTGTGTTCCCTTTTATCAACCTCACTAAGACTAGCTTTCCACCGCTTAAAGGAATCCTTCTTACCTTTTACAGCTTCCATTACTTTATTTGTTAACCATGCAGGCTTTTTTCTATACCTATTTGTGCCTTTCCTAACCTGCGGTATATATTTTTTCTGAGCTTCTATGACTGTATTTTTGAATACTTTCCAAGCTTCCCCAATGGTTTTGACCTTCTCCACTCTTCCTTTCAATTTCTTCCTCACATGTCCCCTCATACCAGAGAAGTTACCCCTTTTAAAGTTAAAAGTAGTTGCGTCAGTCTTTTTGGGCAACTGCCTATCTGTATAAATGTTAAACTCAATTACATTATGGTCACTGTTCCCAAGTGGTGCAATCACTTTTACATCTCTCACCAGGTCTTGGGTGTTACTTAGGACCAAATCCAGGATCGCCTCTCCCCTGGTAGGATCTGTAATCCATAGCACAGTCATTTAGAGTGTCTAAAAACTCAATCTCTTTTTCCCGACTAGAACTCATATTGACCCAATCAATGTGTGGGTAGTTAAAGTCGCCTTCTACGACACAGTTATTTCGTCTAGCCGCTATCTTTAATTCTTTCATCATTTTATAATCCTCCTCTATCTTTTGATCTGGTGGGCAATAACAAACTCCCACTGTTAAGCTTCCTTTTGAACCCACTATTTCAACCCATAGCATTTCCAGAAGCGAATCCAATTCTCTTACCCTCTCAATCTTACTGGACGGTATACCCTCTCTGACATACAGAGCCACCCCACCTCCAACCCTTCCCCCTATCCTTCTGATATAATTTATAACTAGGAATCACCATATCCCACAGATTTTCCTCATCCCACCAAGTTTCTGAAATACCCACAATGTCTATTTCCCCCCCGATTTTACCTCGGAGACTTCTAGCATTTGTGTATAAACACTTATAGTTTCCCATGTTTGTTAAGCCCACAGCCTTCCTCTTGCTGCCTCGAGACCTCGCCAGACAGTTCCTATCATTAGCCACAGTCTCAGTGGACAATTGTAATCCATTTCCTTGTACAAAAGTAGTAGCTACCCCTTCATCTCTTTGAGATAAGCCATCCCGAAACAAAGACTTTTCATCTCCTGTCGTCTTTCCCCCATTATTCAGTTTAAAAACTGCTCTGCCACCTTTTTGATTTTGATCGCCAGCAGTCTGGTTCCTTCTTGGGATAAGTGGAGACCGTCCCTTTTGTACAGCTCCCTCTTGTCCCAAAAAGCATCCCAGTGCCTAACAAACTTGAACCCTTCTCCCCTACACCACCATCTCATCCACGCATTGAGACTCCTGATCTGTGCCTGTCTCTCCGGCCGTGCACGTGGAACAGGTAGCACTTCCAAGAAGGCTACCTTGGAGGTCCTGGCCTTGAGTTTCCTGCCCAGCAGCCTACATTTCTCCTCCAGGACCTCACAACTGCATTTCCCCACATTGTTGGTGCTGACTTGCACCACGACCACTGGCTCCTCCTTAGCACTATCTACCAGCCTATCTAAAACATGCGTAATGTACTGGAAAGGAAATTTTTGCGATTTAAAGACTTGAACAACTGTTTTTTTCAGATACGTTTCTTGAAAAAACACTACGTCTGCTTGACTTTTAGACCAGTGAGCTAGAACGCGTTTTCATTTGATGGGATTATTGAGACCCCGCACATTTGAGGAGACCACCTTTAGCGCACTAAAAGACATGTTGGAGCATAATTGGACATCCATGGGTTCTCTTATTTGCCAGAAGAAATGGCTAAAAAGATTTTTTCAAAGGTTTCACAATTTGTATCTGAAGAGATTGTCAAAAACGCTGTCTTTATGGATTGTATTTTAAAGGTTTGGTCAACTTCCATATTTTTATCTGTAATCTGACATTAAATTTCCCCTCTGAAAGGGTATGTGGATTAGAACTACAGTGCTGTGGAAGAGAATGGCCTACTCTTCCATTTTCATTCCCCCCAGTTGTATTAGTCCCTGAGGTGCTTTTACTCTGTGGAGCAGGGGGAAGGGAAGGGCAGGTATCCATAGTTCTCATGTCTTTCCCCCCAAAATATCAGGGGACAGAAACTTATTGTATTTTGTTGGTCAAATTGCCTTATTTCATTATCAGTATGGGGAATTATAATTATTAAATGGCAATAGGCGTATAAGGGAGCAATAACCTATGTATACAGGAGTCCCACTTTAATCCAGCAACCCAGAAATAAACACAGAGATTAAATCTTAAAGAATTGGTTTCTTTACTGAGAAGTTTTCACTAGCGTACAATAAATTCAAACACGCACACAATTACACAGATTTAAGAAATATAGACAGAAAGGTACAGTGACATTTGCATTAGCAGGAGTTCATTGGTTGGGCAATACTGACCTGTCCTGACATGATGAAGTGATCCTTACAGCAGAAAAATAGAGGAGACTATGAGGGAGAGGGATCGTGTTCTGAACCGGCAGAGCACGTGGGGAGACTCTGGGTAACGTTAAACTGAGAGTCAGCAAAATAGGATGGGGTCAGGTAGAGAGGAAGTGAGTGAGAGAGAGAGAGCATGGTGAATCCTGCTCTTTTTATACATTATTTGGACTTGGAGGTGGGCTTCACTGGCCACTTCCCCTAGTCACATCCCCAGAAAGTTGCTTAAGCAAAAACTGGTTTCAGGAGGATGGGGGCTTAATGGTTGGGCAATATTGATTCCATTACTAACAGTGGCACCTTTAGAAGACAATAGCAGAAGCGGCCAGGGTCATTAGTCTTGATGGCCCAATGATCACTCTGGGTGATGGGCTTGGCAGGTATGTGTCACTTGGCTAATCCCTTTATGCAAGCAGTTTTTTTGTTATACTGGGCAGCATACGTGCAGTATCTAGCGAAAGTGGGGGGGAGAAGTGCCTGCGTGCTGACCAAGGTTTCTGTTCATGGAGTCTCTGTGGAGATGTTCATGTTTCCTTGCATTACATGGCATTCCTCTACAGCATGCTTTTACTGGCTACTGTGTGCTGTTAGCAGCCAGGGTGCTTGGCTCATCTCTGCTGCGTTGCAGGTGAGGAGTGGCAGGTAACCCATGGATCCATCCTTGGACTGGCATACTGTCTCAGGGGGAGGCTTCCCTCATCTGGGCACATGTTCACAGTCCAGGTAGTTGGCATCAGCTCGTGGTCACCGCACATTCCATTTCCCTTGGCACATTTATTGCACAGTCCAATTATTAAGTTATAAGTCCATAAGAGCATTATAAGCTCCTTGCAGGGCAACAATTTATCATTGCATGTGTATGGCATATACATAGGGCTGCTGACCTCCATGTGGTGCCAGAGACTTGACCAAGCTGGATATCCTCCCCCATGCCTGGAAGAAGCAGCAATCCATGGCTCTAGGCTTCCACAGCTATGCAGACCTCTCAGAAATGGCTGTGCTGGTCAGCAACCACGGCAGGCACACTGGATGGCCAAAATGCAGAGCTGGATGCAGGACTGAGTTCACGGTGCTGGGTTCAAGACACTGGGCCCATAACCCTGTTGCGCAGTGCATCAGGAACACTTGAGCTAGCACACTCAGTCACACTAGCACTCACCAGCAAGCACTCCTTGCATCCAGAGGTTTTCCAATAGTCAACCACACTGAGACTGTACTATATACAGGAATTTTATTTACACAGCTCTCCAACAAAATGCTCCACCATACATCACCATCAGAAGAAGGGGAAAGTGCTATACAGAGCAATGGCATATATACATTGGTCAGCCAATCACATCAGTGCTGACTCATGATTACATCAGCCCAGGTTACATCAGCTCATGCCCACACTGGCTGAAACTGGTTTAGTGCAGCTCTCCAGCTGTCACTTAGATCATCATGATCTGAGGGCTGAAAATTACTCAGCAACATGGAGGTATCCTGGGATTAGAACTAATCTCCAGGTGACAGAGATCAATTTACCTAAAGAAAATGGCAACTTTGTGTCAGGTTCAAAAGCAAGTAGATCCAAGCATTCTTAGGAGTAAGAAGGGCTTTATTGGAATACAATGCTAAAGCCCACAGTGTAGAGGTTATTGTCAGGAATGGCGATGCAAGCGGCTCAAGCATGGTTATAGTGTGATGCAAAAGGTGACTAGCAAATGACCTGCAAGCACGCTCGCGGGAAACTCCCGGCGGGAAAATTACTTAATGGGCAGGAGACGACTCCCTCCTCCCCTCGTCTTCACAGGAATGGAAAATTCTCATACAAAGAAGAATAGCCCAAAGCCTGCACTCAAGGCCATTGTGATAAGACCGAGCAGCAGAGAAGAAGCTCCCACGTTACTGCTAGCATACCTACACAAGCGCAGAAGCAGGGACAAGATAGGGAACACAGCACAATGGATACAGTGTGAAACAATACAGAACCACTACTGACACTCTGCCTTCCCCAAAATAACCCCTGCCCACTCAAAAAGGGGAAAACGTAGGGCCTCCTGGTTTTCCTGGGAATCGGGTGTGAAAGTATTGGATTTGTTCAGGTGCTTGCATATCAGTGACCTTCACCCATTCACGATGTTGGGGCCCGAAGTGGACCCATTTGACGAAGTAGTACAGTTGGCCTCGGAGTATTTTAGAGTCCAGAACGTCAGCCAGTTCATAGTGTTCCTCGCCATCCACCATTGGGGGGGGGTAACAGTGGGCTCCGGGCGCCACTTATTTGGAGGATGCGCCGGTTTGAGAAGGCTGAAATGGAAGATGGGATGAATGTTTTTAAGCGTCTTAGGCAAGTCGAGATACACAGTGACATTATTTATATGACGCAGGATCTTGAAAGGGCCAATGTATTTCCATGTCAGTTTTTTAGAAGTTTGGGGGAGGCGCAGATTTTTTGTGGACAGGTATACATAGTCACCAGGCTGAAGGTCCCAACCCACCACCCTCTTCCTATCAGCCTGCTTTTTGTATTGGGCTTTGGCAGCATCTAAGGCTGCAGAAATCATCGGCCAAGAGTTGCGAAAAGATTTACACCAGTCCATGGCTCTTCCCCTCTGTAGTCTCATTCATCAGGAATGGTAGAGGGGGGCTATCATAGCCTAGTGCTGCTTTGAATGGGGACATTCCTGTTGAAGCGTGCCATGAGTTAGTGTATGCAAACTCAGCCAAGGGAAGCAATTCCACCCAATTGTCTTGTTGATAGTTAGTGAAACAACGCAAGTATTGTTCCAGGGTCTGATTAACCCTCTCTGTTTGACCGTCAGTCTCTGGGTGGTATGCACTGCTTAAGGCTTGTTCTATGCCCATAAGAGCCATTAATTCAGTCCATAATTTGGAAATGAACTGAGCACCGCGGTCGGAAATTATTTTGATTGGCAAGGCATGGAGTCTAATGATATGGTGTAGGAAGGCTCTTGCCAATCCCTTGGCGGTTGGTAAGCCAAGGAAAGTTATGAAGTGGGCTTGCTTCGAAAACAGGTCAACCACTACCCACACAACCGTCATGTTTTTGCTGGGGGGTAGGTCTGTGATGAAGTCCATAGAAATGACTTCCCAGGGGTGACCAGGGGTCGGTAGCAGCTGTAATAGACCCGGGGGCTTCCCCGCCCTGGTTTTGCACCTGTTACAAACTGGGCAGGATTGTATGTACCCCCCTCTACCGTTCCTGACGAATGAGCATACCTAGCATACCTATGCAAGTGCAGAAGCAGGGATGAGATAGGGAACACAGCACAATGGATACAGTGTGAAACAATACAGAACCATTACTGACACTTTGGAAAATGGACTGTATGACATTATACCCCATTGAAGTCCCTCCCCTCCCCAAACCCCACTTTCCTCAGGGTCCACCCTCAAACCCTCAAGGTACTTCCCAACCCAGACCTGGCAACCCTACATATACACTAAGTAGTTGTCTGCATATGACATGCTTATCATGCTTGTGAGTGGATAGTATTAAACACTCCTACTTTGCCACAAAACTACTGTTAGCATTGCTTCATGGGCATAGTTCAACAAGCATCTCACAGGAGCTTGCTTTGAAGTTTCTTTTATGTGCTTTCAGTTTCTGCATCTTCTGTGTATGATCTAATTGGCTAGTCTTTCTCTGACTCCACCATTGAGTGCTGGGGTCTAACAAGGTGTGTGTTTGAGCAAATAGCAGCTCAACGTAGATTCTACATGGAGGGGAAGGTACATATGGTCCTCCTTTCCCTTGATATGTTTTCAGAGTGGAAGGCTCACTTGATAATTGCCTTTCATGCAGACAACCATGATGAATGCCGCAACCAATCCCCTCCTGACCAAGGAATGGATGAAGCTACCAGAATGGCTTGGAAACACAAAGCTCAGAAAGCCCAAGTTCTTCTGATTTCATCTGTAAGTTCCAATTATCTTTCTCAAATTAAGGATCTGCAGTTCAGGAAAAGAAATGTTTGACTTTTTAGTCTCATTCCACTAAGCAAAGGGGTTGACATCCAGTTACACTATATGTCAGAAATTAAATGGTTTACAATATAAAGAGGGACAATGCTTCAGGTCTCATGTCAGTAAGGTGACAGACTATTTTTCAGCATTAGTCAACTGTGGGGAACAGTTAGACCAGGATGCTAAAGTAGCTGCTCTCTTCCCAACTTTACTAGCAGATTATGCTCATATCATTTCTTACTTGGAACTGAAAGATAATCTTACATTTGATTGGGCTGTAAATGAGCTGCAGATGGAGGTGGAACACTGTAGAGTGCTAACCAGGCAGAGAGAATAAGAGGGGTTGCATGCAATGTTTGCACATAAAGCTTCTTTGAGAGAGAGATCATTATAAAACTCCTGGCAGGAGTATGGATCACAGAACAAAAAGGTTGGGAACTCAGGGAGATTGCAACAATCAAGAGAACAATCTGTTGTGAAAGGAACCCAGCAGGGGAGGGAAAAGGCTCTTCCGGTGCCTGGGAAGAAATCTGAGGTGTTTCTCTTGCAGCAGCTGAGGTCATAAAGCATTCCAATGTCCCTAAGGCAAGCAAGACAATAATTTTAAAGGGAACTCCAATGCCACTAAGAGTGAATTTAAGCATCACAATTTCACTGCTTCTTTAATAAGGCAAAATACTAATGCCATTCTTGATAGCAGAGCAGAGATGCATGTTTTTAATACCAAAGAATTATTCATTAATTTGGAAAGGATTTCACACCCTTTGAAAGTCTATCTGGGAATGACAATTATGTCAATGCATATGAGAAGTGTGATGCACTTCTGTGGCCACTAGATGACACCAAAGTCTTTATCCTGAAGGATGCACCATACACAGACAGATTTTCCAGTTTTCTGATTTCTGTTTCACAACTTGATTTACAAGGTTATAAAACTCAGTTTGAGGATGTCAAGTGCACAGTTTTTCAAAATGAAGAAGTGTACATTGTTGTCACAAGAGATAACATACTTTATAGCATACAGAAAATGATGTGCCAATGTCAGACACAGACAGTGGCTGAGTTCAGACTGGCAGTTTGCTCCGGTAGCCAGTCATAGCAAAAAAGCCCCGGAATAAACTGTTCCGGGTTTTCCCATTCAGACAGCCCGGGCTGCTGCCAGAAGATGTGGGGTGGAGCCGGGCAGGAGCGTTCAGACTGCTGCATGCAGGGGCGCGCTGTATTCGGCGTTTCCCCATTAATTTGGCACCAGCACCACATTGGGCAGTAGAGCGGAGCATGGCCAATCATACCGCTACTGCCTTCTGCCCAATGCAGGTTGCTCCCAGCTTTTTGGCTGCACGTTCAGACTTCCCAGAAGTGGAGAAACGCGTGACACACGCGGGCTTTCGGATTTGCTACCAGTTTTATGAGGCATCTTTTTAATCTGGCGGTGAAGCGCAACAGCATGGGTTGGCTACGGGTGGGGGACATCAGGCAGATGTGCCTGTGTGAATGCCCAATTTACTCCAGGATTGAATCGTCACTGGCCCGGGTCCCTACCGGAGCAAATTGTCAGTCCAAACTCAGCCAGTGAAACTGAAATCTGTCACTCTGATGCTGAAGTACCAGATGCAATGAATCAGGAAGCCATGTTTTTTTTTACAATTTTACAAAGCCATGTTCCCATGCTGCATGTGTGCACCTCTGGTATCACAGACTAGGTCATAAAAGCTATCCAACTATTCTGGACATGCAGAGAAAAGATCTTACCAATCACATTGACTTTATAGAATGTGGAACTAACCTTACTTGTGTTTTTTGTCTTCAGTCAATTAACTAGCCCTTTCCAAAACAGAGTGAAAGGAAGACCAAGAAGCCACTGGACTTGATATACAGTTATATTTGTGGACCCCTGCCATCAATTATTGGTAGATGCAGGTATTTTCTAACATTCATTGATGATTTTTCCGGATAGTCCATCACTTTTCTGTTTAATGAAATATCACAGATGCTGAACAAATTTAAAGACTACATAGCACTGGTGTCCAACAAGTTTTTAGGAAAGCCACAGGTTCTTTGTTCTGACAATAGAGGTGACTATGTATCAGGTGCAACACAGAAATTCCTGAGAGAACAAGAGATCGAGCACCAGAGAACAGTACCCTGCAACCCTGAGCAGAATGTAGTTGCAGAGAGAAAGAATGGGACCCTCTTTGAGATGGTAAGATGTGTGCTTTTGGATGTGGGGCTCCCACACAAGTTCTGGGGGGATGGCATAATGGCAGCCACATACATACAGAATAGGCTGATCACAAAGGCAACAAACACCTCACCATATGAGCTATGGCATGGCCGCAGTCCTTGTATGGGACAATTAAGGATACTTGGAAGCAAGGCATAGGGATGTGTTCCAAAAGAAAGGAGGTCATCCAAGTTAGCTGATCAAGACACGGAAGGAATTTTTGTAGGTTATTCAGCTAGATGTAAAGGCTACAGAATTCTGACTCCACAGACCAACAATATCACAGTGAGCAGATCTGTCCACTTTGATGAGGGGGCCAGCACTGAAGTGGACAGCCAACTAGTGTATCCTGATGTGACCAACATCAAGGAAGAAGAGACTACTGATCCTGAAATAACCCTGACTGATGAAACAATGCAAGATGTTCCACCAGATGTGCCTGATCTACAGAGACAGTACAGAGAGACAACAGAGGTTCCAGTGAGTTTCCGGTCGGAGTTAAAATGGCGAGTTGACGCACTTTGCGAACTGTGCAGGGTGGACGGTGGCTCCTTTTGACAGTTTGGGCCCTTTTTGGTCCAACGCAGCACTCCCCAGGCGGGGGGGTGGCAAGCAAGCAGCAAAGTCCAAGAGAGAGTCGAGATTGGCATGAGCAAGCTTCGGAGGAAGCTTGTTTACGCTTTGATCCCCTCTCACGTAGCGGGCATCTGCGAGACAACACTACAGGAGCCAACCGGGGTGACAATTCAGCATAAACCCGTCATCTACCGACCTCTTTACCATCAAGGTTAACATTAAACTAAGAAGAAGCAATGCGAAACCCCGAGATCGAACTTTAAGGTAACAAAGAACTTTTGCTTACCGATTTGAAGACGTAGTGAAATTTGAATCAAGTGGCTAAGTGTAAAAAAGCTTTTCTTATGTAATCCACTCTGTTTGGAACTGAAAGAAGCTTTCTAGAACATGAAAATAGTGAAAAAGAAACTTTTGTTTTGCATTCCTGTGGTCAGTTAGAGATTAATGGCAAGTTGTAAAAATGAAATTGATGTGATTCTGTGCTACCAAAAATAAGTTCCGGCTGAGAAAGACGAGTTTGGGGCAAGAGAGGCATTCGAAAAGACTGAGTAACCGGAAGAAGTAGGAAGATTTAGCGCGCTCCACAGGAAGTTGGATTTTCGGGATGGACTCTAAACTGGAAGTCACAAAATAGCCTACTCTTGCCAAAAAACCATAGAGAAATTGCGCCCGCCATTTTGAGGAGGACTAATTCTTTAAAACTTAATTTGAACTGTAAAATCAAAGAGAAGAAACATATAAAGGTGGCGATTCAACGGAATACTTAGAAGAAAGGAGATTTGGTGATATTTAAAAGTTTCCAAGATGGATCTGAGGCCAAGACAAAGGGCCACCTCTACATCGAGTCCTAGAATGGCAGCAAAGGATAAAAATGAATGGCAGGCAGCAATAGAGGCTATGGAGAAGAGGATGATGGAGGCAGTGCAGAATCTTGGAAAACAAATGGAACTACAGACTAAACAAATGGAATTACAGATGAAACAACAAATGGAAAAGCAATTGGAGCAAATAGAACAAGTACAAGTGCAAGTACAAGAGAAGAATATGGCAGCTATGAAAGAACTGGTCCTAGCAGAAGTGGCAGAATTTAAAAAAGATACAGAAGAAGTTAAAAAAGAAGTCCAAGGTTTAGCAGCTAAGTCGACGGAGCTAGAACAAAAAATTAAAAACACCCTCCAGGAGAATATAAGGTTGGAATCTATGATGGAGTATAGAGCTATGCAAAACCACCTGAGACTAAGAGGAATAGAGGCAGAAGACCAAGATATACGTGCGTTGGTAATAACAACATTGACGGCATATATTGGTGAGGACCAAGGAGATCTAGACTCAGACTTCGACTTAATTTACAGAGTAAAATCAACGTATGCTCAGAGGAAAAAATTACCTAGAGATGTCATTGTGCAGTTTGTGACAAGAAAAATGAAAGAGGATATTTTCAAGAAGCAATTTGGCTGACCCAGCTGAGCTCTGAGAAGGAGCAAGGTGTTTGAGCTGCCAGAGGGGTGAGTGGTATTTTTATTTATTTACTTTCAGCTGAGGTGCTTTAGCTGAGAAGGTACTGTGTCAGGGACTGTATTTGGGAGTGTGTGGGTGAGTTGTAACAGACTCCTGACTGCTGGAGTTAGGGTGTGAAAGGGTCATTGTTTGCCTGTAATTAAGTGCTTGGGTGAAATTGAATAGCAGACTCCTGGCTGCTGGAGTTGGGGTGTGAAAGGGGCTTTGTTTGACCATCATTAAGTGCCTTGGGTGATTTTGAGTAGCTGCTGGCCACGCCCTCTCCTGGGAGACAATTCCATTTAAGGCAGGAAGTTTGCCAGAAGCAGAGCTGACCCAGCTGAGCTCTGAGAAGGAGCAAGGTGTTTGAGCTGCCAGAGGGGTGAGTGGTATTTTTATTTATTTACTTTCAGCTGAGGTGCTTTAGCTGAGAAGGTACTGTGTCAGGGACTGTATTTGGGAGTGTGTGGGTGAGTTGTAACAGACTCCTGACTGCTGGAGTTAGGGTGTGAAAGGGTCATTGTTTGCCTGTAATTAAGTGCTTGGGTGAAATTGAATAGCAGACTCCTGGCTGCTGGAGTCGGGGTGTGAAAGGGGCTTTGTTTGACCATCATTAAGTGCCTTGGGTGATTTTGAGTAGCTGCTGGCCACGCCCTCTCCTGGGAGACAATTCCATTTAAGGCAGGAAGTTTGCCAGAAGCAGAGCTGACCCAGCTGAGCTCTGAGAAGGAGCAAGGTGTTTGAGCTGCCAGAGGGGTGAGTGGTATTTTTATTTATTTACTTTCAGCTGAGGTGCTTTAGCTGAGAAGGTACTGTGTCAGGGACTGTATTTGGGAGTGTGTGGGTGAGTTGTAACAGACTCCTGACTGCTGGAGTTAGGGTGTGAAAGGGTCATTGTTTGCCTGTAATTAAGTGCTTGGGTGAAATTGAATAGCAGACTCCTGGCTGCTGGAGTTGGGGTGTGAAAGGGGCTTTGTTTGACCGTCATTAAGTGCCTTGGGTGATTTTGAGTAGCTGCTGGCCACGCCCTCTCCTGGGAGACAATTCCATTTAAGGCAGGAAGTTTGCAAGAGGCACGAGCCTCTGGCACGAGCCTCTGGCACGAGCCGAAGGGCGAGAGCTAAAGGGCGAGGCTCTTTGCCTGTGGCTCTGTAAGAAGCCCAGGAAGAGCCAGAAAGCAAGGGACCTTGGCTCCTTGGTAAGGTAAGTAGACTCCTACAACAGGAGCCATATAAATACAAAGGGTTTTAAAAGGGAGGCTATAGAAAAGTATTTGTTTAAAAACAATTATGAAGCCAGAATGCCAGCAGGGGGTTGGGGGCTATCCAGTGTTTTGCAGGGAGTGTCACATGTATGACTATCTGCCCACTGGTCAGAAGTCTTGGGTGTGTGCTCGGTGCAAGGAGCTCCTGGTTCTCAGGGAGCGAGTTTGCTCCCTTGAGGCCAAGGTGGCTGACCTGGAGAAGCAGGGACAGTCAGTTAGGTGCACGGGGAAGACTCTCGGGGACTTGTTAGATATGTCCCACTCTGGATCTGGCAGCCCGGCTGCTGCCAGGGAGCATGAGGGTCAAGGGGAAACGGGGCACCATGCTGAGGATAAGGGGAATGTGCCCTCAGAAGGGACCTCTTCTTCAGCTGGTGAACGGGTATCCTTTCGTACCAAGGAACCGTCCGTGGGAAGGGTGGGAGGGGGCTCTTGGTAGTTGGTGATTCGATCCTTAGGCAGGTAGACAGCTGGGTGGCGAACCCGCGTACTGACCGTATGGTGACTTGCCTGCCTAGTGCGAAGGTAGCGGACATTACGCGTGTTTTAGATAGGCTGGTAGATAGTGCTGGGGAGGAGCCAATGGTCGTGGTGCACGTTGGCACCAACGATGTGGGGAAATACAGTCGTGAGGTCCTGGAGGAGAAATTTAGGCTGCTGGGCAGGAAACTCAAGGCCAGGACATCCAAGGTAGCCTTCTCGGAAGTGCTACCTGTTCCACGCGCAGGGCCGGAGAGACAGTCACAGATCAGGAGTCTCACTGCGTGGATGAGACGGTGGTGTAGGGGAGAAGGGTTCAAGTTTGTTAGGCACTGGGATGCTTTTTGGGACAAGAGGGAGCTGTACAAAAGGGACGGTCTCCACTTGTCCCGAGAAGGAACCAGGCTGCTGGCGCTCAAAATCAAAAAGGTGGCAGAGCAGTTTTTAAACTGAATAATGGGGGAAAGCCAACAGGAGATGAAAAGTCTCTGGTTCGGGATGGCTCATCTCAAAGAGATGAAGGGGTAGCTATTAATTTTGTACAAGGAAATGGATTACAATTGTCCACTGAGACTGTGGCTAATGATAGGAACTGCCTGGCAAGGTATCGAGGCAGCAAGAGGAAGGCTGTGGGCTTAACAAACATGGGAAACTATAAGTGTTTATACACAAATGCTAGAAGTCTCCGAGGTAAAATCGGGGAGTTGGAATGCTTGGTGTTGGGGGGGGAAATAGACATTGTGGGTATTTCAGGAACTTGGTGGGATGAGGAAAATCAGTGGGATACAGTGATTCCTGGTTATAAATTATATCGGAAGGATAGGGGGGAAAGGGTAGGAGGTGGGGTGGCTCTGTATGTCAGAGAGGGTATACCGTCCAGTAAGATTGAGAGGGTAAGAGAATTGGATTCACTTCTGGAAATGCTATGGGTTGAAATAGTGGGTCCAAAAGGAGGCTTAACAGTGGGAGTTTGTTATTGCCCACCAGATCAAAAGATAGAGGAGGATTATAAAATGATGAATGAATTAAAGATAGCGGCTAGACGAAATAACTGTGTTGTAATAGGCGACTTTAACTACCCACACATTGATTGGGTCAATATGAGTTCTAGTCGGGAAAAAGAGATTGCGTTCTTAGACACTCTCAATGACTGTGCTGTGGAACAGATGGTCACAGATCCTACCAGGGGAGAGGCGATCCTGGATTTGGTCCTAAGTAACACCAAAGACCTGGTGAGAGATGTAAAAGTGATTGCACCACTTGGGAACAGTGACCATAATGTCATTGAGTTTAACATTTGTACAGATAGGGAGTTGCCCAAAAAGACTGACGCGACCACTTTTAACTATAAAAGGGGTAACTTCTCTGGTATGAGGGGACATGTGAGGAAGAAATTGAAAGGAAGGGTGGAGACTATTTAAAAAGACAATCCTAGAAGCTCAGGAAAAATATATACCACAGGTTAGGAAAGGTACAAATAGGTATAGAAAAAAGCCTGCATGGTTAACAAATAAAGTAATGGAAGCTGTAAAAGGTAAGAAGGATTCCTTTAAGCGGTGGAAAGCTAGTCTTTCTTCAAATACATTAGAAGTAGGAAGCCAGCCAGGGAGGCAGTGGGGCCCTTGGATGACCAAGGGGTAAAAGGAGTAGTGAAGGATGATAGGGAAATGGCTGAGAAGCTGAATGCATTTTTTGCCTCTGTCTTCACTGTGGAAGAGGAGAAGTGTTTGCCCACTCCAGAAGCACCGATTTTGGGAGGGGTTTGAAAGACCTGAATCAGATTGCGGTAACAAGAGAGGAAGTCCTCCGAATGATGGACAATTTAAAAACTAATAAATCACCAGGCCCGGATGGCATTCATCCGAGAGTTCTGAAAGAACTCAGATGTGAACTTGTGGATCTCCTGACAAAAATATGTAATCTTTCTTTAAAATCTGCCTCCATTCCTGAGGACTGGAAGGTAGCTAATGTCACTCCCATCTTTAAAAAGGGCTCCAGGGGAGATCCAGGAAATTACAGGCCAGTCAGTCTGACATCGATACCGGGTAAGTTGGTGGAAACTGTTATTAAGGAAAGAATTAGTAGGCACATTGATGAACAAAAACTATTGAGGCAGACTCAGCATGGGTTCCGTAAGGGAAGATCTTGTCTCACTAACCTGTTAGTGTTTTTTGAGGGAGTGAACAAACATGTGGACAAGGGGGACCCAATAGATATTATTTACCTTGACTTCCGGAAAGCTTTTGATACAGTTCCTCATCAAAGGCTCCTAAGTAAGCTCAATAGTCATGGGATAAAAGGACAAGTCCTCTTGTGGATCAAAAACTGGCTTATAAATAGGAAACAGAGAGTGAGTATAAATGGGAAACTTTCTCAGTGGAGGGTGGTAAGCAGTGGTACCACAGGGATCAGTACTCGGTCCGATGCTTTTTAACTTGTTTATTAATGATTTGGAATTGGGAGTAAGCAGTGATGTGGCTAAATTTGCAGATGACACGAAGTTGTTCAGGGTGGTGAAAACCAGGGAGGATTGTGAGGCACTCCAAAGGGATCTGTTGAGGATGGGTGAGTGGGCGTCAATGTGGCAAATGGGTTCAATGTGGCCAAGTGCAAAGTGATGCACATTGGAGCCAAAAATCCTAAATATAAATACACATTGATGGGGTGTGATCTGGCAGAGACGGACCAAGAGAGAGATCTTGGAGTCGTAGTGGATAACTCGCTGAGAATGTCTACACAATGTGTAGCTGCAATAAAGAAGGCCAACGCTATGCTGGGGATTATTAGGAAGGGAATTGATAACAAATCAGCCAGTATCATCATGCCCCTGTATAAATCATTGGTGCAACCTTATTTGGAATACTGTGTACAGTTCTGGTCACCACATCTCAAAAAGGATATTGTAGCATTGGAAAAAGTGCAGAGAAGGGCAACTAGAATGATAAAAGGGTTGGAACACCTTCCCTATGAAGAAAGGTTAAAATGCTTGGGGCTCTTTAGCTTGGAGAAACGACGGCTGAGAGGTGACATGATCGAGGTTTATAAGATTATGAATGGGATTGAGCAGGTTGAGAAAGAAGTACTTTTCTCCCTTTCTCACAATACAAGAACTCGTGGGCACTCTATGAAATTGCTGAGCAGTCGGGTTAGAACAGATAAAAGGAAATACTTCTTCACCCAAAGAGTGATTAACATATGGAATTCACTGCCACAGGAGGTCGTGGCAGCTGCAAGCATGGACAGTTTCAAGAGGAAATTAGATAAACATATGGAGCAGAAGTCCACCAGTGGCTGTTATCCACAGGGTATAGATGGGAACTCTCAGTCTGAGGCAGGTGATGCACTCTATTCTTGGTGCTGGAGGGGGCAGCAGTGGGAGGGCTTCTGGTGCCCTGGCCCCACTGCTGGACCTCCTGATGGCACCTGGTATATTTTGGCCGCTGTGTGACAGAGTGTTGGACTAGATGGGCCATTGGCCTGATTCAACATTGGCTTCTCTTATGTTCTTATGTTCTTATGTTAATTTACACAACCGTTGGAAATTGACGGTAAAAAGATAATAATTTTAAGAGAAATCCCAAGGGTGATGTTGCAAGACAGAAAAAAATACAAAAAATTGGTTGACAAATTAAAGGCAATGGGGATTAGATTCAGATGGGAAATACCTCATACAATTCAGTGAGATTTACGATCAAATCAGAAGGAGACGTGTACAGGTTCAAAAAAAATAATTTTGAAGAGTTTTTGGATATATAAATCAAGACACTATGGAATAGAAATTGCTATCTTGGAATGTAAACAGACTTAATTCACCTAAAAAAAGAAAATTAGTAAATCATTGACTGGAAAAACAAAAGAGCAATATAATTTGTTTGCAGGAAACTCATATTAGAAAACAGGACTATAAATATGTGATAAATAAAAAATTGGGAGAAGAATTTTATTCACTAGCGACTAAAAAGAATAAAGGAACAGTGATCTATATTAAAAAAAGAATTGGAACCCAAGCAAATCTTTGTGGATAATGATGGGAGGTATATTGGAGTAGAAATAATGATGCACAGAAAAATGACTTTGATTGTGAATTTGTATGCACCTAATGGAGCTAAAGAATTTTTTTTTTAAGATTTGACAAAAGAGATGGAACAATTAACTTATGATCAGGTTATTTTTGCAGGAGATTTTAATGGTACAGTGAATAACTTACTGGACAGACGATCAAAAAAAGCTGGAGATGTGGCTGGGAAATTACTAAAAATTTTCTTTAAATTGATGAAGCAAGAGAAACTTGAAGATGTTTTTAGAAAATGGAATCCTAAAGTAAAGGACTATACTTTTTACTCTAATAGACATAACTCTTTTTCCAGGATTGATATGATTTGAATGTCGGAGGAGATGGCATCGAAGACTCAAAAAAATGAAATTTTAACAAAAAATAATTCTGATCACAGCCCCTTACTTTGGATGTCAATAGAAAAACCTAAACAATTATATTGGACAGAAAAATAGTTAATGAGACATTGCATAGGGAAACACAGAATTTTTTTGAAACAAATTTGAACAAAGGCACGGAATTACAAATTGTGTGGGATGCATATAAAGCGGTCATGAGGGGACTGCTTATTTCATTAAACACTAAAGATAGAAAGCAAAGATTGCAACAACAAAATGATTTACAGGAAAAGATCCGACAAAAAGAAAAAGAGTTAAAGAAAAAACCAGGGAAGAAGATTATAAAAGAAATTCATATGCTACAAGACCAGTTAAATGTGCTGTCAAATCGAGAATTATATTGGAATTTAAAGAAGCTGCAACAGAAATCGTTTGAGGGTGCCAATAAACCTGGAAACTTCTTTGCATGGCAACTGAAAAACAGACGAGAAAGAAATTTTATAAATAAGATTACAGAAGATGGAAAGGATATTGTGGACTTGAATGGTTAAAAAAGAGTCTTTTTTAACTTTTATGCTAAACTGTTTCAAAAGAAGTGTATTGATTCACAGAAACTTAAGAAATATTTGAACAATATTGAAGTACCAATACTGGGACAACAAATGAAAGAAGTGCTCAACGGTCCAATTAAAAATGAAGAAATTGTTAGTGTGATAGAAGCAGCAAAATTGGGGAAAGCTCCAGGTCCAGATGGATTTACAGCAAAATTTTACAAAAAATTAAAGGATGAGCTAACCCCAATTTTTGTACTTTTGTCAAACGAAATAAGAGAGACAAAACAGATTCCAGAGTCATGGAAAGAAGCAAATATTTCGCTTATACCTAAAGAAGGTTTGGACCTAACTAATTGAAGAACTATAGACCAATATCCCTCCTGAATAATGATTACAAATTGTTCGCTAAAGTAATTTCTGAAAGGCTGAAAAATTACTTGAAAGATGTTATAGCAGAAGAACAAGCTAGCTTTTTACCGAACAGGCAAATCAGAGACAATTTAAGAATGGTGATAGATGCAATTGAATATTGTGACAAACAAGCAGAAAAGGAAGTTGGATCCCTCTTCTTGGATGCAGAAAAAGCTTTTGATAATTTGAACTGGGACTTTATGTTGCAAGTGATAGAGAAAATGGAGATAGATCAATCTTTTTAAAATATGATTACTGCTATTTATTCAGACCAAAAAGCGGCATTGAACGTAAATAAAGAGAAAACGGAATACTTTAAAGTGCGAAAAGGGACGAGACAAGGCTGCCCCTTATCTCCATTACTGTTTATTTGGATATTGGAAGTATTATTGGGGAAAATAAGAGAGGACAAGAATATTAAAGGATTGACAATGAGAGGCTTTACATATAAATATAGAGCTTTTGTGGATGATGTAATGTTTATGATTCAAGACCCAATAGAGAATATACCACGACTGATGCAAAAAATTAAAGATTTTGGAGATTTGGCTGGTTTTTATGTTAACAAAAGCAAAACAAAAGTGATGTGTAAAAACATGACGAAACAGAAGCAAATGGAACTTCAGGAGAAAATCCAGTGTGAAGTGGTTACAAAGACAAAGTATTTAGGGATTGAATTGACTATGAAAAATATAGATTTATTTAAAAATAATTATGAAAAAATTTGGTATAAGATTCAACAAGATATGAAAAAATGGGATACCTTGAATTTATCACTAATGGGAAGGATTGCAACAGTTAAAATGAATATTTTGCCTCGGTTAATGTTTTTATTTCAGACTATCCCAATGGTACGACAAAGTAAGATATTGGATGCATGGCAGAAAGAAATATCAAAATTTGTGTGGGCAGGAAGGAAACCAAGAATTAAAATGAAAATTTTATGTGACGCTAAGGAAAGAGGAGGACTTCAACTACCAAATCTTAGACTGTATTATGATGCTGTCTGTTTAACATGGATAGAACAATGGATTAATCTTGAAAATATGAAGCTGTTGGCGTTAGAAGGTCATGATAACAAGTTTTGATGGCATGCGTATTTGTGGTATGAAAAATCAAAAATGGACAAATTTTTTAAACATCATTTTATTAGGCGATCACTGTTCGAGACTTGGATGAGATACAAAAAAAATCTTTTTTGAAGAACGACCACTTTGGATAGTACCGGCAGAAGTGATTAAACCATATTCGAGACACGAAGGATTAGATTGGTTACCTTATAGAAATCTTTTAAAATCTGAAGGGAAAAGTTTTGTTATGAGAGATAGAGAGGATGTGGAATTTGATTATGACTGGTTGAGTTATAGACAGATTTATGATTTGTTTAAAACTTATAAGAGAAAATATGGCTTTAGGGCAAAGAATAATGAAATTGAAACTATTTGGGTGGAAAAGGGAAAAAAATGATTTCAAAAATATATAAGGTTTTATTGAAATGGTACACAGAGGATGAAATTGTAAAAGAACAAATGATAAAATGGGCTGTAAATGTAAATAGTGAAATAACTATGGCATCATGGGAATGTTTGTGGAAAAAATCAATGAAAATTTCAACTTGTGTTAATGTGAAAGAGAATTGTTATAAAATGATGTATAGATGGTATATGACCCCAAAGAAAATTGCTAATATAAATGAGAGTATGTCTAGCAAATGTTGGAAATGTAGAAAGAAAGAAGGCTCATTTTACCATATGTGGTGGACTTGTGATAAAGCCATGAGCTATTGGTCAGAGATTCATAATGAAATACAGAAAATCCTGAAATGTACTTTTAAGAAGGATCCACAAATTTTGTTGTTAGGTCTTAAATTGGAAGAGCTAAATGTAACCAAGAGAACATTGTTATGGTACTTGGTTACAACAGCTAGAATGACTTATGCACAATTTTGGAAACAAGAAAAGATACCTGAAAAATGGGAATGGATTAAGAAGATGCTTTTTATGGCAGAAATGGACAAATTGACAAGAAAGCTTAATAATGAAGAAGATGAAGCATTTTTTGCAGAATGGAAAGATTTCAAAGACTATCTTGAGAAAAACTGGGATGTTAAAAACAGATTGATTTGTTTCAACAGTTATTAAGGAGAAAATAAGAAAAAGAATGATAAGATTGTTAAAATGTTACCGTAATTTGATAACGAAAGTGATATATTTTGTCAATGGTAATTAGATAATAGAGTTTATAAGGGGGTAAGAGCATTGCGGGAAGCCTTGCATTGGGCGGGGAGGGGAGAAAAGAAAAGGATATGGGATATTTACAAGATGTAATTTTAAATATGTGAAATATATCCAATAATAAATAGGTTTTTTTAAAAAAAACACAGAGGTTCCAGTGAGGTGGTGCTCTAACAAAGGTATTCCAGCCTACCTAAAAGAAATGGCAGAAATACATCCCAGTCACAGCGACTCACAACCAAACTCATCCCATTGACCTCCGATGGAGGCAATTTGGATTGGAGCAGCAGGGAGGGGATTCGGCTCTTAGAGGGAGCTTCTAGCCTGGAGCACTGAGGAGTTGCTCCTGAAGTTGCAGCTTGGGGAAGTGAGCTTCTTTTGCTCCACAAGGTCCTGCTGTACCGAGGCCAGCAATGGCATCCAGAGATGTTACCAGACCAGAACGTACAAAGACTTAAGAAAGCATTTTCCCTACATGATGACCCTGCGGTACAATGATGCACACAAAAGTGAGTGATGTCCCAAAAAGAAACACGATAATAAAAAGGGTGAAGGAATAGCGAAGCGGCATAGAGCAAAGGGGAGGTGGAAACCTGTGGAGGAAAAGCCCTCCCCAACAGACAAATTGCAGCGTGATGCCGAGAGCAAGCTGTTAAACCTCACCTTATCTTAGCAGAAAAACTTCGGGGCTGAACTTTACTTTCTGCAGGAAACACTGAACTTTTTTTCGTACTTTTGTCTAAGTTTAAACAATGAGCCAGTGTGCAGGAAAAATAGCATCCAGGGGCAGAGGCAGCACCGGAAATGCTAGTATAGCATCACCAGTCACAAGACAGGGAGATACCAGTGATTTGACTAACAAAATTTCTGAAGCCCTGCACCCCCTGGTGGAGCAGATGAAGAATCTCAACCAGAAGTTTGACAATTTGCAAAAAGATCTTAAAGAAACAACAGCAAAATCAGAGAAGATGGAAAAAAAGATTAAAAAAATGGAAACTAAGACCAAAAAGTTGGATCAAAGAATGGACACTGCTGATAAAGAAAGAACATCTGCAAAACAACAATTACTCCAACTTCAAATGAAAAGGTATTTATATGTATTAAGATTTCAAGGGGTTCCAGAGAAAAAGGATGAGAATTTAAGAGAAATTTTAAGCGAAGCACTGGCCCCCTTGATAAATAGCAAACCTGAGACTATACAAGAGGACATTGACATGATATACAGAACATATTCAGAGTTTGTTAAAAAAAATAATCTCCCAGGATAAATTTTTGTAAAATTTGCAAAAAGAGTGACAAGGGATTTAATTCTTAAAGCATCCACTGCGGCAAAGGTAAAAATTCAAGAGGAGGAGATTAAAATCTTGAAAGATGTTCCATATGAAATATGGAGACTAAGAAGGCTATACAAAAACATTACATATTTTCTTCAAAAAAACAATGTCCAATATAGATGGCTATTACCAGAAGGACTCATCTTTAATTTCCAAGAAAGAAAGAAAGGATTGACTCTTTACTGAAAGTGGAATCATTTTTGAAGTAACAACATTTGTCGAGCAAACAAAAGAAAGGAGCAGAGGGTGAGAAAGCAACAGAAGAAACTAGTGGGAACCAAAAGACATGGACAGACAATTCTTCTTCCTCTGATACCTCGGTATCTCTGGGAGAAATTTTTGACTCTGACCCGGATTCAGATTTAGGTGCAGCTGTGCCCAAATCTTTCAGGGTTAAGCTGCCCTAGCAAAAGAAGCATAAGGATAAGAAGACCTCTAAATAATGTTTTCAGATTCTCTATTTGTATATTTAAAACATATAATTGTAAGCTCTGAAGTGATAGAATCTTTAACAAATTCTTTTCGGTTTATTTTTTAAGTAGCGAATTATGGAAATGGATTATACATCATGTAGTGAAAGGTTGAAAGCATATAGTAAGCACATATTAATACCTTGTTACTCTCTTTAGTGTTTAGTGTTCGTAGTGTGTTTGTAGTGTCTAGTGTTTGTATTTTGTAATTTGTAGTTTTTGTAGTTTATAGAAGAAAATAATAAAAAATATATAAAAAAAGAAATGGAAAAATACCAAAGCCTTCATCATGAGAAGAAATATCCCACCTGCAACCTCAAGAAGCACAGAAACTCTGTTCTAGCAAGCAAGCACAAAAGTGGAAGCATGCTGCACGAAAGGAGTGTAATGCTCTATACAACAACAACACATGGACACTTACAAAGCAACCTCAAGGGAGGAAAGTTTGTTGTTGTTGTTGTTCAGTCTCACAGTCGAGTCTGACTCTTCATGACCCCATGAACCACATCAAGCCACACCCTCCTGTTTCCTTAATTTCATGTTCGTTGCATCGATAACACTGTCTAATCATCTCATCCTTTGCCATTCCCTTCTTCTTTGACCTTCAATCTTTCCCAGCATCAGGGTCTTCTCCAGTGAGTGCTCCCTTCTCATTTAGTGGCCAAAGTATTTGAGCTTCAGCTTCAGTATCTGGCTTTCCAGGGAACAGTCAGGGTTGATTTCTTTTAGGATTGACTGATTTGATCTCCTTGCAGCCCAAGGGATTCTCAAGAGTCTTCTCCAGCACCATAAATCAAAAGAATTTATTCTTCAGTGCTCAGCTTTCCTTATAGTCCAACTCTCACAGCCATACATTACTACTGTATTGCTTTGACAATACAGTCTTTTGTTGGCAGGGTGATGTCTCTACTTTTTATTAAGCTGTCTAGGTTTGCCATTGCTTTCCTCCCAAGGAGCAGGCATCTTTTAATTTCATGGCTGCAGTGATCTTGAATCCCAGAAACATGAAGTCTGTCACTGCTTTCATGACTTCCCCTTCTATTTGCCAAGGAGTGATGGGGCCGGATGCCATGATCTTAGTTTTTTTGATGTTGAGTTTCAAGCCAACTTTTGCACTCTCCCCTTTGACCATCAGCAAGAGACTCTTTAGGTCCTCTTCACTGTGATATTGTTGGTCTGTGGAGTCCAAATTCAGTAGCCTTTACATCTAGCTGAATAACCTACAAAAATTCCCTCTGTGTCTCGATCAACTAACTTGGATGACCTTCTTTCTTTTGGAACACATCCCTATGCCTTGCTTCCAAGTATCCTTAATTGTCCCATAGAAGGACTGCAGCCATGCCATAGCTCATATGGTGAGGTGTTTGTTGCCTTTGTGATCAGCCTATTCTGTATGTATGTGGCTGCCATTATGCCATCCCCCCAGAACTTGTGTGGGAGTCCCACATCCAAAAGCATGCATCTTACCATCTCTTCATTTTCTGCCATTAGAGTGGTATTGTCTGCATATCTGAGGTTGTTAATATTCTTCCCAGCAATCTTAATTCTGGCTTGTGATTCATCCAGGCTGGCATTTCGTATGTTGTACTCTGCATTTAGATTAAATAAGCAAGGTGACAATATATATCCTTGTCATACTCCTTTTCCGATGCTAAACCAATCAGTTGTTCCATATCCGGTTCTAACTGTTGCTTCTTGACCCTTACACAGGTTTCTCAAGAGACATGTGAGGTGGTCTGGTACTCCCATCTCTTTAAGGACTTGCCATAGTTTGTTGTGATCCACACAATCAAAGATTTTAGCATAGTCAATGAAGCAGAAGTAGATGTTTTTCTGGTACTCTCTTGCTTTCTCCATAGTCCAGCAAATGTTGACAATTTGATCCCTAGTTCCTCTATGTCTTCAAAACCCAGCGTATATTTCTGGCAGTTCTCTATGTACTGCTGAAGCCTAGCTTGTAGGATCTTGAGCATGACCTTGCTCGCATGTGATATGAGTGCAATTGTGTGGTAGTTTGACAATCCTTGGCATTGCCCTTTTTTGGGATTGGAATGTAAACTGACCTTTTCCAATCCTGTGACCATGGCTGCGTTTTCCAAATCATAGTCCTCTCCATATTTTTGTGAGTATCACTTAGCTACTAACCTGGCTTTGTAGAGTTGAATCTCACCTTCCATAGTGTGTTTCAGTTTGAAGATCCATTTACATCCTTATAGCTTTCCTCCAGATTTGCAAAATTAGAGGAAAGCTATAAGGATGTAAATGGATCTTCAAACTGAAACACACTGTGAAAGGTGAGATTCAAGTCTACAAAACCAGGCTAGTAACTAAGGGATACTCACAAAAATATAGAAAGGACTATGATGAAACATTTGCACCTGTAGTTAAACATGAACCAATAAGAACACTTCTGAATGCAGGTCAGGTCAGGCATCTACATGTGAAGACTGCACGCTTACATGGTGAACTAGAAGAAATCTATATGAAACAACTACCTGGCTTCATAGAGAAAGACAAAGGAGAACTTGTATGTAAGCTTCAAAAGAGCATCTACAGACTGACACAGACTGCTAGAACCTGGAACTCAAACCTGAATAACATGCTACTTCAAGCAGACTTCAGGAGAAGTGCGTCTGATCCTTGCCTGGCAAATGGGCTTACATTCTTACTTACATTGACAACCTGATCCTAGCATATGAAAACCCACATGACAGCAAGGAGATTGTAGATCATCTGAACCAACCAGTTGAAATTAAGCAACTGGGCAATCTCACACATTATCTTGGTATCCAGGTTCAAAGGGAACCAAATGGAAGTTTTCTCATCAACCAAGAGCAAAAGATTGAAGATCTGATCAAATCCCTGAAAATGCAGAAGTCCAATTCTGCACCAACTCCAATGGAAGTAATCTACATCAAACAACGAGATGATACCAACAAGCTTTCTACTAACAACAGGCATTGTGAAATCAAGTTACACTACTGTACAATGAAAGAAATGATTGCAGATGCCCTCACTAAGCCACTTCTTAGAGAACACTTTTAAGATCTACAAAAGAAGATGAATCGTGAGCAGAGTCACAAGTCATTGAGAGGGGGTGTTGGACGAGAAGAACTAAATGCTGTCTCTTAGTCTCATCCTCCAGAGGGGGGTTACAAGACAGTCACATAGACAGGCAAACTGGGAACATCCTTCTCTTTTACTTTTCTGCCTCTGTATATATATATATATATATATATATATATATATATATATATATATATATATATATATATATATATATATATAATTTTTGCAACATAATTTCTTTAGCCATATACTACTTTTTTCCTTCTACCTTTATTCCCTGGAGCTGCGGTGGCTCAAGTGGTTAAGACGCTGAACTGCAGGCTGTGGAAGGTCAGTAGTTCAGCAGTTCAAGACCCGTGAGTGCCGCATGACAGGGTGAGCTCCCGTCTCTAGTTCCAGCTCCTGCCAACCTAGCAGTTCAAAAGCAAGAAATTGCAAGTAGATAAATAGGTACCACTTCAGTGGGAAGGTAACAGCGTTCCGTGCGCCTTGGTGTTTAGTCATGCCAGCCACATGACCACGGAAACGTCTTCGGACAGCGCTGGCTCTTCGGCTTTGAAATGGAGATGAGCACCGCAACCCTAGAGTCGGATTCGACTGGCTTTTGAGCAAGGGAACCTTTACCTTTACCTTACCTTTATTCCGTGATTCTCTTTGCATATCTGATGCATTCTGCATCTGCGTACATCCAGCTAGTTATATTAGATTCTATCCCTGTTGTGTCCACTGATCGCTATAGGCAGCAGCGACAGAGCCTGAGCTTGGGTCCCAGAGAATAATGGGACTGGGGCTCCTGGCTCCAGCTAAACGGGACCAATGGGAACGGCAGTGGGAATTCAAACCCGCCAATGGCACCAGGGGGCATTCCCCTTAGCTTGTATATAGTTGGCCACCTGGCCAGGTAACTTGGTCTTATTGTTGTATAATAGCGAACCATGCCGATCACTACATCATTGTCTGTGGTTTCATTATGTGTCTAACCCACTATACAACAATGGTGATGAGGATGGAATCCTGTTGAGCGCTCCAGCCGGTTGTCAGACCACACTACCGAAGACTCGCTTCACCGCTCCATGTGCTCACTTCGCACATGAGCACCCCCGAGGGAGAACCCAGAGCCGTGTCTCAGCCGCTGACTAGTACAATGGCCACTGCTCCAGGATCCAGGCTGCTGCCACTGTTTGATGCCTCCCAGGTCCAGCGATGGGGAGCATGGGTTACGGGTCTGCGGCAAGCCTTCGTGTTCTTTCAGATCACGGACAAAGATTGGAAGAGAGGCCTGCTGCTCTGCTCTTCCGGTCCCATGATCATAGAACTAGCCCAGTACCTTCTCTCTCCCAAGAAGGTGGAGGAATGCACGGTCAACTAGATTGTCCAGGCCGTGCAGAACAATTTTTCCCCGAAGCCGTCGGAGATGACCTGCCACGTGGTCTTACAGCACAGGAACCAGCAGGGCAAGGAGACTGCTGTGGAGTTCCTCACAGAGCTCTGCCACCTGGTGGCCGACTGCGCCTTTGGGGTGCATTTGGACATGGCTCTCTGTGACCGGTTCATCGCCAGCCTACGGGAGGAGAAACTCCGGCACCGGATAATGGAGGGGGAGAATGTGATCATCGCCTCGGCCCTAGCCACCACCACCATGTGGGAGAGGTCCCACCCAGGCGCCACCACAACACACCGGGTGGCCATCACCAGGAACAGTGACCCCGAGGACTCTGAGGTCCACCACACACAAGCCCAGCATCGCCCGCCAGCCCCGCTCGCCAGCTCCACACACAAGCAACCTGGCTCGGCGGCGCAGGAGTGTACCAGCTGCGGTGGTCAGCACGAGCAAAAATCGTGTTGGTTCCGGGATGCCACGTGTCAGGACTGCGGCTGCACGGGCCACATTGCCAGGGTCTGCCGCTCCAAAACATCCCGCACGGCACCAAAACTGCCCCTCCGCAGAGCAGAAACGCACTACGAGGACTGTGTGGTCCCAGAAGAAGACCTCTATTTCCTGACCAATGCCCTGGCAGCCTCCGAACAGGTACTGAAACTCCCCAGTCAGGCCTCTACCCCTAAAATATATATCCGGGTTAAAGTAGAGAGGGTCCCCTTACAAATGGAGCTTGATTTGGGCTCCACATGCTCCATCATTTCAGAGGCCACATTAAAACAGATATGCCCAAAGGGGAGTCCCCGCTTGTGGCCATCACCTGTGACGCTCATGGACTTTCAAAGAAACCGAGTGCCAGTGAAAGGGGTCGGGAGTTTCAGGGTGCAGTACCGTGGCTTCAAGGGCTATTTGGACTTACTAGTGGTTGAGGGCGACCTAGTCAGCCTCCTGGGAAGGGCCTGGTTCGAATCCCTGGGAATTGTGATAGAGGGGGTCCAGCACTGGACAACCCGTGACTTCCAGGAGGTGTGCCATGAGTTCCCATCCGTCTTTGACAGGACGCTGGGCTGGTACACGGGCCCCCCAGTTTCACTGCAGCTCAACCCCAAGGTGGCCCCTATCCAGATGCATTCCAGGACAGTTCCATTTGCGCTGAAACCCAAGATAGACACAGAACTGGACCACCTAGTGGCCCAGGGGGTCCTGGAACTGGTCTCCCATGTGGTGTGGGAGACCCTGATCGTGACCCCAATAAAGCCTAATGGGGACATCCACATCTGCGCTGATTATAAATGTATGATCAACCGAACATTGCAGGACCATTCCTACCCGGTTCCTGTGGTGAGCCACATTCTGGCCACCTTGGAAGGGGCCAAGATCTTTGGCAAATTAGATCTGGCCCAGGCTTACCAGCAACTGCCGGTCGACAGGCCGACCGTGGAGGCCCAGACGATTGTGACCCACCGGGGGGCTTTCCGAGTGAATCGGCTACAATTCGGGATGAGTGTGGCACCTGGGATATTCCAGCAATTAATGGACTCTCTCCTCAAAATCTCTTCGATGATGTGATGATTGCCGCCGCCACACCTGACGAATTTGCCACCCGCCTCCACATGGTCCTTAGCCGTTTTTGGGACGCCGGCCTCAAAGTCAAGTGCGAAAAGTGCCAGCTTGGGGTGTCATCCGTGGACTTCTTGGGCTTCACAGTGGATGCGGACGGCCTCCACCCGGCCCGGGATAAGGTTAAGGCCATCATGGAAGCTCCACCCCCAACCTCCAAAGCCGAGCTCCAGGCATTTCTTGGACTTTTAAACTTCTACCATGCCTTTCTCCCCCACAAGGTGGCAGTAGCCGAGCCCCTCCACTGGTTGCTCAACAAGAAGGCGCCCTGGGTCTGGGGCCCACGCCAGGTCGCCGCGTTCCGGGCCATCAAGGCCCTGCTAAACTCGAACTCGGTCCTGTCCCACTTCGATGAGTCCCTACCCATGGTCCTGGCTTGTGACGTGTCTCCCTGTGGGGTGGGAGCCATGCTGGCACACCATCTCCCAGACAGCCGGGAGGTCCTGGTCGTGTGCTACTCACGGACCCTATCTGCGGCCGAACAGAACTACGCCCAGATAGACTGCGAGGGACTGGCAGTTGTGGCCGGGGTGAAGAAGTTCCATGACTTCGTCTACAGCTGTCCATTCACCATCGCCACGGACCACCACTCGCTGCTGGGCCTCTTCGCGGCAGATTGCCGGATGCCACAGGTACTCTCCCCTCGAGTCTTGCGGTGGTCCATCTTCCTGGCGGGCTACAATTACACACTGCAGCACTAGCCAGGCAAGGCGATTGGCCACATGGATGCACTGAGCCAGCTTCCCCTGCCAGACGAGGGGGAGGACCCAGCCCTGGCTCATCACGTCCTCCAGATGGAGAGTCTGCCAGACGCCCCCCTCCAGGCCATGGACGTCACCTGCCGCTCATCCCATGACCCCATCCTCTCCTGGGTTCTCAGCTGGGTGGTAAGGGGGTGGCCTACGGCCCCAGTGGCCCCAGAGTTCAGTGCTTTCACAACGCGGTGGGAGGAACTGTCAGCGCACAAGGGCTGCCTGCTGTGGGGGGACCAGGTTGTAGTCCGTAACGCGCTCTGGCACCAGGTCCTGCTGGCTCTGCACGAGGTACACCCCGGCATCGTGTGGATGAAGGCCCTCACCCGGAGCTACGTCTGGTGGCCGAACGGGGAATTAGAGGCCTGGGTGAAGCGTTGCCAAGAGGTCTGGCCGAGCCCACCAAGCATGCCTACACAGTCCTGGGAATCGACAAGGACCCCGTGGTCCCGGCTTCACATTGACTTCACCGGGCCCTTCCACGGTTTGACGTTCCTGGTAACCGTGGACGCATACTCAAAGTGGCTGGAGGTTAGTCCAGTCTCTGCTACCTCCTCCCAAGCTACCATCCGGGCCCTTCAGAAGATCTTTGCAACACACGGTCTGCCGGACACGATCGTCTCGGACAATGGGTCAGCATTCATGTCCAAGGAATTCCAGCAGTTCCTAAGGGACAATCTGATCCGACACATCCGGTCGGTGCCGTTCCACCCTGCCACGAACGGCCAAGTGGAGCGGATGGTCCGTACAGCAAAAGAGGCGCTCAGCTGCCTGACGGAAGGGGACTGGGAGTCTCGCATCATATGGTTCCTCCTAGCGAACCAGACTACACCCAACCCAGTCATGGGCCAGAGACCTGTGATCCTCCTGGACCACCTACACCCCGACTGGGCCCCCGAGGCACGCAACAGTACCGAGCAGTGGAAGGCGCCACAGGGGTTCTTCCCGGAAGAACCGGTGTTTGTAAGGAACTATGGCAGGGGTCCAGAATGGATCGCCGGCAAGGTCATCTGCATCACTGGGCCCGTTTCCTACGAGGTGTCGATGGACTGTGGCCAGGTACTGTGTCGCCACATGGACCAGCTGCGGCGGCGCATGCTTCCAGACGGAGGTGAGCTTCAGAATCAAGGGGACAAGCATGAAACCTTGGGAGTGGAGGAAAGTCCAGAATAGGAGCAGGACCCCAGGGATGTGGCCCAACTCGACGCGCCAGCCCCAACCCCGGAGGGAACGCCGGACAAGCAGCCGCCAGCGCCACCGACCCCGATGTTGGAAGAAGGAGCGGTGGCCCCTCCCGCACAGCCACTTCTCAACAGGGAAGAAGTCCCGATTTCAGCACCACGGCGGTCCACTAGGGAACGCCACACCCCAGCATACTTGAAGGACTACGCTCCCTAGGGAGAGTCTGAACTATGGAGGGAGGGGTGTTGTGTATAGGCATTAGTGACAGAGTCTAAGCTTGAGTCCCGGAGAATAATGGGACTGGGGCTCCTGGCTCCAGCTAAAGGGGACCAATGGGAACGGCGGTGGGAATTCAAACCCGCCAATGGCACCAGGGGGTGTTCCCCTTAGCTTGTATATAGTTGGCCACCTGGCCAGGTAACTCGGTCTTGTTGTTGTATAACAGTGAACCATGCTGATCACTACATCGTTGTCTGTGGTTTCATTATGTGTCTAACCCACTATACAATAATCCCTATCTCTCAATCTGCACTATCTAAAATGTAGTTCCTTGAATAAAGGATTCTTATTAGTCTGAAAATGACAAGTGGCTCTGTATAACTCTGTAACTTTGCTAACACATACAAAACAAAGAAGCTACTGCTGTGTAAATAAGATAGAGATTACTGGCTTACTATACCAGTGAATCTAATAGTTACCAGATGGACAAAGTCTGGGACTCTGCCATTATCCACTCCCTCTGTCTCTGCAGCCATTCCTGTCTTCCAACATGTGCAAACACGCCTTTTGCTCTGTCCCTGCAAAGTAGGTGAGTTGGCTACCTGTCATGTGCAGCAGAGTCTACAGCTTCTTAACCCCCTGCCAAGTTCATAAGGTGGGCAGAGTATATATTAGTGAAGGGGAAGCAAAACTAGGCTCTCCGTATCTATCTATCGCCCAGTCTTTAGATCCCTGCCTGCATGTCAGGATGTTCAAACAAAGCATTTGCTTGAATTTCAGAGTTAACAGTCTAGCTATTGTGTGTGGGAAGGAAGACATAGCTTCTGCCTCTAATGTTCCAAATTTGTGCTGCCACTGAGCACGTTCTTTTGCAGACCTTGATAAAATTTAGTTAAAGGCTTTCACTTTTGAGAACAATACTTTTAAAAAGTAACACTACAAATATAATGCAGTTTAACTACTATTGTTTGGTGTATGCTTAAATATGTTATATATTTATATGTAATTCATACGCATTTTGTTACAGCCTTCTATTTTCATTATGGTGCCTGTTTAAAAAACATTTTAGATTTATGCCAAGTTTTGATATTAAGTTGAATAAAATAATTATTTGTATTGCTGGTGGACTTGTCCATTGATACAAAACTTTTGGATTCAAATACTCACTAATATAGAAGATATGCTATCAGTGTTACTACCTTTGAAACCAGAGGTGGTATTATTGGAAAACTGGACGACATTACAGATGATATTGCTACAAAAAGAAGCAGTTTCAATTTTATTGACTATAGCAGAATCACTGATTGCAACAAAATGGATTGATAGACAACGTCCTTCCATTCAACAATGGTTATTAAAAATTTGGAATTATTTTGTCATGACTAAATTGTTTTACAATCTTTATAAGAACTCAGCTACACAATATTAAAACAAAGTGGTAAAGTGGTATAATTAGTTTCCCAATTTTAAGTTACTTAATGGAAAAAGACATTCTTCCAAGAAACCCTCTGTATCATGATTTTATTTATTTTTGATGGTCTATGTAAATTTAAATACAAATGAATGTTTATTGGTTTGTAAAAATGTTAAAAAATGTTAATAAAAAAAGTTGAATAAAATAAGTCTGGCCATTAAGAATGTCTGAAAACAATGGTTCAGTTAGCAACAAATTGTCTGCAAATGAACAAGGTCAAAAGCTGAAGATTTGTCTCAAAGTTAAGTTGGTGCAATCATAACCATAAAGAGATTTATTTTAGGGCATGTGCTTAAAACTGGCTCAACTATAAAGACTTGAATTTTTACCCTCCATCTTGAAAAGACTGCCACATTTTTGCTCATGTCTTTATGATGCAGAAATTATGACTGCAGCTAGATGATCAGTTTGGGCCCCCACCCTTATTGGCATGCTCACACATTAGGTCTGACTATGCAAACATTTTTGAAGGAGAACAATGACAGCACTTTAAATCCCTGCTTTTAGCTCTCAGAAATTTGGGCAAAAGTGTTGAAGTTCTGAATTACAATTTTCCACAGCTATTTGGCTACATTAATGCTCGTTTAATGTTGGATTATGCAGACCTTCCATGAACACTTCATAAATTCCTTTGTGCATTTTGGAATTGACAGCAGCTACAAGCAGGTTATTTTAGGCACTCAGCTTCTTCTGACTTTGTGTTCCAGTGCCCTCTGCAGGAAGAAATGCTGTAGTACATGAACACTGAGCAAAAACAAAGCTTCTTTATTCTTCAAATGAACATTTATGTTTAAAGTAGTTTGTGACCAGACAATGGATAAATCCAATCTTCTCCAGGTCAGTGCAGTGGTGTTATTTCAGGGTTGTTTGCTAATAAAATCGCTCTCTTCCATTGCACCTTGGAGGCTAATTTGAGACTAGATGTGGTACCTGAGACATTTGAAGCACCTGCTTGTCTTTTTGTTATATATAGATTCAGATTGATCTTGCAAATATATGCTGACAGGGATTTTGGAAGTGTGAGAGCCACTACCTCTGCACTTGACCCATGCTCATTCTGGCTTCTGAAATAATGCCAGAAAAAGGTATTAGAACCACTGGTTAAACCATTTTTGTGTCACTGATTGAAGGAGCTCTCCCTACACCATTGAAGGAATCCGTTATTAGACCTTTGCACAAAAAAACCTTAATTGACTAAGGATGAGGAGGCCAATTATAGACCAGACCCCTATTTACCTCTTCTATGGAAGGTGATAGAGTGTGGGGTAACAGAGCAGTTCTTGGATGGCCCTTGACCCATTTCAATCCAACTTTAGGTTCGGGTTTGGAACCAAGAGAGCTATAGTTACACTGGTGGACAATCTCCATTTAAACTTGGACAGGGGTCATTCATACCTCTTGATAGTGTTGGATATATCTGTGGCCTTTAACACAGATGCCACTCCATTCTTATCCATCAGTTGGAATATAGAATTGGTATTAACAGAGTAGCCTTTCAGAGGTTCAGTCTTTTTTGTCCAATTCAATACAAAGCGTTCCTATTGGAGGAACAGAATTTACTGGGCGGGATTTATCCTGTGGAGTTCCACAGAGCTGTACTCTCTCACCCATATTCCTCAATATCTGTATGAAGCTGCAGAATGAGATTGTCTGGAGGTTCAGGGTTGTGTGTTATCAATATGCATATGATGCCCAGCTCAGTATTTATCCAAGCCTCTAGAATAATCTGTCTTGGCCCTGAATCAGTGTTTTGAGATTGTGGTGATTGAAAAAGGCAATGTCTGGTGTACAAAGAAGAAGAGAAGAAGACCCTGCAGGGGGCAACAAGAGGACAAGTAGATAGGATAGTGAGGTCAGCACCTTCTCTCCTGTTAAGTGTCATTCCTTGTCTGTCTCCAGATTGCTATTCTTTGGGCAATTCCCCCCCTTCTCAGAAGTGCCACATTCAGTCCTACCCTTCCTCTTAGCTAGAGATGTAGTTAGGAACCTATCTCTGTCTCTCCTCTTTCCTATCCAGTATGTTGATGTCTAAATGAACTATCTACTCTTTAATCAGGTTGTGTACCATTGCTGCCAACAGTGGTCAGGTGGCTGAAGCACAGCAAGCTGAAGCTCAATCTAGCCAAGACATAGGTGATGCTGGTTGGGAAGGCTGATGCTTTAGAACAACTGGATCCACTTGTTTTGGATAGAGTGGACTTGGTTTTTTTAGAGCAGGTTAAGAGCTTGAAGGTACTCATGGACCCAAGAGCTTTCTGTTTGTAAAGCTGGATTGCATAATGGCCAAGTGTATAGAAAAAATATTTCTCTGATTCATTGATTAAACTCAAATGGTTGAGCTGGGAACAGACCCCATAAAACCTTCACACCTGACCAGATGGCAAGCACAAATGGCAAGCCTGGTTCTACATTTCAAAGGACACTTTGACACTTTAAGGGGACAGCGTAGACATTCAGTCTCTCTCCCACACTTCAAAGCCTAGCCTACGCGACCCATCGCATGTAGCTAGGGTGGGCAGTTGCAAAGTAGACACGCCTGTCTACTCTGGCATAATTGGGTACTGGCCATACTTAATTATGACAGAGGTAGGCGGAGAGTTGTTTTGACCTATGGGAAAGCACCCAGAACTCTCTTGGAAAGAGGGCCCCTTTCTAAGAGTGAGTCTCTGTTTGGATTACAAGCTGGCAACACTGTCTTTTGCAAGGGGGGCAACACACTGACTGTGATTGCCCATTGCAAGCATGGATTTCATCTTTAAAATCCCTTGGAGAAGGGACTTCGCCTGAACTGTTATCTACACCAAGGATTGGTAACTATGATGCTTCTCTATGTGTTAGTTAGAGCGCTATAAAGCTCTAGAACTGTTTCTTATTTTGTATCCTGAGTAGTCTTATGTCTTATAGTTGCTGTATTGAATAAAGATCTTATATAGATTAATCTGATCTGGTTTGGATCACTATTGTACCTGAACTCTAAGGCTAAATTCCAGAGCCTTGCCTGCTCGTCTGAAAGCTACTGGCGTGTGTTAAATCACTTGCTGCTCTACCTCAGAGCTGATAAGCTGCTCAGTTCCAAGAACCAGGAAGGAGGGGGGACCTACCCTCCGGGCTGGTTGGGAACGTTCTTAACAATAGGTCCTGGTGGCAGAACACTGGTGTTTCAGTGCTCTTAAAAAGCATGAGGGGTTGGCCCGTTCTCTCACTCCTGAAGGGGGGTGCAAGGAACAGGGACCCAGTGCTTGGTACCAGCGTCAGGATCTGGTACACGTGGACAGGGTACCAGAATCTTGTACATGTAGTCAGCGTCTGGACCCTCTGAACCTGTGGGTGGAGAGTCTAGATCCTGTACACCAAGAGTTCCTTTTTTAGGCTCAGCCAAGTTGGCCATGCTTTTGTACTCTCACAGAGAGATTACTGTCATAAGCTCTTTGTTGGGCTGTCCTTGAAGACGAACTGAAAACAGCAGCTGGTTCAGAAGCAGGGGCTAGTTCATGTTAAAAAGTTATATTGGTTGCCACTTTGTTTCTGACTCAAATTCAAGGTGCTGGTTATGGCCTAAATGACTGTTTCCTGCCATATATCCCTGTGTACCAACTACAGTCCTTAGGCAGCCACCTATTTATTTATAAAATTCTTCTTATAGACTGCCCTTCCCCACACAGTGGACTCAGGGCGGTGAACAACAATTTCAGTAAACATATCCACAAATCAAGTTAAGTTAATTAAAACAATAAGGCAATGGCAATACAAAACCAATTTCAGATGACAATAAACCAGATTTATATCCTTACCCCCCATGTTGAGGAAGGAGAGAAAGGGGAAGTGCCAGTCAAGACGGAGGCCATTGCTGTCTTCAACCATAGGCCTGGCGGAATATCCCAGCCTTACAAGCCCTGCAGAACTGCATTAGGTCCCACAGGGCACAAATGTTGTTCAGCAGGGTTGAAAAAGCCCTGGCTCTGACTGAGGACAGCTGGATATTTTTGGGGCTAGGGATCCCAGAAGTTTCTTCTCTCTGGAGCATAGTGCTCTTTGGGAGTTATACCTGAAGAGGCTGTCCCATAGATACATTGGTCCCAGACTGTTTAGGGCCTTGAAGGTTAGTGCCAGAACCTTGAACTTGATATAGTATTCAACCTGGAGCCAGTGCAGCTGGTGGAGCATTGTTTGGATGTGTGTTGACTGTGGGGTTCCGGTAAGGATCCATGCTGCTGCATTCTGGACCAGTAGTAGCTTCCAAGTCAATCTCAAGGGTAGCCCTGCATAGAATGAGTTACAGTAGTCTAGCCTGGAGGTAACCATTGCATGAATTACTGTGGCCAGGTCAGAGTGAGACAGGGTCAGTTGCCTGACCTAGTGTAGCTGAAAAAATGCCAGTCTAGCAGCATTTGTGACCTGGGCCTCCATTGATAAGGAGACATCCAGAAACACACCCAGGCTCTTGACAGTCAGCACTAGTGTTAAGGGCATACTGTCAAGAGCCAGAAGTTGACACCCCAATCCTGAATCCCCCCCTCCCCAGCTATAGAACCTCTGTTTTAGATGGATGCAGTCTTAGTCAGCTCTGTTTTAGCCATCCCACCACAGCCTCCAGTCCCTCAGCCAAATTAACTGGGGCAGTATCTAGCCATTCTTCCATCAATAGGTAGAGATATGTGTCATCAGTATATTGATGGCAATGCAACCCAGAACTCTGTACCAGCTGGGTAAGCAGGTGCATATAGATGTTGAACAACACTGGAGAGAGGATTACTCCCTAAGGGACCACACACATGAGGGGGTGTCTAAGTGACATCCTCTTTCCTAGTGCTACCCTCTATTCCTGACATTGGAAGAATGAGGTAAGCCACTGTAGCTAGCCTCCTCAGCCCTGAACCTAGGATGGTCTTTCCTGAGAGAGAGACATCCCAAAACAACCTCTGAACCTCCACAAGCAGTGTCTTCATGAAGTCAGGCCTGGCTTAAACAGTGGCTTTTGCTGGGAGGCTAGGAGAACCACATCTTAGCTGAGAAAACTCAGGCCAAGTGAAGAGTCTCCAGGCTGGCTATGCTGCCAAGCATCCTCCATGCAAGCAGCCCCCTCCCATGTCTATCCTATCAGCTCAGTCCAAAAAGGACTAGAATGGGCAAGTCTCTGCCCTTGCTTTAGGCATCTTCTACTGACCAAATGGCTAGTCTTTTGTCTGTCAAATGGTCTGTGCTATTGTCATGAATGAAGTATGTTGCATGTTTCCACCCCCATCTCCTGTTTCACCTATATGTCAGGAAATACCTTTGGAATAATCCTCTCATTACTGTCTCGATATATTTGTCTAAGGTATCTGCATTCTTATACCTATGCCAGACCTATCAAGGAAACATTAACTCTCCATATCTAGTGAATGGTTTCCCATTCAGGTTCATCCTGCCACACATTAAGAAACATCACCTCTTTTGTCTGGCACCATAGAAACCCCAGGCCACTCTATTGTTCCACAATGGACACTCCCAGCCACCCAGCCACCACCTGGCTTAATCTCATTATAGTTAGACTCTGTCCCTCTGAAAGCTCACTGGTCCCACCTAGGGCTTGCCCCTCTGGATGCCACATCTCCTGAGGCTCATAATTGGTCCAGGTAATCTTTTGTCTTCACCTAGGGCAAGCTCCTCAAGACCTCCCATTAGTCAGCATTGTTTTCCAAAGTCTATATTCGTCAGAGCACATGGCCTCAGATTTTGCACCTCTGCCCTGATGCCAACTGGCAGTCCTCCCCTAAACCTTTGGGTTTAGGTCATAATCCATTCTTCATGGACCTCTGCATGTCTGGACAAGTAGTATCACCCCATAACTGACCCCTCTATTAGCTATCAATCACCTCTGCTTTCTTAGTTCTGTATTCCTTGCTCTTTTGAATATTTAGTGTGCTCGTAATTAGGAAAATACTTTAATAAAAACTATTTAATTTACCCTTCAAATCTGGAGTTTTCCTACTGTGCTGAACCTTACTATAGACAGGTGTACAGATCCCTTGTACCCTTGTGGCCTTGCCTACTGCCTAGCTAATTTCCCCAAACAACAAGGCAGGCTATTGGCAGTAACACCACTATGAGGCTATCCCATGGACTCCTACATCAGTGAGGCCGTGGGTCAATAGGTCATGGTCAACTGTGTTGAACACTGCTGTCAGATCACAACTTACCAGCTATTTCCCCCACAATAAGAGCCCATATTTTTTCCAATGCAGCTTCCACTTTATGAAAGGTGTTAGTGAAGATAGTGCTGGTTGGTGAAGATAGTGCTGTCATTAGAAACTTTCAGAAGGCTCTGCATGGGCATTTTACTTGCCAGGGCTTTTAATGGAGTATAAACTGCAGGCATCTTTTGGGAGGAGGGTGTATCTGGGATTTTATTCTAATTATGTTGTTTGTAAAATTTTATTTGTTAGTTCTAAGTCACCTTCAGCCATGAAGAAAGACAGGATATAAATATTTTAATAAATAAATAAATATATAAATTATGTGAATGTGTTCCTTCTATCAGCAGCTATGTTCCTTTTGCATTTTGCCTGAGACTCACCCAGAAATTGGGAAACATCAAACTAAGGTGCCTGCATGTTTTCTGCATTTATAGTACAATTCTATATCTTGGATGCAGAACAACTAAATATTTATTTGGAGGAAAGCTATGATGGACTATCAAGGGTTAATGCCTTACAGAGTATGAGAACCTTTGAGAGACAGGCTTTTCAAATGGAATTCTATGGAGAGCTTCAGTTAAGAAATGACAATTGGGAACTGACAGTTAAAGAAGAGACAGTTTAGCACTGATTGAGGACTGGGAAGGAGGCAAAGAGGAGTGAGAGGATCACAGAAGATCTCCATTCAAGCCAAAAAGGGACAGAGCTTCTAGTTAAGAGAAGTAATCCCTGCCCTGTGTAAAGGGAGATCAAAGAGAGGAGGGATCTCTTGGTCTGTATATATAGGAGCATTTTAGGAACTTGGTTTCACATTCCTGCCTTCTGAACATGAAGTGTCAGTGAAACTCAGAACCCTATGCTTGCAAGTTAAAGCAGAAACGGAAAAGAAAGCCTCAAAGCTTCAAAGACCTTGTTAAAAAGCAAAAACACTTACTTGTTGGACACATATTATCTGGATTTACCTCAGTTTTTATTACCAGTTCACCTCATACATCCTACCCCTGATTCCATCTGACCTTTTCCCCTCCAAGTTAAAGAAAATGTTTATTTTCGAACTTTCAAAAGCCTCTCATGTGCCATTACAGGATCACATAAGAACATAAGAGAAGCCAATGTTGAATCAGGCCAATGGCCCATCTAGTCCAACACTCTGTCACAAAGCAGCCAAAATATACCAGGTGACATCAGGAGGTCCAGCAGTGGGGCCAGGACACTAGAAGCCCTCCCACTGCTACCCCCTCCAGCACCAAGAAGAGAGTGCATCACCTGCCCCAGACGGAGAGTTCCCACCTATACCCTGTGGCTAATAGCCACTGATGGACTTCTGCTCCATATGTTTATCTAATTCCTTCTTGAAACTGTCCATGCTTGTAGCTGCCACCACCTCCTGTGGCAGTGAATTCCATATGTGAATCACTCTTTGGGTGAAGAAGTATTTCCTTTTATCTGTTCTAACCCGACTGCTCAGCAATTTCATGGAATGCCCACGAGTTCTTGTATTGTGAGAAAGGGAGAAAAGTACTTCTTTCTCAACCTGCTCAATCCCATTCATAATCTTATAAACCTCGATCATGTCACCCGTCACCCGTCGTTTCTCCAAGCTGAAGAGCCCAAGCATTTTAACCTTTCTTCATAGGGAAGGTGTTCCAACCCTTTTATCATTCTAGTTGCCCTTCTCTGCATTTCTTCCAATGCTATAATATCCTTTTTGAGATGTGGTGACCAGAACTATACACAGTATTCCAAATGAGGTCGCACCAATGATTTATACAGGGGCAGTATGACACTGGCTGATGTGTTTTCAATTCCCTTCCTAATAATCCCCAGCATAGCGTTGCCCTTCTTTATTGCAGCTACACACTGTCTGCCAGTTCAGACCCCATCAACGTGTATTTATATTTAGGATTTTTGGCTCCAATGTGCATCACTTTGCACTTGGCCACATTGAACCCCGTTTGCCACGTTGACGCCCACTCACCTATCCTCGACAGATCCCTTCGGAGTGACTCACAATCCTCCCTGGTTTCCACCACCCAGAACAACTTCGTGTCATCTGCAAATTTAGCCACTTCACTGCTTACTCCCAATTCCAAATCATTAATAAACAAGTTAAAAAGCATCGGACCGAGTACTGATCCCTGTGGTACCCCACTGCTTACCACCCTGCACTGAGAAAGTTTCCCATTTATACTCACTCTCTGTTTCCTATTTATGAGCCAGTTTTTGATCCACAAGAGGACTTGTACTTTTATCCCATGACTATTGAGCTTACTTAGGAGCATTTGATGAGGAACTGTATCAAAAGCTTTCCGGAAGTCAAGGTAAATAATATCTATTGGATCCCCCTTGTCCACATGTTTGTTCACTCCCTCAAAAAACACTAACAGGTTAATGAGACAAGATCTTCCCTTACAGAACCCATGCTGAGTCTGCCTCAATAGTTTTTGTTCATCAATGTGCCTACTAATTCTTTCCTTAATAACAGTTTCCACCAACTTACCCAGTATCGATGTCAGACTGACTGGCCTGTAATTTCCCGGATCTCCCCTGGAGCCCTTTTTAAAGATGGAGGCAGGAATGGAGGCAGATTTTAAAGAAAGATTACATATTTTTGTCAGGAGATCCACAAGTTCACATCTGAGTTCTTTCAGAACTCTCGGATGAATGCCATCCGGGCCTGGTGATTTATTAGTTTTTAAATTGTCCATCAGTCGGAGGACTTCCTCTCTTGTCACCACAATCTGATTCAGGTCTTTCAAACCCCCTCCCGAAATCGGTGCTTCTGGAGTGGGCAAGCACTTCTCGTCTTCCACAGTGAAGACAGAGGCAAAAAATGCATTCAGCTTCTCAGCCATTTCCCTATCATCCTTCACTACTCCTTTTACCCCTTGGTCATCCAAGGGCCCCACTGCCTCCCTGGCTGGCTTCCTACTTCTAATGTATTTGAAGAAAGCTTTATTGTTGGCCTTTATGTTTTTTGCGATATGCTCCTCATATTCCCTTTTTGCTTGCCTGATCACAGACTTGCATTTTGTTTGCCATAGTCTGTGTTCCCTTTTATCAACCTCACTAAGACTAGCTTTCCACCGCTTAAAGGAATCCTTCTTACCTTTTACAGCTTCCATTACTTTATTTGTTAAGCATGCAGGCTTTTTTCTATACCTATTTGTACCTTTCCTAACCTGCGGTATATATTTTTCCTGAGCTTCTAGGATTGTCTTTTTAAATAGTCTCCAAGCTTCCCCAATGGTTTTGACCTTCTCCACTCTTCCTTTCAATTTCTTCCTCACATGTCCCCTCATACCAGAGAAGTTACCCCTTTTAAAGTTAAAAGTGGTTGCGTCAGTCTTTTTGGGCAACTCCCTATCTGTACAAATGTTAAACTCAATGACATTATGGTCACTGTTCCCAAGTGGTGCAATCACTTTTACATCTCTCACCAGGTCTTGGGTGTTACTTAGGACCAAATCCAGGATCGCCTCTCCCCTGGTAGGATCTGTGACCATCTGTTCCATAGCACAGTCATTGAGAGTGTCTAAAAACTCAATCTCTTTTTCCCAACTAGAACTCATATTGACCCAATCAATGTGTGGCTAGTTAAAGTCACCTATTATGACACAGTTATTTCATCTAGCCGCTCTCTTTAATTCATTCATCATTTTATAATCCTCCTCTATCTTTTGATCGGGTGGACGATAAACTCCCACTGTTAAGCTTCCTTTTGGACCCACTATTTTAACCCATAGCATTTCCAGAAGCGAATCCAATTCTCTTACCCTCTCAATCTTACTGGACGGTATACCCTCTCTGACATACAGAGCCACCCCACCTCCAACCCTTCCCCCCTATCCTTCCGATATAATTTATAACCAGGAATCACCGTATCCCACGGATTTTCCTCATCCCACCAAGTTTCTGAAATATCCACAATCTCTATTTCCCCCCCAACACGAAGCATTCCAACTCCCCAATTTTACCTCGGACACTTCTAGCATTTGTGTATAAACACTTATAGTTTCCCACGTTTGTTAAGCCCACAGCCTTCCTCTTGCTGCCTTGAGACCTTGCCAGACAGTTCTTATCATTAGCCACAGTCTCAGTGGACAATTGTAATCCATTTCCTTGTACAAAAGTAATAGCTACCCCTTCATCTCTTTGAGATGAGCCATCTGGAACCAGAGACTTTTCATCTCCTGTCGGCTTTCCCCCATTATTCAGTTTAAAAACTGCTCTGCCACCTTTTTGATTTTGAGCGCCAGCAGCCTGGTTCCTTCTCGGGACAAGTGGAGACCGTCCCTTTTGTACAGCTCCCTCTTGTCCCAAAAAGCATCCCAGTGCCTAACAAACTTGAACCCTTCCCCCTACACCACTGTCTCATCCACGCATTGAGAATCTTTATCTGTGCCTGTCTCTCTGGCCCTGCGCATGCAACAGGTAGCACTTCTGAGAAGGCTCCCTTGGAGGTCCTGGCCTTGAGTTTCCTGCCCAGCAGCCTAAATTTCTTCTCCAGGACCTCACGACTGCATTTCCCCACATCGTTGGTGCCGACATGCACCACGACCACTGGCTCCTCCCCAGCACTATCTACCAGCCTATCTAAAACACGCGTAATGTCCGCTACCTTCGCACCAGGCAGGCAAGTCACCATACGGTCAGTACGCGGGTTCGCCACCCAGCTGTCTACCTGCCTAAGGATCGAATCACCAACTACCAAGAGCCCCCCTCCCACCCTTCCCACGGACGGTTCCTTGGTACGAAAGGATACCCGTTCACCAGCTGAAGAAGAGGTCCCTTCTGAGGGCACATTCCCCTTATCCTCAGCATGGTGCCCCGTTTCCCCTTGACCCTCATGCTCCCTGGCAGCAGCTGGACTGCCAGATCCAGAGTGGGACATATCTAACAAGTCCCCGAGAGTCTTCTCTGTGCACCTAACTGACTGTCTCTGCTTCTCCAGGTCAGCCACCTTGGCCTCAAGGGAGCAAACTTGCTCCCTGAGTACCAGGAGCTCCTTGCCCCGAGCACACACCCAAGACTTCTGACCAGTGGGCAGATAGTCATACATGTGACACTCCATGCAAAACACTGGATAGCTCCCAACCCCCTGCTGGCATTCTGGCTTCATAATTGTTTTAAAACAAATACTTTTCTATAACCCCCCTTTTAAAACCCTTTGTATTTATATGGTTCCTGTTGTAGGAGTCTACTTACCTTACTGGGAACCCAAGGAGCCAAGGTCCCTGGCTTTCTGGCTCTTCCTGGGCTTCTTACAGAGCCCCTAGGCTGAGAGTCCCTAGGCCAAGAGCCACAGGCCAAGAGCCTCACCCTTTTGCTCTCACCATTCGGCTCGTGCCAGAGGCAGATTAGAATATTAGCATGTGATTTTGTCTCTTCCTTCAAGTCTCTGGGCAGGGCCAGCATCAAAATATATAATAATGTGATAGGGTGGACAGCCATAGACCAACAAATAAGAACAAAATAGATATAAAGGCTGCTCAGCAAGAAAGAAGAAACCAAGGAAAAATCCTTTGTGTGAGGGAGGCAAGAGGGTGAGATCACCATAAAAGCAAAGGAATAAGAGTGGGAATTGAACAAAGAATATTTTTGAAACCCAATTTCATGTTTTATTTTAATCAATATATCTAAATCTCAGCATGCCCAGATCTGTGCATATTTAAATATTTAAACTGAAGCCATAAATAGACTAGACAGATCATTCTACAAACCTGAAAAAAGCCCCTGGTATGGCAAAAAATCTGAAATTTAAAAAATAAATAATAGAAGCTGTGTCTATATCTTTAAGAAACAAATGCCCCTTGAAATGGTCATTTTGAGTGTTGCTAGGCAAACACAACAGTATTTCCAGCTATGACAGAACCTTGATGCTTCCCCACACTCAGGCAGATTTTCCCACCAAAAGTATTTTTAGTTCCTTTCAGTGACTGAGCTGCCCTTCAGCAGCATTGTTAAGTATGAGCCTTAACTAAGAGAGTGATTAACAGTGATTCAGTTTTATTCATAAACAGCAAGACGATCAGATAACACACACAAAAACAGTAGAGCACAGCTCCTTTTTAAACAGTTCGGGCTAACAAAACCACGCCCCGACTTTGGTTAACAACCAATAACATTTGAGGGATAAGGACCAATGAGGCCTGTTCCCTCCATAACATTTCAGACAGTTCTGATTGGTTACAAAACAGTGCAGAATCAAAACAACCAATAGGATTGTCGAGGCTTACAATCCTGGTCCTGACTTCAAGCTTAACATGTAAAAGTATACAGGCTGTTCACAAGTCAGGACATAACAAGCATGTATTTCTTTTTTACTTTTAAAGCTTTTACTGTCCCACCCAGATATTAGTTTAGGCTTATGACCCAGCACAGGAACTACAGGGGATACAAGAACTGTTTTGTTCTAAAATACCCTCATGAAATGGCATGTGAGGCAAAATTAATGTTCAAAAACAGAGTAAACATTTTAATAAACCCGCAGGAAATATATGAGGATTCAAGATATAGAGGTTGCTGGTGTAAAACTTTCAAATATATACACAGAATTGAGATTTTATTATTTAACAACACATAACACAAACATCAACAAGGACACACCAAAAAAACAAACAAAACATTAATCAGGAGCACATTCCATTGGTTGTGCTTATATTTTTTTCTTATTATACTGCAATCATTTCTTTTTGCACGTATTCTATTTCTTTATGCATGCACATATAGTAACTGCAATTTATATTTCTATTTGTATTTTCTAATGGTTATAGTATAAATCACTTAAGATAATTCTCAATCCATTTATAAAGTCTTGAGCATGTTTTCTTTTGCCTTGTAATAGCAAAGTTAATTTGTCCATCTCAGTCGTTTGTAATAATTTTTAGCTTATTTCTTCTCTTGGTGGCATTTCTTCTTTTCTCCAGTATTTGGCATACAGAATTCTAGCAGTGGTTACAATGTGTATAATAATATAACCATCTGGTCTTTTGAATTTTTCTTATATTATATTCAATAAAAACAGTTCTGATACAAAAGGTATACTTATTTCTAATATTTTTTGTAACATCTCATGTATCCAGACCCAGTACTTTTTACTTTTGTTGCATGTCCACCACATATGAAAAAAGGATCCAACATTTTTTTTTACATTTCCAACAATCATTTGGCACATTGGGATAAAATTTTGCTAATCTATCTGGCGTCATATACCATCTGTAAAACATATTACATATATTTTCTTTATATGAAATGGCTCTGGTATACTTTATATTTGTTTTCCATACCATGGAATTCAATGTTATGTCCATAATTCAATGTTATGTCCTACATTTTCTGCCCATCTAGCCATTGAATATTTAACCACCTCATCTTGCATTTTCATTTCTAATAACATTACATACCATTTTTTATAAGTTTTTTATCAGCATACAACAATATTTTATCCAGGTCTATAGATTTTTCATAAAAACCGATTTGTTTATCTTTAACATATCTAGATTCCAGTTGTACTCTTTCCCACCAACTCAATCCAGTATCTTGTTTTTGGAGAATATCTTGTGTTTTTAAATTATTTTTATTGTCTAAGAAATCTTCATACCTCCACATTGGATGTTTTATATATAGTGTGGGATTTGTAAAGGCTTCAAGTGGTGAACCTCATTTTGGTATCTTTGTATTAAAAAGCTTTTTTGCCCCCCAAGTCAAAATAACAAGGCAGACACAAATGTTGGGTTTAACTATAGGGCCACTTTATTAATTTACAATCTTAACTGGAACCAAAGGCAAGGGCAACACAGCATTGTGGTATGGTCAAGGCCAGAGGTCGAAGACTCCTCCTTTACCTCTTCAATAGGGCGAGCCACCCTGCCCCAGATGCGAGCCCACCGCAGGGGCTCCCATCTGGCTGGCTAGCCACTGCAGGACAACCCTGTAGCCCCATCCCCCCGAGCCACAAGGTTCAAAGAGATGACCTAAACAGGGCCATCCCGAAGGCAGTCCGTTTTCCCCGCCCCATGCCACAAGGCACAAAGACTATACTCACAGGACCCCCTTCAACCCCAAATGAGAGGTGTCAGCTGGTGCTCACTGGACCGCAATCTGTATACCGCATAGAAACCTGCCAGAACAAAAGTGACCAGCCTAACTAACCAACACACCCTCATAAACACCTGCATCAATGCTGCAATACAGGGTAGGCGAAAACACCCCTCCCAAGTGCCAATCAGGAAGGCGCGAAAAATTCCTACCCAGCCCCCGAAAACTGGGCAAATGCCTGCACTACAAACAGGGCAAGAGGGTGAGCCGACGACTGTGCGGGACTGCTGAGGAGAGGCGGGGCCAGGCTTTAAGCCTTCTTGGCCCCGCAACCTACTGATGCCCGTATGTGGCGCTCTTGGTGCCAAATCCCAGCCTGCCTCATTCTGGCTGGGAGGCAAAGTCGCCCCCCAAGCCCAATGGCTGGAACGGCCGTGGGTTGTTGAATCGTGTTGCCCCCCAAGCCAAAATAATGAGGCAGACACAAATGTTGGGTTTAACTATAGGGCCACTTTATTAATTAACAATCTTAACTGGAACCAAAGGCAAGGGCAACACAGCATTGCGGTATGGTCAAGGCCAGAGGTCGAGGACCCCTCCCTTACCTCTTCAATAGGGCGAGCCACCCTGCACCAGATGCGAGCCCACCGCAGGGGCTCCCAGCCGGCTGGCTAGCCATTGCAGGACAACCCTGTAGCCCTATCACCTGAGCCGCAAGATTCAAAGAGAGGACCTAAACAGGTCCGTCCTAAAGGCAGTCCATTTTCCCCGCCCCATGCCGCAAGGCACAAAGACTGTACTCACAGGACCCCCTTCAACCCCAAATGAGGGATGTCAGCTGGTGCTCACTGGACTGCAATCTGTATACCGCATAGCAACCTGCCATTGCTGAGGCCAAGCCTCTGCTTAGGCCTCTGCACCCCACAAGGAGGCCAAAGGCCCCCCTAAGCCCTTGCCGTACATCGTCCAGAAAGATGTCAATACCATACTCCGAAAGGAGTATACCATCTTAACAGTCTAGCTCAACCTGCCCACAGAATGCTCAGGTGCAGCAAAATACCGCCAATCATCATAAAACTCGCTGCAGCCCTGCACTCTCTCCCAAGCAAGTCTTTCTGGTGGCAAGCTCCCTGCCCTCCACCAGCCTGGCAAGGAATCATAGCCACCCAGAGCACAAAACCAGGCCACTGCCTGCAATATGAAATAAGCCCGGGCTGAAATGATACACCTTTGCCCCTGATCAGGCTGATTTCAGTGCCTCCGCAAGGAACACAGAACCTGAAGGCAGGGCCCGCCCCACCCCTGGCATAACTGCAGCAGGCCCAGCCACGCAGGCCCCAGTGCCCCTGCAAGCCCAGAAGACACTGTTAATGCCCCATTAAGAGCCTACAGGCATCCTCTTGGCACGATGTGCCACCCAGTTGAGCTGGCCCACTGCTAAAAAATTCTTCCACTCTTGGCAAGCAGCCTGGAACAAAAATAAAGGCAAGGAAACAATGCATCTCCTCTGCAGACCCCGGCGTCCCCTCAATGTCCCACCAGAGCACAAGTAGGACCTATAGCCCAGGAAGCTCCCCAGCCACCGGCATCCTGTGCAGGGTACCCAAGCCGCTGCTGGGAGCAGCTCTACATGGGGGGTGGGCATGAGCTGCCCCCACCAACCCCAGTGTCATCAAGCCCAAGGTGACTACCTAAACTGGCATTTCATCAAGGAGTGCCATCCTAGCGACAAAATGCAAACAGCCCCAAACCAGACCACCATGAAGGTGGCCACGGCTGCTCCATGGCACCGCTGGTCCTCTTTTTTGTTTGTTTTGTTTGGATCCAATATTTCAGCAGTTTCTTCGTATCAAGACTGCATGCGCTGTGTAAATGCCACACAGTCTCCCAGAGCACCACCTCCCATCTAGCATCTGCCCGATTGGATGAGCTGAGTTTTCAAGGTATTACTGCCATCAGAAAAGCATCTGAATGGCACAGGTAGGGCCCTCCAAGGTCCACTACATGCCTGGATTGCACTCCTATAGGACTCAATTTCTCTAGCTGGGATATACACCCTGAGTCCTAGCCTGGGAAGATCATTGTCACCAATTGCCCAAGTCAAGGGTAACCAAATCATGCACAAGTTCCTCGAAATCTAGCAGACTCTGCAAGTTGCTGAAGTCTAGCTACCTTCACAGTTAAATGGCCAAGACCTGACTCCTCTTTTATGCAAATTTGGCAGGGAGCAACTAGCAACCCTGCCCACTGTTCTACCACCTGCCAGTGGTTGGGACCACTACCCGTCCACCATCCGTTCCACACCTTCAGCAGTTAGGCTACAACCCATCTGCCATTCAGCTTTAAAGGATGGGATGATTACCTTCCCAGCAGTCCTCACTGGGGTTACCAACCACCAAAGAGGTGTCCTCCACACAGCCCGCTTCTAAGCAAGCAGCTTTCTGCCAACATGGAAGCTGGTATACGCACAGGAAAAAGGGGGCGGGACCATTAGTAAGTCAGATAATCCATTTAACTAGCTACCCAACACCTGGCTTCTGTTGTTAAATCCAGACCCTGCCTCTCTGGAAGCTCATTGGTCATACCTAAGGTCTGCCCCTACTGGATCACACACCCCTGGGACTCATCATTGGTCCAGGTAATCTATTGTTCTCACCTGAGACCAGCCCCCAGGGCCGCCCATTGGTCTGCATTCTTTGCTAGTGCCTATATCCCAGCACTCACATGGCCTTAGACTGTGTGTTTTTTCTGCCATGATCCAAAATGGCAGGCCACCCCTGAACTCTCTGAGTTTAGGCCAGAATCCATGGACCTCTGCACATCTGGACAGGTTGTATCACCCCTCTATAACCCATCAATCACCTCTGCTTCCTTAGTGCTATACTGTGTGAATATTGTGTGTATGTTTGAGAATATTTAGTAAAGAAATCATTATTTTAGCCACCCAGTTTCTGTGTCTATTCCTGGTTTCTTGGGAATTCTAACTCTGGTATACACAGGTCAGATCCTATAGATAAGCCAATTGCATATTAATAATTCCCCATCTTTATTAAATAATAGAGCAATTTGGCTAACAAGAGACTGTAGAGATGAAAAAGAGAAGTGGATCCCCCCAGGATGTCTGGCCCACAACCTCTCTTACAACCCTGACAAGGATCTGCCAGGGACCATTCCTTACATAATAAATCCGGGCCTGCGGGCACCAGGTCCAGAACGAGGGTACTGCCCCTTGTCCGCAAATCCGCTGCCTAGAATGCATCATTAAGGAACAATTTTTTGCCTTTGCTTCACAAGGAATTAGCACAAAGGCCATGACACAAGGGCTGGGATTAATGGATGATCATCAGTTTAATCGGAGACAGTGTTCCCTCCAAGCTGGCCAATGTGAGCCAGCTCGGAGTTCCCAAGCCTCCGGCTCACAGACTCAGCTGCAGCCCGGAAAGAATGGCTTAGGCAAACCAACCGATGCAGCAGCCCATCGCTCACCCACGCTTCAACGCCAACAGCCCACAAAGCAGAATCCCAGCCCACAAAACTCCACAGCTCAGAGGGAACGATGGCTGGAGATGTTTTTCCTATCCCCAAGTTTTGACAAGAACCATTCCAGACTGTATCAAAACAGTCTTGCTCAACTAAACTTAATAATCTGGATAGTTACATTCAGATCAGAGGCTGCAACATACAGAAAATAGGAAATGTTGCAACTATGGAGGGGTTGGGAATGTCAAATAATACCACCCATCCTAAAGAGGATGGAATCCAGGTAAGAGGAGAGGGGATGTGTAGTCCACAAGCAAGACCACAAAAGCCTGGAGGTGCACCCAGAATGTCGGCTATGTGCACACCCAGCTAAGCCCCCTGGCGCGCAGGACGAAATGGTTATGCCCAAAGCGTCTCAAAGTTATGCTACAGTGTGGCAGCTAGGTTCACAATGGATTAATGGGCTACCCACTGTAGACTAATAAGCATTTCAATATTCCCCGATACCCAGCAGAGGAGAAAAAACCTTTCCTTAATGTGTGGCGGTATGAAGTGCTTACCATTCATCAATGGGTACCTGGATGGATCCGGCACAAGTGAGAAAGGCAGCCCTCCTAGACAAACAAATGTTGCAAAAATAGTTGTAAAAGGACATGAAATAGAAAACATACAACATATTACAGACCCGAGGGATACAGCGAACAGTGGCCATCGGTCTGCCCACCTGTTCGCCTGAGAGACAAAAGACCGCAGCTGGGCAGCCAAAACGCCTGGGCAAAGGCTGAGACCTGTCCAGCCTGCCTCTTCTGTCTGAAACAGATGAAAAGGGGTGGGGGGGTTGCTGGGAATATCAGACCATGCCGCAGGCCTGGCACATGGCCGAATCCACTCCAGCCCAAACTGTGTACTCCAGCAAAATTCACACTTGTGAGGTCCAGAGGCTACTATGAGGCCCTCCTCTCATGTGATCTATAAAGAGAAATACAGAATGGAAAAAACAACTGATTAAATGCATACTATATCAAACCACTCAGTCAAACTGATTGAGAGGAAAAGAAGGAATACATCCATTAAATACATGGTACATCAAGAATGAATTAAATATAGCAATTAATAATCAAGCAGCAGGTTTTGGGAATTCATACCCGCTGGAAAGCATCAATTAGACACAAACAGACAGTGGCAGGGCTTGCTATTCACAAAACGACATGATTACACATTATGCGAAGGCTTACCCCCTGACACCAAACCAATGAAAGACCCAGAGGAAGAAAACATCGCTCTTCTCATTGCAGCCCAAAGCCCCTGGTTTGTTGTTGTTCAGTCGCACAGTCGAGTCCGACTCTTCGCGACCCCATGGACCAGATTACGCCAGGCCCTCCTGTCTTCCGCTGTCCGCTGAAGTTTGCTCAATTTCATGTTCGTTGCATCGATGACACTGTCTAACCATCTCATCCTTTGCCGTCCCCTTCTTCTTTGACCTTCAATCTTTCCCAGCATCAGGGTCTTCTCCAGTGAATGCTCCCTTCTCATTTGGTGGCCAAAGTATTTGAGCTTCAGCTTCAGGATTTGGCCTTCAAGGGAACAGTCAGGGTTGATTTCTTTTAGGATTGACTGATTTGATCTCCTTGCAGTCCAAGGGACTCTCAAGAGTCTTCTCCAGCACCATAGTTCAAAAGAATCTATTCTTCGGCGCTCAGCCTTCCTTATAGTCCAACTCTCGCAGCCATACATTACTACGGGGAATACCATTGCTTTGACCATGCGGACTTTTGTTGGCAAGGTGATGTCTCTGCTTTTTATCATGCTGTTTAGGTTTGCCATGGTACAGGCCATTAAAGAAGTCCAGGGGATAAGAAGAGTCTTCAAATATGTGTACACAGAACAATGACAGGTCTGGGTGAGCAAAAAAACCAATCCTGGCTGGGAAGGGGCAAAGCAGGCAGTGCAGCTGCATAGATGCAATCACCTGCACCTTAACAGTGCTTTAACCCCAATAAATGTGGAACTGCAACAACCTGGAGAGCCCCTAGGGGGCCTCAATCAATGAAAACCTATTCGCATACAAAGAAAATGAAACTCTAAATGACTAGTAGCACATACTACCACCAGCATACAGCAACTACCCAATGGCAGACGCCAATGCACGACAGAAGGGGGGAAAAAAGTCGGCCAGCTCCATCATAAGGAATCTTGGTAAACCAGAGCCAGTGGACAAGATGAACTCGGGCAAGTCAGGCCATTCTGAGCAAGACAAACAAAACAATGTGGCCAGCAGCGTCCCATCAGCGCAAAATCAGTGTGAGGAAGCACCCAGCCAGTTGGCCATCGGCTCATCCGCTGCCACACTACTCAGGAAAAATTCATAGAGTCATAGAATGTTAGAGTTGGAAGGGACCTTGAAGGTCATCTAGTCCAACCCCCTCTCCTCTGTGGAGCATATCCAAAAAATGGAGGGGGCTCCAAAACAATTAATTGATGCAGCAGCCAAATGGCTCTCCCACCAGTCCAATGCCAGCTCCCAAGTAAATCCTATTGCTTCAAAACTCCACAGCTCAGAGGGAATATGGTTAGTGTTCCTCTAAGCTGAGTTAATGTGAGCTAGTTCAAAGTTTTTTAGCCTCTGGCTCACACATTTTTGTCTCGGCTCAGGAAGGATGGCTCCAGAGCAAGCTAATTTATGCAGCAGCCAAATCTCCTGCTCACAATTTTAATGCCAGGAGCTCACAAAGTAGAACTTTTGCTCACAGGGCTCCATAGCTTAGAGGGAACATTGAATACAGTAGTAGCCAATACCTGCCGCTACACAGCAATCTCAGATGTCCCAACTGGCCTCACATCAGAACACCAACCCAAGAAAAATGGGGGGGGGGTTTTTGTCTCCACGCCCAAGTGACTATTCCAAAATTCAAAGGTGGTTGGCCATTGCCTGCTTCTAGATGGCCACCCTGGGCTTCCTTGGTGATCTCCCCTCCAAATGCCAACCTGGGTTGGCCCTGCTTAGCCTCCAAAACCTGATGAGGTCAGGTAGCCTGGCACAAGGTCAGGACAAAAGGGGGGCATGGAGGGGGATAATGTAATGTAGAAAAGGAAGGGAACACGCTGCCCAAATGCCACCTGTGGTGGTCCCCAACCTAGGGGTGAGTACCAAAAAACCCTGAGCCCCCAAACAGCCCTTCCCCGCTGTCCAGGTGCCCGGGGTCCTTCATTTCTGCAGCCATTCACAGTGTGGGGGGGGAGACACTACCCCACCCCTGTGACACCAATTTTGCCAGTGCGCAGGTGCCCCAAGGCTGCAGTGCATCCAAAACCAGGCATCTGCTGGCCCAGGCCCTAAGCACCCCTAAGCCAGCTGAAGCCTGCCTCTGCAAACACACGCTGCTGCCAGTGCCAGAGACAGAGGCCAGCCCGCCAATGCACCCCACGCTGATCCCTTGCTGCACCGAGCTGGCCCCGCGGGCCCACACTCCAAACCCTCGCTGCCACCAGGGGATCACTGCAATGCAAGCACAAGGTCGCTGGATGAAAGCGGGCCCTGCTACTCCCGCAGCCTTGCGCTGCACTAGCAGCGGCTGCTCCAGCCGGCCATCCTACAGCCAGCCAAGGAAGCAGCAGCTCAGGCTTGCAATGCCCGTCTTGGCACCTCCACATCAGGCCAAGCACGAGGTCACAGCCCGCGCTGCTGTCATGTGTGCCCTGTCCCTGGGGCTGCCGCCACTGCCACTTGCTGAGATGACCGCCAACAAGTTTGCACCTTCACTGGTTGCTGGCCTGAAGAGGAGCATCTGCCATGCACCCCAGGGTGCAGGTAGACCCAAGCCACACTGCAGACCTCCTCCTCAGCCGACGACTGCTCAGGACTGCTGAGGAGGAGAGGCGGGGCCAGGCTTTAAGCCTTCTTGGCCCCACAACCTCCTGATGCCTGTATGTGGTGCTCTTGGTGCCAAATCCCAGCCTGCCTCATTCTGGCTGGGAGGCAAAGTGGGGGCCCCAAGCCCAACGGCTGTAACGGCCGTGGGCTGTTGAATCGTGTTGTTTCTTCCCATGTTTTCAACAATGACGTTCTAAGGATGTGTTGTTTAAAGTACTTACGGATATTGTCTCTACCATACCATACAAAAGCATGCCAACCCAGTGATTGGTCATGTCTTTCTAGCTTTAAAAGACTTGACAAGCCTCTGGCACGAGCCGAAGGGTGAGAGCAAAAGGGTGAGGCTCTTGGCCTGTGGCTCTTAGCCTAGGGACTCTCAGCCTAGGGGCTCTGTACGAAGCCAAGGAGGAGCAAGAAAGCCAGAGACCTTGGCTCCTTGGGTTCCCAGTAAGGTAAGTAGACTTCTACAACACGAACCATATAAATACAAAGGGTTTTAAAAGGGGGGTTATAAAAAAGTATTTGTTTAAAAACAATTATGAAGCCAGAATGCCAGCAGGGGGTTGGGGGCTATCCGGTGTTTTGCATGGAGTGTCACATGTATGACTATCTGCCCACTGGTCAGAAGTCTTGGGTGTGTGCTTGGTGCAAGGAGCTCCTGGTTCTCAGGGAGCGAGTTTGCTCCCTTGGGGCCAAGGTGGCTGACCTGGAGAAGCAGAGACAGTCAGTTAGGTGCACAGAGAAGACTCTCGGGGACTTGTTAGATATGTCCCACTCTGGATCTGGCAGCCCAGCTGCTGCCAGGGAGCATGAGGGTCAAGGGGAAATGGGGCACCATGCTGAGGATAAGGGGAATATGCCCTCAGAAGGGACCTCTTCTTCAGCTGGTGAATGGGTATCCTTTCGTACCAAGGAACCGTCCCTGGGAAGGGTGGGAGGGGGGCTCTTGGTAGTTGGGATTCGATCCTTAGGCAGGTAGACAGCTGGGTGGCGAACCCGCGTACTGACCGTATGGTGACTTGCCTGCCTGGTGCGAAGGTAGTGGACATTATGCGTGTTTTAGATAGGCTGGTAGATAGTGCTGGGGAGGAGTCAGTGGTCGTGGTGCACGTCGGCACCAACCATGTGGAGAAATGCAGTTGTGAGGTCCTGGAGGAGAAATTTAGGCTGCTGGGCAGGAAACTCAAGGCCAGGACCTCCAAGGTAGCTGTACAGGATCTAGACTCTGCCCACAGGTCCAGAGAATCCACATACTGCCTCCATGCACAGGATCCATACACGCAGGCACCCTGCACAGGTTTCTTTGTACACTGCCAACAAGTATAAGACCCTGACTCTGCCAACAAGCACTGGGTTCTTGCCTCTTACACCCCCCTCCAGGAGTGTGACAGCGAGCCAACCCCTCATGCTTTTAAAGAGCACTGAAATCAGTGTTCTGCCACCAGGACCTATTTTAAGAACATTCCCAACCAGACAGGAGAATAGGTCCCATCTCCTTCCTGGTTCTTGGAACTTAGCAATTTATCAGCTCTGGGGTAGAGCTGCAGATGATTTAACACACACTAGTAGCTTCCAGGCGAGCAGGTAAGGCTCTGGAATTAGCCCTAGAGTTCAGGTACAATATTGATCCAAACCAGATCAGGGTACTCTATATAAGATCTTTATTAAATACAGCAGATATAAGACATGAGACTTATTTAGGATACAAAATAATAAACAGTCCTACAGCTTTATAGAGCTCTGACTAAAACATACAAAAGCATCATAGTTACCAATCCTTGGTGCAGATAACAATTCAAGCAAAGTCCCTTCTCCAAGGGATTTTAAAGATGAAAGCCATGCTTGCAATGGGCAATAAAGGTCAGCTTGTTGCCTCCCTTGCAAAATTCAGTTTTGCCAGCATGTAATCCAAAAAGAGACTAACTCTTAGAAAGGGGCCCTCTTTCCAAGAGAGTTCTGGGTGCCTTTTGATAGGCTAAAGACAACTCTCCTCCTACCTTTGTCATAATTGAGCATGGCCAGTACCCAATTATGCCAGAGCAGAAAGGCGTGTCTACTCAGTAAGATCCTACATCGCTTACGTGGGACTGGGCACGTAGGCTGGGCTTTGAAGTTTGGGACAGAGACTGAATGTCTACACTGTCCCTGTGAGGTGTCAAAGTGTCCTTTGAAATGTAGAACCAGGCTTGCCATTTGTGCTTGCCATCTGGTCAGGTGTGAAAGTAACAGGGATATGTTCCCAGCTCAACCAGTTGAGTTTAATCACTGAATCAGAGAAATAATTTTTCTAAAAAGTAGCCTTCTCGGAAGTGCTACCTGTTGCACGCGCAGGGCCGGAGAGACAGGCACAGATCAGGAGTCTCAATGCGTGGATGAGATGGTGGTGTAAGGGCGAAGGGTTCAAGTTTGTTAGGCACTGGGATGCTTTTTGGGACAAGAGGGAGCTGTACAAAAGGGACGGTCTCCACTTGTCCCGAGAAGGAACCAGGCTGCTGGCGCTCAAAATCAAAAAGGTAGCAGAGCAGTTTTTAAACTGAATAATGGGGGAAAGCCGACAGGAGATGAAAAGTCTCTGGTTCGGGATGGCTCATCTCAAAGAGATGAAGGGGTAGCTATTACTTTTATACAAGGAAATGGATTACAATTGTCCACTGAGACTGTGGCTAATGATAGGGACTACCTGGCAAGGTCTCGAGGCAGCAAGAGGAAGGCTATGGGCTTAACAAACGTGGGAAACTATAAGTGTTTATACACAAATGCTAGAAGTGTCCGAGGTAAAATCGGGGAGTTGGAATGCTTGGTGTTGGGGGGGCAGGGAATAGAGATTGTGGGTATTTCAGAAACTTGGTGGGATAAGGAAAATCCGTGGGATACGGTGATTCCCGGTTATAAATTATATCGGAAGGATGGGGGTGAAGGGTCGGAGGTGGGGTGGCTCTATATGTTAGAGAGGGTATACCATTCAGTAAGATTGAGAGGGTAAGAGAATTGGATTCGCTTCTGGAAATGCTATGGGTTGAAATAGTGGGTCCAAACGGAAGCTTAACAGTGGGAGTTTGTTATCGCCCACAAGATCAAAAGATAGAGGAGGATTATAAAATAATGAATGACTTAAAGAGAGCGGCTAGACGAAATAACTGTGTCATAATAGGCGACTTTAACTACCCACACATTGATTGGGTCAACATGAGTTCTAGTTGGGAAAAAGAGATTGAGTTTTTAGACACTCTCAATGACTGTGCTATGGAACAGATGGTCACAGATCCTACCAGGGGAGAGGCGATCCTGGATTTGGTCCTAAGTAACACCCAAGACCTGGTGAGAGATGTAAAAGTGATTGCACCACTTGGGAACAGTGACCATAATGTCATTGAGTTTAACATTTGTACAGATAGGGAGTTGCCCAAAAAGACTGACGCAACCACTTTTAACTTTAAAAGGGGTAACTTCTCTGGTATGAGGGGACATGTGAGGAAGAAATTGAAAGGAAGAGTAGAGAAGGTCAAAACCATTGGGGAAGCTTGGAGACTATTTAAAAAGACAATCCTAGAAACTCCGAAAAAATATATACCGCAGGTTAGGAAAGGTACAAATAGGTATAGAAAAAAGCCTGCATGGTTAACAAATAAAATAATGGAAGCTGTAAAAGGTAAGAAGGATTCCTTTAAGCGGTGGAAAGCTAGTCTTAGTGAGGTTGATAAAAGGGAACACAGACTATGGCAAACAAAATGCAAGTCTGTGATCAGGCACGCAAAAAGGGAATATGAGGAGCATATCGCAAAAAACATAAAGGCCAACAATAAAGCTTTCTTCAAATACATTAGAAGTAGGAAGCCAGCCAGGGAGGCAGTGGGGCCCTTGGATGACCAAGGGGTAAAAGGAGTAGTGAAGGATGATAGGGAAATGGCTGAGAAGCTGAATGCATTTTTTGCCTCTGTCTTCACTGTGGAAGACGAGAAGTGCTTGCCCACTCCAGAAGCACCGATTTCGGGAGGGGGTTTGAAAGACCTGAATCAGATTGTGGTGACAAGAGAGGAAGTCCTCCGACTGATGGACAATTTAAAAACTAATAAATCACCAGGCCCGGATGGCATTCATCCGAGAGTTCTGAAAGAACTCAGATGTGAACTTGTGGATCTCCTGACAAAAATATGTAATCTTTCTTTAAAATCTGCCTCCATTCCTGAGGACTGGAAGGTAGCTAATGTCACTCCCATCTTTAAAAAGTGCTCCAGTGCAGATCCGGGAAATTACAGGCCAGTCAGTCTGACATCGATACCAGGTAAGTTGGTGGAAACTGTTATTAAGGACAGAATTAGTAGGCACATTGATGAACAAAAACTATTGAGGCAGACTCAGCATGGGTTCTGTAAGGGAAGATCTTGTCTCACTAACCTGTTAGTGTTTTTTGAGGGATTGAACAAACATGTGGACAAGGGGGACCCAATAGATATTATTTACTTTAACTTTCGGAAAGCTTTTGATACAGTTCTTCATCAAAGGCTCCTAACTAAGCTCAATAGTCATGGGATAAAAGTACAAGTCCTCTTGTGGATCAAAAACTGGCTCATAAATAGGAAACAGAGAGTGAGTATAAATGGGAAACTTTCTCATTGGAGGGTGGTAAGCAGTAGGGTACCACAGAGATCAGTACTCGGTCCTATGCTTTTTAACTTGTTTATTAATGATTTGGAATTGGGAGTAAGCAGTGAAGTGGCTAAATTTGCAGATGACACGAAGTTGTTCAGGGTGGTGAAAACTAGGGAGGAGTGTGAGGCACTCCAAAGGGATCTGTTGAGGATGGGTGAGTGGGCGTCAACGTGGCAAATGGGGTTCAATGTGGCCAAGTGCAAAGTGATGCACATTGGAGCCAAAAATCCTAAATATAAATACACGTTGATGTGGTCTGAACTGGCAGAGACGGACCAAGAGAGAGATCTTGGAGTCGTAGTGGATAACTCAATGAAAATGTCTAGACAGCTGCAATAAAGAAGGCCAACGCTATGCTGGGGATTATTAGGAAGGGAATTGAAAACACATCAGCCAGTATCATCATGCACCTGTATAAATCATTGGTGCAACCTCATTTGGAATACTGCGTACAGTTCTGGTCACCACATATCAAAAAGGATATTATAGCATTGGAAAAAGTGCAGAGAAGGGCAACTAGAATGATAAAAGGGTTGGAACACCTTCCCTATGAAGAAAGGTTAAAACGCTTGGGGCTCTTCAGCTTGGAGAAACGATGGCTGAGGGGTGACATGATCAAGGTTTATAAGATTATGAATGGGATTGAGCAGGTTGAGAAAGAAGTACTTTTCTCCCTTTCTTACAATACAAGAACTCGTGGGCACTCCATGAAATTGCTGAGCAGTTGGGTTAGAACAGATAAAAGGAAATACTTCTTCACCCAAAGAGTGATTAGCATATGGAATTCACTGCCACAGGAGGTGGTGGCAGCTACAAGCATGGACAGTTTCAAGAGGGAATTAGATAAACATATGGAGCAGAAGTCCATCAGTGGCTATTAGCCACAGGGTATAGATGGGAATTCTCAGTCTGGGGCAGGTGATGCACTCTATTCTTGGTGCTGGAGGGGGCAGCAGTGGGAGGGCTTCTAGTGTCCTGGCCCCACTGCTGGACCTCCTGATAGCACGTGGTATTTTTGGCCGCTGTGTGACAGAGTGTTGGACTAGATGGGCCATTGGCCTGATTCAACATTGGCTTCTCTTATGTTCTTATGTTCTTATGTATTTTCCAGTATAATCCATTCTCTCACCCATGTCAAGGATGCCACTTTGTTGTATAAAGACCAGTCTGGTAGAGCAAATCCTGCTTTTCCCCCCATGTCCTGAAGTCGTATTCTAGGTCTCTTACCTTGCCATATAAATTGTCTTATAAGCTTGTCCAGGTCTTTTAAATACTGATGGTTTTTTAGAATTGGAATAGTTTGAAATAAAAAAAATAAGTCTTGGTAAAATATTCATTTTTACAGTAGCTATTCTTCCCGTAAAGGATATTTGTAAATCCTTCCATTTTTCGAGATCTTTCTTAATTTCTGACAACAGTTTCATGTAGTTATCCTGTAGTAAAGAACTACATCTATTTGTCAGGATTATTCCTAAATATTTTACTTTCTTCTGAACTTCAATGCCTGAAATCCTTTGTAATTGTTGAATCTGGTCTTTAATACAATTTTTGTCAATATTTTTGTCTTCTTGAAGTTAATTTTCAAATGAGCTACCTGTCCATATTCTTGTAATGAGTTTAAAAGTTGAGTAATAGAATCAAATGGTTCTTCGAAAATAAATATAAAGTCATCTGCAAATGCTTGCAGTTTATATTCTTCGCCTTTTATTTGATCTGTATATCTTTTCTCACTGTTTCATTCAGTGTCTCAAGAGCAAAGATAAAAAGTGACAGAGAAAGTGGACACCCTTGCCTGGCTCGTTTTTGTATCTCAATGTTCTGTGATAGATCTCCATTCACCAAAATCTGTGCTTGCTGTTTAGTGTAAATTGCTCTGACCATTGTATAAAAGTTTTCTCCACAGTGCCAAGTCATTAAGTGTTCTAGCGTAAAATTCCAACTAAGATTATCAAAGGCGTTTTCAGCGTCTAAAAAAACCAATGCCATCTGTTTCTCTGGATGTGCTTCAAAATATCCAATTACATTCAAGATAGTCCTTACATTGTTTCATTTGTCTTTTGGGTAAAAACCCTGCTTGGTCTTGATGAATTATTTGCAGAAGGACTCTTTTCAATCTCATGGCCAATATAGATGCATAAATTTTATAGTCCACATTCAATAGTGAAAATGGTCTATAATTTTTAATGTCTTTCTGGTCCGTATCTTGTTTATGAATTAATTTAATTTAAGCTTCATTACAGGTCCCTGGTATTTTCTTCTCCTTTATAATATTTTGTATTGTATAATTTAATGGCATTATTATTTCATCTTCAAAAACTCGGTAGAACTTTGCTGGAAGACCATCTGGACTTGGGGTTTCCCCTTTCTTTTGGTTTTTAACTGCTTTAGTTATTTCAGATAAAGTAACTGGTTCATTTAAAATTTTCCTTTGTTCTTCTGTGAATTTCTTGCTGTTATGTTTTTTGAAAAATTCTTTTACTTCTCTTTTATGATATAAGTGTACAGAAAAAGTATTTTCTGAAATTCTCCCTGCCTGGGCCAGATAGCCTTAGCTGGTGACACTTCAGTGTGACTTTTGTCACCTGAGCAGATGGCCTACCTAATGGCCAGGCCTCATATCCATATACAAGACACTTTGACACCTTTGCTGGGGCAGAGAGACATGCAGGCGCCTTCCCAAGCATGGAAAGAGCTATGCCCAGTACATTAGCACATCAAAGGCATTCTCTGGCATGACATGTGGCATGTAGACCCTGGCAATTCATGGTAACCAGACACTGGGCACACCCATGCACTCTCTCACTATTGGGTAATGGCCATACCTGGTGTGATGGAGAAGGGGGTATAATTGTAATGACCCTATGGGAAAAATTCGTTCCTCTCTGGAAACAAAGAGTTACTTTTGGACTGGTTACTTGCTTGCATGGAGTTTTACTGCTAGGCAGCCAAGCTGGACTTAGCTACCAACAGCACCATGTGGTTCCTTCTCAAGATTCCCTGGTGAGACCTTGGACTACTTGCACACTGAATCATCTGATACCTCTGAAAGCCTGGTAACTATGGAATACCTCTATTGTGTAGTTGGAGAAGAACAAGCTATAGATATCATTTGTTTTCTTACCTTTTGCTAGTCTCATATTATATGCATGCTTTTGCACTGAATAAAGATAATATATAATCAATATTATCTGGACTTGTTTCCTCTGTTGCAACTTGATCTTTAAGATTAAATCTTGTGCCTAAGCTGTCTTTGCTGATGCGGCTACCACTGTGCGTTAATTAATTGTTTGCAGCCCTGATACAGAGCTGGTAAAGTTGTTAAGTCCTATGGACCAGGCAGGAGTTGGGATCTCTGCTCCTGATCTTGGGTGAGGACCTTTTGTGAGAGATTCTGGTGGCAGTGACTACTGGTAAAGCCTGGAGAGTGTACAGACATTATCCTGGGGTTTGTTTAATTGTTACTGAATGCAGGGTTTTTAACTCTCATCCCTGGACTGGGGTGAGAGAAGAAAACCATGACAATAAGTTCTTATAAAAGGTCTCAATAATCTTCTTCAAGTCGCTGGGAATGTTCTTTTCCTCTTCCCCTTCATCTCTCAATATCTTTATGTGCTTCTTTTCTCTTTCTTTCCTTAATTTATATGCTAACCATCTAGTTGGTTTATTTGCATTTTCAAAATAGTTTTGTTTTGCATAAGTAATTTTATTGCTATTTCTTGTGTTAGAAGACAATTCATTTGATGTTGTAGGTTTTTTATCTTAATCCTTGCTTGTTCAGTAGGAAACTCCCTCTTCATCTTCTCTTCCTTTTTTTAATTTGCTCTTCAATCTGGGTAAAGTTTTGTTTCTTTTGTTTCCTCATCCAAGCATCTTGTCTGATTATTCATCCTCTTGCATAAGCCTCAAAAGCATCCCATTCTATATCAATAGAGATGTCAGGTTGTATGTTTTGTTTGAAGAACTCTTGAAATTCTTTTTTAGAATCTACTATAATTTTTTCATTTTTTAGCAGCCAAGTATTCATGGACCATCTAGGTTTTTTTGGTATATCTTGTAATGTCAAAAGTAAAGGGCTGTGGTCTGCAAAAGTTGCTGGTAGAATCTCTGCTTCCAGTAGGTCCTTTATCATAGGTTTTTAAAAATAATTTTATTTATATTTTTTTCAAAACATAGCAATCATTAAAACTGTATGTAGTCGTAAAGCATTCCAAGCATTTTAAGAGTATTAACATGTACATCAACCAAGTGATAAATTCAACCCTAGATAGTTCAAAAATATAGGAGCTTTTGGTAATAGCAATTATTAGGAACAAAGTTTCCCTCAGATAGGTACCTGATAATTGGAAAACAGATTGCTTGAAATTTACATAAACTGCTGCTCATGGTGAGTGCCACATTTTGTGAAGCAATTTTCCCTAGAAGAAAGCATTCCCAAATTTTGTTTTTCCAAGAGTTCAGTGAGTTCCAAGAGTTCTTTTCTTTCCATCTTTGGGCAATAGTAAGTCTAGCAATGGTGAGAAGAGTGTTGATTAATGAGGTTTTTGTTCTGTTATCTGCAGGATCTGACCAGAAGTCAAGCAAGAGGACCTCTGGGAGATCAGGTAAGTGAACTCCAGTTATGTGGTGTATTTGGTCAATGATTAGTATCCAAAAGTTATGAATTTCTGGGCACTGCCACCAGCAGTGCAAAAAGTCTCCTACGAAGTGTTAGCCGAAATGCTTATGTACGCATTTATCGGACTAAACTTATATTGAGTTCTGGTCTATATATACAGAGAAAGTAGTTTCGCCCACAGAACCCATTTCAAAGAGAACGTGTGACAAGGTTTCTTTAGTGAAATCAGTTATTCTCTTTACTGAATAATATCTTTTGAATCACAGGCAAACAAAACAGATGCATACACACATACACACAAGTTCCTTTAGATACAATAGAAATGGAAAACAATATGGGGTTTTAAATCTAGAGATGTTTAGGAGGGGGGAAACACGTGATACTTATCTGATTCCTGTAGCTCGACCTTCACAGTGAAGAATACAAAAGTTGATTCTAACTAAGGAAACTCTTACTGCACACAGTTGGAACCTGCCAACACGTGTGAGGATTAGATGACTAGCTAGCTGGCTCGGGGAAGGCACGCGCATGCGCCTAACAAAAAGTGAACCTTGTTTTTATCAGCTATTTTGGGGGCTGGCATTAGGGTAATCTCCAGTCCGTCCCATTCCTATACCATTGGCTATAGGATGTGGGGTACCCTCCTACTAAGGGTGGGCAATATTGGAAATCTACACCTTTCACTAAAGGGGACATTTGGTCCAAGGTGTGAAGATGGGTTGTCATGGAAACCTTAGAACTGCAGATGACTCTAGCTTGGTCCAAGTCATAAACAGGAAACAGTCTTAACACTTGCAAAAGCCAAGCATTCTGTGGGTTACGTGTGGACCTCGAATTCCTTGATGGAAGGCAGGTTGTTGTTTATATCATCCTTCTGGCAGAGCATAATGGAGATGCTTTTCTTGTTCCAAGTGCATGATGGGTAGATGTATGTGCATATGTGTGTGTGTGTGACTTCATTAGCATGAAAGTGAAGACAGAAGGGCAACTTCCTAATGCAGGGAGTCACATCAAACAAAGCACACAAAGACACTTGCAATCACCATTCAGGTGTGTGTGCAGGTCAGAAAACAACAAATAAAAGCAGTTTGAAAGTACATCTCCTAACAGAAGCCACAATTTTCCCAGTAGAATTTGTTGTGTTCTGGATTTATTCTATCCAGTCTGAAAGGGTCATGTACCAGTGATTTATCCAGAGGGAATATTTTGCAGGTTAAAAGCCATAATTAAAACATGGAGCTCAGCATCTGGCGTCTGCATCAGTCTCCATCTTTGGTCCCAAACCCCCACCAGCAGTTTATCATTCTAAACATAAATCTTATTGATTATAACTTTGAAGTGTTGTTTGAAGTTTTCCAGATGTTCTCCCAATCTTCTGCTTTAATACGATTATTGCAGTCCAATTGCCATAGCTTAGTGTTTTTGTTTTGTTTAGATGTCAGTTTACAGATCAGAAGTTTGTAAATTATTGAGATGAGACCCTTATTGTTGTGAGGTGGGTGAATTAGTAACTGTTTAAAGCCATTTAGTGATGTTTCAAATATTTGTAGTTGTTTTAGTTCACAAAGTAAATGCATAATCTGAAGGTAGCTGAACCATGGAATTGATCTTTTCATTTTCACCTCTAATTCAGCTTTGGTCAGCGGATGTCCTTTGTTTGTTAATTTGAATAGGTGGGATATTCCTGCTTTCCTCCGGTCTATTAAAGCCAGTTCATCTTTTCCTGGGGGAAACCAAACCTGGTTAAGAAACGATGAGGCTTGTGAACGTGGAGGCAATAAGGGTTTTTTGTGCTGATCCCAGTCTGACAGCGCTGCATGTAGGTATTGATTTTGTTTGCAATCACGAGGTCTGTCAGTTGGTGCCATCCAGAAGATATCTTGTAGTGGGATTAGTGTAGAATTCTTTGATTCGCTCCCAAGATGGGTCTAAGTTGCTAAGTTTAGCAGTTTATCCGTGGCTGCCATATTAGCAGCAGCATAATATAGAGATAAATCAGGGAGGTCTAGACATCCTTGAGTGGCAGATGACTTAAGTATCAAGAAGGAAATCCTATGTTTTTTGTAACTCCAGAAGAATTTGATCAATTCTCTTTGCCATTTATTCATTTCTTTTTGCAGAATGTAGATTGGTAGTGCTCTGAATAAGAATAAAAACTTTGGCAGTATGAAGCTCTTGATTAGTCCAATTTTGTCTGCCCAGGAGGGTTTGAAGTGATTCCATTTTCGTAGAGAGTTCTTCATTTTCTGAAATGTATTATAAAAGTTGCAGTGTAGCAGGTCCATTAGATCAGGTGGGATTATGATACTTAGGCATTTCCAGTTAGTTGATGACCATTGAAATTGGTAGGTGGAACAAATTCTGTCTTTCACTTCCTGTTTGATTGGTATGATTTTAGATTTTTGAAGGTTCACCTGTAGACCAGTGATCAAGTGGATCTTCATAAGTAAGTGTTGTAGATGAAGCAGCGAAGTTTCTGGGTTTGAAAGAAAAATGATCATATCATTTGCATAAAGACTCACAGTGTTTTACCTTGTTGATTGTGATGCCTTGTATTGAAGTGTGTGTTCTGATGGCAGAAGCTAGAGGCTCTATTGCCAGAGTAAAGAGTAGTGAGGATAATGGGCACCCTTGCCTAGTACGTCTTTGTAACTTAAAAAAAAAAAAACCTCATAGGGGATTTTTTAATTTATTTTCTATAAACTACAACAGAAAAATAGGATGGGGGACGGGGACACTACAAACTATAGGATAGAGCAAAGAAAATCTAACTAAGAACCCAAGGTCTGGAAGTTATACAATGTTTTTTAACCAATGCTATTTTCTCTTATACAATTTTCTGATATGAAGAGTATTCAATATTCTCTAATCATCAAAATCTGCTTAACTGATACAACAATGAGAATTTTCATCCTTGTTTCCCATTCACAGACATCTGCTGACTATGGCTTCTCAATATACGTTTATCCCCCCCCTCCAAACTCTCAAAATTCAAATTCCACTTCTTCCATAATTAAAAACAGTCCAATTTGTTTTTTGTAGTGTCTTTCCTCTGATCTTCTGGCTCTCAGAACTTTTTACTTCGTTTTTCCAGCTGTTACATGCTTGTCTGTAATCTAAAGAGTCCATTGCTTCATTTGCAGGGCGGTTATGTTTTGGATTAGTCCAAGTCCAATCCTTCGCTTAAAGGTAAATCACTTTTTAACCAACCTGCCTGTCCAATTGCAATCCATCTTCTTTAGAGACATTCCATAAGTTAAGGCTTTTCTGGTAGTAACATTGTCTCTTTAAATACAATGCTTTCTGAGGGCCAGGAGAGGGCAAAGAAGTTCATTCTTATAAAGCAGGAAGAGTCTCTAAGTCCAGCTAAACCACCTGACCCAGACCAGCTAGGTCATATGATGTGCTTCTCCGTTCAAGCTCTTCCTAAAGAAGGCGTGGTTTCATTTTCTTCCTATGCCACAATCTCCATGTTGGAAGGATGTTTACTTTAACCACTATGAAGTCAAAGTCTCACAGGTCTGTTTAAGGGCTTAAAATCCCTTGGAAATTCCCCTGTTGTAATCCATTCATTGATCTGCTTAGTCTCCCCCTTAACGCTTCGATAAATCACTTTTTGGGGGTTAGGGCATCCCCTCCCCCCTCCTTCTTCTACTGTGGGTACTTTGCATCATGCTGATTGATGTCTCAATTCAACATAACTTACTCATTAGTCAGTCGACCCAACAGGTCTCCCTGGGATCTTGCTTGATGATGATGCTCTCCTAAAAGCTCCCTGGCTTGGTGCCCATCAACAATGGCACTGTGGAAGGCATGCACAATCATGCCTTCTCCTGTCCCTGATTCATGGCACATGTCTCTCGCTGCTGCGAGAAGCCGTGGCCATTCCTGAAATGCCGAAGCTCCGCCTCTGCCTCTTTGTAACTTTATGGGTCTGCTCATGTTGTCATTTGTTATAATCATAGCTGTTGGAGCTGAATACATAGATTGAATGGCCGTTCGGAAATTGGAGCCAAAGTTCATGACCTTTAGAAGTTATTGTAAGTATTTGATTTCCACACTGTCAAAGGTTTTTTCTAAATCTAATGAGAGGAGTAGTGAGTCATCAGGTTGGAGTTTACTGTAAGAGATAATGTTTAACTTTCGCCTTATGTTATCTGTTAAGGATCTGTTTGGAATGAAGCCCATCTGATCAGGTTCAATATAACGGTGTAAGATGTTTTGTAGTCTGGAAGCCAGTATCTTCACGAAGAGTTTTGCATCACAGTTAATGAGAGCTATGAGTCTGAAGGAAATTGGTGATACTTTATTCCCCTCAGGTTTAGGAATAGGAAATACAAGGGATTCTTCCCAGGAAGGAAGAACTTTACCTGCCTTCAGAATATGGTTGCAAGTCTCAGCTAGTTGTTCTGCTATGATCATTTGAAACATTTTGTCAAATTCTGGACTGAATCCATCTGTGCCCAGACCAGTGTTTAATTTTGCATGGGCAATTGCCTTCCTGACTTCTTCTGGAGAGATGGGTGCATCCAAAAAGGCTGTGTGATCTGCAGAGAGTAGTTTAAAGAGATTATTGCTTTCCAAGAATTGTTGCATGTCCTCCATCCTAGGATTTGTAGAGGTGTAGAGGTCTTTGTAATATTTCGTGAAGCATCCTTCATTTTCAGATGGTTTGGTCAGATCTCTTTAGATCTGAGTGTGAGAATCTTGTGATCATTTTGTTTTTGCTTAGCATGCCAGGCTAGACGTTTTAAACTTTTTTGGGGGGATTGCCAGTATTGTTGTTTGATGGAGAGGAGATTCTTCTGGATTCACTAAGTTTCTAAGGACTGCAGGGTTCTACGATTTGCCTCAAGTTATTTCCACATTGCCTTGCTTCTTGTTTTTTTGTGGATATTTTCAAGCTCTCTGATTTTATCTGATAACATGGTAATTTGTTGTTGTTTCTCTTTTTTCAGGTGTGCAGCTATAGATATGATTTTCCCTCTCAGCACAGCCTTGAGAGTGTCCCAGATCATGTGCTGTTCTATGTCTCTGGTCTTATTTTCTTTGAGATAAGTTTCAATGGATTTCTGGATGACTTCTTCTCAGCACTCATTCAATAAATTGAATTTATTTAATTTCCAGTGTCTTCTGTTATGTTCTTGGTTTTGCCTAACTAAGTGCATCTGTACACAAGCATGGTCAAACCACATAAAGGGACCAATTTCCACTTTGACAATGCTGTGTGAAAGAGAATGAGAGATTAGCAGATAGTAAATCCAAGAGTATGATTGAAACCTAGGGGGGAAATACGTAAAGTCCCTTTCCCCTATATGTAAATTTCTCCAAGTATCCTGCAGGTTGTGACTTTCCAATAGTTTCTTCAGTTTTGAGCATCCTGTGTTCTTCCGTTTTCTTTTTAGCTTGTTCCTGGATCTGTCTAAAGTATAGTCTGTGATTAGGTTTAAGTCCCCAACAACAACTATGTGGCCTTCCTTAAAGTCACCTAACTCTGTGGAGGTGTCTTCCATGAATTTCTCCTGAGACTCATTCGGGGCATATACGGAGGCAAATGTAAATTGTGTTTGATTCAGCATATCTTTAATGAATATAAATCTGCCATGTGGGTCTGCACAGATGTCATCACATTTGAATTGGACTATTTTTGCCACTAAGATGGCAATTCCTCGTGATTTAGACAAGCCGCTGACATGGTACTGTTCATCATACCACAAGGTCTTTAGGACCTGTTCAGTATCTGATTTCAGATGTATTTCTTGAAGAAATAATATTGATGTTTTTTCTTTCAAAATAAAGGACATCACACATTTGTGTTTAATAAAGTTATTTAATCCTCAAGTGTTAATGGATCTGAAACTAAGTTGGTCAGCCATTGGATCTTTCAAGAGCTTTTACACCTCTTAATAATAACAATAAACCTTTTATAAGTGCTCCACTTAATCTATCAAGTATTAAGAATGATGCTTTACCAAATGAGAACCACAGTCTGTTTCAAGGTAACAGTACTGTCTATAAACAAAAGGAAACTTAAGTAATTTCCCTCCACTACCCTCCCCCCCCAATTCTATATGTGTAGATTCTTATAAGACCCTTAAGACACTCGCTAAATAGCAAAGACTCAACGGGAAAATATGAAGAACTCTGTGATCAACAATTTCCCAGATCAGGGGGCTTCCGGTCTGGGATACATGGCGTTCTGACGTGTTCTGGCTCTGCTCCCAGGACATACAGAGGGTCTTTATGACAGGGAGGGCTATACAGCCTGCCGCAGATCTCCCCAGGCAGGGGGGTGACTAGCAACGAGCATTGGCCCGAGTGGGAGTTGAGATCGGCTGATAGCGGGGCTTTAAAGAGCGCCGTGACCAGCCTTGATCCCCTCCCCCCAAGAGGGCACTTCAGAATTTCTCTAAAAGACCCCACCAAGTTGGATTCCCAACATAAGAATGCATGACCCAGACCTCCAAGACATTCTATGGAAACTGATACCAAGGAAACACTGCTATAACAAAATACGGACTTTGAAGGTAACTTTTTAAAATTGCTCACCGGAAACGCGCTGATCCCAAGATTAAACAACACCCAATGAAGCGCATGATCATGCTGTATTCTGTGTACTAACACCAACTCCAGAAAATGCGGTTAAACAGCAAAAAAAGGCCAAAAAGCCGGTTTGTTGATCATTCCTGCGGTCGGGATATTGACTTTAAAATAGAAACTAACACCAAGTCCCGCGAGAATCAGTGTGGAAAATTACTTAAGCTGTGACAGAAATCACCAGAACAGGAAGTGACCTCAGAGCAGACAAGAAGCGTTTCCTAGAGATGACCAAGGAGGCCGGAAGAAGGGAGGAAACCAGAAGTCAAGGAGGAAGATTAAGATTGCCGGACAGGAAGTAAACAACAGGAAGAGCTATTTACCATAGAGAAATTGCGCCCACCATTTTGAGAAGGTCGAAACGATTTATTCAGATTTTGGCTAAAAGACTTAACAGAAAAAAGTGAAAATAGAGCGGTTCAGCTGGGCACAAGAAGAGCTTTAATTTGATGTAAGTTTTGTGATAATTGTAAACAACGGCTTACGATCTCCGGCAAAGACAGAGGGCGAACTCTTGGTCCTCCCCGAAAATGGCTGCTAAAGAGGAGAAGAAATTACAGGGTATGATGGAAGCCATGGAAAAACGGATGATGGACGCTATACAAAAAATGGGAAAAACCCTAGGTAAAGTGGCTGATGAACTAGCTGACTTGAAAAAAGACTTGGCTGGGATTACAAAGGAAATACAGACGCTGAACAAAAGAACAGATGAGGTGGAGGAGAGAGTGAAAGGAGTGGAAACTGGTGTAACTGAGGTTGCTAAAGAAGCATCAAAAGCTAATGTAATGGTGGAATATAATGGAATGCTTAACCATCTGAGATTTAGGGGAATCCCTGAAGACAAAAATGAGAATATCCACTCAGTCACGATGGATGCTGTTGCAGATTCCTTAAAACTAGAAGAGGAGAAGGTGGTGGCACACATTGATTTGGTATACAGAGTCAACTCTGTGATTGCACAAAAGAAAAAATTACCCAGAGATGTGATTGTCCAGTTTATATCCAAAAGATTGAAAGAAGATTTGTTTAAACTACAATTTCGGGAAGACTTCATGATTGACAACAAGAAAATTATGATACTAAAAGAATTACCCAGAACAATTCTTCAGGACAGATGACTTTTCAAAGACCTGATCGACAAACTGAAAACAGAGGGCATTAGATACAGATGGGAAATTCCAAAAGGTGTCAGCTTTACATTTAAACAGAAGAGAGTCACCATCAAGTCAGTAGAGCAAATGACCAAGTTCATTAAAGACAATTTTAAAGACTCTGATAAATAAATACAAAGCCAACATGGAGAGTCAAATTATTTCATGGAATGTTAATGGACTGAATTCACCCCCCAAAAGGAAAAATGTTAGGCTATGGTTGGAAAAACAAAAATGTGATATTGTTTGTTTACAAGAAACACATATTAAAAAGACTGATGCTAAATTTTTGATTCAAAGTAGACTAGGAGAGGAATTTTATTCCCTCTCCTTGCAAAAGAAAAAAGGAGTCGTTACATATGTAAAAAAAGAGTTGGAACCAAAAGAAATTTTTAAAGACAAAGAGGAAGATTTTTGGCAGTGGAAGTTATGCTTCAGAATAAAAAGACTTTAATTTTAAATCTCTATGCCCCGAATGGAGCCAAGGAAAAATTCTTTCAAGACTTGTGGGAACAATTACAACAGTTAACCTATGAACAAATGATATTGATGGGTGACTTTAATGGTAATGTTAATAATGCTATTGACAGAAAATCCAAAAAAGGAAATGAAGGTATAGGTAAGCTTCCGAAAGTATTTTTTCAATTGGCGAAACATGAACACCTGGAAGATGCATGGAGAGCTAAAAACCCTAAAGACAAAGATTATTCTTTTTATTCATCAAGACATGAGTCTTTCTCAAGAATTGATATGATGTGGATGACTGAGAACTTAATTGTGCAAACACGTAAAATTGAAATATTACCTAGAATTCTTTCCGACCACAGCCCAATAAAGTGGTCAACTTACGCTAAGAGAAAGAAATTTCGATGGAGACTCAATGAGGATTTACTGGACAAACAAAACATTGTGGATAAAATAAGGACGGAAACCAAAACGTATTTTCAACTAAACTTAAATAAAGAAGTACAGACGCAAACGGTATGGGAGGCATATAAGGTTGTGATGAGAGGACATCTAATTGCAATTAACAACAATGAAATAAAACAACAATTCAAAATAGATAAAGAAATTTTGGAAAATATCCAAAAGAAAGAAGCAGAACTTAAGAAGAGACCTGGCAAAAAGAAAATTTTGAGAGAACTGAGGATCCTAAGGGAACAATATGATGCGAGGTTAAATAAAGAAGTTTATTGGAACTTGAAAAAATTGCAACAGAAGTCCTTTGAAGGAGCGAATAAACCTGGGAAATATTTGGCATGGCAATTGAAGAAAAGAAGAGAGAACAAAACAATAATTAAATTGAAAGATGGGAATAGAGAAATTATAGACCCAGGAGGGATCCGGAGAGAATTTTACAAATATTATGCTACTCTTTTTCAAGCAAAACAGGTGGATCAACAAAAAAATCCAAGATTACTTATCTAAGGTGAATTTGACACAACCAAGTTCAAAAACAAAAGGATTGTTAAACGCTGTGATAACTAAAGAAGAAATCAGCAAAGCAATAGGAGAAGCAAAAATCTCCAAAGTTCTAGGACCAGACGGATTTTCAGCCAAATTTTATAAGAAATTTCAAGAAGAACTGGTACCGGTTCTAGAGATTCTTCTAAATGAAATTAGAGAAAGTGGGAAGGTTCCAGATTCCTGGAACGAAGCAGCAATCACCCTGATACCGAAAGAGACCCAAGATTTAACTAATGTTAAAAATTATCGACCAATTTCACTTTTGAACAATGATTACAAAATTTTTGCAAAAACTCTAGCAGAACGCCTCAAAGAATATTTGAAAGACACTATTGCCAAAGATCAGGCTGGGTTTTTGCCAGGTAGGAAAATAAAAGACAACATGAGGGTTGTTTTGGACGCAATAGAATATTATGATAAGTACCCGGAAAAAGAGGTCGGCTTTTTATTTTTAGATGCGGAGAAGGCATTTTATAATTTGAATTGGGAATTCATGTTCAAAGTGATTGAAAAATTGCAGATGGGCGTAGAATTTACAAAAATGATTAAATCAATATATAAAGAACAAAAGGCCACGGTGATTGTAAATGCAGAATCAACGGAAGTGTTCCGGGTCAGAAAAGGAACTAGGCAGGGCTGTCCCTTATCACCATTGTTATTTATCTGGATTTTGGAAATATTGCTGCAAGTGATTAGAGATGATAATAATATAAAAGGTTTGAGTATTAGAGGTTTCTCATACAAATTAAGAGCGTTTGCTGACGATATTATGTTTATTGTTGAAGATCCTGTCAATAATATGCCATTGGTATTTGAAAAAGTAAAAGAGTTTGGTGATCTCGCAGGGTTCTATGTAAATAAAAATAAATCGAAAATACTGTGCAAAAACATGAATGTTATAAAGCAACAAGCTTTACAAAATGTGACAGAATGTGAAGTGGTTAAAAAGGTTAAATACTTGGGAGTTGATATTACAATGAAAAATATCGATCTGTTTAAGAATAATTATGAAAAATTGTGGGTTTCGATAAGACATGATTTAGAAAAGTGGGAAAAACTCAGATTATCTCTTCTTGGAAGAATTGCCATTGTCAAAATGAATGTACTGCCCAGGTTAATGTTTTTGTTTCAGACAATACCAATTGTGAAAGATGTGAAAGTGTTGGTGAAATGACAAAGAGAAATCTTTAAATTTATCTGGGCAGGAAAGAAGCCGAGAATTAAAATGAAAATAATGTATGATGTTACAGACAGAGGTGGCTTCCAAGTCCCGAATTTGCGTTTGTATCATGAAGCTGTATGTATGTCTTGGTTAACTGACTGGGTTAATTTGGAAAACAGAAAACTTTTGGCCCTTGAGGGTCACGATTGCAGATTTGGCTGGCATGCCTATCTTTGGTATGGGAAAAATAAAGTAGACTCAATGTTTAAGCATCATTATATAAGGAGAACGTTGTTTGATGCATGGACCAGATACAAGAATATAGTTCCCGATGAGAGGCCTTTATGGATTGTTCCTGCTGCAGTTATTCATCCTTTTTCAGAACATAAAGGTAATGATTGGTTGAAATACCAAGAGTTGCTTCAAAAGAAAGGGAAAAAATATGTTTTAAAACCAAATAATGAATTAGCATTTGAGTATGGATGGTTACAATATTGCCAAATACGGGACATTTACAAAAAAGACTGTAAAGAAGTTGGTTTTAGAGCTAAGAATGATGAGTTTTAAGATATTTGGTTGAAAAAAGGGCGAAAAACCTTGTTGACTGTATATACTTTGGATGAAACTGGCAAAGAGCAAATGATAAAATGGGCCATAAATATGAATAAGGAAATTTCTATGGAATCATGGGAATTTCTGTGGAAAAAAGCCTTTAAAATGTCAACCTGTGTTAATATAAAAGAAAATTGTTATAAGATGATGTACAGGTGGTATATGACACCAAAAAAGATTGCTAATATTAGTATGGATAAGAACTTGAGTAATAAGTGTTGGAAATGTAAAAAAACAGAGGGTTCTTTTTATCATATGTGGTGGTCATGTGATAAAGCAAAAGTATACTGGTCAAATGTACATTGTGAGATGCAGAAGATATTAAAAATTCCTATCAGGAAAAGTCCGGAACTTCTTCTCCTAGGTTTGGCAATGGAAAAAATTCCACAAGAAAAGAGGACATTACTATGGTATATGATCACATCGGCGAGAATGGCTTTTGCGCAACAGTGGAAAGCGGAGAAGGTGCCAGATATACAAGATTGGTTAAGGAAACTGCTGTTCCTAGCCGAAATGGACAAAATGACGAAAAAACTAAATGGACAAATGGCAGAACAATATCTAAAAGACTGGGAAGGCCTGAAATTGTATATGGAAACTGAATATAGAATGAAAGGAAAAATGTACAATCTTGATTCATATTGAAACTGAATGAGAAATGAAATGAACACTTGATTGTACTGTACCTTTATTGGAAACTATGTTTGAAAAAGTCAGGTTTTTATGTATCAGAATTGTGCTACCTGGTTTGTCGGTTGTTACAAGTCTAAACTTGATTACCTTTTAACTTTTTTCTTTTGTTATTAGCAGTTTTGGAAGCCTATTGGGGGGGTGGGGGGATGGGATGTAATCTTTAAATTGTATTGGTAATGATGTTTAACAATGTTGAATATATTCCAATAAAATTTTGTTTCAAAAAAAAAAAACCAATTTCCCTGATCAGAAGCAAAGGCTGCTAACTGAAAGCTCTCCTACTCAACACGGCAAAAACAGACTCCATCAGTCCCCTCCCCCCACCGTCTCCCTGATACCCAGTAATAGAAATGCTTATATAGGACGAGAAAAGCATTAATAGAATTTTACTGTGTTAAAATTCAGTATCTGCATAAACATGTATATATTCAAGGTTTCTTTCCAGCCAAGGGTGTTGGAACTGGTATTTTGTTGTATTTCTCTGGAGATTCTGGAAAAAGGCATTTTCTTTTGAATGTTTTCTTTCCATCTAGCTCCATGGGGGATACTCCTTGGAGCAATTGTAGCAGTGCCTTACCGGATTCTTCATCCCAAGCATACAATTGAAGATTTTGGTATGCAACATATAATTTTCCTGAAGGCAGCCAGTGATATCTTTGTTTCATATTTTGAAGTTTAGTTGTTATTGGTCTTAAACAGCGCCTGATGACTATAGTTTCCTTTGGGATGTCAGGAAAAACTTGTAAATGCTCCCCCTCAAATGAAGAGTTCCTGGAGATCTAGCCAGGTCCAGAATAGATTTCCTGACTCTATCATCTGAAATTGTTATAAGCACGTCCCTTGGAGTGGTGTGTTTGCCCCTGGGAGGAGGGCCCATTCGTGTTGCATAAGCGACGACAGGATATATCCTTTCCTCTAGTTTTAGAGCTGAGGCTAGCAGGGATGCCATAAAAACTATAAAATCCTGATTATTTTCTGCTTCCTCTTTCAGACCCCTCACTTTTATATTAGAAGCTTTCAGTTCCGCTTCTAGGGAGATTAGAGAGTCTCTCTGGGAAATAGTGAATTCCTGCAGCTCTTTGATACTAACCTGATTAGCCCTCCCCAACTCCCATGCGGTGTCTGCTTTTTGTGAGGTCTGGGGCAGGGTGGAATGTATTTTGTCCAGCTGCTCTGATATTTCTGTCATTCTGCCCAAGAGCCCTGCCTCCATATTTTTTAAGTGATCCAGTATTTGATTAGAAGAGCCGGGGCTTACCAGGCGATCTTGAAGTACGGGAGCGATCACCATTTTCTTTTCCTGATGTAGGGCCACACTTTTGTGTGATGCCACTTCCAAGAGGTCTTTCACTGATTTGAGTTGCCTTTACTGAGTCAGGTTTTTCCATAATTGAAGTGAGTTTTGTCATCCAGTTCAAGTACGGGTTGAGGAAACGGCAGCGGGGCTGGAAGTGCTCGGATCACGTGTCCGCCATTATCCGTTGTGGTGCTCCACCAGATCATTTATCATAGTTGTTGAAATCCAGGCCATATCTAACCTTGACCATGACTTGTGTCTTGCTGAAAAAAAAGTAAGATCCTCTTTGTTAATATTCCTGGTTCTCCATGAATATACCAAATTGAATTCTTCTACCAATTGTAAAAACGTGTTTGGTAATTCATTCCCTTGTTGCTGTTTCTTGTTTGCTTTTTCCTTTCTAGAGCTCTGTCAAAAACAGCATTATAATCTCCAATTATACAAATTTCTTCAAAGTTTTGTTTTGATATGGTCTCCTGTAACAGTTTGTAAAAATTTTCCTGCTCCTGGTTTGGTGCATAAATATTGACAATTAAGGTTGTTTTGGCTTGTCTCTGTATTTGGACCATCAAAATTCTGCTATCTTCAGAATCATATATTAATTCCAGATGAAAATAGTCTTTAACATATGTTACTACTCTTTTTTTCTGTCTGCTGAGATAAAGGCTTTTCCAAATTTCTTTATCTCTAATAACATTTGATCTGAGTGTTTAATATGAGTCTCCTGTAGACATATAACATCAAGTTGTGTCTACTTAATTTGCTGAAATATCTGTCTTCTCTTTTGAGGAGCATTTAATCCATTTACATTTATTGAAATTATTTGTAGCTTCTTTCTATCCATCTTTCATGTCTTTTTGGTTTCCATTTTTGTTCTTCTGTTGTAGTCTCATAACCACTTGGGATGGGACAGTCTTTGCCTTTTTTTAAAAATTCTTTGTTCTAATCCAGCTAAGCCTGATGCACCTTGCTCTTGAATCTCTTCTTCATCCATCTCCTTTGGTTCTTCCTCTTGAGTTTCTAGGTCTTCTCCATATGTATTAAGAAAGTCTTCTCTTTTAAAAATTGAATTTATTCTGTGTCTTTTACCATCATAAGTAAAAAAAATACCTTCAGGAAGTAACCATCTGTTGGGAATTCCATTTTTCCTTTTTTTTTTAATATATAAACTCTCCTAAAAAGGAGAGGACTTTATTGCTTTTTATAGAGAAAGGGGGAAGGGTATACAGAGGGACAAAGAAAAGAAGTGAGTGAATTTCCTGTTAGTATGTTAAACTTTTTGTTAGTAAAAAATAAAGTTCATGGCTTCTATCATGGTTGAACTATATTCTTTTCATCTTACTAAAAGTCCAAAACAGATCTGTTAAAAAGATTAGTAAAGTCCTTTGGGGTTAGTTGTTAATATACTCAATTCTTGCGCATCACGAACAAATCATATCTTGGGGTGTCTTCCTTTCAAATCTCTTAAATTGTATGATGGGCCCTTCTTTGCTTTTCCCTCCTCCGATTCTCCTTCCTCCTCCTCTGGGCCACTGTCTTCTTCGCTGCTTAACATTGTCCATTTAGCGAGTTCTGCGTCTTCCTCTGAGCTGGCGTGCCTCTTCAGAAATTCTTGGGCCTTGAAGATGGAATCAATCTTCTCTCTCTTATCATTGAATTTAAAGACCAGTCCTTCGGGATTCCACCATTTGTAACCGACTTGGTACTTTTGCAAAAATAAGGTCAATCTTTTATATGCTTTTCTTTTCAGACGAATTTCATATGGAACATCTTTTAAAATCCTGATATTCTGTTCACCAATCTTCAAGGGCATTGCTGAAGTCGCTCGTAAAATTTGATCTCTAGTACCTTGCTTAGTGAACTTGACAACCACCTCTGCTGGCAAATTATTTTTCTTGGTAAAGTTAGAGTAGGATCTGTATACCAGATCCATCTCTTCGCTTAATTTTTGCGCTTCTTTGCCAGTTATTGGTACCAAGGCATTCGCCAAAATAGCTCTGAGATCTTCTTTTTCCTCTTCCTTTATGCCCTGAAAATGGAGAGTCGAGTTTGATTTTTCCATCTGAAGCATTAATATTCTTTTTTCCTGCATCTCTTGATGTTTCTCTATTTTGTTGACCTTTTTCTTAATTTTCCTGGTGTCTTCCGTCGAGGTCAGGCATTTCTTTGCAATCTCTTCCATCTTCTTAGCTGTATCTGTTAATTGCTTCTGTTGACTATTGAGGACATGTTACAGAAAGTTTCGCTGATTTTTTGCATTTGATCCAGCAGAGGGCGCAGCATCTCACTCTGCTGATTGACAGCTGGCTCCGGGGGGGGGGTGCTGGAACCGGAAGTCCCTCCCAGCTTCTTCACCGGCTTGTCCAGGACTCTTTTCTGCCCCGACATTTTTATTGTTTACTTTTACACAGTCCATGCCGCGCAGCTCAGGAATCCAGCTATTTTCTTCAACTTCAATACAACCCCAAAAGGTACTTTCGCCAATCGGCTTTTTCACTCCACCCCCCTTCCACTCTCCTTTATAAGTTCCGTTTTCTAAGGGGGGGGATTCTTCCCAGCTCCCGTGCGCTTGTGCGATTGGGGGGGGAGCACATTTAAAACGCTTGCAAGCAGATCTCCAACTCACGGTTTTCTGCTGATTCTTCCTTTTTTAATTCATCCTTCGCTGCTTCACTCCGGGAAGTCGGTGGCGTTGCTAAGTCCCATACGGTCACAACACAGCGGGGCCACTGGGGCAGGGGGAAAGCCTTGATATCCCGGCCATCAGGCCGGCAAAGAGGCTACTTCCCAAGCGCCCCCTGGTTCGGAGCCTTTAACTAAGGCTCGCTAGGGTCGTTCGCTTGTGCAAAGACCCCCCTGACTGTATGTGGGCTGACCATCTCTGGGAGAGTCCCGAGAGGTGGCCGCCATTCACTCCGCTGAAACCGAAAACCAGGAATTCCATTTTTCCTTAAAAGACTTGCAAGGCATGTGTAATCTTGTCTTTTTTCTCTCACCCTCCAGGGAACTTCTTTTAGTATTCTAATTTCTGTTTCCTCTGTTTGAGGAGGTGTTTCATCTGATGTTTTTAGAATCTTATCTCACATTGTTCTCTTATAGAACATGGACTTCTCTGGGTAATTTATTTCTTCTTGTATAGGTAGAATTCATTCTAAAAGACACATCAATTTCATCATATGCTTCTTTTGTGCTTCCTACTTCCATATATTCTGCTAAGATCTGTGCCATATCCAATTTTATGTCTTCATCCTTCTTTTCAGGAATGTTCCAAAATCTTAAAATATAGGCCACTTTTTCCAATTTTTTAGTGTATCTTACATAGAGTCCTGTTTTGCCTTTATAGCCTGTATTTGATGATCTACTCCTTCAACTTATTTTCCAGCTTACTTGTCATCTTCAGCAGATGGGAGATCTCTTGTTTATTGTCCAAAATCTGCTTTTTAATTTCTTCTGTTTGTGTAGTCATCTGTTGGGCAAGAGAGTCCAATTGTGCTTGAATTGGTTCTACAGTAGTACCAACCACAGAAGGAAGAGCAGCTTCAACTGCCAAGTTCACAGCTGATGATACACTTTCCTGAATAAGGCTCTGTAAATCCTTGATGGTAATCTGGGTCAAATTAGCTCCCACTGGGAATGGGACAGAGAATTTCCTGGTTCCATTAGCCATGTTTGAATATTTTAGCACACAACAGAGAATCACCCCTCCCTTCTTCTTATTTTAATTAAGACTAATGTTCACTCTCAAAGCAGTGGAAAAGTTTCATCTAGTTGTTTATGATATCACAGCCCTCTAGTGTTTATACATTTTCACCCACTAAACATATTTTTATCACTTGTTGTCTTTACTAAAGGAACACTTCATTTTTAAACAATGTCTCACAGTATAGACCCAACAATCCCCACTTAACAAGCAAGAGGAGAAAATACAAGGTACTATCTCTTGGAAGTGACATTTAACAATATCTTCCTCTTTGGACTTCTGGTATGGCGCAGTGAGCGAGCAGGCAGGCTTCGGGACTCCCGAATCGCCCGCCCCCCTCTTTGCTCTTTTGGTGCTCTCCTGGTCCACCAGGGGCATCATCCAACCTCCTGGAGGGAGGTTGGGTAGCAAGGGGCTTCACTCGGCTCCCCCTCTCGCACCCGGCAAGTGTGGGGGTGAGCCATTTTCCACCCCGAAGAAGGAGCAACCAAGGGAAAGAAACATGGCTTCCATGTTTCTTACTAGCTGCCACCAGCCTCTTTTAAGGACTGTTTTGTTTATGAGTTTTTCATTTTTGGTTTCATCTTGCAACAAAGGAAATTCAAGAGTACATAATTGCTCTCTTTATAATTAGTGATGACCCTCATTAAGTGACCCCCACAGGACTCTCTCAAAATTTTGAAATGTATAAGCCGCTGTGGAAAGGAACAGAGTAAAAGACAGGAAAATGGCATTAAATGGGAAAAAAGGAAGAAGGCTCAGCAGGAGAAATAGTGTTAATTACCTTAGAAAGTACTGAATTTGGACATATAACCTTGGAACAATTAAAAAAAAATTATTTAATGAGGTGTGGCAGGAAGCTGAGGACACTTGCAAAAATATTATTAAGAACCTTCTAAATAAAGACCCGGACTTGGAAAGCAAACAGAAACTGGAGCAGGAAGAGAAGGAGGAGCCCCTGCAATGTCAGCGTTCTGTGATCTCAGAGAAGGAACAAGGTGATTGCCAAGACAAAAAAGTGCAAGACTTGTCTTTTAAGGAGACGGAAAAGAAACATTCTCAGATAAAAAGTTGTGTAAAGCACTCTGTAAAGCGAACTAAGACAGTAGGATTTACAGAAGGAAATCCCTGAAAGCAACTTAATGCAGACACAAAGAAAGGAATTAAAAGGAAAAAGAGGCAATTTCCAAAGAAAAAGATTAATGACTGTACAGCACATGTGATGGAACTGATTAAACAGGACAAACAAAATGGAGCAGAGATACATGAGTTTAAAGAGGAGACACACCAAGAAATGATCATTAAGAAGAGGGCACTTCAGGAAACAGGGCTGCTGTCTATATTACGTGGTTGCATAACTCTTTTTCTTTTTATCCTGTCCTATTACATAAAAGGGTAGTGGTCTGGCAAGATTCTATGCTTGGCAAAATCAATTCGCTCCCTGGTATGTCACTCAGAATCTGTCCCTCTCCACTAGCAGTGTTGCCTGAGTTCTCTCCCCCCCACTGCAGCCTAGGCCACTCTTCTCTGATTGGGCCAGCATTTCAAGCTCATTTGCATATGGAAGCTGATTGGACTTCACTCCATTTTGCACCTCAAACTCCCCCCCCGCAAGACAGTTGGAATTTTCAGTTGTTTATGCAACCCGTTGTATTCTGAGGTGAAATATGTCCTCACTCACAACACTTCCCCTTCAAAAGAAACAAACCCAATAACACAACCATGCCACACCACAAAAAAGACAGGTCACATCACAAGCAGAGTACCACAAGGCAAAAAAAGCTCTGATACTAATTCTGGCAGGGGATGCTGTGAGTGTAGAAAATGATTTATTGACACAGTGGAAAATCTTTAGGAATTGTTTGGTGCATTTACCATGGGGCACCCACCCAGAGCCTCTGGCATTTTCTCACTCTGCTGGCATCAAAACCAAATGAAGGCAAAATAGAGATATGAAGACTTTTCCATCCTGCTTTGCATCAATTTGTCTTTGTTGGCAATGGCAACCCTAGGCCTGGCTGCTTGCTCCTGTTCAGCAGGAGCATCCCTATGGAAACTGCCTGGGTGATTTCAGACCACCGGAGACTTTCTGCCTAACCTGCCTTACAGGGTTGCTGTACAAATCACAAAGCCGAAAAGAATGAAGTAAACTGCTTTGCTCCCCGCTAATGAGCAAGACAGAATTTTGTCTAGGAAGAGGCTGCTGAGAGGGGATGAGATAAAGTTGCCAACTATAGGTATGGAAATTCCTGGAGATTTGAGGGATGGAGCCCAGAGAGGGTGAGGTTTGAGGAGGGGTGGGACCTCAGGTACAGTGCCATAGACTCCACCCTCCAAACCATCCATTTTCTCCTGGGGAACTATTGTTGCCAATCTTGGCCCAGTGACCATCAAACCATTCTCTTCCACACCCTGCTGTGCAGTTGTCTTTCCCCTAGGGTTGCCAATCTCTGTTACAATTGATCTCCAGATGACTGAGATCAATTCCCCTGGAGAAAATGGCTGCTTTGGAGGGTAGACCCTATGGCATTATACCCTGCTGAGTCCTTCTGCCCACCCCCATGCTGCCCTCCACAGGATCCACCCCCCAAATCTCCAGGTATTTCCCTACTTAGAGCTGGAAACCCTACTTTCCCCTCAGTGCCTGTTGACCAATCTTGGTCCTGTCACCTGTTTTGGCCTTTGAGAGAAAACTCATTGGGGCCAGTCCTGATAGGGTTGCCAACTCCAGACAGGAAATTCCTGGAGATTTGAGGGATGGAGCCTGAAGAGGGTGAGGTTTCAGGAGGGATGGGACCTCAGGCAGGTACAATGCCATAGACTCCATCCATCAAACTAGCCTTTCCATCCTGGGGAACCATTGTTGCCAATCTCCAGGTGGGGGCTGGAGATCAATCAGAATTACAACTGCTCTCCAGGAGGGAGGGGGGAGGAGATGGAAAGCTGAAGTCAGGGGGCAGATAATGGTAGGTTGACAATTGGCTGGGAGGGAGATAGGGCTGCCAACTCCAGGCTGGGAAATTTCTGGAGATTTGAGGGGTAAAGCCTGGAGATGGTGAGGTTTGAGGAGGGGTGGTGTCTCAGACAAGTATAATGCCATAGACTCCACCCTCCAAACTAGCCAGTCCCTCATGGGGAACCATTGTTGCCAATCTCCAGGTGAAGGCTGGAGACCACTCAGAATTACAACTGCTCTGCAGGAGAGAGGGCAGAAGTCGGCTGAAGTCAGAGGGGCAGATAACAGTAGGTTGATGGTTAGCTGGGAAGGAGATGGGGTTGCCAACTCCAGGTTGGGAAATTCCTGGGGATTTGAGGGGTGGAAACTGGAGAGGGTGGGGTTTGAGGAGGGGTTGGACCTCAGGCAGATAGAATGCCATAGACTCCACCCTCCAAACCAGCCATTTCCTCCTGGGTAACAATTGTTGCCAATCTCCAGGTGAGGGCTGGAGATCACTCAAAACTACAACTGCTCTTCAGGTAGCAGAGATCAGTTCCTCTGGAGAAAATGATGGTCTCTGTCATTATACCCTGCTGAGATCACCACAGCAAATTCACACTGTGTGCCCAAAGCCAGGGCACTCTCCCAGAGCCTCTTTCTAGAGCCCATTGTAGTTATTTCCACAACGGGCCTTACTCCTAGTATATATATATTTAATGGAAAGTGGGTGATGTTAAAGGATCGAAATCAATGTATTGGACTGAGGTATTTTGATTTATATCTGACTTTAGATTGTTAATTTTTGAGTACTTGATCTGTGGGCTAATTATATGCATGGGCACCCCCTATTAAATAGTATTATGCACCTGAGCTATTTTTAAAGCTTTATTTCTAATGTTGTTTACAGGGGTCAGTTCTGTTATGTGGGGGATGTTAAAGGATCGTAATCAGTGTATTGGACTATGGCATTTTGATTTACTTTGGAATGATAATAAGAATGTTAATAAGAATTCTAGACAGATAACTTCTGTGCAGTTTACTGGCTAAAAAATCTTATGCTATCTTTAAAATTTTGGTTTTGTTGTTCTTTAATGCGATTATTTTTGTTAGTTCAACAACAAACAAGTCCAAGCACACTCAGTTTTGGAATTAGGCTTTATTGGAATACAAATCTGTTGCCCATTGTAGCAGATTCATTGTCAGGAATACCTGTGTAAGCATTGTTATCTATGTATATACTCTGCTGCGTAGCTGGTCGAGCAAATGAAAACTCAGCGCACGCGCGGGAAATCTCTGCATGGGATTCTATGTCATGAGCGGGAGAACCTTTCCCCATTGATGAGGGCTGAAATATTCCCAGCAGCTGGGAAAGCAAACCCTTACTGCCCAAGGTCTTCAGATAATGGGACTGGCAGGGGAATTCTCCCACGGTTCCTGAAAGCAAAGCAAAGCGGAGCAAAGCGCAAGCGTGATAGCAGACATGAGATCATACAGTAGGCATGGCAGTTATCTGACATCCTGCCCTCCTAAAAACTCAACCCTCCCCCTTTGGGTGCTGTGAGGGGAACCTCCCAGTTTGTCCGGGAGATGGCGATGAAAGTCCTGTAACAATTTGGATGCCCTGATATCTGTTGCTTTCACCCATTCTCTATGCTGTGGACCAAAATGGGCCCATTCCACCAAGTAATAAAATTGGCCACATTTGACTTTAGAGTCCAGTATTCCCAAGATTTCATAATGTTCTTCACCGTCCACCATGAGGGGGGGAGGGACTGCAACCTCTGGACACCATCTGTTGGGAGGCTGAGCTCTTTTTAGCAGGCTGAAATGAAAGATGGAATGAAAATTTTTAAGATTTTTAGGTAACTCCAATTCTACAGTCACGTTATTAACCTGCGAATTTTGAACGGACCAATGTATTTCCATGCCAACTTCCGTGACTTTTGTGGGAGTCGCAAGTTCTTGGTTGAAACATAAACAAACTCATCAGGCTGCAGAACCCAACCCTCCATCCTTTTCTTGTCAGCCTGTGCTTTGTACGCTGCCTTATCCTCATTGAGAGCCTCACATATCAGTGGCCAAGAATCCTTTAATTTTGCACACCAGTCCGTAGCCCCGGGGTCCATGTAAAGGAAGGGCAAAGCAGGGCTGTCATACCCTAAGGCGGCTTTGAACGGGGAGATCCCCGTCAAGGCCTGACACATGTTATTGTAGCAGAATTCTGCTAAGGGGAGGAGTTCCACCCAGTCAGTTTGCTGGTAATTTGTGAAACAGCGCAGGTATTGCTCCAGGGTCTGGTTCACACGTTCTGTTTACCCATCAATTTCTGGGTGGTAAGCGCTACTAAGGGCTCGCTCCACTCCCATGAGTGTCATCAGTTCTTCCCAAAATTTAGAGACAAATTGGGCTCCCCGGTCTGAAATTATTTTCATTGGCAGTGCGTGAAGCCATACCACATGCTGTAAGAAGGCTTTTGCCAGGGAGCGAGCTGTGGGCAGGCCAGGGAACGGAATGAAATGAGCTTGCTTTGAAAACAAGTCCACTACCACCCAAATCACAGATATCTGCTTACTGGGAGGTAGGTCCGTAATGAAGTCCATTGAAATGACTTCCCACAGTCTACTGGGGGTTGTCAGGGGTTGTAGGAGACCCGGGGGCTTCCCCATCCGAGGTTTACACATGTTACAAATTTGACATGACTGGACATATAAAGATAAGTCCTTACGCATGTGCGGCCACCAGAACTGGTGTTGCAAGAGATGTAAGGTTTTTACAAAGCCCAAATGGCCTGCTGTCTTAGTGCCATGGACTGATTGCAATACCTCCCGCCTCAAGAGTTCCAGGACAAACACCCTGTTCCCTTTGTACCAACAGCCATTTTCTCTGCACTCTAGGTCTCTCATCACTTTCAAGTCATTCTTTTCGATGTCAAATATGGCTGAAGCAAACCTGCCCTCCCAGAGGGTTTCCTGGGTTTGTGCAGCCTGTTCCTGTTGTTTTTGATTGTGCGTGAGTACTGCCCAACTTAATTAGGAAGGTGTAAAGAAGGATTTGCGAACCTCTTCCCGTTTACTCTCATGCTGTAGAAGGTGCGAGAGCGCGTCGGCCAACAAGTTCGATTTCCCGGGGAAGTGGTGCAGGGTAAACTGAAACTTCAAAAAGAATTCGGCCCATCTGAATTGTTTAGCGTTTAGGTTTCGGGGCATGCGAAGGACCTCTAGGTTCTTATGGTCCGTTTACACCTCAAAAAGAACCAGGGCACCTTCCAGCCAGTGTCTCCAAGTGGCTAGGGTCAACCGGATAGCCCCCACTTCTTTATCCCACCCTGGCCAGTTCCACTCAGCATCACTAAATTTGTGGGACACATAGGCTAAGGGATGGAGTTGGCCATCGGGTCCCTCTTGTAAGACCGTCCCCCCCATGGCAGTGTCTGAGGTGTCGACCTGAACCACAATTTTTTTTCATTTCATCAGGATGAGCTAACACCAGCTCTGAGGTGAACAGAGCCTTCAATTCGTCAAACGCTTGCTGGCACTTAGGGGTCCACTCCAGTTTTGCCCCCGGTTTGGCCGACCACGGGCCCCTCCCTTTAGTTTTTAATAAGTCAGTTAGGGGTAGGCTCACATGGGCAAAGTGTGGCAAAAAGTTGCGATAGAAGTTCGCGTATCCCAGGAAACTCTGGAGTTGTTTGTGGGTCTTGGGAGGCTCCCATTCCAGCACATCCTGGACCTTCCGGGGGTCCATATCAATCCCTCTCTGGGAGACACGGTACCCGAGGAAGTCAATGCTGGTCTGATGGAACTCACATTTGGACAATTTCCCAAAGAGTTTGTGCTTAAGCAACATCTGGAGGACTTCCCTCACTAACCGCACGTGGGAGTCTATGTCGGGGGAGTACAGTAAAATATCATCCAAGTACACGACCACCCCCTTAAAAAGATGCTTGTGTAACACTTTGTTTATTAAGTTCATAAAGACTCCCGGTGAGCCCTGGAAACCGAATGGCATCACGCGGTATTCAAACTGACCCAGGGGAGTGTTAAATGCAGTCTTGTACTCATCACCTTGCCGAATGCGCACCCGGAAATATGCATCCCTCAGGTCCAGTTTGGAGAAGATTTTCCCTTTGGCCACCTCGACAAAGAGGTCTTTAATCAGGGGCATGGGGTAGGCATTGGTGGAAGAGACGGCATTCAGCCCCCGATAGTCCGTGGACAGCCGGAGTCCCCATCCTTCTTTTTGCAGAAGAGAACCGGGGCCACAAACGGAGATGTTGTTGGTCTGATAAAATCCCTAGCCAAGTTTTTGTCAATGAACTTTCTCAACTCTTCCTTTTCTTTGGGACTCATGGCATAGATTTTGCCTTTTGGCACTTTGTGCCCGGGTAGTAGCTCTATTGCACAGTCAGAGTTGCAATGGGGGGAGCTCATCCACTTCCTCCTCCTCAAATACCCATGACAAGTCTCTGTACTCCTCAGGAATGTGGGCTAACTCCTCTGTGGCCAGGCAGGCCCGGGGGATTCACTATTCGGGGGTACCCCCCAAGCTGGGTCCCAGGTGTGAGGGTGGCACTTTGGGGAGATGAAGCGGACAATACCATCATCCCATAAAATGTATGGGTCATGGCCATGAAGCCACGGGCTACTCAACACCAAGGGGAACTTAGCTCCTGGTGCTACTACGAAGGCTCGGTCTTCCCAATGGTCACCCTAGCCCACTTGCAAAGGCACAGTCTTAAATCTATGGGGTTCCTTCTTCTGAGAGCCATCCATTTGGGTGAAAATGATGGGCTCTCCCAAGCGGACTACCTTGGCCTCCAAACCCGATACGAGGGAGGGGTTGATGAGATCCCTCCCGCACCCCGAGTCTATGACACCGCGCACCCTGATGTGCGTATTCATAACAGGATTCATGAAAGTTACAGTCACAAAAAAGAGGGGTGGGTAGTTGCTCACCACATTAGGCACCTCGGGTGGTGGATCCTGCTGTGCTGCGCCATTTACAAAAGGACCTGGCCATTTCCCTCCAGCTCTCCCATTTCCTCCTCACTTGACTCGGGCTCTAAGACTTCCATGTTGGCGTGTAAGGCATGGGGGTTATGCGGCTTTGCGATGCCCCTTTTCAATGGGGTGTCCATGCGACGCTTGTCACTGTCTCTGGCTGTTGGTCCAGCTGAGTCCCCGGTAGGGCAAGCTGAGGCGAAATGGCCCTTTTCTCCACATCTCAGGCATAGACCTTGTTTCATCCATAGATCCCGGACTGAGGCCTTCGGCTGGGTCGGTTTGGGTTTCAGGTGAGGCAAGGCGGCAGTCCTGCCAGCTGCGATTGCACTATCCAGCTTCATAGTCCGCAAGCGGGTTTTGGCCCTCTCTGCCTCTTTCATCCAATTACGCAAGGTTCTGGGTTCCTGAGAGCTCATGACATTGTTAAGAATACTGCTGTGCCAGGACGGGATCAGTCCAGTCATGGATCTTCACAGCATGGAGTTGAAATTCCGTGGAGTACTCCCTCACTGAGAGTTTGCCTTGCTTGAAGGTACGGAGGAAGGCCTCTGCCTTCTCTGCTGCCGTGCGATCTTCAAACCGAACTCACAGCGCCCACATAAAGGCGTCTACACTCCCCAATTCCACAGCCTCCAAGTCATACAAAAAACACATACCAGCTGGTAGCAGCTCCTCTTAGTCAGGAGGCAATAAAATCCACCTGTTGTTCCTCGTCCTGGAACAGATGCACCCAACGTTGCACAAATTTCATCACCTGCAGGATGAAGAAGGAGAGGTTTTCCAGGTCTCTGTCAAAGGTAATGCCCAATAAGTCCTTAGGTCAGGGCATTGGCTATGGGATTGTCAGGGCAGGTGGTTGCTAGGGCCCCCCTGGCTGCGGAGGTGCTGGTACCACAGGGGTGTGTGTGGAAGCTGTGGCTGGGGCGGCAGGAGGACTGGCGGTGGTAAAGCAGGCACTGGTGGAGGTAAAGCTGGTGCAGGTTATGGTAACGCTGGTCCAGGAGGCAGTTGGCCAGGACCCGGTAGCGGCAGTCCAGTCGGAACCGCCAATTGGGCTGCCAGTTGAGTCTGCACCACCTGGGCCATCATACTCAGCATAGTCTGCAGTAAATATCCCAAATCTTGCATTATCATGTGGCAATTGGTTTCCAAGCTGTCGAGGCACGCCTCCACATCCCTCTCCGGACTGTGTGACTGCCGTGGGGGTACCTTTAGGGGTTGGCTTGGAGTCACACCGAAGCTCCCCACACTCATTCAGGGATCAAACATGCTATTCTGTCTTTGACTCCCAGGCAATGACCAAGTGGTTTGAGTGGAGTCTCCCAGGTGTTTAGCTCAGTCCCTTTGCAGACATCGGAACATGATCCCTCTGCCCAGGTGCAGAGGGATATAGGACATCGCAGAGCAAGGGATAGCCCCGCCATCGGTCATCATCAGCCCAGTGGGGCTGTAAATCGGCCCTGAAACTGTTGACACAGGGACCCCTGCTCCCGTTGTGGCTGGAACCCCCATTCCCATCATAGTTGGCAGGGTGGCAGGAGCCGCTGTCGTAGTGGGGTCATGGTGACTAGGGTTGCCATCATTGAAGGGGTCGAGGTGGGTACCCCTCCTCCCTCTGGCCCGCTCATCTCGGCTTTGAGAGATGCGGCCCAGTGGTCATAAAGGGATTCCTGACAATTTCTGTCAGGTTCAACAGCAAACAAGTCCAAGCACACTCAGTTTTGGAGTTAGGCTTTATTGGAATACAAGTCTGTTGCCCATTGTAGCAGATTCATTGTCAGGAATACCTGTGTAAGCATTGTTATCTATGTATATACTCTGCTGCATAGCTGGCCGAGCAAATGAAAACTCAGTGCGCACGTGGGAAATCTCTGTGTGGGATTCTACATTATGAGCAGGAGAACCTTTCCCCGTTGATGAGGGCTGAAATATTCCCAGCAGCTGGGAACGCAAACCCTTACTGCCCAAGGTCTTCAGATAATGGGACTGGCAGGGGAATTCTCCCACGGTTCCTGAAAGCAAAGCAGAGCAGAGCAAAGCGCAAGCATGATAGCAGACATGAGATCATACAGTAGGCATGGCTGATAAATATAAAGAAATTGAGTATGATAATAAGGAATGGGGTAGTCTATTAATAACTTTCTATTCTTAGAAAAGAAAATGAGTGGTAAAAGTCAAGTTATATCTGACTTTAGATCATTAGTTCGGAGTACCGGATTTGGGGGCTTATATGTTTGGACATCCCCCTGTAAAGGGTATTATGCACCCGAGTTATCTTAAAATGCCATGAGTCCCAAAGAAAAGGAAGAGTTGAGAAAGTGGCTCAAGTGGTTAAGACGCTGAACTGCAGGCTCTGGAAGGCCAGTAGTTCAGCAGTTCGAGACCCGGGTGCCGCATGACAGGGTGAGCTCCTGTCTCTAGTTCCAGCTCCTGTCAACCTAGCAGTTCGAAAGCAAGAAATTGCAAGTAGATAAATAGGTACCACTTCGGTGGGAAGGTAACAGCGTTCTGTGCACCTTGGTGTTTAGTCATGCCGGCCACATGACCACGGAAACGTCTTCGGACAGCGCTGGCTCTTCGGCTTTGAAACGGAGATGAGCACCGCAACCCTAGAGTCGGATTCGACTGGCTTTCGAGCAAGGGAACCTTTACCTTTTACAGGGGTCATTTCTGTTATTACGAGGCAAAGAAATGAGATAGGACTTAAGATTTGAGTATTAATTTGCTGTTAGAATATAATTTATAAAATACTAGCAATAAAGCCCGTTGTGAAAGCAATACAACGGGCTCTAGAAAAATGTGATGTGTAATGAATGCATAGGCTGGAAGGAGGTAAAGTAAATATTAGTAGTCTGTTACTGAAAGAAACAATTGTGGGAGTAGACTCTCTAGCAATACAACGGGCTCTAGAAAAATGTGATGTGTAATGAATGCATAGGCTGGAAGGAGATAAAGTAAATATTAGTAGTCTGTTACTGAAAGAAACAATTGTGGGAGTAGACTCTCTATATCTAATGTAACACAGTAGCCGGTGTCCAAGGTCATACAATGTGAGCCATAAAATGTAGCACACAGGGGTCCATGGAGTAGCATCAGTAACTGGGCAGTCTGCGAAGTCATTGTAGGTTGGATGTCCATATCATTCAATTTGGTCATGGTCATGCTGTCCGTCCTGCTAGAGTAGAGGTCTCAGGGGAAGTGGGGTTGAGTGGTTGGGCTTCCGGTCGGAGTAAAATGGTGAACTGACACACCTTGCGATTGTGCGGGGTGAACGGTGGCTTCTTCTGACAGTTTGGGCAATTCAACTGCCCAACACAGCATCCCCCAGGCAAGGGGGTGACAAGCAAGCAACGAGGTCCAAGTGAGAGTTGAGTTTGGCATATATAAGTCTCGAAGGAGGCTAGTTTATGCTTTGATCCCCTCTCGGAAGCAGGCGATTGCAAGACAGCACTAAAGAAGCCAGCCGAGCTGAAGTATCAGCTTAATTGGTCATTTCCTGACTTCTTAAGAAAGAGATTGGAGCCGAAAGCGAAAAGAAGCAATGCGAAGTCCCAAGATAATCATGCAAGGTAACAAAAACAGTTGGCTTACCGGGATGAAGTTCTAACGAAATTTGAATAAGGCGGTTAAGTGCAAAAGACTTAAATCTGAATAATCGATCCATTGTATAATTAAGAAGAGTTTGTCAAAGCATTTAATTTGAATAAAACAGACTTTGTTTAACATTCCTGTGGTTAGAAAGATCGAGAGTGAAGTGCAAGACCGAAAACAGCAGAAAAGATTGCGAGACTAAGGTGTTGCAAAAATCTGTGTCCAGCTAGAACTGTGACTAAGGGCTAGAGTGCTTGCTGGAGGACTGGAAGAGTGTGGAACAGGAAGCTTCTGGTAGGACGATGTTAATGTGGGACTGGAAACAGGAAGCTTAAAGAGAGCCTACTCTAGCCCGAGAAACCATAAAGAAATTGTGCCCGCCATTTTGAGGAGGACTAAATTTTAAAATTTAATTTTAACAGCGAAATTGACTTTAAAGGGCAGTGAAAAAAGTCTGACTTAAGAGAAGAACCTGAGGACAGTTGAAGTATACTTTAAAATTTTCAAAATGGACCCAAAACAGTGACAAAGAGCTGCTTCAACTGCGAGCCCAAGTATGTCAGCGAAGGAAAAGAAAGAATGGCAAGCTGCAATCGAAGCAATGGAGAAGCGGATGATGGAAGTGATTCAAGGTTTGGTGAAACAGATAGATCAACAGTTGGAGAAGCAAATGGAAAAACAGCTGGAGCAGTTGGAAGAAGTACAAGAAAAAAATGTGGCAGCCTTGAAAGAGCTGGTGCTAGCAGAGGTGGCTGAAATTAAAAAAGAAGTGGCAAACACAAATAGTCAAGTTAAAAGTTTGGCAACAAAATCAACTGAACTGGAGCAAAAGACACAAGATCTAGACAAAAAAATGGAAACAACTCTACAAGAAAACCGCAAACTAGAGGCAATGATGGAATCATTTGAGGTTAAGAGGGATAAAAGAAATGACTGATGAAGATATACGTATGGTAGTGATGACAGCTTTGACTGAATATCTAGGGGAAGATCAAGGAGAATTGGATTCTGATTTTGATTTAATTTACAGAGTAAATTCAGCATATGCACAATGAAAGAAATTGCCAAGAGATGTTATTGTTCAATTCGTAACAAGGAAAATGAAAGAGGATATTTTTTAAAAAAACAATTTACACAACCTTTGGAGATTGATGGCAAAAATATAATAATAATGAGAGAACTCTCAAGAATGATTTTGCAGGACAGAAAGAAATATAAGAAGCTGGTGGACAAATTCAAGCAGTTAAGCATCAGATTCAGATGGGAGATACCACAGGGTCTGTCTTTTACCTACAAAGCGAAAAGACACATGATTAAGACATTAGGAGATATGCATAGGTTTAAGGCGGAAAATCTGGAGGATTTTGGAGATATTTAAAAACAAGTCATGATGGATTACAAATTGTTATCATGGAATGTAAATGGACTTAATTCACCTTCCAAAAGGAAGTTAGTGAATTATTGGCTACAAAAGCAGAAATCCAATATCATTTGTCTACAAGAAACTCATATTAAAAAGCAGGACAATAAATATTTGATTAATAAAAAACCGGGAGAAGAATTTTATTCATTGGCAGAGAAAAAAAATAAGGGAGTTGTGATTTACGTAAATAAAGATCTGGATCCAACAGAAATTTTTAGTGATAAAGAGGGGAGATATATTGGAGTGGAAATTACAATGCTTCTGAAAAAGACATTGGTAGTTAACTTATATGCGCCTAATGGAGCTAAGGAAATTTTTTTTAAGGACTTGATGAAGGAACTGGACCAAGTGAACTATGATCAGATATTATTGGCAGGTGACTTTAATGGCACTGTAAACAACAAATTGGACAGGAAATCAAAAAAGACTCATGAGAAGATCGGAAAGCTTCCTAAATTTTTTTAAATTGACGGACCAAGAGAAACTTGAAGATGTTTGGAGAAAATGGACTCCCAAAGTTAAAGACTTTACTTCCTATTCTAATCGACATAAATCCTTTTCCAGAATAGATATGATTTGGATGTCTGGTGATATGACATTAAAAACTCAAAAAGTGGAGATCTTGCCAAAGACTAATTCGGACCATAACCTGGTGATTTGGATGTTAAAAGAAAAAGTGAAACAGTTCCAATGGAGAATCAACGAAGATTTACTGGACAAGACAAAAATAACTGAGATATTGCATAAGGAAACTCAATCATTTTTTCAAATGAATCTAAATCAAAATGTTAAAATACAGACGGTCTGGGATGCATAAAAGGCCGTGATGAGAGGATTACTTATATCATTGAATGAGACCAAGAAGAAACAGAATATAAAGCAACAAAAGGAGTTGCAAGAAAAAATCCAGCAAAAAGAAAGAAAAAGAAAATTATTAAAGAAATTCAAATTTTACAAGATCAACTGAACGTGATAATTAATCGGGAACTCTATTGGAACCTAAAGAAACTGCAACAAAAATCCTTTGAAGGAGCAAATAAACCTGGAAAGCTTTTGGCATGGCAACTGAAAAATTGAAGAGAGAAAAGGTTAATAAGCAAAATAATTGAGGATGGCAAAGAAACTGTGGATATGAACGGTCTAAAAAGCGTCTTCTTCAAGTATTATGTGAAGTTATTTCAAAAGAAGAATATAGATCCAGAAAAAATAAAAAAAATATTTGGACAAGGTAGAAATACAAAAGGTCGAAGCAAAAATTAAGGAAATATTGAATGGTCCAATCCAAAAAGAAGAAATCTACAATACGATAGAAGATGCTAAGTTGGGGAAAGCTCCTGGCCCAGATGGTTTTACTGTAAAATTTTATAAAAAATTAATAGAGGAGTTGACCCCAATCTTGGAACTTTTGGCAAATGAGATACAGGTGACCAAAGCAATACCAGAGACATGGAAAGAGGCCAATATATCACTTATATCAAAAGAAGGACAAGACTTAACAGATGTTAAGAATTACAGACCAATTTCTTTACTCAACAATGACTATAAACTGTTTGCCAAAATAATTTCAGAAAGATTGAAGAACTATTTGAAAGATGTCATAATGGAAGAACAAGCCGGATTTTTACCAAATAGACAAATCAGAGACAATTTAAGGACGGTGATAGATGCTATTGAATACTACGACAAACATCCAGAAAAAGAGGTTGCTTTTCTATTTGTAGACACTGAAAAAGCCTTTGACAATTTAAACTGGGACTTTATGCTTCAAGTGATTGAAAGAATGGACATCGGACAGCCTTTTTAAAATGTGATTAGGGCGATATATTCTGAACAGAATGCATCGCTGAATGTAAACAAGGAGATGACGGAACATTTTAAGGTTCAAAAAGGGACCAGGCAAGGGTGTCCGTTATCCCCCTTATTATTTATTTGGATTTTGGAAGTTTTGCTGGGGAAGGTAAGACAAGATAAGGATATAAGGGGACTAACAATTGGAGGTTTTACCTATAAGTATAGGGCTTTTGCGGATAATGTAATGTTTTTGACTGAAGATCCATTAATCAATTTACCGTTGTTGATGGAAAAGATCAAAGAATTTGGAGATTTGGCTGGATTTTATGTGAATAAGAATAAAACGAAGGTGCCTTGTAAGAATATGACAAAAGAAAAACAACTGGAACTGCAAGATAAAATTCAGTGTGAAGTGGTGAAAAAAACCAAAATATTTAGGAATTGAGCTCACAATGAAAAACATAGATCTTTTTAAGATTAATTATGAAAAGACTTGGTGCAAAATTCAACAGGACATAAAAAAGTGGGATACTTTGAATCTGTCACTATTGGGCAGAATTTCAGTAGTCAAGATGAATATTTTACCTCGTTTGATGTTTTTATATCAGACGATTCCGATTGTAAAAGACTGTAAAGTACTGAATTTATGGCAGAAGGAGATCTCAAAATTTGTCTGGTCGGGAAGGAAACCGAGGATCAAAAGGAAAGGGGAGGATTTCAACTCCCCAATCTTAGACTGTATCATGATGCGGTGTGCCTGTCTTGGCTTGAATAATGGATCAACTTGGATAATAGAAAAATGTTAGCGTTGGAAGGACATGATTGTAAGTTTGGATGGCACGCCTATTTATGGTATGAGAAATCCAAAGTGGATAACTTTTTAAAACACCACTTTATAAGAAGATCACTCTTTATGACCTGGATGAGATACAAAAGATTTTTTTTTTGAAGCAAGACCATTATGGATAGTTCCGGCAGAGGTAATTAAACCACTTTCAAGGCACAAAGGAGAAGATTGGATACCTTATAGAGACATTTTGAAGGTAGAGGGGAGTAGTTTCGTGATGAGAGCTAGAGAGGATCTGGAACTTGAATATGACTGGTTAAATTACAGACAGATTTATGACTTATTTAAGGCGGATAAAATGAGGTATGGCTTCAGGAAGGAAAATAATGAAATTGAAACTGTATGGGCAGAAAAAGGTTAAAAAGTGATTTCAAAAATTTATAAGGTTTTGTTAAAATGGTATACAGAGGATGAGACAGTAAAAGAACAGATGGTGAAATGGGCTATAAATATAAATAGAGAAATAGATATGTCATCATGGGAGTGTCTGTGGAAAAAGTCAATTAAAATTTCAACATGTGTTAATGTAAAAGAAAATTGTTATAAAATGATGTATAGATGGTATATGACACCAAAAAAAATTGCTAATATGAATGAGAACATGTCTAACAAATGTTGGAAGTGTAAAAAAAAGGAAGGCTCATTTTATCATATGTGGTGGACTTGTGATAAAGCGGTAGCTTATTGGACTGAGATCCATAATGAAATTCAGAAGATCCTGAAGTGTACCTTGAAAAAAGAACCAGAAATGTTACTTTTAGGTCTTAAAATGGAAGAATTTAACGTGACAAAGAGAACATTGTTATAGTATTTGATTACAACTGCTAGAATGACATTTGCTCAATTTTGGAATCAAGAAAAGACACCGGAAAAATGGGACTGGATAAAGAAGATGCTTTTTATGGTAGAAATGGATAAATTGACAAAGAAGCTTAACGGTAAAGAAGACAAAGAATTCTTAGCAGAATGGAAAGATTTTAAAGACTATTTAGAGCGGAACTGGGATGTAAAAAATAAGTTACTCTGCTTTGATAACTATTAAGATTAGAACACTAGAAAGTAACGATTATTAGCTAAAATGTTACCTAATACTGAGTCAGAGAAAATGAATATGTTAGAAATGAAGAATTGAATATTGGACAAGTTTTTATTGTTAGTGAATATTGATTGAAATGATAATAGGGGTGGAGCATCGCTGGAAGCCAGGTGGGGTGGAGGGAGGGGATATTAGAAAAGGATATATCAAAAAATATTTTTAAATATGGAACATGTTAATATATCCTGTTAATAAAGTTCTTAAAAAAAAAGAAAGTGAGTGGTTGTGATGAAAGTCTCAGTAGAGTATGTGGGACTGAGTAGGAGGAAACTTAGGAAATGAGCGTTGTGAAATGTCTCTTGTTTTCTTTGTGAAAAAGCATGTGTTTTTTGTTGCTTTGTGAGCACAGTTGTACATTGAAGTGTAGAGTCTTAATGTTTGGATAGAGACATAAGGTTTTAGTAGTTTGCTCCTCTTGAAAAGTTATTAAACGGATATGTGTTGTGTTGACCGAAGATGTACTATGTAAAACAGGTATTGCTCATGGTACTAATGGATCAGTCATTAAACTGAACATGAGTGGTTGGGTGATTCAGATGTAGCAGGACTGTTGGGAAGGTCATGTAAAGGATGTTGAGGACAGCATGTGAATATCTTGTGTACTGATAGGAGTTGTGGTGTAGCTGGTGGAGAACTGTGTGGCATAGGGTACCTTACATACAATCTGAATGAGTGCACATAGGGTTTTTTTTTAAGGTTTTAAATGCTTTATTTGAACAAACATGTACAACAATTGAAGCATAATGTGAGCAACAGGAATTGATATGTTTAAAATCACATTGAAATGCATTGTGCATCAAATAAGAATTGTTGTAATTTGTAAACATTAACCAATAAATCAAGTAACATATATTGAATATTGTGCTATCTCAGCTGGAGAAGTTCTCTGAGTTAGTCCAGTGGTCTGTAGCTGTGTGCTGGGAGTGTATGCTAATTGGTAAGGTAACATAATGCGGAATAGAATGGTGACGTTTGTCCTCATCAGTGCTGAAAGACATACATTTCACAGTAGTTACATGTTTTCCATTGCCATTCTGAGGTAGTGGGGTTTTTTTTGCTGGTGAAGGGGCTGGATGACACATTTACAATGGTTTCAGGGAAACAGGTAGTGTTTCGGAGTAGTTATAGTGTCTGGAGTAACTCATCAGTAGTTTAGCATATTGGGTTTTTCCTGTCAGGAATGAGTAAATATGCATGGCTTATAGCATCTGAGTGGCATTGTTAAGAGAGATGTGATGTACTGATCATGAGGACTGCAAGATTTCCTTGTAGACTATGTTTTTCGTGAAGACTCTGTCACAGGGTGGGAGGAGTTTCCCCTGTTAGGGGCCATCAATGATACACACTCTGAGATCTTGGAAGTGACAGACCCTTGAGAAAGCAACATACAGCTGGCCATATGTAAAAACTGGATTTGGCAAGTAGACACCAATTTTTTCCAGAGTCCGGCCCTGTGATTTGTTTATTGTCATGGCGAACGCTAGCTTAATAGGAAACTGCCTTCTTCGTAACGTAAAGGGAAGGTCTACATCTGTGGGAGCAAGATCTATACGTGGAATAAACAGCATCTCTCCAGTTGCAGACCCAGTAAGAACTCTTGCAATGATCAAATTGAGTTTAAGGTCAGTGACTACCAGTCTTGTTCCATTGCATAGGCCTTTTTGTGTATTTATGTTTCTTAGAAGCATTATTATTGCTCCAACCTTCACATTCAAGAAATGGAGAGGCATTCCTGATGGGTGAGTGAATGTAGAAATTCAATTCGGTAGTACTGATCATCAGTTGCAGCACTATCAGGGATGATGGAATCTGAACTTAAGTAAGTTGTTGTGGCACCCTGAAGTAGGCCATGGACATGGTCATTGAGCAGTTCAACGTCGGAGTTGGTTGGACAGAGAAAAGCCCATTTTGAAAAGGATGGGGAATCTGAGGCTTCCAAGCTCTCTCTGAAGATTTCTGTAGCAATGTTTTCATGATGTAGTATATGTTGTGGAATCTCTATGTAGTCAGATCCCAGGCCATGACTTGTGTCATGGGTCCAATTTCCAAGATGCAGCAGCCACTCACTGAAAGATGGATCTGTGTATCGGACATTATGGCTTAGTGTTAGGATGTGAAACACATCCCAGAGAGGGTAGTATTTGATGGTAGCCTCAACGGTCTGCACTCTGTCCCCATGTCTTACTGGGAGTGTTTGTCGAAAGTCACCTCCTAGTATTAGTAGTTTTCCTCCAAAGGGCCTCTGATTCTGCATGATGTCTTTGAGAATGTGGTCAATAGCTGTTAAAGCTGCAGCTGGTGCCATTGTGGCTTCATCCCAAATAATTGCTTTTGCTGTGCAGATGACAGCAGCTTCTGGAGAGTTTAGCTTTAGATTGCAACTTGCAGTTTCACTTAGAGGTGGAGTTATTTTGAATAGATTATAAAATGTTTTTCCGCTGTTGAACAGGTTAGCAGCAATGCCACTAGATGCTACAGGCAAAACTGTACCGTTTTGTCATGAGATGGCTGTGATTATGGTGTGGTAAAGATAAGTTTTGCCAGCACCTCCATGTCCATCCAGGAAGAAGCATCTGCTTAGGAGATTATAGTTCTGGGCTGCAGCAATAAGGATATTGGAGGCCAATCTCTGCTGTTCGTTCAAAGACTCTGAGAAGTATTCAGTATTCAGATGGTGTGACTGGATAGGTAGTACATAGGGAGTATAGTCCTAAGGGAGTTGTTTTAGGGAGCCCATACGTTTCACATGACATGTTGTGTACTCACAAAGTGCTCTCAATGTACCTCAGAGTCCAGAGCAAGCATTGTGGGCATCTCACATTGTTCTAACTGTAGAGATTGGATTAGTATTGAAGGCTCACTCTGTATTGGTAGCTGGGAGTTTTCAGCATGATGTATTGGTATGTTGCAGTGTTCTAGTTGCAGAGATTGAACGGTGTGTGAAAGATGTGCATCTTGTGGTTGTTGTGGTATGTGAGTAGGGTTTTTTGGCATTTTGGACGACTTGCTTTGTCATGTATTGACCGCCTGTGTTTTGCCTCAGCATGTTCTTCTGGAGTCTGTTTTCTTTTTTGGCCCGGTAGGTTCTTGTAATGGAAAACCATTGTTGTTGTATATAGTGTTCCTTCAGTTGGTGAATGTAGAGTAGGAATGCGGGCAGCAATGTGATTTTGAAATGTGTGTAGACAGGAAGGATTGTTGAGATTGGAAAGTGGCCATAGTGGAAGAAGACAAAGTGTAGGGATAAGTAGGAGGGCTGTTAGCCGAAATGCTTATCTACGCATTGATCGGTCTAAACTTATATTTTCTGGTCTATGTATACAGAGAAAGTAGTTTCGCCCAGAGAACCCATTTCAAAGAGAACACGTGACAAGGTTTCTTTAGTAAAATCAGTTATTCTCTTTACTGAATAATATCTTTGATTCACAGGCAAACAAAACAGATGCATTCACACATACACACAAGTTCCTTTAGATACAATAGAAATGGAAAACAATATGGGGTTTCAAATCTAGAGATGTTTAGGAGGGGGGAAACACGTGATACTTATCTGATTCCCGAAGCTCGACCTTCACAGTGAAGTATATAAGAGTTGATTCTAACTAAGGGAAACTCTTACTGCACACAGTTGGAACCAGCCAACATGTGTGAGGATTAGATGCCTTGCTAGCAAGATAGGTACACAGCTGCTGTTACTATTCTTATTATTCCTCTACCCTAGAACAAAGGTTGAACCTCAGTTTTATCAGCTAGTTTTGGGGGTGGCATTAGGGTAATCTTCCAGTCCGTCCCATTCCTATACCATTGACTATAGGATGTGGGGTACCCTCCTAGTAAGGGTGGGGGCAATATTGGAAATCTACACCTTTCGCTAAAGGGAGCATTTGGTCCAAGGTGTGAAGATGAGTTGTCATGGAAACCTTAGAACTGCAGATGACTCTACCTTGGTCCAAGTCATAAACAGGAAACAGTCTTAACACTTGCAAAAACCAAGCATCCTGTGGGTTATGTGTGGAATCCAAATTCCTCGATGATAGACAGGCTGTTGTTTATATCATCCTTCTGGCAGACCATAATGGAGATGCTCCCTTTTTCCAAGTGCATGATGGGTAGGTGTATGTGCATAGGTGTGTGTGTGACTTCATTAGCATGAAAGTGCAGGCAGTAGGGCAACTTCCTAATGCAGGTGGTCACATCAAACAAAGCACACAATTCTCCCAAACCAAAGACACTTGCAAGCACCAGGTGTGTGTGCAGGTCAGAAAACAACAAATAAAAGTACATCTCCTAACAGGGTCAGGTGAAGATTGGGCAGAAGGCAGAAATGCAGAAGAAATCATTGATTGTACTGCTGAACCATGATTATAGGATACATTTAGTAATTTTCCAGTATGTGAACAGTGAGCAGAATCCCTTGGTTATTTCTCCATGTACTGCCTCCCTTATCTCCCTGATCTCCATATACTGCCTCACTTATCTCCTAACCTTGTAGTTAGTGTTAAACTGTAAAGCGGCATTTTTTTAGATGGAATCTGTTGTCTGAGTGCAGTGTATTCTCTCTGAGTTCCTCAAGTTCCTGTTGTCTTGTTATTTTGCAGTCCCCCCTTCTTGCACTTTCACTTTTCTATTAAGGATTGGGGTAATTTTCCTCCCATGGGAGTGTATATGCTGGGGTAATTTAAGTGATGTATTTATCCTTTATCTAGTTGTTGAATCGTTTCACAGGTATGCACAGCCTGGTATCGCTGTGGTTGTGGTTGTAGACTTACCTGGTTTTGTTATGTGGAGTGTGTGACTTCTTGGCTCGTGTGCAGTGTGTGTTTTCTTACTTCCCCTCTTCTTTTTGCTGGCGTTTGAGGTTTTGTCTGTGTCAAGCAGAGTCTGTGAAAAGTAGGGTTAGGTCATGTTAGGAAGAGGAGACTGATGCTGTAAATAAGTCAGGGAGTCGTGTTGTCTAAATTGTCTCCCCAATGTGCTCCTCCAAGTGTATCTCAATTTTTGCATTGTTTGTAGACTCCACACTTTCAATTCTCCCAAGTTGGCCATAATTTTTCCCATGTCTTCTCTGCGTATGTGGTGAGGTAATGTGGCTTCTCTGATGTGTCTGAGTCTCCTGTAGGTTTTGAGGTTCTCTTAATCTGAAGTGTTATCTATAGAAAGTGATGCACTAACTGATGTCAGCCACCATGGATGGATATTATAGACATGAGATATTGGTTTCTTTTTGTGGAGCAGCATGCCTGAGAAGGCCAGGAATGCTTCCACAGTACCATCGTCCCACAAGCCATGCACAGCAATGGGCAGGAGGGCATTCTGATGCTGGGACACTCTCCCCAGGTCATGTCCACTTACCTGGTCCTGTAACATGGTCATGTGGTCAGTTCACAATGGTGTCTGTCTCCTGTGGTTTCTTCTGGTGCCCTGAATGTGTGTCGCTGTCTATAAAATAAAGAGTAAGTGATGTCAGCCTCCAAGGATGGAGACAGCATCAATGTCCCGCAAGCCATGCACAACCATAGGCAGGAGAGCATTCTGGTCCTGGCCAACTCTCCCCAGGTTGTGTCCACTTACCTGCTTCTGTAATGTGATCTGTTCACAGCTGTGTCTGCCTCCTGTAGTTTCTGCTGGTGCCCTGAATGTGTGGGGCTGTCTCTATAAAAGGAAGGAGGGATGTCAGCCGCCAAGAATGGAGACAGTATCAATGAGACAGTGGGGTGTTCATCTGTAATGATCTCGTGGCCAAAGCACCATTGTCCCACAAGCCATGTGTAGGGATGGGCAGGAGGGCATTCTGGTGCTGGGCCACTCTCCCCAGGTCATGTCCACTTACCTGTTCCTGCAACGTGGTCACGGGGTCTGTTCACAGTGGTATCTGTCTCCTGTGGTTTCTGTTGGTGCCCTGAGTGTGTGGCGCTGTCTCTATAAAAGGAAGGAGTGATGTCAGCTGCCAAGGATGGAGACAGTATCAATGAGACAGTGGGTTTTTTGGCTAAGGATCTTGTGGCCACAGCACCATTGTCCCGCAAGCCATGCGCAGGGATGGGCAGGAGGGCATTCTGGTGCTGGGACAGTCTCCCCAGGTCGTGTCCACTTACCTGCTCCTGTAACATGGTCACAGGGTCTCTTCACAGCGCTGCCTGTCTCCTGTGGTTTCTGCTGGTGCCCTGAACGTGTGGAGCTGTTGGTATAAAATAAAGGAGTAGGCGATGTCAGCCACCAAGGATGGAGACAGCATCAATTAGGCAGTGGGGTGTTCAGTTGTAATGATCTTGTGCCCACAGCATTATTGTCCTGCAAGCCATGTACAGTGCTGGGCAGGAGGGCATTCTGGTGCTGGGCCACTCCCCAGGTCGTGTCCACTTACCTTCTCCTGCAACGTGGTCATGGTGTCTGTTCCCAGTGGCCTCAGTCTCCCGTGGGTTTTTCTGGTTTCCTGAATGTGTGGCACTGTGTCTATAAAATAAAGAAGTGATGTTAGCCACCAAGGATGTTTGTTAGGTCCACTTACCTCGTCCTCTTAAGGTGTCTGGTGTGTCTTTTCAAAGTTGTCGCTCTTTCCCGTGTTTTGTGTAGTTCTCTGAATATGAAGTGTTCTCTCTGGAAAGTAAAGAAGTGCTGTTAGTCAGTAATGGTGGATGCAGTGTCTCTGAGGCATAGGGTTTCTTGGTCTAAAGATTTCATGACAACAGGACCATCAATTGGAAAACCAAGCACAGAAGTTTATGAGGGCATTCCTGTACTTGCACATTATCCCCATGTCTAGTCTAATGACCTGGTCCTGTAATGTGCCCTGCATGTCTAGTCACAGTGGTCACAGTCTCCTGTCATGTCTGTGGGTCTTGGAATCTGAAGTGTGCTGTGTGAAAGGTGAAGTAGTAAGTGATGTCAGCTTCGAAGGATGGATGGTGCTTTTATGTGACAGTGGTTTTCTAGGTGTAAAGATGTTGTGTGCTGTGGCCAAATCTCAGAGATCAAAGGGGAAGGGGGAGGTCTGTCCGGTGTTTTCAATTGCCCTGATTGGACAAATCATAAGGAGGTGGCTGTAGAGCACTGTTCCCTCTAAGGTGAATTGTTTTGATATATGGATCACAGGTTTTAGCCGCTGGGTCACACAGTTTTGTCGTAGCTCAGGAAGAATGGTTCCAGAGTGAAGTAAGTAATGCAGTAACAAAATCATTCGCACTCAACTGTAATGGCAGTAGCTGACGAAGTAGGGGTCATGCCCATTGTAGCAGTGAAGACAATGGATGCTAGTTTGGCCACCCAGCTGCATTGTAAGGCAGGGCTTCTTTCTGGCTGCCCTCATTCAAGCAGGCACCATATCCACTGGAGGAGCAGGAGGACTGGTAAGCATCCGGGCTTTCCTTAGTCAGGGTGTCGTTCCATTCCCCATTTTGGATTTCCTTCTTTTTATTCCCCAGTACCTTCTCTTTCTGCCTTCATGCCCCCAGGCTGTTCTTTATTTATTTGTGTTCTCTGTGAAATGGAATAATTGCTGCTTTCATTAAGAGATTAATCTCTGGAGTACTTACAATGAGAAGGAAAGCATTCAGACTGCTTTGAGTGAGCTCCACCTATTTATCAGCTCAAAGGAGAATGTCATCCTGAAAACACTGTATTAGAATTAAGCATTCAGCTGCATCTCACTGTATGTGAGAACACGAGAGTATCATGTTGTTGTTTCCTAACAATGAGGATCAATGGTGGTGTGCATCCATTCATGTTAGAAGCAGCTAGAATTGGCAACTTCATGTTGGGAAAGTGCTGGAGATTTTGGGGTACAGCCTAGAGAGGGTGGGAATAAGGGAGGGAAGAGATTTCAGCAGAGTATAGGTCTGTTAGGTCCACCCAAGAAAGCATCCATTTCCTCTAGGGGAACAGATCTCTGTAGTCTGTGGTCTGGAGATCAGTTGTAATTCCAGGAGAACAGCAGTTCCCACCTGGAGGCTGGCAACTCCAGAAGTCGCTCTGAAGATAGTAAGAGGCAAATGCTATGGGAAGAAATAGTATTGACAGTATCAATCAGTGACAATTCTCAAAAGTACTTACAGGTCACAAAGCTTGATGCACAGAAAGGAAGGGTCTTGTCTTGGTGAAAGTGTATGTAGAAAGCAGGAACTGAACGATCATGAGGTAGCAGCATCTTCCCTAGAAAGGAAAGACTGAAGAGGTTGGAGAGTCTTAGGGTTTTTCTTAAATTAAAAAAAAATGTGAGTGTTATAAAATTGTGATCCAGGATAAAAGGGTTAGTGGCAAATCTCCCTATTCTCCATTTTTTTGGGGGGAGGGGGGAGAGGCCTAGAGGGCTTTTCCCAGCTGGCCGCCTTTCCAGTGGGCTGGAAGAAAGTGGAGGGGGTGAGGGCTTGAGAGCTTCTCCCCTCCACCCATTTTCCTCGTGGTGAGGAAAAGATGGGAGGGGCCTGCAGAGCTTCTCCCCACTGCCCGGGTCTCCTGGGGGGAGAAGGTGGAGGGGGGGCGAGGCCTGCAGCACTTCTCCCCATGGCCCTGGTCTTCTGGTCGTCAGGAGAGGGTGGAGGGGGGGCAAGTCCTGCAGTGCTTCTCTCTGCCGCCCGGGTATCCAGGCAGTGGAGAGAAGGTGGCAGGGGTCTGCAAGGCTTCTCTTCGCAGCCTGGGTCCCCAAGGGGTGAAGAGAAGGTGGGGGAACTGCAGGGCTTCTCTCCGTCACCCAGGTCCCCAGGGGGTGAAGAAAAGGTGGAGGGGGTCTGCAGCACTTCTCTCCTGGGTCTACAGGCAATGGAGAGAAGGTGGGGAGGGTGACCTTCAGGGCTTCTCTCTGCCACCCGCGTCTCCAGGCGGTGAAGAGAAGGTGGCAGGGGTCTGCAAGGCTTTACTCTGCCACCCGGGTCTCCAGGTGATGAAGTGAAGGTGGCAGGGGGTCTGCAGCGCTTCTCTCTTCTGCCTGGATCTACGGGTGGTGGAGAGAAAGTGGGGGGGCGGCCTACAGGGCTTCTCTCCACCGCCCGGGTCTATAGGCGATGAAGAGAAGAGGGGGTGGCCTGCAGAGCTTTTCTCTGCCACCCGGGTCACCAGGCTGTTAGGAGATGTACTTTGAAAATGCTTTTATTTGTTATTTTCTGACCTGTACACACACCTGAATGGTGTTTGCAAGTGTCTTTGGTTTGGGAGAACTGTGTGCTTTGTTTGATGTGACCACCTGCACTAGAAAGCTGCTTGCAGACTGCACTTTCATGCTAATGAAATCACAGACACACACATATGCATACATCTACCCAACATGCATTGGGAACAAGAAAGCATCTCCATTATGGTCTGCTAGAAGGATGACAAAAACAACAACCTGTCTACCATTGAGGAATCTGAATTCCACACGTAACCCACAAGATGCTTGGCACTTTGCATGTGTTAAGACTGTTTCCTGTTTGTGACTTGGACCAAGCCAGAGTCATCTGCATTCTTAAGGTTTCCATGACAACCCATCTTTGCACCTTGGACCAAAAGGTTCCCCTTAGTAAAGGTGTAGATTTTCAATATTGCCCCACCTTAGTAGGAGGGTACCCCACATCCTATAGCCAATGGTATAGGGATGGGACGGACTGAGAGACCCCAAAGCCAGCCCCCAATACTAGCTGATAAAAGCAAGGTTCACCTTTTGTTAAGGGCTTCTCCTGCCTTGGCCCTCCCCTCCCCCTGTACCTACCTAAACTCTATTGTGCATCCTTGGAGTCGTGACCAAGGAGCCCTTCATATGTGTTGGCTGGTCCCAACTGCGTGAAGTTAGAGTTTTCCTTAGTAAGAATCCTATCCTTATATTTTTCACTGTGGAAGGTCGAGCTTCAGGATCAGGTAAGTATTACGTGAATCTCCCTCTCCTAAATACTTCTAGTTTAAAACCCCATATTGTTTTCCATTGCTACTGTATCTAAAGGAACTTGTGTGTATGTGTGAGTGCATCAGTATTGTTTGCCTGTGAAACAAAGATATTATTCAGTAAAGAGAATATTTGATTTTACTATAGAAACCTTGTCCAGCGTTCTCTTTTGGGAAACTGGGTCTCTGGGCGAAACCACTTTCTCTGTATACATAGACCAGAACTCAATATAAGTTTAGACTGATTAATGCGTAAATAAGCATTTTGGCTAACAAGGCGGTGAAGAGAAGATGGTGGGGGTCTGCAGCACTTCTCTCTGCCACCTGGGTCTATGGGCGGTGGAAAGAAGGTGGGGGGACAGCCTGCAGGGCTTCTCTCTGCTGCCCGGGTCTCCAGGTGGTGAAGAGAAGATGGTGGGGGTCTGCAGCACTTCTCTCTGCCACCTGGGTCTACGGGTGGTGGAAAGAAGGTAGGGGGTACAGGCTGCATGGCTTCTCTCTGCCGCCCGGGTCTCCAGGCGGTGAAGAGAAGGTGGGGGGAGCAGCCCGGGTCTACGGGCAGTGGAGAGAAGGTGGGGGGGTTGCAAGGCTTCTCTCCACTGCCCGGGTCTACGGGTAGTGGAGAGAAGGTGGGGGAGCAGTCTGCAGGGCTTCTCTCTGCCGCCCAGGTCTCCAGGTGGTGAAGAGAAGGTGGGGGGGCCTGCACAGCTTCTCTCCACTGCCTGGGTCTCCAGGTGGTGGAGAGAAGGTGGGGGGGCAGTCTGCAAGGCTTCTCTCCACCGCACGGATCAACGGGCAGTGGAGAGAAGGTGGGGGGTCTGCAATGCTTCTCTCCGCCACCTGGGTCTACAGTCAGCAGAGAGAAGGTGGGGGAGCAGCCTGCAGGGCTTCTCTCTGCCACCCGGGTCTCCAGGCGGTGAAGAGAAGGTGGCAAGGGGGTCTGCAGTGCTTCTCTCCGCCGCCCGGGTCTACGGGCAGTGGAGAGAAGGTGCGAGGGGTTTGCAAGGCTTCTCTCTGCCTCCCAGGTCTACAGGCAGTGGAAAGAAGGGGGGGCCTGCAGCGCTTCTCTCTGCCGCACGGGTGTATGGGTGGTGGAGAGAAGGTGGAGGGGCGGCCCCGGTAGGTGGTCTGTGGGCCTCCTCTCAACCATCCAGGCCTCTGAGAGAAGGTGGGGAGGGTGATCTGTGGGCTTTCTCTCGGCCGTCCGGGCCTCCAGGCGGTGAAGAGAAGGCGGGGGGGTCTGCGGGCCTTCTCTCAGCCATCCCGGTCTCTGAGAGAAGGCAGGTGGGGTGATCTGTGGGCCTTCTCTCAGCCCTCTGGGCCTCCAGGCAGTGTAGAGAAGGTGGGGGGATCTGCGGGCCTTCTCTCAGCTGTCCGGGCCTCCAAGAGAAGGCGAGTGGGTGATCTGCGGGCCTTCTCTTGGCTGTCCGGGCCTCCGAGAGAAGGTGGGGAGGATGGTTTGTGGGCGTTTTCTTGGCCGCCCGGGCCTCTGAGCAGCCGAGAGAAGGCGGGGAGGGTGGTTTGCAGGACTTCTCTCGGCCACCTGGAGGCCCTGGTGGTGAAGAGAAGGCGGGAGCTGGTCTGCGGGTCTTCTCTTGGCTGCCCAGGTCTCCGGGCACTTGGGAGAAGGTGGCGGGGAGGGGGTGAGGCCTGGTGCCTCTCTCACCACTGCCTGAGTCTGGAGCGGGGAGCCTTGCAGGGTTCGAAGGTGGGGGTGAGGCGTTCACCTCCCAGTCCCCTCCGAAGCCAGCTGCGGGGTTTGAAAGAGAGTAGGGTCAGCAGCCAAATGGCAGGTCTCCTCAGGGATCTTCCCCTTCGCTCAACTGTCTGAGGGATTGCTGACTTTGTGGGCCTGTGGGTGGGACCCAGGCACAGCCTGTGATAGAAATTTCATGCCGCCAACCTATTTTGGCATGCATGGAATGTTGTGTATCCAAAATGTAATTATTTAAAGAACAGGATATGGCTAAGATTGGAACATAAGGTCATGGATCTGTTTGGGTCTGGTTAAACATTTGAAAAACTTTTGCTGGGAAGATGGTTGGAAAGTTCAGCTGTTGTTGGTATCCTCTGAACTAACTAAAAGAAGGAAATTGTGATAGGTAATTACTGTAGAATTACAATGTAAGTCTGAGAATTTTTATTTTGTGGGTTGAAATGTAGGTGGATGTATTATGAAAACTATGAGAAATATGCATTGATGTAAAATGGGATAGACATATAAGATATGAAGAAATATTCTTAGGTTAATTTTGTGTGTTGCAATGATGCCGTAAATGCAATCTTGGGGTATTTGTTGGTTTGTTTATTTGTTTTGTTTTGTCTTCAAAAATCAATAAAGAAATTATTAATTTAAAAAAACCCAATATCTTCCTCTTTCCTCTCTCTTCTCTCTTCCTTAAAATTTATTTCTGTCTTATAGCTTGATTAAGGGTCCAACTGTTAGTCTTCTTACAAATCCTTAAATTTCACTTTAAGTGCTTTGGTCCATTTTCTTCAAAAAACAAATATATTTATAATCCACAGAGAGTCCTTCATAGGCCAAAAGAACACAGGGAGTAATCCATAATAGTGTGATAAGAAAAACAAAATCCACAAATGGCCAAACAATCCACAATATTCCAATAGAGAGAACAAAACCCAAGAGAAGACAAATAATAGTTATGCAAGCAAAGTTTATATTCCAAGCTGGGGTCTTCACAGAGGGAGTAACTTTTGCACCACAGTTAAAAGACCATTCCAAAGATTCAACAATCCAAAGGAAGAAAAGAGAAAGAAGCCAAGGGCATTCCAAAATAAAAACTTATATGCCAAGCTGGAATTTTCCAGTGTATATAACTTTTAATCCAGTTTATAACTCCAAAAATCAAAAATGGAAGTAGTTCTTATTTTTAACAGAATGTCTTATCAAGAAGGAAAAATATAAAATGAAAAATACCTTTATTCTCTATTTATGTGCCACTGCAATTATTCCAAAGAAAAGAAAAGAAAAGAAAAGAAAAGAAAAGAAAAGAAAAGAAAAGAAAAGAAAAGAAAAGAAAAGAAAAGGCACCTAATATATCAGGCAAAAAAACAGCAGAAGTTCAACTTAATTATAATGTTCCACACTTCCCAAAAGTGTGCAAAAGGAAGAAAACCAAAATTATCCAAAGTAAATAGAAAGCAATACCATGTATCCTGTCCATCACCAGCTCCAGCTGAGCCCAGCACTTTCTAGGTGTGAGCCAACGCATGACTATTGGAGATTTAAATGGTGGTGAGAAAGAGATGGTTTCCCCTCTCCTTGCGTTAAGGATAGATAGACAAAGAAACGGAAAAGAACAATAAAAATTCCTATCTTTGTGCCTCTGAGCTCAGGAAATTACCCTAATGAGCCAGTCAGAAGGAAGCTTTTGGAACACCTAACTGAGAACTACAATTCCCAGGGCAACTACTCTTAAAGATACACAGCATTCTTACTAAACTACTATTACCTACAGTTAATGCTGACTGGTTGGCATGATCTTCTGGGTCAAAGCCTGCCAACACTTGCATACTATTGGATGCAATTTTATGCAACTTAAAGTTTTCAGCAGCAAACATCTTCTGCATCCTTTTTAACAAGTCTATGGCTTCCTCTGGAGTGGGTACAGACTTCAGCCCATCGTTGACATAGAAGTCTCATTCCATAAATCGCCTAGCATCTAGGTCATACTTCTCTTCTCCTATACATGCGGTTTGGTGCAACCCATAGTTGGCGATCATGGGAGATGAGTCATTCCCAAAGACATGCACCCTCATGTGGTAGTCAGTGACTTGCTGGTTATGTTGTTCATCGCTGAACCACAAGAATTGCAAGTAGTTGCGGTGGTCTTCTCTGACGAGGAAGGAGTAAAATATCTGCTGGATGTCAACCATGACAGCTATGGCTTCCTTCCTGAAGCAAATGAGCATGCCAAGTAGGCTGTTAGTCAAGTCTGGCCCTGTGAGGAGGACCTTGTTCAGTGAAAGGCCTTGGAACTGTGCACTGGCATCGAAGACTACTTGAATCTGACCTGGCTTCTGTGGATGGTAGACTCCAAAGAATGGGAGATTCCAATATTCCTTATCTTCTTTCAGAGGAGGCGTGAGTTCTGCATGCTTGTTCTGAAGCATTTTGTTCATGAATTCCACAAAATGTACCTTCATCTCAGGCTTCCTTTCTAGACTCTTGTGCAAGGTGCTGAGTCAAGACAAGGCCTGTTTGCAATTGTTGGGTAAAAGCTGCCTAGGCACATGGAAAGGAAGCGGAGCCACCCAACCTCCAGATCCTTCTTGCCTGAATCCCTTGTCCATCAGCTGCAGGAACTGCTTGTCCTCCATAGATGGAGCGGGTTCATTGTCATCCTTTGTTGTCTGGAACACTGTAGTTCCCAAGACAGAGTCCTTTTCAATCAGTGTGAAGTCTTCTGGACATGGCTTCAAGTGGGATGGTCACCCATTGTCTAGGATGGTTGTGGCAAAGACACTCATCTGAATTGGCATCTGCAGGCGATCAATACACACATTCCCCATGATGACCCATCCCAGCTCTAGTCTCTGGGCATGCGGTGTGCCAGGAGGTCCTCTGAGCAGATCGAGGCCGGCTAATAGGTCGGGAACATCTGTTCCCAACAGGAGCAGGATTTCTGCATTCAGATCCAGGATGAGAAGTTGGCTTGCAATAGGTGCTAAACGAGGATGTTGGATCACAACATCTGGCATGGAAATCTGATAATGGTCATCTGGTAGAGCATCGCATTCCAACAATAATGGCATGGGGAACTAGGCTTTGCCATTGAGTGATTCAATCTGGAACCCAACGGCTCTCCTCCCCACCATGCACTGGACACCAGCACACAACCTCAGAGTATATTGAACTTCCTCACCCTGTAGACTGAAGAGCTTGAGATGCAGAAGGAAATGCAAGCATTGGTGCAAGCAACCATCCTCAATACTATTACAGATGTAGCTGAGCCCATCAAAGTTGCTATGGAAGAAATTATGAACTCGGTTCCTCAGGTGATTGAGCCTATCAAAGGGGCCATCCAAGAAATTAAGTGCATGATCCCTCAAGTGGTTGAGCCTAGAATGCCATAAGGGACATTACCACTCAATTTGCACAAAGCCTACAAACTCTACAGAAGCAGATAGCAGAAAATACAGTCTTAAATACAGCAGTGGAGAACATGGAAGGAAGAGCTAAAGAAATGGAAAGGAAAACTCAAGAGAATGAAGAGAAACAAAACACCTTAGAAGAGGATGTTATGAGATTGCAAGTGGAAAGAGCAGCCTTTATTTTGAGATTTTCAGAATGTTCCGGAAGAAAAGGATGAAGATCTACCTATTAAGATCGCAAACCTATTAGCCGACCATTTGCAGATGGAAGATGTGAGTAAGGTGGAACAAAAGATAGATACGGCTTTCAGAATGAACTCAGCTTATGCAAGACGATTTAAGCTCCCAAGAGAAGTTCAAATACGATTCCATAAGAGAGTGGGGAGAGATAAAATATTGAGAGAAGTGAACATGTCTCCCTTGAAGATGAATGAAGTGGAGATAAATTTTTTGAAAGAAATTCCATGGAGAGTCCGCAAAAAAGGGAAGGAATATGTACAGGTTTTGTTCCCCTAAGAGCCCCAGTCCAGGAGATAAGAGAGGCACAATTCCTGATACTCTGCCAGCATGTGCAGGATCTCACTTCTCTCCCATGCCCCTCCAGGAATGAGAGATACCAAAGACCCACATGCTTCAGGAACACTTAAATCAGTAATCTGCCACCAGGACCTCCTTTGAAAATTCCCAACTCAGACAGGAGAAGAGGTCCCACCTCCAGCCCGGTTTCTGGGAATTAACAACTCATCAGCTCTGGGCCAGAGCTGCAGATAATGAATTAACTCACAGTGGTAGCTACATTAGCTGAGTAGCCCCTGGACACAGAATCTAGGCTTAGACCCCAGTTGCAATACAGGACTCAAATTCAGATAATATTAATCTACATATTAGCTTTATTTAGCAAAGCATGCATACAATCAGACTTGCAAAGATTAGAGAGCAATGAACAAGGCCTATAGCTTATCCAGCTCTGACTACACATACGAGTATTTCATAGTTACCAGTCATTCAATGGGCGTTATGGAACCAGGGAATCTTCAGGATGAAAAACATGTTTGCTGTGAGCAATTAAGTCCAGCTTCACTGCCCACTAGTAAAATTCCATGTTGCAGGTTTGTAATCCAAAAGGGAACTAACTCTCAGAAAGGGGCCCTCCTTCCAAGAGAACTATGTCCCTTTTCCCATAGGGTGAGCACAATCCCCTCCTACACCTGTCATAACTGAATATGGCCATTTACCCAATCACGACAGGATGGACAGGCGTGTCTAACTATGTAGGTGCAGCCATTGTTGACACCACTAAAAGCACATCTGCTTGAGCTTTGAGGTGTAAATGCCTTGGGACATCTGTGTCCTCAGCTTGGGAAGACGTCTCAATGTCTGGTTTCCCCCTCAAAGGTGCCAAAGTGGCTTTTGAAATAGATATCCAGGTTTGGCATCTGACATGCCATCTGTGCAGGTGACAAAAGTCACAGGGATATGTCAGTGGCCAGACCATTTGGGCCTAGCAGGAATGAACCAGGAAAGTCTTTTCCTATACAGAATATTTAGAGTTGACGACACTGTTGAGGAGTAACGATATAAGTTACAGATGGATTTTATCCGAAGGAGTGTTTTTTATCTATGGAGATAAAAGATTTAGAATAACTTCAGTTTTCAAGGCAATGGACTTTCTGAGGACATATGGGGAAGAGATGTCAGAAGACCAAGAAGATGAAAGGGAAGAAGGAGAAGTGGAAAAAGAAGATAGAGGAGAAGTTCAAGGGGTGACGGCACTACCTACATCGATTTCAAAACCTCCAAGACAGAAAAGGAGATTCAGATTTAGATCTCCAATTGACACGAGACAATGGACAAAAGAAAAACGGCAACAACAGAACCAAAAACAGGATGAATAGAAATAAAATAAAGTTTATATCAGTTAACGTAAATGGATTAAACGGACCACAAAAACGGAGAAGAATATTCCATCAGCTCAAAAAACAACATGCAGATGTCATTTGTATCCAAGAAACACATATAAGAAAAGGAGATAAAAAGCATCTAAATGTTAAAGGATTAGGAAAACTCTTTGCAGCTCCAGACAAAGGGAAAAAGAAAAGAGGAGTAGCTACATATGTTAAAGAACATCTACAACCGGAATTAATATTTGCTTCACTGGATAGAAGGATCTTGATGGTTGTCATTCAGAGACAAACTAAAAGGACAATTATTGTTAACATCTACGCTCCAAACCAAAATCAAGAGAAATTCTACAGAAAACTTCAAAGACTTATTTTGAAGCAAGAATTCCAAGAGTTGTGTTTAATCGGAGATTATAATGCGGTTTTTGACAAGAAGGAGGATAGAAAAGCTAATATTTTTGAGGGGAAAACAGGAGGCAACGTGTTCCCAGAAGTATTGTGCCAGATAATAGAAGAATGGCAACTGATGGATGTATGGAGGGTAAGGAATCCGAAAAAGCAGCAATATACATTTTTCTCGGCTAGACACGATTCGTGGTCAAGATTACATATGTGCTGGATCTCAACCACAATGATCAAAGACCTCTTGGAAGTGGAAATGGAAGCAGGAACCTATGTGGATCACAACACAGTTACATTGGAGTTACAAGGAACGAGACCCAGAAGTAGATGGACCTTAAATTTATCAATACTGAAGGAGAGAGAAATAGTAAAATGTCTGCAGAAGGAGTTTCATTTTTTCTTTAAAGAAAATATTCAACCGGATATGTCTTTAAGAACCGTTTGGGACACATTTAAAGCATGTGCCAGAGGACACTTGATAAAAGAAGCGGCCTGTGTAAGCAAGAAGAGAAATAAACATTATATAAATCTGAAAAAGGAAATTCAAGAACAAGAGAAGAAGATAATGGAGAAGGTAATGGAATCTGATAGGTGGAGTAAGATTAAACTATTGCTGCATAAAATGAACTGTCTGTTATCATATGAACTAGCTAAGAAACTGGTACTTGCTAAACAGAACTTTTTTGAGAATGCTAATAAACCAACAAGGTGGTTAGCCTATCAAGTCAGACAACAAAAAGAAAAAACATATATAACAACTTTAAGAAAGAAGAGTGGTGAAGAAGTGAATAAGATTCAAGAACTAAAGGCTATTGTGGAGACCTTTTATAAAGATTTATATAGAAGGAATGATACAAGGCCGGAAGAAGTAGTCGAATACTTGGAAAAGCAGCAAATTCAAAAATTTACTGAAGAACAACGAAAGATACTTAATCAGCCAATTACGATGATGGAAATGGTAGAAGCCCTAAAAAGACAGAATAAGGGTAAAGCACTGAGCCCAGACGGATTGCCAATAGAGTTTTATGTGACTGTTGAAGAACAGCTCCTTCCGCAATTGAAAGAAGTATGTAAGAGAATTATAGAGGGAGAAGAGATTCTGGAGTCATGGCGGGAAGCAACAATATCATTAATATATAAATGATATATAAATGAGAGCCAGTTTGGTGTAGTGGTTAAGTGTGCAGACTCTTATCTGGGAGAACCGGGTTTGATTCCCCACTCCTCCACTTGCACCTGCTGATGTGACCTTGGGTCAGTCACAAGCTCTGGTGCAGCTGTTCTCTCAAGGACAGTTTGTGTTAGAGTTCTCTCAGCCCCACCTACCTCACAGGGTGTCTGTTGTGGGGAGGGGAAGGGAAAGGAGTTTGTAAGCCGCTCTGAGACGCCTTTGGGCAGTGAAGGGCAGGGTATAAATCCAAACTCCTCTTCTTCTTCTAAACCAAAGATGGACGAAAAAGAAATCAAGAATTATAGGCCAATTTCATTATTAAATGCTGATTATAAGATGTTTGCTTCGATTATTGTGGAAAGATTAAAGAGTATACTGGCTAATACTATTAATAAGGACCAAGCAGGCTTTTTGCCTAAAAGACAAATTAAAAATAATTTGAGATGTATCCTGGATGTAATAGAATACTATGAAGCGCACCCAGAAAAAGAAATGGCCCTTTTTTTTAAGTTTATTTTGAATTTTCAAGATCATCTTACATTCCAACAAGACAACGTTTTTACATGGTACAGTCTTTTACATATTACTACATCTATACATTCAACCGGTTCTCTATCCAATTATATACCTTTTCCCACCTATTCGTATGTACCTTCTCACATTTATTTTGAAGCTTCAAACTTAAGTCATCCATTTGTGCTAACTCTAACAATTTACATATTAAATCTTCTTCTGAGGGTATTGAATCTAATTTCCAATTTTTAGCCAGGAGCAGTCAAGCAGCTGTTAATACATACACCAGAATATATGTTTCTTGTTGGTTATATCCATCCGGGATCATATTTAGCATATATACTTCGGGTATTAATGCCAAGTTTTTTTTCCAGCATTTCCTGGATCAACCTACGCACCATTTTCCAATACCCTTGAATTTTCCCACACTTCCACCACATGTGGTAAAAGGTCCCCACATTCGCCTTACACTTCCAGCTTAGGCTGGAATAACCAGAATAACATTTAGCTAGTCTATCGGGAGACCAATACCACCTATAAAATACTTTGTATACATTCTCCTTGTATGCAACCGTTCTCATATATTTAATCGATTTCCAACATCTTTCCCATTGTCTATATTCGATATTTTTTCCCAGATCTTTCATCCATGAAATCATCATAGTTTTAATCATTTCATCTTGCACAAAGTCATCCAACAAGAACCTATATAACTTCTGAATTAGTTTGTCATTTGAAGACAACCAGATCTTGTCTAATTCATTGTTTTGGTCTTCAAAACCCCTTAGTATGTCTTTTTTAAATCTATCTCTTAACATAATCTGCTCCCACCAAGTTAAATTGTTTTCACACGTCAATTTCTCTTCTGCTTTTAACTTATTATTTCCACTTAACAAGGTTTTATAACATTCCCTTTTACTCATTGTTAATAGGGCTGGAGCAATGAACGCTTCCAATGGGGAGACCCATCTCATTATTTTCTTGTAAATTCTCTTTTATATTTTCCCATACTTTATTCAATGCTCCTCTTAACAGATGTCTTTCAAAATTGGAATGTACTTTATCTTTGTCGTACCAGATATATGCGTGCCAACCCATGTACAAATCATGTCCCTCCAATGCCAAAATCCTGACATTCTCCAAAGTAAGCCATTCTTTTACCCAGACTAAGGCGGCCGCTTGATAGTATATATACCAATAGGGAGCGTTCATTCCTCCCCTCTCTTGTCTATCTTGCATTACCTTCCACTTTATCCTGGCTCTTTTATGCTGCCATATAAATTGTCATGATTTTATCAAGTTCTTCAAAAAAATTCTGGTTTTTTAAAACCGGTATTGTTTGAGCTAGAAACAAAAACCTCGGTAATATATTCATTTTAACCAGTGCAATTCTGCCCAATAAAGATAAAGGGATATTTTTCCATTTAGATAGGTCTGTTATAATTTCATCCAATAATTTATAATAATTTTCTTCTATTAGGGAGCTACACTTATTCGATAGATTAATTCCTAGATATTTCACTTTCCTAACTATTTCCATTGAAGTTAGTTCCTGTATTGCTACTACTGTCCTCGGCAAGCAATTTTGGGGCATTATTTTAGATTTTTTATAATTTATCTTGAGACCTGCCACTTGCCCATATTGTTTAATAGTCTCCATTAAATATACTATTGATGTTTCCGGATTCTCCAAAATAAATACCTGGTCATCAGTGAATGCCAGTAACTTGTACTCTTGCCCTTTAATCCTTAAACCTTATATTTGTTTGTTTCCCCTTATAGCATCATTTAAAGATTCTAGTGTGAAGATAAACAGTAGTGGTGAGATCAGACATCCTTGTCTCGCTCCCTTTTGAATTTCTATATTATTTGTTGTATCTCCATTAACTATTACTTTTGCATATTGTGTTTTATAAATAGCTTTAACCATAGTAAGAAAATATAATCCACAATCCATTCTACTTAACTTTTGCAAAACAAAGTTCCACGATAAGTTGTCAAACGCCTTTTCCGCGTCTAGGAACATTAACATGAGTTCTTTATCCGGATGTTCTTCATAATACTCTAGTACATCTATAATTGTTCTCATATTGTTCCTCATCTGCCTCTTAGGAAGGAATCCCAACTGATCTTGATGAATCTCGTGAGATAATACTTTCCTAAGTCTACTTGCCAAAATGCCAGCGAAAATTTTGTAGTCAGCGTTTAACAGCAATATTGGTCTATAATTTTTAATATCAGTCTGATCCGATTTGGGTTTAGGAATTAATGCAATTAATGCATGATTCCAAGATTCAAGACTCTTCCCCAATTGGCCTATTCTCTGTATTACTTCTTTAAATGGAATGGATATCTGTTCCTCAAAAATTTGATAAAATTCTGCAGGGATACCGTCTGGACCCAGTGTTTTCTTTCTTTTCTGACTTTTAATTTCTTCTGATAGCTCACACATTGTGATTGGTTCATTTAGAATTTTCCTATGTTGTTCATTAAACACTTTCTTATTATTTTCCAAGTATTCTATTATTAAGTCCTCTTTTTGAATATCTTTTTGATATAGGTTTTTATAAAAAATTTCAACTATGTCTTTCAATTCTTGCACATTAAATTTTTCCTCATTTTTCTCGTTCTTCAATTTAACTATCATCCGCTTTTCCCTTTCTTTTCTTACCTTATATGCAAGCCATCTATTCGGTTTGTTTAAGTTTTCAAAATAATACTGCTTGGTATACTCAATTTTTCTTTCTATCTCATGATTCAACATTAAATTCATCCTATGGTGTAATAGCTTTAGTTTAACTTGTGCTGTCATTACATCCCCTCCTTTCTTCACGATAACTTCTTGTTTACTAATTAAGTTAACTAATTGCTCATAGTTCATCTTCGCTTGTCTGTTTTTCCATGCTGTTTGATTTATAAAACAGCCTCTCATATATGCCTTAAAAGCATCCCATAATATTTCCATCGAGGTTTGTGACTTATTAACCCGAAAAAACTCTAAGATTTCTTTTTTACATTTTTGCACAAATTTTGGATCTCTGAGCAATCCCAAATTCATGCAATATCTATTTTTCTTGAATCCTACTTTTAACGTTATGAAGATTGGGTTGTGGTCACCAAAAGTATTTGGCAATATTTCACATTCTAACAGGTCTCTTGTCATGCCACTAGACATCCAAATCATGTCACTCCTTGACCATGTGTTATGACGAGCCGAATAATAAGTATAGTCGCGTGTTTGTGGGTTTCTAACTCTCCATGCATCAATTAAATGATACTCTTCCACTATTTGCCAAAAAGCGTTTGATAGTACATTACCTTTTTCCCGTCCTTTTCTACTTTTCTGTCTATCCAGACTCGAGTCAAGTATTGAATTATAATCTCCCATAATGCAGACATTACTTTCTATTAGTCTTAAAACTGTTTGTAATTCCTGGAAGAAATTTTTTTGATTTTGATTGGGTGCATATATATTGACTAGTAACAGCTTTTCCCCATTCCTAACTATTGTTATTGCTACTATTCTGCCATCTTCTGAACTATATATAAGTTCCGGGTTTAGTATTTCTTTTACATATATCACTACCCCTCATTTTTTCTCATCTGCTGAAGCTATAAACTCTTTACCTATTTTTTTTTGTTCTAAGTACTTCACATCATTTTTCCTAATATGAGTTTCCTGTAAACAGACAATATCTGCTTTAATTTTTTGTATTTGGTGGAATGTCTTTCTTCTTTTTTGTGGGCTATTTAAAACATTTATATTTATTGAGACAATTTTTAATTTTTTTAGAGAGGTCATCTTTGTTATTTAGTGTCTTTTCCCTCTATTTTTGTATTTAAATCTAGTCAAATATTGATAAGTTGTTTTACTCAGTTTGGATTTCTTCTTTTTGGAAGTGTTCTTGTTCCCTTTACTTATATCTTGTTCACTGTTTTCTTCTTCCACTTCCTCCTCTTCCTTTTCTTCAGTTTCTTCCTCCTTCTCTCCTTCTTACACTTCGGCTTCTTCCTTTTGGAGACCTAGGTCTTCACCAAATTTTTCTAAGAAGTATTCGGCCTTAAAGATTGAGTCAATTCTGAGCCTTTGTCCATTAAATGTAAAGAGCACTCCCTCCGGTATTAACCATCTGAACATAATTCTGTTGTTTTTCTGAAGGTTAGTTAATGTTACATACAACATCCTTCTTTCCCTCACTCTCCAAGGTACCTCTTTTAATAATGTTATCTCTTCTCTTTGTATACTCACTTTCTTTTCATTTGCTGCTCTTAAGACTCTATCTCTTAACTCTCTTCTATAAAACTTAATGTGCACTTCCCGTGGTTTTCTATTTTTCCTAGTGTAAGCCGAATTTCTTCTATAGACAGATTCAATTCCAGATTCTAGTTCCTTCTCTGAACACATTTTCAGTTGTTCCCCAAAGTTGTGCACAATTTCCTCCTTAAGGTTTATTTCAATATTTCCTGGGATATTCTGGCACATTATAATTAGTGCAGCCTTGTCCATTTCTAAGTTTACAAGTGTTTCCTCTGTTTTTTCAGTCTTGCTCTTGGCTTCCTGCATATCCAAATCCAGGTCCCGTACTTTACCTCTTAATTTCCCCTGATTATTTGAGATTTTTATGATTTCTTGTTTATTGTCCTGTATTTGCCTTTTTAATTCCTCAGTTTCATTTTTAATTTGAGCCGTTAGTTCCTCCATTTGTAACCTAATGGGCTCTATTTCCTTTTTTATTAGAGCAGGTAAGGTATTCTCCACTGTGGTTTTAACAGCATGGGACACTGCCTGTGTCATGCTCTCTTGTATCATTTTATTCAAATCCTTCATTGAAATCTGCTGAGTATTCATGTGTGTTATTTTAAGGTGCCCTAATCCTGTTTGTCCTGGTGAGGATATCAATGGTTTTCTACTACCACTACCTCCTGAGGCCATCCAATCTAAAAAAAAAAAATCAAAGAGGAAACACCAATTCCGCCTATCTGTAATTACAAATTAGATTATTCTAGGCATTCTCCCCTTTTTATTGTTTGTTTATTATTATTATTATTATTATTATTATTATTATTATTATTATTATTATTATTATTATTATTATTATTATTATTATTATTATTATTATTATTATTATTATTATTATTATTATTATTATTATTTGTTATTATTATTATTTTGTTTCAGTTTTATCCCCTCATTTATAATTTCATTTAAAGTTGAATTATGTTACTTTACCTATTTGCTTATTGGTTTGTTCACTTAATTATTTTTCTTAACCTTGTTTTCCCTTATTCTGATGTAACTACCTTAAATTTACTCTATTATACAACATTCTATTTTTATTTTTTTTCTTTAAATTTACTTGTTTCTTATGCAGTGTTCTATTCTTTTTTCTTAAATTTACTTGTTTCTTACTTCTGTGCTAATATCTACCACCTCAAGTCCTAGTCACCCTCTTCTCTTTTAACTCTCTCCCCTCCACCTATAATGTCAATAATAGATCTCTCTGTAGCCAGTCTATAATCTGTCTCTCATCCTTCGTCCTACCGCATTCCACTGCTTCACTCAACATCTTCACTCTGACCGCCAATGTTCTCGCCTCTCCTCTCCTCTTTTGCCTCCACCCTTCTCTTCATGTCATGCAGGCTGCCATCACTGTCTCTTCACTCCTGCCTTTGACCCTCTCTCCTCAGATCTTCTGGCACAGCTCTCCTTTCTGCTCCGTCCCACCTCCTACACGTCACTTCTCACAGCATTCTCACCGCCTCAGCTGCAGGCAAACTTTCCTTTTAAAGGGGTATGTCTTGACATATAAAAGAGAAAGAAAAAAAAGAAAGAAAAAAACGTTTGCAGTATCAGTTGTCTTTCCTTTTCCTCTCCTCTCCTAAGTTTCTCTCTGGCTGTTATTGTAACATTAAACACTAAACTATAATGCACTGCGCCTCCCTTTTTCTAGCCGCTGTTCCTGTCTCTTGCACTGGTATTATTCTTAGAGCCTTTCCTTTTTGGCCATTATCTCCTTTCCCTCCTACTCCCCCCTGCTCCCTGCTTCCTGTTTTAGAATTTTAAAGAATTTTTAAGGTACTTAGCTTTTCTTCCCCCATCAGTTGTGTGTTCCACTTGTTCCAATTATCGTCTTCTCTTTTCTGACTCTATTCCTCCCCGCAGCTCTTCTTATGCTTGGCGTGGCTTGGCGCCATAGCTCCCGTCTTTAATATACTTAGCTCTCCTGCTTCGGGACAGCTAACCGAGACAGGGGGGTCGCCACCGCACCTGCCCCAGGTTAGAGACTCCCCTGCCAATTCCTTCCCACCAGAAGGTATATGAGGCGATTAAAAAAAAGCCTAGGAGAGTCAGAGGGCAGCGGAGCAGCCAAATTCTGCTCCCTCTGTTGATGAGCCTGGATCTGGAGAAAAAGGAATGGCCCTGATCTTTGTAGATGCAGGGAAGGCATTTGATAATCAGAATTGGAGCTTTGTACTGGAGACATTGAGGATGGCGGAGGTGGGAATGGAATTTATTCAGATGTTGCAGGCGATATACATAAAGCAAACTGCCTCAGTGATGATTAACGGTGATAGAACTGAAAACTTTGAAATCCAAAAGGATACAAGACAAGGTTGTCCTTTGTCACCATTGTTGTATATCTCTGCATTGGAGATACTTAATGAAGCAATACGGCATAATGAGAAAATAAGAGGGCTGAAGGTGCAAGGGGAGGAATTTAAGCTTCTCACATTTGCTGATGATTTAGTTTTTATATTAGAGGATCCTCTTCCCTCAATCCCTGAATTAAAGAAGAATTTAAGGGAATATGGTCAGATGGCGGGACTAAGAGTTAATATTAACAAAGATTTTGACTAAGAATATGAAAGCAGAACAAAAAGATACTTTACAAAGAGAGTCAGGTTATCAAATGTGCAACAAAGTGAAATACTTGGGAATCAATTTAACTAATAAATGTAGTGCGTTACAGGAAAATAATTACAGGGAGTTATTAAAAGCAACAAAACAAGATTTAGACAGATGGAAAAACCTGCAACTCTTGTTGATGGGGCAAATAGCCCTGGTTAAAATGAATATTTTACCGAGGTGGATATTTCTTTTTCAGACAATTCCAATATTGCAAAATTTTTCAACTTTTAAAGAATTGGATCAGCTAATAACAAAGTTTATTTGGCTGGGAAAAAAACTAGAATTAGATTGAAGGCCCTGCAAGATTCAAAGGAAAGAGGAAGTTTTGGGCTGCCTAACTGGAAATTATATTATAGGGCTGCAGGATATAGAAGGATATTAAAACTAGAAGGTCACGATCTGCAATTGGGTTGGCATGCATTTCTGTGGTATCAAAAAGAGTCAGTGCATAAGTATTTTAAACAACATTGGATACGGGCTGCACTTCTAAAAGTATGGGAAATCATACAAAGGAGTTGGTTTGTGAAAATTTCTAAACTGGCCCTACCATTGGAGGCGTTTACCAAGATTATATGATGAAAACCCACCAAGAAGATATATAAATATATTGAACTCAAGAAATGAGCTTAAATTACAAGAAGACTTAACATGGTGGCAGAGAGCCCAGATGGAATCAAGATACGCTAAGGATAAGAAGATGGGGTTTACTGAACCAATGACAGAATTGAAGAAAATATTGAGTGCACCAGAGGGGATGTTTATAAAGAAAATATACACTGTAATTTTAAAAGATATGATGGCAGATGAAATAGTGAAACAAAATATGATCCAATGGGCCCAGAACTTGGGGTATAATATAGAACTGGAGCAGTGGGATCAGATATGGAATAAAAATGTCAAAATAACTAAAGTGATTTCTTATAGAGAAAATATGTATAAAATGGTTTATAGATGGTATGTTACACCAGAAAGAATTGCTAAATACGATGCTAAATGTTCTAATAAGTGCTGGAAATGTGAGAACGAAGTGGGCTCATTCTATCACAAGTGGTGGCCGTGTAGCGTTACTAAAAGATATTGGATATGGGTGCACAGATTGATACAGAAAATTATAGGGAGTACAGTTCCCTTTAAGCCAGAGATATTACTGTTAGGTACTTTACCTAAGGAGGTAAATAGAAATGACCGCTATCTGTTAATATATTTGGCTGCTAGAATTTTGTATGCAAAATATTGGAGAACCACCCAGACACCATCAAGACAAGAATTTATTGCAAAGATATTCAAGGTGGCAGAGATGGATAAGTTGACTTTGACTATGAAAGGACATGTAGATTCCACTTTCCAGAACACTTGGCAACGGTTTTATGACTGGTACAAATTAAATGGCTGAGAGGGTAAAGAACCAGCTAAAGAAAAGATAAAATCAGAGATGGTATAGATGATTAGTAATAAGAGATACGTAAAGGGTAATATAATTTTGAATGATGCATTGTTTTAAATAAGATAGACAACCCCCCGTGTATGTTTTATGTTTGTGGTGAAGATTTTTTTTATGTTTGTGTGTGTTATGTCTATTGTGATTTTGTATTGTATGATAACGTATTGTAGTGTATTGTATATTTGTTGTACTATATTGTGTGTTTGTTGTAGTTTGTTATAAATTAATAAAAAATCTGCCTTTGGGGCAATTTCAAAAAAAAAGAGCTTGAAGAAGGCTGGACTGGCTAAGGACTGATTGCTTTGTGTGTCTAAGATGACGTACCTCTTTGTGGCCTTCTCCGGATGATCTGTAGGAAAAACTTTGGCGAGACATATCTGATGGCAGGAACTTTTGCCTTTCATGGTGTCTCAGACCTGAGTGCAGCGGGCACCAACGGACTGAGTGTGACTACTAGATGCTTCTGCAGAGGTTGTTGTGGTAGAGGAGCTAGGTGTGGGTTGATGTGGCAGATCAGAGTCTGGATGCAAGGTGCCAGGGTGCTTAGGACTGTCACACACGACACTTGATAACAGCTTTACAGTCCTTAGCTATGTGGTCCTTGGACTTGCAGCACTTGAAGCATAACTGGTACAGCTTGATCAAAGCCTTCCACTCCTCCAATGGTTTCATTCTGAACTCTCTGCATTTGTTCAGTGGGTGTGGCTTCTTGTGAAACAGGCAAAATGGCTCTGCAGGCTTTGGTGCCTCTGCTGGTTTGGTCATGCTTGATACCCCTGTCTTGCTTACAGACGCCTCCATCTTGGCCTTCACGTCTCGTAAGGGTGCTCTCTCTACATGAGAGTGAGGCTGAGGGGGGTCATAGTAGGATTGGGAATCATTACAATCCTTTGCCAACTGGGTGATGAAGCTCACTATGCATGAGAAAGGGGGAGACTGGTCTTGATGTATAGCCTTGTAGCTGGCAACAGCATCGCCCCATTTCTCCTTCAATGTAGGTGGTAGCTTTTCTTTGATTTGTCTTTGTGTTAAGCTTTGGTCAAAACATGCAAGACCTGGTAGCCATGGATCCTTCTTGGATATCAGACAATTTTCATAACTTGCTAAGGTCCTTGTCAGTTATCTAAGGGAATGCTTGGAGTTTCAGCACGAGCGCTTCCTCAATTGCTGTCGATGCTCCATAGCGTACATCAAGTCTTGTCCACACCTCTTGTAGGGCTGTTGAAGGATCTATTACATTCACTGAAGCAAGGTTTCAGCTTGATCAGAGGAGTCCAGCCCTAGCCATGCTATCTGGTGTGTGAGCTCCTCGCTGGAGGTAGTCCTAGGTTCCAGATGACCCTTTGGAAGGTTTGCTTTCCAAAACAGGTAGTGCTCTGGCAACTCTGAGAACTTCCACACCCCTCTTGCAGCCAGATCAGGTTTGATCCATGGAGGCACTCTATTAGGTGGCTTGACTGTGGGCTTCCTTTCTGACGCTGGATCCCCATAGACAGGTTGCTGATGAATGAGTGGCAGACCATTAACTGTGTAGGCTGGCTGAGGCACTGTGTACATGGGATGGTACCAATCATTCACTGTCTGTGCTGGCACAGCAGGCTGAAGTGATGCGGAAACAGGAGATGCAGAAGTTCCTTGCGTGCACACTGGCACATCTGGCTGGAGTACCAGAGGCATCACCTCTGATTGGAAGTTGCGTGTGATGGCACCGTGTTCCACTATGTAGGACAGAACCCTTTGGGCAGTGTCTTGCACCTCCAATTCTGCTAGAGCGGGGTCTGGATCTGGATCCCGGAGTTCATCCTCAACTGCCTTTGCCTGAGCTGCTATCTCCGCTGCTTTGGCTTCTCTTTGTAGCACTTCCTTCTCCATTCAAAGTTTGCTGGGTGTCAATTCTAAGTGTTCTTGCTTCTTGGCATACTCAGCTTGTTTGGCTGCTGATGCAGCCTTTCCTTTCAGTCTAGCTACTTCTAAAGCCACTGCGGAGGATCTGGAAGATCTGGACCTATTGGAAGAATGGGCACTGCTGGAGGAGTGGTGGGATGACCTTCCAGCCACTGCAGATGAATTGGAAGATCTGGGCTTGTTGAAAGAATGGACGCTGCTGGAGGAGTGGTGAGATGAATTTCCACAGGCTGAGGGCACCCTTAAATGGTGGCTTTCTGTTGGGGTGCTGCTTGTGAGAGGCGGAGCTTGAATGGGAATGCCTTGAGAGATGCTTCCATTCTTAGTGGATTTGAGAAGTCTTAACTCTTCCTTCTTGATCTGTATCTCCAAGTTATACTGAACATCTTTGGTGCGTTTACTCCATGTCTCCACCTCCTTATGAAGGGAGTCCATTTCCTCTATGGCCTCATTTGAATTTAGCTGATTTAGGATCCCAAGTATATGATGGATGCGTGAATCCCACTTCATTATCTGGGCTGTCAGGTGCTCCTGTGCCTGGTGCATATCCTCCAAATTGGTTATGCCAGTGTGTGTGTCCAGGCTCTCTTCCACCTTTCTCCAGGCACCCTCTGCTTCTCTGTACAATTTCTCTTTCTCATCTTTCAAATGGGCATGCATTGTGGGGGTTAGAACCTGTACCTGATCACATGACATGTATGTAAACTCATCCTCTGCTCTGATTGTTCTGGTGGAGGCAGATGTTTTGCTGATTGCTCCAGTTGCCATCTGCTCAGGATTTGAAGCTGTGTCTGTATTGGGTTATGCAGTGTTTTCTGCAACTTCTGCAACTGCACTTTCAGCTGTCTCTGATGTGTCTCCCATAGCTCCTCTTTTTGCAAACTGCAATACAAATTACTCAAAATTGCGGCACTGCTTCTCGCCTACTAGGTGGCACTGTTGCGGTATTTGAGAACGTAGATTTGCATCAAAATTACTTCTCTTGCAATTCTGAATTCTACCACCAGGGGCTGCTGTGACTCTTCCTATGTTGGCTGCAGCCACTAGATGTTGATGCTTGAGCCCTCTTAGCTAACTTGCCTGCGATGCTCGCTCAGCCACCCTCTTGCTCCCTTACTACTGCCATTTAACTGAATAGCTCCCGTTATGGTCAAGCTGATTGCCAGTTCCCACCTTTGCTGTGGTACTTTGCAGCGTATAGCTCTTTTCCCATTAGGAGGGTTTGATTTTGATGTTTCAGGCAGATAAAGATGCTGAACTGAGATGACCAAGCATCTGTGAGCATAGGGAAGCTTTGCAACACAATAGGGTTGTTTGCATATAAATACTCTGGAACGCAATAATTCAAGGAGCCAGAGATGTAGCATGTGTTTGCTTTTCTATTTATGCAATGGGAAGACACAGACAAACTTTGCTTGGCATGCAATACAGTGTTCTTGGGTCACAGGTAGAAACAGTCCTGCTTGGAAAACTCAAATGTAAAAGGGTGCATTGCTGGGAGGGCTGGAGAGACATGTATGCAGCTGGCAGCTTGTGAAGAAAAGCTGTTCTTTCAACCTTATCATGCACATTAGAAACAGCTTGATGCCTTTTTCCTTTAACGGCTGAAGACTGGAGGGGAAAATGTATCATCCCTCTTTCCCACTATCCTGTCTGGTTCTACCTTCGGCTGAGCCCAGCACTTTCTAGGTGTGAGCGAATGCACGACTACTAGAGATTTAAATCATCTTTATTTCACTCCACATGCAGTTCAAAAGATCATTACTCACGGTAAAAACTGATGGGTGGGTGAAAAAGTTACATTTTTTGATTCAGATCAAGTCTATAGCCGTGGTGAGAAAGAGATGGTTTCCCCCCTCCTTGCAGTAAAGATAGATAGACAAAGAAATGGAAAAGAGCAATAAAAATTCCTATCTTCGTGCCTCTGAGCTCAGGAAATTACCCTAATGAGCCAGTCAGAGGGAAGCTTTTGGAACACCTAACTGAGAACTACAATTCCCAGGGGCAACTACTCTTAAAGATACACAGCAGTCTTACTAAACTACTATTTCCTATAGTTAACGCTGACTGGGGGCAGCACACCATGTCAAGATGTATTTAATAGCATATTTTGTCTTTTAAGAAAAAAACAAAAAAAACACAGTCTTTCAGCCTCATATGACTTTTCCCAAGGATAGGGGGGGAAATAAAGCCAGAGCAGCTCTTCCAAGCTGCTAGTTGGAGAAGGGGGGCGAATCCACCCCTCCTTTCTCTTATTGCTCATAGCTTTAAAGTTTAAAGGGATGTCAGTTCTTTAAAAGAATATTCAATATTATGCTGCCCAGGTACTCACAGTCCTGCAAATCAGTTTAAGATCTTCTTTAGGCAAGATGGAAAGGCTCCTTTTAGTTGGTTGATCATGACTCACAGGTCCCTGCATCAGAGCGATCTGGGGTCTACTTACATGCCGTCACATGTGACGGCCCCAGGATCAAGCTCCCTGCAATAAGCCTCCCTCCGGAAAGGTTCAATGGAGTCTGGGAAGCCCCAGACCCCACTTGGAACCTAGAGATTCAGCAGTTCCTCAGGAGAATCCCCTGGGACTGTCCAAAAATGTCGCACCACAAACCAGAAGTCAAGAATTGAGATTGTTGAACAAACAAGAGAGTGCTGCTGTAGCTTATTTTCAGAGTTTCAAGTTCTTTTCAGTGAGAAGTTTTTGCTTATTATATATTTCAGCTGTTACACAGAATCTTGAATACAGTTTCTTAGAGAATAGCTTTGTCTTAGTGCTTCTAGGTTTTCCTTTTAGATATTACAGTTTTTCATTAACTCCTGAGGTGTCTAAGTTCCTTCCCTTTATCACAAACCAGAGTTCTCTTCCCAACCCCTCTCACTGGCAGGAAGTTATTCTCCTTGTCTCTAAGAAGCAATAAATCCTTTTACTTCTTGACTTGTATGGGAGTTCTCTCTAACTAACCGGACCTTCTACCAAATCCTTCTCCAGTACCCATAAAACTGTTCTGTAGCTTTCTTTCTTTCTTTCTTTTGGCCCCCTGAAGGGGATTTTTTATTGATTTTTTTGTATATACTACTAAAACTACAAAGAAAAAAAGGGAAAGGGAACTACATCTAGGGACAAAGGAAAGTAAACCCACACTATACTAAAACCCCAAGAGAAGGAGATCATATCCGTGTTTAGCTAAATGTTAGCATTTTAGTGTTAATAAACAATGCGTGTTGTGAGTTCATGTCTATCTCAGCTAAGTTGTTAATTTGTTACTTGTTATGAGGAGATTCCAGAGCACCCCCTCCAGCTCGCTTCATAAAGGCTATTTCCAGAGTCCTTCTGCTTTTATCTAGGCTTTCTATCTCTAAAGTCATAAGATGATTTGATGCTGGCAACTCCCTCTTCTGCGGCCAGGTCTTCATCTGTCTCTAAGGGGGTGGAGCCACTTGACCTGGTTTCTCCTTCTTCTTTAGATCCCAGATGGCATTTTAAAAATTCTTTGGCTTTAAAAATGGAGTCAATCTTCTCTCTCTTGTTGTTGATTTTAAAGATGACACCTTCTGGCACCACCCACCTGTATGGAATTTGATTGGTTTGGAGAAAAAGAATTAAATCCTTATAGTTCTTTCTTTTTTGACGAATTTCAAATTGAATGTCTTTTAAGGTCTTGACAGTTGTATTTCCCAGTTTCAGTGCAGTTGCTGATGTTGCTTTTAAGATTGCATCTCTGGTCTGTCTTCTTGAGAATCTGACCATTATTTCCTCAGGCAGGATATTTTTTTTGTGTGTAATTAGAATACACCCTATATGCTGTTTCCATATCATGTGTAATTTCTTCTGCTTTGAAACCTGTTGCTGGTGCGATAATTTCACTGAGTATTTTCTTCAGGTCCTCTTTAGCTGATTCAGGAACTCCCTGGAATCTAAGGACCATGTTAGCTTTTTCCATTTGTAATTGCAGCAAACGAGTTTCCTGGTAGTTCTGCTTATTCACTAACTCTCCCATCTTTTTCTTCATATTCTTATTTGTGGCGTACATCTCCTTCACAACTTCCACCATTTGCTCCATCTTTTTGGCTGTTTCCACCAACTGGAGTTGCTGTGATGCAAAGTTTTGATTTAGTGTGACCAACTGCTGGTTAATACCAGCGAGTTGTTCCATCATGGGCTTGATGGTATCTGCTAGGAGTTTCATGACATCCACTCTCTCTTCCGGCCTTGGACTCTGGCTGCCCGCTGGTTTTGGTTTCGTTCCTTTTTCCCCCACGCCTGCCAACATGGCGTGTTGTTTACTTAAGCCACCTGCTATTTCACTACCTCTGAAAATCACTTCCGGACTAAATCCACTCTGGTAAGTCTCTCAAAACAAGCCAATCGCTTATTTCCCCCCATCCCCCCCTCTTTTCCACTTATCTGTTTGCACAAGTCAGAGGCATCCCTCCTCTCTCTCACCTTGAAGATAGGAGGGGGTAGGGGGTTTTTTCGCTTATTTCAAAGTTCGTTTACATCTGACTCATGTTCACTGTTGGTCCCATTTGACCACATTTACATCCTCTCCATTCCACTTGATCTCCAGCACTTGTTCCTGTCAGCCCAGCTTGTGCCCGAAGGCCACACAGCAGCAGGGCTGTCAGGGCAGAGGGGCGCCTCAATTCTCTGGCATTACACTGTCAAAGAGGCTACTCCTCAAGAAGCCCTATGGCTTGGAGCCTATCCCTAGGACTCTGTGGGGAAACCACATTGGCAGCTTCCCTCTGTGCCACTGGTGTGTGAATTGCTCCACCGAGTATCAGGGAGAGCAACCGCCATTGCTGCGCTGAAAACAGGAAGTCTTCTGTAGCTTTCTTGACTGAGAATCTAAGTTCTCTTTCAGAGTATTTCTAATATATTTAAGAAAATGGGGACCTTATTCTTCTCTCTACATAAGTTCTTTTCTGACCATTCCCTGACCATTACTGACTCCCAAAATCTCTTCCTTCAGAAGCCAAACCCTCGGACTAGTGATCCAGGCATTAGATTTCCAACAAAGACCAAAAGGCAACAGACACTTTTCCCTCCAGATCAGTTGTTTTATTTCCTCTCTAAGCTGATGCTGGCCAATCAGAGAGTGAGTGGAGCAGCCAATCACATAACCTCTTCTCTCCAGGGAAGATTAACTCTTGAACTCCCTGACTCTCTGACACAAACAGCATTTTTTAAAGCCTGCTTTTCTTTGCAATCCATTTCAAGCCTTTGTTTCTGTCAGTAAATGGTAGAGGGAGGGCTCTTTTCCAGGACAGTATTTATCTCTGAGGCCTAACACCAACCCCTGGATATCTTGATACCACACAAGTTGCATGACTGACCAAGGACTAGCTGCTTGCTACTGTTCAACAACAGCCACCCCTTGAAAGCCACCTTTGTAATGGAGACCTGAGCAACCCGTGGGCTCCCTGACTCTTAGGTGAACCCCTCAGTGTCCAAAGTGCACCAAAGTGGCAACATATGTGGCTCCTTTAAGGCAAAGCCTGCTGCACCATGCTTGACTGGGAATGGACCCTTAACAGCCCACTACCTGATGATCAGCTAGGACACAACATTGCACCAAGGGCTGAAAAACAAGAACACGAGTCACAGCTGGGATGTAGGGGTGGCAGCAGCTCCCACAGGAATTTTTCAGATCCCATGGTTGTTTTAGAAGGATGGATCCTCCAAGTGGGCTGGTTCCATGATGAGCCAGGCACTCCATAAGGTGAAGGGAAATTGGCTAAGGAGGACATGCTGGCAAGGATATGTCAGACTCAGGCAGATTTTCAACAAGTGGTTAGAGTTTCAGCCTGGGATCTAGGAAACCCAGGTTCAAATAACCATTTTTCTGTGGAAGCTCACTGGGTGACATTGGCCACTTACACATTCTCAACCTAGGCTACCTCACAGAGATGTGAGGAGAAAACAGAGGAGAGGAGAATGATGTAAGCTGTTTTAGGTCCCTGTTGTGGAGAAATGTGGGGTAGAAATGAAATAAATAATAACTATAGCTGAAGATGGCAAATAGATAAAAGATGAGTGGGAATGAGAAAAGGAAATCATGCAGGGAGGGAGATAGAAAGGAAAGTAAGGGTCCCCAGCATGTTCTTTCAAGTTTCATACTGTACTATTGGGCAAAGCTCAGCATGACAGCTAGCATTACATAAGTGGGCCCAGCCTGATGGGTATTCTCGGGTAGAGGCTGCAAGGAAAAAGGAAAGGAGGGAAAGCTGAAGATGCAGGGGGGGCAAAAAAAGTTTGGTGCATGGGTGGCAAGCAGAACATTAAGCAGGAAAAGGGGAGAGGCTATGGGGCTTCAATTTATTATTTATTTATTTAAACTTTTATCCTGCCCTCCCAGCTGAGGGTGGCTCAGGGCAGCTAACAACAGATACAATTCCAAATTACATACGGATAATAAATACAACTTTAAAATACTATATTAAATCCAGATATAATAATAAAATGCTAATCTCATGCATCAGTATTGCTGGTCTGCTTCAGATGCTGTAAAGTACTTCAGACGTCATAAAGGGGGGAATCGGCTTGGACAGTTAATATTGATCCAGTGGGTCAGGGCTCTTCACCATACAATGTCAGTTGGCATTCCCAATGGTAATAACAGTGGGGGTGGGGGTGGCAGCTCCAAAGACCTGGCGGAAGAGCTCCATTTTGCAGGTCCTGCAGAACTGTAAAAGGTCCCATTCGGCCCTGATCTCCTCTGGGAGCTCATTCCACCAGAATGGAGCCGCCACTGAAAAAGCCCTGGTGCTGGTCGTTGCCAACCTGGCCTCCTTAATACTTGAGAGAGCCAGTTAATTCTGGGTCCCCAATCACAGTGATCTCTGGGGTACATATGGGGAAAGGCAGTCCCTCAGGTATGTAGGTCCCTAGCCATAAAGGGCTTTAAAAGTAAGAACCAGCACCTTGAAGCAGATCCAGTATGCTATAGGCAGCCAGTGCAATGCCTTTAGCGCAGGCTGAATGTGCTCCCAGACAGGGAGTCCCACCAACAGCCTGGCCACGGCATTTTGCACCAGCTGAAGCTTCTGGATCTGTGACAAGGGCAGCCCCAAGGGAAGGCAAAAAGGAAATAGATGGGGAGGAGAAATTTGATGTCCTCTGCAAGTCCATAAATGCACTATACTGTATATAACCATCAACAAATACCAGGTTGTCTCTCACTTTTCTATTGGATGCTCCGAATGGGATAACCATTCCAACTCCCTGCTTCCTGGTGACGCTGCTGGACACCAGGGGCTGCTTTGCTGCCCTGGAAAAGGCTGGGGCAGCAACAGCCACTATGCAGTGTATCATGACTTGTGCAGGGGACAGAGCCAGCCCTGTTAAACAGATGGGTTCCGTTTCTGCCCAAACACTTGAGAGCTTGAGCTCGGGCTGAATGGTAGCTCCAAGCACAAAGAGGCAAGAAGTACATGGCCTAACTTCGAGGTCTCAGGCCCAGTGGGAGCGGTTTTGGTGGCGGCAGTAGTGGCAAAGTGCAGGACATCAAGCTGCAGCACCCCAGCAACATTAGTGGCTGTGGTGTGCCTCTAGAGGTGGTGATAGTCACAGCAGTGGGAACCCTCATTAGGTGGTGATGGTCTGAGTCAGGCAGCAGCCCAATTTGGGGGGGGGCTTGATTTAAAAGGTGGTGGTGGCAGCCGTATTCAGGCAGAGGTGGTCCAAATTCAGGGGCGGCATTGCGATTCAGAGGCAGTGGCCCGGCATCGGTTCATCAGGCCCCAATGGCAGCAACGGTGTCCTGCAGTGGTGGGAAGCCGTGGTGGGTGTTCCTTTGGCCACATTTGCTGGCAGGCCTCAGTGGCAATGTTCCCTCTAAGCTGAGTTAGTGTGAGCTGGCTCATAGTTTTTTAGCCTCTGGTTCACATATTTTTGTCTTGGCTCAGGAAGGATGGCCCCAGAGCAAACCAGTTTATACAACAGCCAAATTGCTCACTCATTCAGAACTTTAATGTCAGTAGCTCACAAAGTAGAATTGTTGCTCACAGGACTCCACAGCTTAGAGGGAACATTGCTCAATGGGTGCAGGAATCCCTTGGGGGAGGTCTAATGACCGATGCGGCCTGCATTGGGGCCCAAGCCGGGGTCTTGGGGATCTAGGGCAGCGGGAACCCTGTAAGAGCAGCAGTTGGTCCTGGGACAGTTAGGCAGCCTCTAGGGGAAGAGATGCGAAATGCTGGCCTGGATGAATCACAAGCCGGAGTTAAGATTGCTGGGGAAAAGATCAATAACCTCAGATATGCAGACGATACCACTCTGATGGCAGAAAGTGAAGAGGACCTAAAGAGCCTCTTGCTCAGGGTGAAAGAGGAGAGCGCAAAAGTGGGCTTGAAGCTCAACATCAAAAAAACTAAGATCATGGCATCTGGCCCCATCACTGGCAAACAGAAGGGGAAGTCGTAGAAGTAGTGACAGACTTCACGTTCCTAGGATCCCAGATCACTGCAGATGGTGACTGCAGCCATGAAATTAAAAGACGCCTGCTCCTTGGGAGGAAAGCGATGGCAAACCTAAACAGCATGATAAAAAGCAGAGACATCACCTTGCCAACAAAAGTCCGCATGGTCAAAGCAATGGTATTCCCCGTAGTAATGTATGGCTGCGAGAGTTGGACTATAAGGAAGGCCGAGCGCCGAAGAATAGATTCTTTTGAACTATGGTGCTGGAGAAGACTCTTGAGAGTCCCTTGGACTGCCAGGAGATCAAATCAGTCAATCCTAAAAGAAATCAACCCTGATTGTTCCTTGGAAGGCCAGATCCTGAAGCTGAAGCTCAAATACTTTGGCCACCAAATGAGAAGGGAGTATTCACTGGAGAAGACCCTGATGCTGGGAAAGATTGAAGGTCAAAGAAGAAGGGGACGGCAAAGGATGAGATGATTAGACAGTGTCATCGATGCAACGAACATGAAATTGAGCAAACTTCAGCAGACAGAGGAAGACAGGAGGGCCTGGCGTAAACTGGTCCATGGGGTCGCGAAGAGTCGGACTCGACTGTGCGACTGAACAACAGGGGAAGAGATTAACTTGCACAGCTTGCCCAAGGGCCGGTAGACAGCTACTATAAAGATGATTTGGAGGGGAAATGGCCAGGGAGCTTTTGGAGGGTAACAGCCCCCTACTGGTGGCCTACTAGCTTCACAAGTCAGCCCAGGCTTGGTGAGAGGACAGGACGGCCATTTTGGGGATCAATTTGCAGGTCCTCTGAGGGAAGCAGCCATTTTGAGACTTATCAAGACATTCCAGTGCAGGCAGTTATACAGGGTGGACATTTTGAGAAGGGCCTCCATTTTGAGTAGCATTTGGCCATTTTGTAGAAGCACTGGCAGAGGCATAAAAAAAAAGGACCTTGCCTTGCTTGCACCACGGAGTGGTGGGTGGCTGAAGTTGGTAAGGATACTGGGCCAACCCCCTCCTATCCCCCCTCATTCTTTACACCCCCACCCAAAGAGTGAGTTGAGCCTGGCTATAACAAGCAAGGTTTGGTTGGGAGCTATTTTGCCACGAGACACCCCCTTTCTTGGCAGCCATAGTCCCACTTGGATAGGCATTGCTGGCTTGGTGCCGTTGCTTACCAGCCATCTATAAGTGGCAGTTAAGTTGGCTGTTGGGAGGTGGCAGTTAGACAGGTGGCCATTTTAGAGAGGTCTGGCAGAGGTGTCCATTTTTGGTGCTGTGCACTGGGGTGGCCATTTTGGGGAGGTCAAGCAGAGGTGGCCATTTTGGGTAAGTCAGGCCAAGGGGGGCATTAAAGGGCAGCCATTTTGTGGAGTGCCTACAGTGGTGGCCATTTTGGGAGGGGCCTCAGTGGATAGCCATTTTGGAGTGCAATTCAGAGGGGGTAATTAGGGATGGCCCCCAATTTGGGAATTTAGTCTTCAGTGTGAGTAGGGCCTTCTTGCTAACAACATGGCACTCAAGAAGGGGCAAGGCCCTTCCAAGGGCAAACCACCAGCCTTACTCAGATGCTTCCACAGCAGCCCACTCCTTTAGACTCCTCTGGGGAGGATGAGCAGGACCCTCTCAATGCAGCCATCTTAGAGAGGCTAGCAGCCCTAGAGAGTCGATGGGGTGAGCATCATTCTTCTTGTGATGTGTCTGAAACCTTTCCTAACTGATCCTTTCAGGCTCAGGTGTTGGCATGCTTAGCTCTTCTTGAGGACCATCAGGGTGAAGTGGCATCAACATTGGTTCAACTAGTCCAGAGGCAGCATGTGGATGACAATCAGGAGAGCCAGGGCATAGAGGAGCTCCAGGTGGAGCTTTATAAAGGATCTCCAAGGAGCGAAGGTAAGGCAGAGGACATCAGCCAGGGTGGGACATATTGTCCTTGGGGGCCCTTCACTCAAGGTGACACTGGGTATGCTACACACACAGCACAAGGTAGTTTTGGATATGTAATGCCAAGTGGATGGTCACCCTATGCAGAATGGGGAGGTATGGCCCAATTGCCTCCTCAGGGTGTTTGGCCTGGATCGGGCTACCCAAATGTAGGTGCTGGTTTTTCAAACCCCAGGGGTTCCACTTATGACATGGTCTCAGTGGGTGCCATTCCATTTGGGGATCTGGCTTTGCCACTTGGTGATCACTTCTCCACTGCCACTAGGGACAAAATCCTTAAGGGAGAGTTTGTTGATGTTTTTACATTATTATACAGGGAATTGGAGAAGAAAGATAAGGAGGACCTAGACGAGCAGGAGAAGGATTGCCTGAAGAGGCACAGGGTGGACAGGACCTGGGCAAACTGGCTCCCAGGATTCTTAATTTATGTGGCAGTAATAGTGGGGCACCAACTATGGAGGGCTTCTGCGATGCTCCAATATATGGACATAATTTATAAGGGCTTTACAGATTTTCTGAGCCCTGCATGGCTTCAGTATGAGGAAGAGTTCCAAATGAGGGCAGCCATGAATCCAGTCTTGAGATGGGACCAGATTCACCCGCACTTATGGCTGCAGATCATGTCTCCCAACCGACGACCGGGTAATGAGAGGCCAGATAGTGGCCACTCTGTTTGCAGGTCACAAGGTCAGGCAGGTACCCACAACCAGGTGGGGCAGGTGCAAGTCATGCTCCTTCAAGCATGAATTCCCTTTGGGTGTGGGGCCCCATGCACTTTCAGGTTGCCCCAAAACAATGGGAAGGGCAGGAGGTAAGGGAGGTGAGTGTCCAGAAGGAGTCAGTGATTATAACCCCCCTCCTGACAAAGGGTCCCAGCCCAATTAAGTTGGAGTGCTTGAGGGTTGGTTGCAGGATTACCCCAACCGACAGGGTTGTGTTTACCTCTCAGAAGGTTTCACTCTAGGTGATAGGATACCTTACCAAGGGAAAAGAAGGTCTTTTAGTGCTCCTAACCTGAAATCAGTTAAGGGGTGAAGCTGTTAACAATTTGAGGGTTTCTCCCTTTGGGAGTTGTGCCGAAGGAAGTGCTGGATTGAGTATCGTCTCATTCACCACCTGTCATACCCATGTGGGGAGTCAGTGAATGATGCCATACCAGAGAAGTTCCCGTAGGGTGCTCAGTATCCTGTGCTGTTTTTGAACAGTTCAGTTCCTTTTTAGAATGGGCCTTGCATTACAGGACAGGACTATGCAACACTGCAAATTTTTAGTAACCAGCTTCATGAAAGAGAAGCTAAGGTTCCTCTTATCCAGGAAAAAAAAAAAAGCTGAAGGCCCTACTCCTATTCTTACTTTCTTAGAGACAGAAATCATCACGGTAAGGCAGATGTGTAAATTACCAGCTGACAAATTAAATGCGCTGCAAGTGTTGATTGATGTGGCCAGGGCAAAGAAAACGATTTCCTTGTTGGAATTGCAACAACTGGTCGGGCACCTCAACTTTGCATGCAAAGTTGTGGCATCCAGCCGGGCATTTGTTAGGAGGCTCTGTAAGGCCATGAAGGGCCTCCATCTCTCACAGCATAGGACCAGGGTCACTAAGGGTATAAAGGATGACCTCTTTGTATGGAAGGAATGTTTGGACTCATACAAGGGGGTGTCTTTTTGACAGCTGAGCTGCAGGTCACATCCTCCAGCTCTGGAATCAATTTTTGTGGGCAATGTTCTCGCCCCTTCTACCTGGAGAACTTGTTTGGTGTAGTGGTGTAGTGGTTAAGTGCACATACTCTAATCTGGGAGAACAGGGTTTGATTCCCCAGTCCTCCACTTGCACCTGGCTTGATGACCTTGGGCAAGCCATAGCTCTAGCACAGCTGTTCTTGAAAAAAGAGCAGTTTGTCTCAAGAGCTCTCTCAGCCCCACCTACCTCAAAGGGTGTCTGTTGTGGGGAGGGGAAGGGAAAGGGAAAGGAGTTTGTAAGCCACTCTGAGACATCTTTGGGTAGTGAAGGGTGGGGTATAAATCCAATCTCTTCTTCTTGTAAGAGGGTGGGTAAGCACTTCCTTTAGAGAGGAAGCAGGTCTGAGGCAAGTTTGGCCCATACCAGTGTCCCATCTGATGCAGTTTTGAGTGTCACTGAGAGGTAAGAGCATGTCAGCACATTCCATTAGGGACAAGCTGTCATCTCTCGCCTATGCCAGTAAGGGTAGGTGGAGAAGACAGGCGATTTCTGCATTAGGAGGATGCTCGAGGGCTGGTCAAGGGAGGCTGGTAAGGTTATAGACACCAGGGAACCATTGACCCCAGCACTGATCTGGGGGCTCAAGGCACAGTGGCACACACTTTGCATTGATGGATATGAGGCCACACTGTTCCTTCTTTCAGGCACTGTGGATCAGTGAGCTAGGGGCAGGCTTTCACCTAGCACTCAAAGAATGGAACTGTAAAGTTTAATGTTATTAACGAGGTTCTTCTTTCAGGTGCTGCAGGCTGTGGGGCGAGACAAAGAGTCAACGTTTGCGGCCACAGCATGGTCTTTTGGGCTGCCCACTGGGCCAGGAGGACACCCTGACCAGCAGGGCCCTTGTGTTACGAGCTGAGGCAGACCCTGCGATGATAAGAGCAAGATTGCCCAGAGTGCAGATAGTCTGTCTGGCAAGGCCCTTGTGTGACAAGCTGGGGCAGACCTTGTGATGATAAGAGCAAGGTGGCCCAGTGTGCAGATGGTCTGAGGTGGGTCTTGTGATGATAAGAGCAAGATGGCCCAGAGTACAGATGGTCTGGCCAGCAAGGCTTTTGTGTGAGAAGCTGAGGCTGACCTTGTGATGATAAGAGCAAGGTGGCCCAATATGTAGATAGTCTGGTCAGCTATTCTGCCCCACCAGGTGTGGCATGACTTGGGAGACCCCTGGTGTATTGACCGTGCAAGGTGTAAAGCCAACTGACAGATGAGAAAGGCCATGGAGGGTGGTCTAGGGCAATTTTTGTCACACCCCAACATATGGGTCGAGTTTCAGGACCTGTATAGGGCTGATGGGGTGCATCTTTCAGTCAAGGGCAATGGGTTATTTTTACAGGACTTGCAGCAGGGGATTAGGTCAGCCTTGGGCTTTTATGTGAGGGCAAAGGCCAAAGCAGAGGCTTGGCCTTGGCATGGCAGATTTGTGCAGGCAAGAAACCAGAACCCATGAACACTTTACGTCATTTTCCCCATTTGGGAACAGGGGGTCATCAGGAACTGCTTTCGGATTTTAGGGTCCAGGGTGGGAAATGGTGATCACCTCTGGGAACCTCTTATGGTAAGGTTCCTCTCTGCAAGTTGTAAGGCTTCAAGGGTAGGTGCTCCTAGGGGGCAGCCAGTTTTGCTGGGCTGCCTGTCACGAGCCAGATCACTGGCTCAAGACTGGAGCTAGGTGACCTGCCCATGAAAAGGGCAAGGAAGTTGGTCAGGGAGCGACACCTGCCTTGCCTGTTCCGTGCTCGTTTAGTTCATCCCTTGCTGCAATGTTGTGTTAAATAGTTAATAAAGTGGCCCTTGTTTACTTCCAAACTGTTGTCTGTCTCATTATTCCAACTGGGGGGGCAATCCAGCTCCCGGCTTCCCAATGACACCACTGGAAGCTGGCAGCTGCTTTACCACCCCAGAGGAGGCTGGGACAGCAACAGCCATGATGCAATGTGTCATGACGTGGGCAGCGGGCGGAGCCAGTCTTGGTAAATGGTCGGGTTCTGCTCTCGCCCAAACACTTGAGAGCTCATTCTCGCCCACCCTCCCACTCTGTTCTTAGTGTAGGCTATTGCTGGCCACTTATTGGGGCCAGGTAGGAATTTTTCACCTCTACCCAGGATTGTCTGGAAGGGTGGAGGTGTTTTTGCCTACCTTGCACTGAGACCAGTGGATTGAATAGTTGCTTGTGGTGGCTGATATCTAAATAGGTCACTTAGCAGGTTTGTGTGGGCAAGAAACTGGAACCGGTGACCACCTTATGGCATTTTCCCATTTGGGAACAGGAGGTCATCAGGAACTGCCTTCAGATTTTAGGGTCCAGGGTGGGGAATGGTGATCGCCTCTGGGAACCTCTTATGGTAAGGCTCCTCTCTGCAAGTTGTAAGGCTTCAGGGGTAGGCGCTCCTAGGGGGCAACCAGTTTTGCTGGGCTGCCTGTCATAAGCCAGATTGCTGGCTCAAGACCAGAGCGAGGTGACCTGCCCAAGAAAAGGGCAAGGAGGTTGGTCAGGGAGTGACACCTACCTTGCTTGTTCCATGCTCGCTTAGTTGGTCCCTTGCCACAATGTTGTGTTAAATAGTTAATAAAGTGGCCCTTGTTTACTTCCAAACTGTTATTCTGACGGGGGGGGGGGCAACAACAAATACCAGGTTGTATCTTGCTTTTCTATTGGATGCTCAGAATGGTATATGTGTAGCCCCAGCTCATTTCCAGTCCAAAACTGTTCTAGCGATAAAACCTATTCCTTTTATATCAGCAATGCTATGAAGGCTATGAAGGCAGCACACCCCACAAAATTATGATAAAATTCTCCACGGAGAATGACTAACCACAGCTGTAAGTCACAGATAACATAACATCCAAATTGCAAGATGTGATAGTCCCACTGTACATTACAGTCAGGCCGCACCTGGAATATTCTGTTCTGGAAGCCTCACTTCAAAAAGAATGTGGACAGAATGGAGCAGGTGCAGAGGAGAGTACGAGGATGAAAAGCCAAGGGACTTGGGAATGTTTAGTCTGGAGAAGAGGAGATTGAGGGGGGACATAATTACTCTCTATAAGTATTTGAAGGGCTGTCACTTAGAGGAGGGCAGGGAGCTGTTCCTGTCAGCAGCAGTGGATAGGACTCACAATAATGGGTTTAAATTAAGGGTGGGAAGGTACTGGATGGATATTAGGGAAAAGTTTTTTACAGTAAGAGTTGTGCAACAGTAGAATCAGCTGCCTAGGGAACTCCCCCACACTGGCAATCTTTAAGTAGCAGCCAGACAAACACTTGTCAGGGATGCTTAAGTTACTCCTGCATTGAGCAGTGTTAGGAAATGTACTTTGAAAATGCTTTTATTTGTTGTTTTCTGACCTGCACACACACCTGAATGGTGCTTGCAAGTGTCTTTGGTTTGGGAGAATTGTGTGCTTTGTTTGATATGACTCCCTGCACTAGGAAGTTGCCCTTCTGCATTTTCATGCTAATGAAGTCACATACACACACATATGCACATACATCTACCCATCATGCACTGGGAACAAGAAAAGCATCTCCATTATGGTCTGCTAGAAGGATGATATAAACAACAACCTGTCTACCATCAAGGAATTCGAAGTCATCACGTAACCCACAGGATGCTTGGTTTTTGCAAGTGTTAAGATTGTTTCCTGTTGATGGCTTGGACCAAGCTAGAGTCATCTGCACTTCTAAGATCTCCATGACAACCCATCTTCACACCTTGGACCAAATGTCCCCTTTAGTGAAAGGTGTAGATTTTCAATATTGCCCCACCTTAATAGGAGGGTACCCCACATCCTATAGCCAATGATATAGGAATGGGACGGACTGGAAGAAGACCCTAATGCCAGCCCCCAAAATAGCTGATAAAAACAAGGTTCAACCTTTGTTCCGGGATCTCTCCCCCCCCCACCAGCACCTTTTCCAGCCAGTTAGCTAGTCATCTAATCCTCACACGTGTTGGCAGGTTCCAACAGTGTGCAGTAAGAGTTTCCTTAGTTAGAATCAACTCTTGTATTCTTTACTGTGAAAGTCGAGCTTCAGGAATCAGATAAATATCACGTGATTTCCCTCTCCTAAATATCTTCTAGATTTAAAACCCATATTGTATTCCATTTCTATTGTATCTAAAGGAACTTGTGTGTATGTGTGTATGCATCTGTTTTGTTTGCCTGTGATTCAAAAGATATTATTCAGTAAAGAGAATAACTGACTTTACTTAAGAAACCTTGTCACGCATTCTCTTTTGGGAAATGGGTTCTCTGGGTGAAACTACTTTCTCTGTATACATAGACCAGAACTGTCAGGCACTTCAGAAAGTCAGTCAGATACCAGGCTTCATGAGAAGATAATATTTTATTAGATAGCAGTTCTAAAGGCACGTTAACATTCTCTTGTCAGGAATGGCACATACAAAGAAACGTCTACAGATATATCCTCCTGGGTCACCCCCCCCCCAGAGACTACCAATAGCTAAAAAGCCCGCGGGCGGGAAAAGCAAAGCGCAAAGTTGTTAAGCTGTAAATATTCCAATGGCCTGGCTGTTCTCTCAGGAGAAAAGAAAAGAAAACAAGCCTGGAGAACCAAGGCCATTTGGAGCATCTGTAGATAACCCGGGCTGTGAATCTCTGTGTTGCCCGGGCAACCTACTCACCTCCCCACATACCAGACATGATACAATGCAGACCAACTGGCACCTCCACCCCTCCCTTCTACCCTATGGCAGGGTCACCTGACATTCTGCCCCCCTGATAATAAACCCAATCCTTTAGGTTTTGAGGGGTACAACTTGTGAAATTTGCATAACAGCCACGGGGCGCGAACATGTTCCTCCCTCACCCACTCCCTCTGTTCAAGCCCAAAGTCAACCCATTCGATAAGGTAATACAACCGGTTGCGAGAAATCTTGGAATCCAGAATCTGAGCAATTTCATAATGAGGTTCCCCCCACCATCAAAGGAGGGGGAGCAGGTCTCTTCGGCCTCCACACGTTCTCTTCAGGCGAGCGTCTCAAGAGCCTTACATGAAATACAGGATGAATAGATCTCAGTGATTTAGGCAACAAAAGTTAAACTGTCACATTGTTTAATACACGCTTGATTTCAAAAGGGCCCACATACTTCCATCCTAGCTTTTTACTAGGTTGCAGCCCCTTCAAGTTTTGTGTGGAGAGATAAACAAATTCCCCTTGGCGAGGAGTCCATGTTTTGTCCCTTTTCTTGTCAGCCTGTTCTTTGTAGGCTGATTTAGCCTCCTCCAACATTTGTGCTAAAAGTGGCCACACTGTTTGAAGCCGTTTGCACCAATCTCCCGCCTCCCCCGGCGGCAGGGAGGGTGAAGTCAGAAATGGGAGAAGTGGTGTTTCATAACCATTTACAGCCATAAATGGGGACATACCCATGGAGGAGTGACACGTGTTATTGTAACAAAACTCGGCCAAGGGTAACAACGATTCCCAATCATCCTGTTAGAAATTTGTAAAGCACCGAAGGTACTGTTCAAGAGTTTGATTCACCCGTTCCATTTGTCCATCAGTCTCTGGGTGATACGCACTGCTAACCGCCCTCTCCACCCCCAGCAGTGCCATTAGCTCCCCCCAGAATTGGGAAATGAACTGAGACCCTCTGTCCGATACCACCTTTACAGGAATAGTATGGAGTCTCACTACGTGTTGCAGAAAAGCTTTCGCCAGCTTTTTAGCTGAGGGGATCGACTTAAATGGAACAAAATGAGCTTGTTTAGAAAACATGTTGACTACCACCCATATAACCGTTTTCCCCCCACTAGGGGGTAAATCAGTGATAAAATCCATGGACAAAACCTCTCAAGGGCGAGTAGGGGTTGGTAGTGGTTGTAAGAGTCCGGGTGGCTTCCCAGGGCGGTGTTTACTCATAAGACAAACCTGGCAGGCTTGTGTAAATAATGACAAGTCTTTTCTCATCCCTGGCCACCAAAACTGTCTTTGAAGCAACTGTAGTGACTTAACGAAGCTGGTGTGGCCCACCAGCTTAGATCCATGTGCCCATTCCATGACCTCCCCCCATAGGGACAGAGGAACAAAGATTTTCCCATTTTTTTCACCAGCAGCCATGCTCATCACACATTGCCCCCTCCTCTTTTGCCAGGGAGGCGCGGTCAGCATCAGGCAGGGCCAACGCAAATCTCAGTTCCTACGAGGGGGAAAGCGGAGGGGTAGGCAGGGACCTAGTTTGGCTGCGAGTCATCACCACCACCCCTAACTGTGAGGGTGTGAACACTGAATGTCTGATTTCCTCCCTTTTGCTGTCGTGTTGGGGAAGGCGGGATAAGGCGTCAGCCAAGGAGTTTGCCTTCCCTGGGAAATGGTGCAGTGTGAAGTCAAACTTCGAAAAGAAATCCGCCCACCGAAGCTGCTTGGTGTTCAGGGACCGCGGAGAGCGTAGCAACTCAAGGTTTTTATGGTCAGTCCACACCTTGAATGGCACCCTTGCCCCTTCTAGCCAGTGCCGCCATGTCGAGAGGGCTAGCTTTATCGACCCTGCTTCTTTTTCCCAAACTGACCAGTTCCTTTCTGTGTCATTAAATTTTTTTGAGACGTAGGCGAGGGGGTGCAGCTTCCCGTCTCTCCCTCTTGCAAGATGACCCCTCCCATAGCGACATCTGAGGCGTCTACATGAACAATAATTTTTTTCAGCTTATCGGGGTGGGCTAACACCGGTTCAGAGGTAAAAAGAGATTTCAGGTGTTCAAATGCCCTCTGACACTCGTCAGTCCACTCCAAACGGGTCCCGGGCCGAGTGCTTTCCGGACCCTTCCCTTTCATTTTAAGGAGATCTGTTAAGGGGAGGGCAACTTGGGCGAAATTAGATAAAAATGATCTGTAAAAGTTCGTGAATCTGAGGAAGGCTTGGAGTTGCCTCCTCGTCTTGGGGGCTTCCCACCCCACCACGTCTCTGACTTTCTCAGGGTCCATCTCAATTCCTTTCTGTGAAATGCAGTAGCCCAGGAAGGAGATTTCAGACCGGTGGAATTCACACTTGGACAGTTTAGCAAACAGTTTGTGCTTGTGCAACGTTTGAAGCACCTCCCTAACAAGTTTTACGTTGGAGTGTAAGTCGGGGGAGTACAGTAAAATGTCATCAAGGTAAACAAGGACCCCCTTAAACAAATACTTGTGCAATACTTCATTAATCAAATTCATAAAGACCCCTGGGGCTCCTTGTAATCTGAATGGCATCACTAGGTATTCAAACTGTCCCAAAGGTGTGTTGAATGCCATTTTATACTCGTCTCCCTCCCTGATGCACACTCGAAAGTAAGCATCTCGGAGATCAAGTTTGGAGAAAATTCCCCCCCCGCGCGACGGTGGCCAGCAAATCTTTAATCAGCAGTAGCGGGTAAGTGTTTGTCGCTGACACTGCATTGAGCCCCCTGTAGTCAGTGCATAATCTCAACCCCCTGTCTTTCTTTTTCCGGAATAAAACAGGGGCTGCAAAAGGCTAAGAGGCCGGTCATATAAAACCCCTCTCTAAGTTTTTATCAATGAACTTTCTCAGTTTCAGTTTTTCAGCCGGGCTCATGGAGTACAGCTTCCCTTTAGGGAGCTTCTGATTTGGCAACAGTTCAATGGCACAGTCAGAGTTTCTATGGGGGGGTAATTCATCCACCTCCTCTTCTCCAAACATCCCAGACAAGTCTCGATATTCCCGTGGGATTTTTCCCCAGTCTGTCTCTGCCACCCCCACCGGCACGGGGCTGGTTTCCGGAGGCTGGGGGTCCCATTTGCCATCCCAGACATGTCCCACACATCGTGGTGAGATAAAGTTAATCGTCCTGGCCTCCCAAAGAATGTGCGGGTCATGATCGAAAAACCAAGGGCTCCCCAGGACCAACGGGAATCTCGCAGCGGAGGTCACAACAAACGGCCTCACTTCCCAATGTTTCCCCACTCCCATACGTAGGGGCACAGTCTCGTATTTACAGGGCTCCTTCATAGTGGAGCCATCCATCTGAGTAAAAACCAGTGGCTCGGGGAGTTTCACAACTCTCGCCCCTAAGCCAGTCACTAGGGAAGGATTAATAATGTCTCTCCTGCAGCCCGAGTCAATTAAGGCTCGCACCCTTACATGGGTGTTTAGCCCCGGGTCCATTAGAGTTACTGTCAAAAAGAAAAGGGAAGAAGATTTGCTCACCGGATTTAGCACCTGAGAGTCCGGGACCTGCTGTTCAGCGCTGTTCACAGCAGGTCCTTCTCATTTCCCACCACCGCGGCGGCTTCCTCTTCCAAGGACTCTGTGTCCTCTGCCAACGGGGTGACCTGTAGGGCTTGCGCGCCCCTCTGCTTGCTCTGAGGTTTCGGGGTAGAAGTGTCGAATTTCTTCTTGGTCCCTTTCGCGGCACTCGGAGGGGTTGAGGCTCCTGGGCAATTCGCGGCAAAGTGGCCCGCTTCCCCACACTTTAGGCATAGCCCTTGCTTCATCCAGCTCTCTCGCGTCCCGTCTTTCGGCCGGGGCCCCGGGGTCGCTTGCCTCCCTTTCTGTGGGGCGATGTTCGGTTGGTTCGCCTTTCCAAGGGCCGCTGCATCATCCAACTTGATAGCCCTCAGTTGGGTTTCCGTAGCCGCCGCTTCCTTCATCCAACTCGACAGGGTTTCAGGGTCCCTCCCTCGTATAATTGTGCGGCGGATTTCTGGATTCAGGCCCAGGCGGTACTGCTCCGCAAGTACCCTATCTGGCCAACCACGGATCTTGGCTGCGTGCCTCCAGAATTCCGTCGTATACTCTCTGACCGACTTGGTCCCTTGGCAGAAGGCACGGAGGAACGCGCGTGCAGCCTTGTTTGCGTTGGTGTCTTTGAACTGGTCTTTCATCACCCACATGAACGCATCCACCTCCCTTAACTCCCGCCCGTCTTCCTGGTGTAGGGCCACATACCAGTCAGCCGCAGCATCTTTCAAATGGGAGGCGATAGAATCCACTATCCGTTCTTCATTTGGGAATAGGTGGCCCCAGTTCTCGATAAACTTCTCTGCCCTTACCAGGAAGAAAGAGAACTTCTCAGGCATGCCATCGAAGGTGGCGTCCAGGAGCTCATCTGGGTTCAGCAACATGGGACCCCAACCCCTTGGCACCCCTGGTGGTCTTGGCGCCGGCGGCCCCGCAGGTGGGGGCCCCACTGGTGGGTCTGGGGGTGCCCCAGGTTGCCCTGGCACACCCCCGGGTGGCTGTCCAGCTGGCAGGGCCAAGGGTCATTGCACTGGCGGTCCAGTGGGGTCTGGAGGCTGCCTCCTCTCCATTTCTTCCCTTATGCCATCCGAGATCATTTTCGGAATTCGAGACAAGGACTCGTCTATGAGGCGTAGGAGTTGATCCTGGCTGGGATCCCCACTCCATCTCCGGCTTCCCACAGTCCTTTCCAAGTCTCTCGCGTCAGGGTGAGTCTCTGCTTCACTCTCCACCGTGCTCAGGCGATAGACTGATCTCTCAACCCGGCTCTCTCTGACCGATGCTCGGGGGGTGAGGAACCACGTCTCTTGTGTCTCTGCGAGTGGCTTTGTCCAGTCCCTCCGCTTCCACAGTCTAGTCGTCAATCTGGCATACGCTCCCCCGTACGGGTCTCCATAGAGCCCCCCCAGGTCGTAGTTGGGTTCCCAGGGCGCTGGTGCACTGGAAACTGGGACCACAGCCATGGTCACAGGCACAGTAGATGTTGGGATCTTTTCCTCTTCCGAGGTTGGGGCTGGGAGGGTGTCTTCCTCGTCACTCATCTCTTGTGAGAGAAGTGCGGTGTCGAACCGGTCCTGGACAAAGATGATTCCTGACAATCTGTCAGGCACTTCAGAAAGTCAGTCAGATACCAGGCTTCATGAGAAGATAGTATTTTATTAGATAGCAGTTCTAAAGGCACGTTAACATTCTCTTGTCAGGAATGGCACATACAAAGAAACGTCTACAGATATATCCTCCTGGGTCACCCCCCCCCCCCAGAGACTACCAATAGCTAAAAAGCCCGCGGGCGGGAAAAGCAAAGCGCAAAGTTGTTAAGCTGTAAATATTCCAATGACCTGGCTGTTCTCTCAGGAGAAAAGAAAAGAAAACAAGCCTGGAGAACCAAGGCCATTTGGAGCATCTGTAGATAACCCGGGCTGTGAATCTCTGTGTTGCCCGGGCAACCTACTCACCTCCCCACATACCAGACATGATACAATGCAGACCAACTGGCACCTCCACCTCTCCCTTCTACCCTATGGCAGGGTCACCTGACAAGAACTCAATATAACTGTGAACCGATCAATGCGTAGATAAGCATTTCGGCCAACAGATCTTGGTGCCCCATGTGAGGCTGGTCCCGTGAGCGTGGAGAACGGATGACTCGACCCATCCCTCCTTCAGGCTACGGACGTGGAGAAATGGTTTCGTGCTGAGAATCTGGTTAGCTGTGTGAAAGGTTTCCGTCTGCGTGCTTGGCCAGTAGAAGGCAATCTATTGTGGGTGGGACTTTTCCGTGCCTCCTTTTCTCTCTGCCCCTGAAAGCAGCCCGTGCCGCGCTCCAGTCTTTCATTCTGGGTAGAAACCGTTGGCGTGACTATGAAGAGGACCTGCCGAAGAAGCCCCAATGTTTGCACAAGCATGCACATACACGTACACACATGCAGGCACATATAACCTCCCCTCCCTATGAAAGCACTTAGAAGCATTCAGGACGGGAAATGAGTTAGAGGTAAATCTCGATCCCGCTAATGTAACCAGAGAGTCGCTTTTCAGAAACCTCCCAAATTGGTTCAGTGGGTGACCCAAAGGGCAGTAGACCTGATCAGTCTGCTTAGCCAAAACCTGCAAAAATAGGCTGCCTGGGCGAACTGGAATGCCCTCAGAGCATGCCTTGATGCCAGGATGAAGGAGCCGGTACTCAGAACTCTGGTTGGCATAAGGGAATGAGGAAAGTTGCCCGCAGCCACCGATTGGTTCACAGGTAATCCGTGAGAGGACAGAGGTCCTACTCCCAAAACCTGCCTTGCCATGGTTAACAGGTAATCTGTGAGAGGATAGAGTCCTACTCCCAAAACCTGCATTGCCTTTGGTTTCCAGGTAAACCACGAGAGGATCAGAGGGGTCCTACTCCCAAAACCTGCCTTGCCTTTGTGGAGAGAGGAAGCTGTAACTGAAAGAAGTTCTTCTTGACTGCGAGATTCTTTTATGACAGCAGGGGACAGAAAAGGTTTTCTCCTGCGCACAAATGCCTTCTCTTTAAGGTTCTTAGGTCACTCCTGGACGGACCGACGTTGCCCAATCCGAAAACCTGTTAGGAGCCTAAGGGTTATTGGGACGCAGCCCACAGTCTCCATCTTTTCCCTGGTGAGCCATTTCACCAGAAGTCAGGACCTGCAGTTCGAGGCCAGGACCCACGGCTAAACCCCGCGAAGCCCCGATCACGATCCGCAAGAACAAGCATGTGCACATGCACCATGGAGTTGCTGAACTGGGTCATGGCCCTCAGAGCATCCACCTTTGATCAGTACGCGGAAGACATTGGAGGACACTCGTTTTGGTGGGACGCTGTTTCAATGGGGAACCTGTTCCTCTGGCATGGGATCACCAGAGTGATATGTTTTCTCATGGGATTTATGGCACACCACCGCAAAGTTGAGAGAGTTAAAAGGAGTTTAACCCAAGAACTAGAGGCACTCAAAAAAGTGTCCGAGACCCAAGCTGCACAGCTTACAGAGTGTGCCAGCAAGGTCTCACAAATAAGGATAACCCACAGTGCTGAATTAGCAATACTGAGGGAAGAGCAGAGCAAACACCTAGAATCTCTTAGGAACAGCAGCAGACATGAGAAGGAAGGAATGCTAGCTGAAATGGAAAGGTAGAGATCCGAGCATGTACATGCGCTTGATTCCTTAAGAAACTATTATAAGACTTGGCTGGAGAAGAAAAGGGATGAGTTTCAAGTGGAACTGTCAGAGTTACAGAAAACCACTGACAAAGAACTCTATCGATTAAGAGCAGATAGAGTTGACTTGGTAGTAGAAAAACAGGGTTTGGCCGATAGCCTAAGAGAAGCCAAACTCGCAAGCACAGATGCACAGGGGAGAGCAACCAAAGCAGAAACCGCGTTGGCTAAGATCACTGAGGAACTTGCCACCACTCAGAAAGCCACCAGGTATCTCGCTGACCATGCCCAGAAGCGAAGAGAACAGACAACTCACCACACATGCCTTAAGACTATTAGCAATCTTAAGGAAAAGTTAGGGCTCCAAAAGGCACTCATCTCCACCATACACCCTGAAGGAGTGGTAGATGTGGAAAACTGGGAGTCGGACTCTGACGAGGTAGGGCAGCCCACACAAACTGTGGAGACCCCTCGGAAACAGGAGATCCCCCCCTGACCCCCACAAGCCAGAACCTTTAGCCCCTCTTCCTATAGACCCAATCAGTACCACTAGGCAAACGGTACTTGCAAACAATAGGTCCACCACTACTACAATCACTGAGAACTGCCTATGGCGACCCGAGGAGGTAAAAGCGGTAGCCGAAGAGCTCGGCCCCCTCCACCGGGACAATGCGGTACAATGGATGACAACGGCAACCACTGCTTATGGAGGTCTCTCTGGAGAGGACCTGACACAGCTGGCGTGGAAATGTGTGTCAGGACCTCACCTCGCTGCCGTAAATACTGCCATCTCAACCAAGGATCTCACAGAGGAAACTAAAATCAATTGGATGAGACATGTGCTTGGCTATTTAAACCCCACAGCCACCCTGAGTGCCCTCTTCCACTTGGAGAGGCAGAGCGCCAATGAGGACCCAGAGACCTACATGGCTCGCAAACAGCTCCTAGGAGTTTTGTCGGACACAGTTGATAGTTCCAATGATCCCCTTGACTATGATGTGCCCGCATTCCGGGACACACTACTAAGAGGATTCAATGGACAGACTCAGATTGCTCTGAACATCACTGACGCCACACAGGGAACCTGAGACGAATTAAGGACAAAAATCAGAAGGGTAGCCGCACTTTTGAGAGTGTCCGGAAGTTTTAAAACACCCAAGGCAGGAAAGAGGAAGGATAAAGAGGAAGAAGACATGTCCATCTTGGCGGTAACATACGCCAATAATGGACCACATTATGGACCAGGTCCGCGAAGCCAGCATAGCCCCACAGGAGAGCCAGGAACCAAGAAGGGTAGGTTTACCCCAGGTTACCAGGGCAAGAGAGGACGTGGTCGATACCAGAGAGAGAGAGAGAATGTGTATCACGGTAGAGTGGGAGAATGGTTTAATCCCGACTCTGGATACACAAAACCCCAACCCTCTGCACCGCCCTCGTCCTTTCACAGCCAGCCCAAAGCACTGGGAACCTACCAGAGGTCCCCTCCATATCAGGGTGCCCCCATAGACCCTACTCCTCCTCCTCAACCAACCTTTCATAGCAGAACACAGCATGAGCAAAGAGAAGGTGGCTGTCCACAAAACATGGACCCCCTCCACTGGCATGCGTGGATGCGACTGAAAGACAGAGGTCATGACATGGCATACTTTGATGGAAAACTGGATGAAATCCTCTTCTAGGCTCTTGCCCAGGAGGAGAGATCTGACAGATACCAGGACGCTCCCGTGGCATCGTGCTATCTGAAGGAGAGCAATCCCTTCAAGGAATCACTCGAATGCACAGCATAGGGATGCCCGGGGTGTAAAGGTTTACCTCAGGGAGTTGTGGCTAGATTTCAGCCTGACAAATGGGGAAGACCTACCGTTACTGCAGGGATCGGAGCCCCAGGGAACACTACCCCTGCAACCTTACTCGTAGATACTGGAGCCGCCACCAACATTCTGAAGCCACAACTGGCAGGAAAAGGCGAGCCCACCGGGAACCACATCTCACTCTCTGGTTTCACTGGAGGCAGCCAAGCAGCCCCAATTTGGAAAAATGTTCCCCTTTCAGTTGGGAAGGTTTCCACTAAGGTGCTAGCCAAGGAGAGGGAGATGGAATCCTAGGTGCACCCTTTTTCCAGGAACATGGCTTCACCATTGACATGGCGAATGGCTTTCTCTGGAAAATCCCAGGAGGACCCAAAGAAGTCAATGCAGTACATCGCTGCGCAGCCATCAAAGCACCCCTGCCCCTCTCTCCAATTACTGGAGACCAATGGGAACAGGAATTTCAAGATGTTTGGATAAAGGACAAAGCAGAATGTGGCACTGTGAAAGATGCCTGCGTTCTGATCAAGGGAAAAGACCCAAAGCCTCAAAAACAATACAGATACCCTGCAGACGCAGAGGAAGGTATTGCCAAAACAATTCAGGGACTTTTGCAATGGGACGTCATCACCCCAATGCAGTCTATCTGCAATGCACCCCTCTGGCCCGTCTTCAAAGCAGACGGAGTAACCTGGAGGATGACAGTGGATTACAGAGCTCTGAATGCCATAACCCCAGCCGTCGCTCCTGTAGTAGTAAAGTATAACGAGATCCTAGCAGCCATCGCCGCCAGGGCGTGCTATTACAGCGTGATTGATCTCGCGAATGCGTTCCATTCTATCAGACTCCATGAGTCCTGTTGGTACAAATTTGCATTCACGTTCCATGGCCAACAGTACACTTTCAAAAGAACACCTCAAGGATTTCATTCCAGCCCCAGCATATGTCATGTGCACGTTGTACAGATGTGGGAATGTCTGAAACCCATGTCACGTAAACACGTGCTTTCATATGCTGATGATGTGTTAGTCCACAGCTGAGGAAGCTACTGACATCACCAGAGAAGTTTTAAGCCTGATCAGAGACACTGGTTTTAAAGCCAACCGCCAAAAGGCTCAGCTAGTACAAACTCACGTCAAATACCTCAGGCTGACGGAAGAGCCCCAGACACACAGAGAATGGAGGTAATCTCATGCCTGCCTGCCCCAACTGACGAACCTTCTTTAAGGGCGCTACTGGGAACCTTCAACTTTTCAAGGGACTTCATAGAAGCCTTTGCTGACAAAGCAAGACCGCTCTATGCCTTGCTAAGGAAAAATGCTTCATGGCAGTGGGGTCCTGAACAGCAGCAAGCGTTTGCTACTCTCAAGCAGAGCTTAGCGTCCGCCCCTGCCCTCTTGCACCCCGATGCCGAGAAACCTTTTTACATTCAGTTGGCTCACTCCGAGAAAAGCATAGGAGCCACGCTCACTCAACACCAAAATGGAGTGCAGAGAGTAATTGCTTATGCCTCCAGAAATCTTTCCCCAGTTGAGCAAAAATACACGCCTTGCAAAAAGGTCTGTCTTGCACTGGTTTGGAGTTTGTCACACTGGGAATTCATTATAGGAAGAGCCAGAGTCACGCACACGCCCTTAAAATACATTCTCTCTGGGAAAGTACAGAATGGCCAGGTGTCCAATGCCAGGATTGCTCAGTGAACACTTGCATTGGTCAATAAAGACATTGAATATAAAAAGGAACAACACGAGCCCCCTGCACCTTATGGGTTCTTAGTAACAGCATGAGTGTCCACTGCCTGTAGTGGAACACCAACCATGGCCTGCTACATGGGGAGTAAGCCTAGAGGAAGCCAAGCAGCAAGGATTTAGCTGTTGGTTTTGTGATGGGTCATGCTTCCATGAAAGTGGCCAGCCCCGTACTGGTTTTGGAGCAGTGAGAGTGCAGGATGGATACACCCTACAAGCACCTGTCCGCCCGCACTCCAGCCAAGCAGCTGAAGTTGCGGCACTTAAAGCTGTGCTGCAGTTTGAATCATTAGATTGCCCTTTAGCAATCTATACTGACTCAGACTGGAAAGCCAAAGCTGCTACGGTTTGGATCCAGCATTCGGAAAAGCAGAATTGGGAAACTGTAGACAGAAAACCCATAGCACATCTTGATTTATGGAGAGAGGTAGCTGCCATCTTCCACAAATGAGAGGCTCCCACGCAGATATCTCATGTCAAAGGACATCAGAGAGCAGACACAGAAGCTGCCTACTGGAACGAGCAAGCAGATAGATTGGCAAAAGAGGCCGCTAACCTTGAAATGCTTTCTGACTCGCCAGATACTCCCCCACTAGTGGAATGCTTAGATCCCCCTCCCCCAAAACTGCCAGATGAAGAGGAAATCCAGCCGGTGTTTGCTGTGATCACTCGTAACAGAGCCAAGGCTCAGCACAATCACCCTCCTCTTCCACCCGTGTTTGTAGACTTAGGTGAATTACAGAGGAATGATGCAGATGTCATGGACCTTATACAATTTATTCACGAGCAAGGTCACAGAGGCAAAGAGCCAACTCTAGGGAGATTGTGTCAAGTGGGATGGTGGCCAGGAGTCCATGACGACGTGGTACAATGGGTAGACAACTGTCTCGCATGTGCCGTCGTAAATGCGGATTCCTCCGGTCCAAAAGCCCCAATCCAGCACCAAAGAGTGGAAGGTCCTTCGGTGTGAATACAAATAGATTTCATAGGTCCCCTGCCTCGCACCCGCAATGGCAACAAATACTGCCTGACAGTTATAGACCCGTTTTCCAAATGGATCGAGGCACTTCCATGTAAAACCAATGACGCCCTTACTACGGTGAAACTTTTGCTTAACCGCCTCGTACCGGTCTGGGGTTTACTGAGGGTAATAGACTCAGATTTGGGCTCGCATTTCTCCGGTGCAGTCACCCGAGAACTGTGCAAGGCGCTGGGCATCACCCAATGCTTTCATATAGCAGGGAGACCGCAAGCGTCAGGAGCGATAGAGCTCACTAACAGAACACTGAAAGAAGCTCTCTGCAAGGTAGTTAAATCTACTGGAAGAAATTGGGATGAAAAGCTTCCCATAATTCTCATGGCCATACATGGAACAATGGCAAGCCACGGCTATAGCCCTCATATGGTCATGACAGGAAGGAAAATGCGCCTTCCAGAAGCCCTTTGTATGGAAACTGATCTGCCCCCAGAGCAGGAGACTAGAACAGTAAACAATGAATGGATCAGCCAATTACTTGCTGAACTACTGAGAATTCACCTACAGGTTGCCAAGGAAATTGGAAAAAGCACCCTGGCCATAGATAAAAAACTAGGATGGGTTAGGAATCCACGAGTATGGGATCCAGGAAAACAGGTGCTGTACAGGAAATTTTCCAGAAAACACCATGCTCTCATGGCGAAATGGGCAGGTCCTGTGAATCTCACAGCTCAAATCAGCCCCGCAGTGTACAAAGTGGCCATTCCATGGAAAAATGGCCAAGTCTGGGAAAAATTCTTTCATTCCTCCCAGCTTAAGGAATGGAAAAGAGAACCTGTCAATCAACCCCCGCCACAATAACCGATTCCAGTTAGTGGGATCGTGTTCCCCAAAGCGGAGAGTAAACCTCCCTTTGAAACACTGAGCGAAACCTTCCTCTCTTCCTTATTTATGACACTTCTCCTGATTGAGAATCAGGAGGCTGTCAAAGGGGGCAGATGTGAATGGAAATGTGAATGGCAGGAGGCTGTCAAAGGGGAGAGATGCGAATGGAATTCAACAACCTTAGTTGAACAGTTGCAGGAACAGTGTGACTGTGGATGTCATTTTGAAATCTCCCATTCAGGAGAAAACACATAGCCCAGGTAATAAGCTAAATTTCCCCCTCCACTGGAACTGTAACGCAGTAGAACTCGCGGCCCACGAACTTGAGCTTTGCAGCTCAACTCACCCTGTAGTCCTTATAAGGCTGCAAGTTCACTGCAACTTTCCAATTTCTTTCTTTGTACCACAATTGTCAGGGTGTCCCCTTTAAGGATTGGGGAACCCCTCCAAAAATTCCACTACCCCGTGGGTTAGGGGAGCGAGGAAGAGCAAGAGCAGGAGCGAGAGAGAGAGGGAGAGCTTGCAGGCGACGTCTGTAAGGAAAGAGAAGACAGGAAACTGTTAGTATAAGAATAGAGGTGAAGGACATCAAGGAAGGTGGTGCAAGCCTCAACCCATAGCCTTCTTGGTGACAGCCATCAATGACATGGTTTGGAGCAGCCTACTTTTAGGTTCCAGTGACTCCATACCCAACTTGCTATACTGAAGGCACAGACTCCCCTCACTGTCATCTTCTCAACCTACTTCCCCAATTTTCAAACAACCTCTCCAATGGAGAGAAAATTGATATTTTAGTTCCGAAAATATCATAGCTCAACTCATTTACATGCTATCCCAGCACGTACGAATGCATTAAGGGACACGTAAACAACTTAGATACATGGACAAGCAATGGCTCCGAGTAAAGATCTGCTAATGAGCTCTTTAATTATGGAAAAACAGAGCTGGTGCTGTTCTGCCATTGACCAGAGGTGGCGCAGAGCCGGTGTTAGACAGCACATACAGCCGCACTCAGAAGGAAAAGCAGGCTGTTCTAACGTCATCACTGAGCTAATGCCATCTCCTGGGCAGGAGACAGACAAGCCGACAAGAGAAAAAGTCAATAGCAATGACACACTGTGCTTCCGAGCCATGTGGTCAAGCGCATGAAGAGAATTTGCACTTGCGTGAAAAAGTTGCTTTCCATTTAAAGTTTAAAGAGACGTGTCATTGATGTGTCACCAATCCTTAGTCAGCAACGTGTAAAGGGTCATGCTGTGACAAGGCTTGCTTGTGGTCGGGCACAGCAAGACTTGAGAGTCAGGGAATCCAGTCAAATTCCCCCCCCCCTTTTTTCTGTAACTTAAACTTTTTTTTTTTAAATACAATTTATTATTGGATATATCACATGTTCATACAATTTAAACAAACCAATACATATCCGTTTTTCTTTCTCCCTCTCCCCTCCCTCCCGCACTGCTCCAACCCCCTTGATATTTCTCTTATAGAATTACATTTACTACTAAACATATTTCTTTTACTAATGGTAACAATTCAAAGATCTGAGTCTCTTTCCACTTCTCCTCAATAGCTGTCAAAACAAATCAAACCACGTTTTACATCCCAGTTCTTCAACAAGTATTCTTGAAAGTCTTTCCAGTCTCCGAAAAAGGTTTTGTCTTCTTCATTGTTTAATTTTCTTGTTAATTTGTCCATTTCTGCCATAAACAACGTCTTTTTAATCCATTCCCATGTTTCAGGTACTTTATCTTGTTTCCAACATTGAGCAAAAGTCAGTCTAGCTGCTGTAATCAAGTACCATAGTAGTGTTCTCTTGGCTACATTTATTTCTTCCATTTTAAGACCTAACAATAACATCTGTGGGTCTTTCTTAAAAGTACATTTCAAAATTTTTTGTATCTCATTGTGGATCTCAGTCCAATACTTTACTTTATCACATGTCCACCACATATGGTAAAAAGACCCTTCATGTTTCTTACATTTCCAACATTTGTTAGACATACTTTCATTTATAATAGCAATTTTTTTAGGCGTCATATACCATCTGTACATCATTTTATAACAATTCTCTTTAACATTTACACAAGTTGAAATTTTCATTGACTTTTCCCACAAATATTCCCAAGATGTCATTAATATCTCATTATTAATATTTACCGCCCATTTTATCATTTGCTCTTTTACAATTTCGTCCTCAGTATACCATTTCAATAAAACCTTGTACAGTTTAGAAATCATTTTTTTACCTTTCTTAAGCCATACAGTTTCAATTTCAGTGTTATTTTCTCTAAAACCATATTCTCTTTTATCGGTCTTAAATAAGTCATAAATCTGTCTATACTTCAACCAATCATATTCAAATTCCACATCAAATCTGTCTTTTAACACAAAGTTTTTCCCTTCTAATTTTAAAAGACTTTTATAAGGTAGCCAATCTAACCCTTGATTTCTTGAATATGGATTAATCACTTCTGCTGGTACTATCCAAAGTGGTCTTTCTTCTGAGAAGAATTTTCTATATCTCATCCAAATCTCGAACAGTGATCGTCTTATGAAGTGGTGTTTGAAAAATTTATCTATTTTTACTTTTCCATACCATAAATATGCATGCCATCCAAACTTGTTATCGTGCCCTTCTAGAGCCAATAACTTTTTATTTTCTAAATTAATCCACTGTTCCAACCATGTTAAACAGACGGCATCATAATACAGTCTTAAATTTGGTAGTTGTAGACCTCCTCTTTCCTTTGCATCACATAAAATTTTCATTTTAATCCTTGGCTTTCTTCCTGCCCATACAAATTTCGATAGTTCTTTCTGCCACGTATCCAGTATTTTCCTTTGTTTTAATATTGGAATAGCTTGAAATAAAAACATCAAACGCGGCAAAACATTCATTTTTACAATTGCAATTCTTCCCAATAACGATAGATTCAAGGTATCCCATTTCTTCATGTCTTGTTGAATCCTGTGCCAAACCTTTTCATAGTTATTTTTGAACAAATCAATGTTTTTCATGGTCAATTCAATTCCTAAATATTTAGTCTTTGTAACTACTTCACATTGAATTTTCTCTTGAAGTTCTGTTTGTCTTTGTTTCGTCATATTTTTGCACATCACTTTGGTTTTACTTTTATTAACGTAGAATCCCGCAACTGATCCAAATTCTTCAATTTTTTCCATCAATTGTGATATTTTGTCGATTGGATCTTGAATCATAAACATTACATCGTCTGCAAATGCCCTGTATTTATATGCAAAACCTTTCACTGTGAGTCCTTCAATGCTGTTATCTTTTCTTATCGCTGTCAATAAAATTTCCAATATCCAAATAAACAACAACGGGGATAACGGGCAGCCTTGACGTGTTCCCTTTTGAACTTGGAAGAAATCTGTTCTTTCTTTATTTATATTCAAAGCTGCTCTCTGTTCTGAGTAAATTGCCACAATCATGTTTAGAAAAGACTGTCCTATATCTATTTTTTCAATAACTTGCAGCATAAACTCCCAATTTAAATTGTCAAAAGCTTTTTCCGCATCTAAAAAGAGGAATCCAACTTCTTTTTCTGGATGTTTGTCATAGTATTCGATTGCATCAATCACCACTCTTAAATTGTCTCTAATCTGTCTATTTGGTAAAAAACCAGCTTGTTCTTCCGCTATAGTATCTTTCAAATATTTTTTCAGTCTTTCCGAAATAATTTTTGCAAATAATTTGTAATCATTATTTAATAGCGATATTGGTCTATAATTCTTTACTTCAGTTAAATCCACACCTTCTTTGGGTATCAATGAAATATTTGCTTCTTTCCATGAATCTGGGATCCGTTTAGTCTTTCTTATCTCGTTCGACAGAAGTACTAAGATAGGGGTTAGCTCCTCCTTAAATTTCTTATAAAACTTTGCTGTAAAGCCATCTGGACCTGGAGCTTTGCCCAACTTTGCGTCTTCTATTGCCATTGTCACCTCTTCCTTTGTTACTAAACCATTTAATAACTCTTTAATTTGTTTTCCCAGCTCTGGAACTTCAATAGTCTCCAAATATTTCTTAATTTTCTGTTGGTCAATTCCTTTCTTTTTGAACAGTTTGGTGTAGTATTTGAAGAAGACTCTTTTTATACCTTTCAAATTCATAACATCCTTTCCGTCTTCAGTAATTTCAATTGCCACGCTAAAAATTTTCCTGGTTTATTTGCACCCTCAAATGCTTTTTGCTGTAATTTCTTCAGATTCCAATATAATTCTCTATTTAGTAGAACATTCAATTGATCCTGCAGAAAGTGGATCTCTTTAATAATCTTTTTCTTCCCTGGCCTTTTCTTTAATTCCTTTTCTTTTTGTCTAATTTTTTCATGAAGGTCGTTTTGTTGTTGCATCCTTTGTTTTTTATCTTTAGAATTCAAAGAGATAAGCAAACCTCTCATTACTGCTTTGTACGTGTCCCATACGACTTGTATATCAGTACCTTTATTTAAATTCAGTTCAAAAAAACTTTTCGTTTCTTTTTTTAAAGTTTCATTAATTAATTTTTGGTCCAATAAGTCCTCATTAATTCTCCAATATTGTTTAGGTTTTTCTTTAGATATCCAAAGTAAAGGGTTGTGATCTGAGTTGGTTTTCGGTAAAATTTCTATTTTGTAGGTTTTTTGCACCATCTCCTCTGACATCCAAATCATATCGATTCTAGAAAAGGAGTTATGTCTGTTAGAATAAAATGTATAATCCTTTATCTTAGGGTTCCACTTCCTCCAAACATCTTCTAGTTTCTCTTGCTTCATTAGCTGGAAAAATTTTTTTGGCAGCTTTCCAACCGCCTCTCCACTTGCTTTGGACTTTCTGTCCAATACATTGTTCACTGTGCCATTGAAGTCTCCTGCAAGGACTATTTGATCATAATTTAAACAGTCCAACTCTTTAGTCAAATCATTAAAAAGAGTCTCTTTTGCCCCATTGGGTGCATATATATTTACAAGCAATGTCTTTTTTCTATTCATCATTAATTCCACGCCATCATATCTTCCTTCTTTATCTGAGAAGATTTGTTTAGGTTCCAATTCTTTGGTAATGTATATCACTGTTCCTTTTTTCTTATTAACTGCTGATGAATGAAATTCTTCTCCCAATTTTTTATTAACCAAATATTTATTATCTTGTTTTCTGATATGTGTTTCTTGGAAACAAATTATGTTACATTTTTGTTTCTCTAGCCAATGATTCACTAATCTTCTTTTGCTTGGTGAATTTAGTCCATTTACGTTCCAAAATAAAAATTTGTAATCCATAGTTGTTTTGAATTAAATATCTTTGAAATCATCAAAGTTGTTCTCTTTGAATCTGTAGATGTCTCCTTCTCACCGAATTGTATGTAAATGATAATCCATATGGAATCTCCCATCTAAACCTGATACTCATTTCTTTTAACCTATCTGTTAGTTTCTTGAATTTCTTTCTGTCTTGTAAGATCGATCTCGGAATTTCTCTCAAAATTATTATTTTTTTTCCATTAATTTCCAACGGTTGTGTAAATTGCTTCTTGAAAACGTCTTCCTTCATTTTAGTAGTCACAAATTGAACAATCACATCTCTGGGTAATTGCTTTCTCTTGGCATACGCTGAATTTACTCTGTAAATCAGGTCAAAGTCTGGATCCAAGTCTCCAACATCTTCCCCTATGTAAGTTGTCAATGTGTTAATTACTAGGGCCCGTAAATCTTGATCTTCCTCCTCTTCGATTCCTCTCAATCTCAAGTAGTTCTGAGTGGCCCTATATTCCATCATGGACTCCAGTCTTGTATTTTCTGACAGGGTTCTTTTAACTTTCTGTTCCATTTCTTCTGATTTTGTCACCAGACTTTTAACCTCTTTTTAAACTTCTTCTGTATCTTTTTTTATCCCTGCCACTTCTGTCAGTACCAGTTCTTTTAACTCTTCCATATTTTTTCTGTACTTGTACTTGTACTTGTTCTATTTGCTCCAGTTGTATTTGCAGCTGTTGTTGCAACTGTTGTTGCAGCTGTGATTCTATTTGCTTTCCCAAACTCTGCATCACTTCAGTCATCCGTTTCTCCATCGCTTCCATGGCAGCCTGCCACTCTTTTTTTCCTTTGCAGTCATTCTTGGACTAGGTGATGAGGCAGCCCTTGGTCTTGACCTCAAATCCGTCTTGAAAGCGAGTTCAGGGCTAATCGATCTTTATATTAGCAATCCTCAAGCCAAATTGCCACCTTTATAACTTCTTCCAGTGCTTTTTCGACTTAAAAATAACTTTTTAAAATTTAGTCCTCCTCAAAATGGCGGGCGCAATTTCTCTATGATTTTCTGGCTAGAGTAGGCTCCTTCAGAACTTCCTGTTTATCTGTCCGTCACTGTAATTCAACTTCCGGTGCCACACTCTAAAACGTCCGTCTGCTTCCGGCACAGCAACATCGAAAACATCCACTCCAGCCTACTTCCTGTATCATAGAATCACAGTCAGTTTCGTTTCTGCTACGCAAAGTTTAGTCTTAGCTGACCACAGGAATGCAAAACAAAGTTACTTTTCAGCCGTTTTCTCTAAAGGAAAGCTTTCTTTTTACTTTTAAATCAAGCGGATTAGTTCATTGAAGCTTTTTACACTTATCCGAACGTTTAGATTTTGCCTTCTTCTTTAAACCGGTAAGCAATTGTTCATTTGTTACCTTGCTTGTAATCTCGGGGTTTCGCAGTGCTTCTTCTGTAACCGATGTTAAGCTTGATGTTAAAGAGGCCGGTAGATGACGGATTTATGCTGAATTCTCAGCCCAGCTGGTATCTGTAGTGCTGATTTGCAACTGCCCTCTTCACGGAGGGAGATCAAGGTGTAAACAAGCCTCCTCCAAGTCTTATCCACACCGATCTCAACCCCCTCTCAGGCTTGGCTGCTTGCTTGCCACTCCCCCGCCTGGGGAGTGCTGCGTTGGGCCAGGTAAAGCCCAAACTGTCGCCAGATACTGCTGTCCACTCTGCTCAAATCGCAAAGTGTGTCAATTCGCCATTTTAACTCCGGCCGGAAGCCACTGTAACTTAAACTTTTATTACAGGAACTTTGTGTTGGGAAACTATTGTTTGTTTTCCCCCCAATCGCTGTAACAAGAGCAAGATATAGAGCCAGCCATCAATTGGCAAGGCAGGCTCAAATCTCTTTGTGTACTTGCAAGCTTGGAAGAGAAGAGATGGGAGCAATCTATTGATTAAGATACCTTCTGATACTAATGTTTTACTAAAGTACTAATTGGCAGGGAATGTACTAATTATGTTTAATATTGTACTGATATTTTTCTGACTTTCCTATCTTAAATTGGAAAAGAACAAAATAATAGAATGTAAGTCTCCCATTCTCCATTTAAAATCTGAATGAATGACCAACACAGGCATGACAGCTTGCAGCCATGAGTCACAAAGAGGATTCAGCATTTAAAATTTAAATCCCTGGCAGCAAGAGAATGACAAGACAATGCTTGCTTTCATTTCTATCTAGCTTTGTTGCATATCAAACTTTTTGTTTTTCATTGGGTGGAGAGTTTTGGTTTTTTTATGCAATAACTTTTATTTTATGGAAGAAGAACCAAAGGCTGCACAGCCCTCTTTCAAAGAGTGGGTTCTTCATCCCATCATTTTTCTTTTTTTCCTTTTTGTGCTTTTTGTTCTATTTTTATAACACCATTGGAGAGGCCCCCGAAGGGACCTCAAACTCCTATGAGAACAGTGGGACAATAGAAGATTTAGAAAATGCCAGAAGAAGCGTTTTAATAAATAATTTTAGGAGTCTGTCAAGAACTCTGCCTGGCATTGAAAAACTGGAACATTTGGAGATTATAGCCTCCTTCTTTCAGGAAGCTCTACCAAGGCTCTAGGTTCGAACTATCGGACTGGTACCGAGGAAAGTGCAAGCCACTCCCCCTTTCGGGAAAGGGACCTCGGTATGGCCAGTTCTCCCGGAAACCTGAGAGCCTGCATTGCTCATTTTTCAACAATTTTTCCTGGCACCCTTAAGTCTACCTACTTCGGTCTAAATCACAAAGAGTGAGTTCGTTTGCCGACTTTAAAACCAATGGCAACCCAATGAGTGAAGATTCATTTTGAAGCGTTACAAAAATGCTAAGTGTTGTTTGTTGTATTGTTTCATCGTATGTGTCTTTGGTACAGAGAGACCCAGGAGACACTGCACAAACGTGCTTTGCATGCGCAATCTCCTTTAGTTGTACATCCAGCTTTGGATTCCTTCGTGCAATAAGAGCTAGGGCCGAGAGTTAACGAGAACCCTTGGACTGTACCAATGTGTTACAAATGCAGAGGGAGGTCTGCATTTGGAGAATTGTTCATATCTGTTTTTGTACTCGGTTAGGTGAAGGTCCCCAAGAGGGAACCTTTGGGTTAAAACTGTTAATCCAAGTGACAGGATCACAGCAGGAGCTCAACAAGTCTCCTTGTTTAAAAGAGGACTTCTCCTCGAGGCCGGCATTCTGAACCTAGAAACTTAATAGACCTCCTGGCCCTCCTGTTCGTCATAGGAGTTCAGTGGTGCCATGGTTAGGCAGCCTCGCCCTCAACAGGGAAAGGAGTGAATTGATCTGATATTTCCTCAGGGTGAGAACTTTTGGAAATGCTGCTATGATTAGTGTGTGAATATCTGAAGGATTGTTAGTAATTTTTATCATGAACTTGCATTGAGTTACGAATGCTGAGTGCATGAAAATTAATTTAAATGGTTTCTTTTTGAATCATAAAAGTGTGTTTAGTTTACTAATTGTACTCCCATAGTACAGAGCGATACCAAAGAGGGAAGAACTGTTTGCTATGCAAAAACACCCCCTTCCTGTGTCAGTGGACCTGCGCATGTTCCAGAATGGACGTGCCCCAGTCCATTAGCATTAGGAACTGGAGAACCCCTGTTTTGGCAATCAGGACACTGTATACGGATGTATGCAGACAGCCTAGTTGTTGTTGAAAGAAGAGAGAAGACTTGAAGATTGTTACAGTCTACTTGTAGCACAAATGAGACTTCAGCCTATTCCTTTTCTTGACGCTGAAGAAATGTGAATTGAATGTACTTCTTGCATGTTTTTCTTGTACATAAATACTCTTATATTGTTTCCATATCTCTAAATGAGGACTGTCCTCAGGAAGAGAAGTGAGCCTAATGTATAGTCACTGCTACTGACTTTATAACCAATTTTCTACTTCTGTTTTTTTGTAGAGTAATAGGTAGTAGTACCTCAGAAATGCTATTGGTTACTGTTTAGTTTACATAATTGTTATGTAATACATTAGTAGTAGCATGCATGCACCTATGTGTACACATGTACCTATGGATGCACCTGTTCTTGTTTGCTTCATTGAAGTTTGACATTCACAGTGGCAATTTGGTTTTTTCATTGGGCTAGATTTATTTATTTTTTTTGAGTCCGTCCCCAACGAGTAGTTTAGATAGTTGGTCCTTGGAGAAAAGGAAACCTGTTCCTGCTTCAGGTCCACACCAGCTGAGATGACATCAACCAATGAGCACTGGGTTACCGATGCCACTGAACTTTGTTGTTGCATCCTGAGCTGCATGACGTGTTCACGTTACACACACCACCCCACACGAACTGTGTTTGGTAGTCATGGCCATCACCTCGCTTTGCTCAATGAGGCCATGAAAGGGGGGACTGTTAGGAGATGCACTTTGAAAATGTTTTTATTTGTTGTTTTCTGACCTGCACACACACCTGAATGGTGCTTGCAAGTGTCTTTGGTTTGGGAGAATTATGTGCTTTGTTTGATGTGACTCCCTGCACTAGGAAGTTGCCCTTCTGTCTGCACTTTCATGCTAATGAAGTCACATACACACACATATGCACATACATCTACCCATCATGCACTGGGAACAAGAAAAGCATCTCCATTATGGTCTGCTAGAAGGATGATATAAACAACAACCTGTCTACCATCAAGGAATTCGAAGTCATCACGTAACCCTCAGGATGCTTGGTTTTTGCAAGTGTTAAGACTGTTTCCTGTTGATGGCTTGGACCAAGCTAGAGTCATCTGCACGTCTAAGGTCTCCATGACAACCCATCTTCACACCTTGGACCAAATGTCCCCTTTAGTGAAAGGTGTAGATTTTCAATATTGCCCCACCTTAGTAGGAGATGCGGGCTCCTCCCTTTCCATAATTTTAGAGGAAACTCTCCGGACCCTCTGCCCTAATGGGGAACCCCTGCTAGACATGACTGGTCTTACCCTAAGGGACTTCCAAAAGAACCCAGTGGCCATTAGAGGGGAGGGCCAGTTCCAGATGAAGTACAAAGATTTCAAGTGCCCTCTGGACCTGGTGGTGGTGAAAGGTCATCTCACTAGCTTACTGGGACTGTCATGGTTCACTACCCTGGGCCTGGCCATGACTGGTGTACAGCACGTACAGGCTGGGGACTTCAACAAGGTGTGTAATGAGTTCCTGGGCGTATTCGATGGGATGCTTGGATGCTACACAGGGCCTCTGGTTGTCCTCAACCTCGATCCCATGGTGCACCCCATCCGAGTGAAAGCCAGGCGGCTGCCATTTGCCCTCAGGCCCAAAATAAAAGCAGAACTTGACCGTTTGATTAGCCAGGGGGTGCTTGAACCTGTGTCCCACACACTGTGAGAGACCCCCATTGTCACCCATGTGAAGCCCAATGGGGACGTAAGGATTTCTGCAGACTATAAGTGCACAATCAACAAGGCCCTGCAGGACCATGCATACCCCGATCCCATGGTCAGTCATGTGCTAGCATCACTGGCTCGTGCCAAGGTCTTTGGGAAGTTGGACTTGGCCCAAGCGTACCAAGTTCTGGTAGATGAAGCCAAAGCAGAGACCCAAACCATTGCGACACACCAGGGGGCTTTTAAAGTATGGCGGTTGCAGTTTGGGGTCAGCATGGATCCGGGAATATTTCAGAATCTCATGGACTGTCTTCTTAAAGGCATCCCCAGAGTACAGCCCTTCTTTGATGATGTTCTGATAGTGGCACCATCGACCGAGTCCTTCATTGAATGTCTGTGCGCCATCCTCCAGCATTTCAATGCAGCGGGCCTGAAAGTCAAGCGCGAAAACTGTCTGCTGGGCATTCCCAGTGTCAAGTTCCTGGGATTCACAGTGGACACCCAGGGCATCCATCACACTCCAGACAAGATTAAAGCCATCGTAAATGTACCTACCCCCTCTTTGAAAAAGGAGCTTCAAGCATTCTTGAGCCTGCTAAATTTCTATCATTCCTTTCTACCGCACAAAGCAGCTGTCACTGAGCCCCTGCACCACCTCCTGGACAAAAATGCCCCCTGGAAGTGGGGGCTGTCCCACATGGCCGCGTTCCAGGCCATTAAAGAACTGTTAAGAACATAAGAAGATAGAACATAAGAGAAGCCAATGTTGAATCAGGCCAATGGCCCATCCAGTCCAACACTCTGTCACACAGCGGCCAAAATATACCAGGTGCCATCAGGAGGTCCAGCAGTGGGGCCAGGGCACCAGAAGCCCTCCCACTGCTGCCCCCTCCAGCACCAAGAATAGAGTGCATCACCTGCCCCAGACTGAGAGTTCCCATCTATACCCTGTGGCTAATAGCCACTGGTGGACTTCTGCTCCATATGTTTATCTAATTTCCTCTTGAAACTGTCCATGCTTGCAGCTGCCACGACCTCCTGTTGACCTCCAATGACATCCTGGCCCATTTCGATAAGTCCCTCCCCATCATCCTCACCTGAGATGCCTCACCGTATGAGGTGGGGGATGGGGGCAGTCCTAGGGCACTGGCTTCCTGACGGCCACGATGTACCAGTGGCTTACTATTCACACACTTTGTCCTCGGCTGAGCATAACTATGCTCAGATTGACAAGGAGGCGTTGGCAATAGTTGCCGGGGCGCAGAAATTCCATGATTACCTCGATGGGCAGCCCTTCACCATAGTTACAGACCACAAGCCACTATTGGGCCTCTTAGCCCCGGACCAGCAAACTCCCCAGATGCTGTCACTGAGCATGCTCCGGTGGTCCATTTTCCTGACCAACTACCAATATGCTCTGCTCCACAGGCCAGGCAAGGCGATGGGCCATGCCGACACACTCAGCCACCTCCTGCTGCCCTCCAGCGACCCCAGCCCCACTCCAGCACACCAGATCTTGCTGCTTGAGGACCTGCCTGACAGGCCCATCCTGGTGCCCAAGGTCTCCCGTCTCACCAGCAGGAATCGTGTGTTCTCCCGAGTTCTGGACTGGGTAGGAAGGGGTTGGCCCACTGGCTGAGTGGAACCCAAGTTCACTGCATTCTCCTCCCAGCGGGATGAGCTGTTGGCCGACAAAGGCTGCCTGCTCTGGGGCAGCAGGGTGGCCATCCCCACTCCCCTGTGCAATTGCATACTTGCTGCTCTGCACGAGACCCACCCAAGAATCGTGTGCATGAAGGCCCTGGCTCACAGCTATGTTTGGTGGCCGGGCATGGATGGAGAGATAGAAGACCTAGTGAAGTGTTGCCAAACATGCCAGGAGACCTGACTGGCACCTCCTGGGGCTCCATTGAGACCCTGGGAATCTTCCCACAAGCCCTGGGGTCGCCTGCATCTGGACTTTGCGGGGCTGTTCCAGGGACAAATATTCTTCATACTGTAGACTTGCACTCGAAATGGCTAGAGATTATCCTGGTCCCCACAGCATTGTCCTGGGCAGCTATCTGGGCCATGTGGAAGATCTTTAGTACGACAATAGAACGGCTTTTACTTCAACAGAATTCCAGGACTTTGTGAGATACTGTGGAATTTGGCACATCCGCTCCACAACCTTCCATCCGGCCACGAACGGACAGGAGGAACAGGTGGTGAGAATGACCAAATAAGCACTCCACTGGATCACCAATGGGGACGGGGACCACAGGCTAGCCACATTCCTGTTCAGTCAATGGATGACCCCCCATGCTGCCACTGGCCGCAGTCCAGCAGAACTCTTGATGGGTTGATGTCTCACGACCCAGATGGATCACTTGCACCTGGACTGGGCCCCAAACCCCAGCCTGGCCCCCAATACCCAAGAAGCACCCCGCGAGTTCTTCCCAGAGGACCCTGTCTATGCAAAAAACTTCTTGTGGGGACCACCGTGGATTCCAGCCAGAGTAGTGCAGTTAACAGGACCTCTCTCCTATGAAGTCTCAACCAAAGATGGCCAACTCCTCTGAAGGCACGTAGACCAGTTATGCCAACGCCTTCTCCCCCTGGAAAACCTGGAGGACCGAGAGGCTGAGGACAGCGAAGGAGAGCCAGAACCGGATGAGCACACATCAGAGCCAGCAATCCCCGACATAGTTCTGGCTCCAATTCCTGACCCTGTTCCTGACTATACTCCAGACCTTACCCCAATGGCTGGGACAATGCCAAGTGCCGCCCTCAAACTACCCGCAAGGTCTGCTGACAGGAATGGCAACTCCTGCGGGCCCCCGATGGAGCCGTGCTGCTCAACACAAGAGCGGAGATGTCCAGAGTATCTTAGAGACTATGTGTGTTAGTACTTTTGAACTATGGGGGGAGGGGAGTTATGTATTAAGATGGCCACGGCAGTGCTAGCTTGGCCATGCAGTCTAGCAGACCTAGAACAATGAATGAGTCGGATCCGAACGCAGACCAATGGGCTCGCGTGGATCCTAGGATGGACCTATGGGGACCGGGTAGTGTAAATAGAACTTATCACTGGGAGTGGGGGGTGGTGTTTGGAGTGTGGGTGTTCATGGATATAAGCAGGTCACGGACCAGCTAGTTTGTCTTTAGTTTTTACTCTACCAATAAACTATGAGCTGAATTCACTATGCCACGCGTCCAGACTCAGTACATTTCAGCCGGTATGGCCCCTTCCAACTCTGTGATTCTATGATTACCCACTCAAAATCTGGTATGGTAAAATTCTCCACAGAGAATGCCTAACCACAGCTGCAAGTCACAGACAGGACTATTTAACTTCCTAGTGAACAACACACAAGCAGAACAGGAACAACAACAAATTATCTGCACAATATTTACAAAAATTGATCCTGGGAAGCAGCGTATACCACATCAGTACCTAAGTTATTTCATCCACTTGGGGGACAGTACAGCATGGAGAATGTTAGCATGTGTAAATAGTTCTAAGCTGTTTTCTGTGCAAATTTCTCTGCTTGTTTTATGTTATATTATTAATGTTACTGTCTCCTGGTGTTTTTCTTTTGTAATCATGATTGATGTTGTTTTTATTCTTACAGCAAGCCACCTTGAATATGTGCTAGATAGAAAGGCAACAGACAGTTCTAATAAATGGTCAATGAACAAGGTTGAGCTTGACCACAACTTGCAAGTGGGCAGCTCTATAATTGACTAAATGGGTCTCCATTAAAATTTGGATCAAAAGTGCAGCACTCCTTCTTTTCTAGGAGCTTCAGAAGGAACAGCCTCAGCCCTCATCTGCTGGGCACCCTAAGCCCCTAGAGTTTCCACAATGGGCTTACCTCATCATTGGTTCTGCTAAATAACTCTGGGCCACTTGGTTCATTCCCCTCTGTGGACTGCAGGCTACTATCACACCACCTACCAAGGGGTCCAAGGTTTCCCCAGTGTTTCCTCACACTGGAATGTACTCAGGCATGCCACCTACATCCAGTAATACAGAATTTCATATTAGAGTTGCCAACCTCTAGCTGGAGCCTGGAGTTCTCTCAGAATTACGGTGGATCTCTAGACTACACAGACATGTTTCCCTAGAGGACATGAAAGACCTGGAGGACAGATTCTATTGCACTGCATCCCTGCTGATTGCCCTGCCCATCCAGTCTCCACTCTCTCCAAACACTGTCCCCTAAGGGTGCCAACTCCTGCTTGGTAAATTCCTGGACATTTGGGGGTAGAGCTTGGGAAGGCCTGAGTTTGAGGGGGGGAGGGAGCTCAGTAGAGATATGATGCAATGGAGTCAGCCCTCCAAAATCTGCCATTTCCTCCAAGAGAACTGATCTCTTTAGTTTGGAGATCAGTTCTAATTCCAGGAGAACTCCAGCCCCACCTGGAGAATGGCAGCACTATTTCCCCCACAAATCCAGGAATTATCCAAGCCAGAGTTAACAACCCTACACATAACTGGAAGATCTGGAAGTCCTGCCCCCAACCACCACCCTACTGCAGCACCTTTCTCCTATCTCTCACTGTTTTCAGAGAGGGCAGTTTATTCTGCCTGCCTCCAACTCAGAGCTTGTCTTCCTGGCTTCCCAAGGGCTGCCTAAATAGTCCCCAAGCTGCTGTGATGTCTCTTTCAGTTTCATCTGCCAGCTATGACATCACTTCCTATTTGCAGGAGAGAGAGAATTTAGGCCTAGCATACCTGATGGCTGCTACAGCTGTAAGGACTCCTTCACACCATCTTATAAGACTAATTTTTCAGCTTGGGAGGGAAGGCAGGGAGATAGATGGGACCAAAGGAGGCAAGTGTTTTGCCTATGAAGAGAAGTATGCCAAATAAATAAATATTGCAATTTTTATTTTCAATGTAAAATTATTTATTTATTTATTGCATTTATAGCCCACCCTCCCCACAAGTGGGCTCAGGGCGGTTCTCATTGCTGGCTGGGGGGAGAGGACTCAGCAGAAAAATGTATATATTTAACACTGCTGTTGCAAGCCATTCATTTAAACTTTCCCCCGCCCCCTCCTAGAAACCTGATGATTATGCAAAAATCTACTCATGAAGATAAATGCAACTAAACGCCAAATCTGATTTTTCTCCCACTTGGGAACACTGAATAGGGGGAAAAATCTAGTGTAGGCCACAGGAGGTCCCCAGAGAGCAGCAGAAGCAACATGTGGCAGTATCTCTGAATTTCATATTGATAGATCAACAATGTGTCTGTCTGCAGTTACAAATGGCACATGTTTAGAAGGGCAACAGCCTTGGGGGCTCCCAGTTTACAGATTTTAAGTGTTATATGAGCTTGTAAATAATGGGACATTTAAGTGAATAGTGCATCCAAAATGAAACATCTGAGCCAGTTTTATTAAACTAGAAGAGGAATTGTGATGCCTTTATCAGAATTTTTCCTATAGTTACACAAATCTCCATGGCAATACTGTTTCACGTTGCATATTTCAGCACTTTTCCTGTTTATGGGCCTTGTTGTAATAAAAGAATACATTGCCCACCAGGGCTCATTGAAATGCATCTCATTATTCCAATCAGCCCCCTGAGTCACCGCTTTATTGTATTACATTCTCTTCCTACTGTATTTGAACTTTCTTATAATATGAAAGCTGATTCTGAGCCCATTACAACCAGTTGCAAATTAGCTTTTATTCCACCCTGACTGTTGAAGTGTGTTTTAATAAATTCATGCCAATAATTTTATAACCTAATATTCGTGCACTTTATTTTCTAATCACCATGCCCTAAATTAATCTAGTTATGGCTCTGATTTATGTCATACAGTTCCCCAATTGCATTGTGGTTTAAACATATTCCTTGTTCTTGTCAGTAAGAATGCTGATTGTAAGATGTTATTCCACAACTGGTTTTAGAATGAAAGTTGCTACCGATTTTTACCCAAATAAAATCACATTTTATTGCTTATACTATTTTTTTTGCATGTAAATCTTTATGGAACTATATTAGGCTGAAATGTTTTATGAGCATAAAACCAATTAAGTATGTACAGGTATAGACCAATGTTTCTCCAACTGGGGTCCAGGGACTCATGGTCCCTACTATACGAGGGTATTCCAGGGAGGTCCCCACATCATTTGTAAAAGCAAGGGGTGCCCTTCTCATGCCCAAGAACATGAAAATGAAGCTCTCTGTTTTCTAGGAATGGCTCAAGGACTCTCTACTACAGGAGAAGTGGATAGAATTGGCTTCCACCTCTGTTGAAGGGTGGAAATTTATAGAGTTGCTATTGTCTGCAGTCACCTAGCTTCCAGATCTCCTCAGAGAAATAGCCAGAAAAATGCATTGGTTGGTTGCTGGGAGACAACAGGACACATGTAGGAACTCTGACTGCAGGGCTGGACTGCCCATAGAAGGAATTAGGCATTTGCCTATAGAGCACCCCCTAGAAGGGGGCACCAAGCTGGCTGCTGCCCCTCCCCTCCTGCCCCCTCCCATGCCTTGCCAAAAGCCCTGTTGATCTCACCCAGCTGTGCACTTGAAGAGCTCCTCCACACACTCCTGGAAAGGTTGGTTCCTCGCTCGTTGCTCATCGCCACTTTGAGCTTCCTCCCCCATCCTCCCAGCCGGGGTTAGGCCCACACCCATCTGAGGCCGGAGTGGTGGTCTTCACCTCCCTCCTCAGCAGATCCCCCTCGACCCATCCGCACACATCTGGCTCAGAAGAGCACCCCAGCACATTTGCTGATTTCCCCTGTATCCTGGGGGGTGGGGAGGAGCGGATCTGGCCGTGGAGCACTTCGGCTGCTGCAGCTGCAGGGTAGTGGGGTGAAGGGCAGCCCCAGTGCCATGCTGCTTTGGTTTTGTGCAAAGTTGGGCTACTGCTCACTTGCATCGCGCACCCTGCGTAAGGAGCTGTGGGGGAATCAGTGGCAGCATTTGAAGGCATCCATCCCTCCCAAGTAAGGTGCCATGCGAGTTCTCAAGGTTGCTGTTAGCACCACAAAGGCATTCCAAGAGGGAGTTTTTTGTGTTCCTTCAGATCCCCTCTAAATTCAACCTGCTGGAGCAATCTTTGCCCTTCAGTTGGTTAATACCAATTGCAGGGAAGTGAGATTGCAAGGCCTTTATCACCTTTCCCCCTTCTCTCCACTTCCTCTGTTATCTTCTCGACTGAGGTATGTGTGTGTGTTCAGCTTTATTTTTAAAGCAAAAGTGGGGTACAATTGAAAGGAATTGAACTGTCTTTGTGCCCCACCAGCTACATCTCCATAACTTCTCTCTCGCCTTCTTTGGCTGTGGTTACATGGCAAGCTTCTCGTGATTTATTTCCACAATAAATTTGATGAGGGAATTTTTGGGGGGGTTGGGATGATCTCACATCCCTCCCCAAACCGCTTGCATTGCACAATGAGGCTACGGGCACCACAAGAGGTTTTTTTTTAATTGCTTTGTACATGCGCACATGAACACAGCTGAATCACACTTGGCCACAAGCACATAAAGACATCAGTGGCAGGAGCTGCAAAGAGGTGGCGGGGCAGAAGGAAGCTTCACTCAAGCCTCAGCCAGAATTGTGAAGCTGAGGCAAACAAACTCTTCTATGTTGCTTCTCCCAACCGACCCAGTCATCCTTCTCCCCCTCCCCACCTCCAATACAAACATTGGAGAAATAATGCCTCCTTCCCATCATTGTCTGCCTACCGGAGGCCCTATCACATTTGTTGTGTTTTCCACCAGCCTCCACTTTTAAAGGGGAGGGGAGAAGCCCAGAAGGATGGGTGAAAACAGCCATTCGAGCTGCTGCGGCCTCAGAGTCATGGTGCCGTCACACACACACAAATGCAGGCGGGCACTTCTCTTCTCTCTCACTCCATCCGTAATTTTACTGCAGCTGTGAAAGGACCAGCCATTTCCAACATCCACCCCTCCTTTCTTTTGCTGGCAATCCAGGGTTTTAACCGCTTGGAGACTGGAGAGAAGGGAGAGCTGACTGTGAGGAGGGGAGGGGACAGATGGGAAAGATCGGAAGCTGGTAGCATGGAGCCAATGAGTGGGGGCATGCCTTGAAAACAACAAGCAAATTGGAAGGGGAGGATGTGCGCTTGAATGTTTAAATGTAGAATTCAATCATTGCTCATGTGCTCAAAGGCGGAAGCTTTAAAAAAAAAACCTCATCGTGTGGAAGAACGGTCAGACGACCATAATCACAATAATTTCGAGAGATGGCTGTCCAGATCACTGAAATAGTGGATTCAACGTGCAAATACCTGGAAAGTACTTCATTTTCCGGGTGCAGGAAAATGTGAGAGAGAACCAGAAGGATTGCATGAGTGAGCCCGCTTCGGCACAGGAAGCGGATCGGCCCATCTGATCAGCAAATTTAAATGTGAGAGGGAACAGCAGCGAAACCCGATCAAAAGGACTGTGTGATCGCACCCTCAGAGACCTTTTCTCCCAGTGGAGTTCAAATGAGGAAACAAATGCTGGGGGCGGGTGGAGTGTTATATGGAAGGCATGAGTGAAGCAGGTTTATCTTGAGACAGATCATAGGACAGTATTGTCTAGTCTGGCTGGCAGCAGCACTCCGTGGTCTCTGGAGGTTTTTCACATCATCTACTATTGCACCTTTTAGCTGGAGATGCTGGGGTTGAACGTGTGACCTTCTGCATGCCAAGCAGATGCTCTACTGCTGAGACACACCACTTTCCCATTTATAGCCACAGCCTCTGAGTTTTGAATACTGGGATCCTACATACACACACTTTTGATGTATTGGGGCAGAGCTAAGCTAATTTAACCTGTTGGTTGCCAGCATGTTGGATTTTTTTTGTCCCAATTTCAATTATGAAGAGGTGCCGCGGTGGCTAGCCCACAGTAGAAAGCAAGTGAGGTTGAGTATCAAATGAAAACTTAAGTCCAAATAGCTTAATGTAAAACTATTTACATTTATTTACACCATCCTTCACCACGAAATTGGACACAGTGACAAAATGCTCCGCAGACACCAGGTTTCCCTAGGCATGCCAGCTTGTGGTGCCCACCCCATTGGGGATGCCGACCTCCCGATGGGGCCTGGAGACTGGGGGGGGCCTAACCAACAGGTTACATTAGCTTAGCTCTGCCCAGCACATCAAAGGCTGTGCCTGTGGCGCTCCCAGCCACTGCGGAGCCCCGAGGCTGTGGCCATAGATGGGAAAGTGGTGTGTCTCAGCCGTCGAGCATCTGCTTGGCATGCAGAAGGTCACAGTTCACCGCAGCATCTCCAGCTGAAAGGTGCAATCAGTAGATGATGTGGAAAACCCTGCAAAGACCAGGGAGTGAGGCTGCCAGCCAGACTAGACAATACCGCCCATGATCTGCCTCAAGATAAACCAGCTTCGCTCATGCCTTCCATGTGACGCTCCACCAGCTCCAGCATGTGTGTCCTCATTGGAAAGCCACTGGAGAGAGGTCTGAGGGTGCGATGCACAGTCCTTTGGTCGGCCTTGCAGCTGGTCCGCTCTCAGGTTGAGTGTCTAGCTGATCAGCTGGGCCGAGCCGCGTCCTGGGTAGAACTGTACAGGCTCACTGATTGCAATCCTATACTGGTGTCTGACTCAATCACATTACAGTGCTGAGTCATAGTGATCATGTTAATTAGTGCTACACAGATACTTGCACGTTGAATCCACTGGTTGCAGCCAGCTAGACTGACATCTCTGAGCTGTCAGCTCCTGATCATAGTCGTCTGACAGTTCTTCACACGACGAGGTTTTTTTTACCGCCTCTGAGCACATGAGCAATGATTGAATTCTACATTTAAACATTCAAGCGCACATCCTCCCCTTCCAATTTGCTTGTTGTTTTCAAGGCATGCCCCCACTCATTGGCTCCATGCTACCAGCTTCCGATCTTTCCCATCTGTCCCCTCCCCTCCTCACAGTCAGCTCTCCCTTCTCTCCAGTCTCCAAGCGGTTAAAACCCTGGATTGCCAGCAAAAGAAAGGAGGGGTGGATGTTGGAAATGGCTGGTCCTTTCACAGCTGCAGTAAAATTACGGATGGAGTGAGAGAGAAGAGAAGTGCCCGCCTGCATTCATGTGTGTGTGACGGCACCATGACTCTGATGCTGCAGCAGCTCGAATGGCTGTTTTCACCCATCCTTCTGGGCTTCTTCCCTCCCCTTTAAAAGTGGAGGCTGGTGGAAAACACAACAAATGTAATAGGGCCTCCGGTAGGCAGACAATGATGGAAGGAGGCATTATTTCTCCAATGTTTTTTATTGGAGGTGGGGAGGGGGAGAAGGATGACTGGGTCAGTTGGGAGAAGCAACATAGAAGAGTTTGTTTGCCTCAGCTCCACAATTCTGGCTGAGGCTTGAGTGAAGCTTCCTTCTGCCCCACCACCTCTTTGCAACTCCTGCCATTGATGTCTTTATGTGCTTGTGGCCAAGTGTGATTCAGCTGTGTTCATGTGCGCATGTACAAAGCAATTAAAAAAAAAAACTCTTGTGGTGCCCGTAGCCTCATTGTGCCTGTAGTACTTGCTGGCATAATGGTGCTGGCACCACCACCTGGCTCCCCCACAGCAGGCAACCCTTGTGTGCTGAAAGCTCATCTCGGCGGGAGGAGAAGGCTGTGAATTCTGGGCTCACCGGGCTGGTGGGTGAACCCCACCCCACCCCGTCCAAGATGCAGGAAAGGAGATGGTCCTTGGCTGTGTAGCGGGACACATTGATTACCTGAACAGGGTTGTTGGGAAGGTCCTCGAGGAGTAGGATGTGCTGTGCTGGGGCTGAGTCGCTGGCGTGTAGTGGCAGGTGGCTGAGGGCATCAGCATGGCCCATTGCCTTCCCAGGATGGTGGAGAAGCAAGTACTGGTAGCCTGCCAGGAAGATAGACCAACACAGCACCCTGGGGGATAGCATATGGGGCGTCTGGTGATCTGGGGCCAACATGTCCAGCAGGGGCTTGTGATCAGTCACAATGGTGAAGGGCCGCCTGTAGAGGTAGTCATGGACATTCTTGACTCCCGCTATGATGGCCAGTGCCTCCTTGTCAATTTGCATGTGATTTTGCTCAGCCAAGGACAAGGTGCATGACTAGTAGGCCAGGAGAACCTCTCTGCTGTCTGGTAACAGTTGACTGAGGACAGCGCCAACCCCGTACAGTGAAGCATCAGAGGCGAGGACAATGGGCAAAGTTTTGTCAAAGTGAGCCAGGACGGTGTTCGAGGTGAGCAGGTCCTTGACAGCCTGGAATGCGGTGGCTTGCTTCTGGCCTCAGACCCAGGGGGCCTTCTTGTAGAGGAGCTGATGCAGAGGCTCTGTGACTGCAGCCTTGTGGGGCAGGAAGGAATGATAAAAGTTCAACAGGCCCAAGAAGGCTTGGAGTTCTGGCTTGGATGTGGGAGTCGGTGCATTGACAGTGGCCCGGACCTTGTCAGGAGCGGGATGGATGCCCTGGGCATTGACATAGAACCCCAGGAACTCAACTCGTGGGACCCCCAGGAGACATTTTTCCCACTTTACTTTGAGACTGGCAGCTTTGAATTGCTGCAAGACGGTGTGCAATCTCTTGGCAAAATCTTCGTCAGTGGGTACAGTGATCAAAGCATCATTGAAGAAGGGCTGTACCCTGGGAATTCCTTTAAGGAGAGAGTCCATTAGATTCTGAAACATTCCTGAGGCTATGCTGACCCTGAATTTCAGCCGCCACACCCTGAACGCACCCCTGTGTGTCACTATCATCCATGCCTCTGCAGTTGCATCGTCCACGGAGAGCTGTTGGTATGCCTGAACTAAATCTCGCTTACTAAAGATCTTTGCACCCGCCAGGGATGTCAGGATGTGGCTGACCACCGGGACTGTATATGCATGGTCCTGAAGGGCCTTGTTTATCGTACATTTGTAGTCCACGCAGATGCAGACGTCTCCATTAGTCTTTACCAGAGTCACGATAGGGGTTTCCCATAGGGAGTGAGGTACTGGCTCTAAAACTCCTTGAGCCACTAGCCAATCCAGCTCCTCGTCTACCTTTTTTTTTCCCCCCATTTTTATTTTCATTTTTTAACATACACAACCTTCCAGTGTCGCATTTTACATATAACATGAAGTCTTATACACCTGTTAAATTTTCTATCCAATTATACACTCTTAACCATCTTTTCTTATGTACCTTTTCATTTTTGTTTTGTAGCATCAAACTCAAATCATCCAACTGCGCTAGTTCCAACACCTTAAGTGTTAGTTCCTCTTTTGAGGGTATTATATCTATTTTCCAATTTTTAGCCAGTAATAAACGAGCAGCGGTTGCAATATAAGATAATAAGTACTTTTCCTGTTGACTAAAGCTATCTGGTACCATATTTAACAAAAATATTTCCGGTCTCAAGTCTACACTCTTATCTAAAATATCTTGTACCATTCTCTGCACCATTCTCCAGAATCCTTGTATCCTATGACATTTCCACCATAGGTGGTAGAAGGTCCCCACATTAGCTTTGCATTTCCAACATTGGTTGGAATAGCCAGGAAAACATTTCGCCAATTTATCCGGGGACCAGTACCACCTATAAAACATCTTATATACATTCTCTTTATAACCAATAGCCCGCATATACTTCACTGATTTCCAAATCACATTCCATTGATCAGTCTCCACTTTTCCACCTAAGTCCATCATCCAAGATATCATTGCTGCTTTTATTACCTCATCCTGTTCATAATCATCTAACAAGAAACCATATAGCTTCTGTATCATTTTGTCGTTTGACGATAGCCATATCCTGTCCAATTGATTATTTTGGTCTTCAAATCCCCTTATCATATCTTTTTGGAATCTATCTCGTAGCATTATCTGTTCCCACCAAGATAAGTTATTTTCATTTACCAATTTTTCCTGAGATTTTAATTTGTTATTTCTACTTAATAACAATTGGTAACTTGCTCTCTTACTTATTGTTAATAATGACGGTGCTATAAAGGCTTCCAGAGGAGAGACCCATCTAGGTGTTTTCTTATACCATCTCTCTTTTATAGTGCTCCATATTTTATTTAATGCATCTCTTAACAAATGCCTACTAAAATTTGAGTGAATTTTATCTTTCCCATACCAAATATACGCGTGCCATCCCATATACAAGTCATGGCCTTCCAACGTCAGAATCCTACTATTTTCCAACATAAGCCATTCCTTTATCCATACCATGGCGGCCGCTTGATAATATATATACCAGTTGGGAATACTCATTCCCCCCTTTCTTTCTTATCCTGTAATGCTTTCCAACTTATTCTTGCTCTTTTTCTCTGCCATATAAATTTTCTGGTAACCTTATTCAATTCTTCAAAAAATTTTCGATTTTTTAATATTGGTATAGTTTGGGCTAAAAATAGAAATCTAGGTAATATATTCATTTTAACCAATACGATTCTGCCCATAAATGATAGAGGGATCTTTTCCCATTTCAGCAAGTCTTTTTTAATTTCTTCTAGAAGCTTATTATAATTGTCTTCTATCAGTGAACTGCACTTACTTGTAAGGTTAATTCCTAAATATTTTACCTTCTTCACTATTTCCATGGAGGAAATTTCTTGTATCTTTTGTATCGTTCTTGGCAAACAATTCTTGTGTAACAATTTAGATTTTTTATAATTTATCTTAAGTCCAGCCACCTGCCCATACCTTTTGATAGTATCGATTAAATGTATAATTGATGTCTCTGGTTCTTCCACTATAAACACAAGATCATCAGCAAACGCCAATAACTTATACTCTTCCCCCTTACTTTCAAACCCTGTATTAGTGAATTTTCCCTTATATCATCATTTAAAGATTCTAGTGCAAAGATAAACAATAATGGCGACAATGGGCAACCCTGCCTAGAACCCTTCTGAATTTCTAAATTATTTGTCACATCACCATTTACTATTACCTTTGCATATTGTGTATTGTAAACAGCACTAATCATAGAGAGAAAATATTGACCACACTCCGCCTTATTCAATTTTTCCAATATAAATTTCCACGATAGATTATCAAACGCTTTTTCTGCGTCTAGAAATATTAATACTAGTTCTTTATCTGGATGCTCCTCATAATACTCTAGCACATCCATTATTATCCTTAAGTTATTTTTCATCTGTCTCCTTGGTAAGAACCCCGCCTGATCTTGATGTATAATTTGCGATAATACTTTTTAAAATCTATCCGCCAAAATGCTTGCAAAGATTTTATAATCTGCATTTAACAGTGATATAGGTCTATAATTCTTAATATCTCCATGATCTGCATTAGGTTTCGGGATCAATGTAATTAATGCATGATTCCATGATTCTGGGCCTTTCCCTTGTCTACCTACTCTCTGAAATACATTTTTTAAATGGATACCAATCTGCTCTTCGAAAATTTTATAAAACTCTGCTGGTATACCATCCGGCCCAGGTGTTTTCTTCGCTTTCTGCTTTTTAATCGCCTCCAATACCTCACACATTGTTATTGGGTCATTTAGAAGTTTTTTATGTTGTTCTTTAAATTCTTTCCCCTTCCTTTCCAGATAATTTACAATTAATTCCTCCTCTTGTTCATTTCTTTGGTATAATTTTTTATAAAACTTTTCAACTATATCCTTAAGCTCCTGCAGTTCACTCTTCATCTCACCTTTGTCATTTCTTAATTGAAATATCATACGTTTTTCTCTTTCTTTTCTCACCTTATACGCTAACCACCTATTTGGTTTATTTACGTTCTCGAAATAATATTGCCTGGTAAACTCCAATTTCTTCTCTATTTCATAATTTAACATTAAGTTCATCTTATGCTGTAACAAGTTTAATTTAGTTTGGGCTGATGTAGAACCGCTACTATTTTTCAAAATAGATTCTTGCACACTAATTTTCTGTACTAACTGTTCGTATTTCTTTTTTTCTCTTTTGCTTTCCATGCACTCTGATTGATAAAACAGCCTCTCATATATGCCTTAAAGGCATCCCAAACTATTTCACTAGGGGTTTCAGAATTGCTATTTACCTGAAAAAACTCTGCTATCTCTTTTTTACATTTCTCCGCAAATTTCTCATCTCTTAATAACCTTAAGTTCATAAACCATCTATTTTTCTTATATCCATCCTTTAATTCCAACAAAACGGGGTTATGATCCGCAAAGGTATTCGGTAATATTTCGCATTCTACCGTATCCTTTAACATATTAGTGGTCATCCAAATCATATCGATCCTAGACCAAGAGTTGTGTCTAGCTGAATAATAGGTATAATCTCTTTTGTGTATATTCCTGACTCTCCAAACATCAATTAAGCTGTACTCTTCAACTATTTGCATGAAGTTATTCGAAATCAGCTTTCCCTTTTTCCTTCTTTTCCTTCTTGTCTTTCTATCTATACACGGTTCTACTACCGAATTAAAATCTCCAACAATACAAACATTATTCACATCTGCTAAGCTTAATTCTGCTTGAATTTCTTGGAAGAATACTTTTTGGTTTTGAGTTAGATTAGGGGCATATATATTTATTAACAGCAATTTTTCCCCATTTCTTGTCACTGTTATCCCCACCGCTCTTCCATCTTCTGTTTTAAAAATTAATTCTGGATTCAATTCTTCTTTCGCATATATCACCACCCCTTTTTTCTTTTCATCTGCTGCCGCTATAAACTCTTTGCCTAATTTTTTGCACTCTAGATATTTTATATCTTCTCGTTTAATGTGCGTTTCCTGCAAACACACTATATCTACTTTCATTTTTTGCAGTTGATGAAATGTTTTCCGTCTTTTTTGTGGACTGTTTAAACCATTTATATTTATCGTTACAATCTTAAATTTTTTAACAAATCTCATCCTGCTGTTTAGTGTCTTTTTCCTTTGTTTTTATACTTAAACCTCGTCAAAATTTGGTATGTTGGTTTACTGAGTTTACTTTTACTTCTTCTTGCTGTCTTCTCTTTTCTGTTTCTCGATTCTTGCACACTACTTTCTTCTTCCACTTCTTCTTCTCCCAAGTCCTCTTCCTTTTCAGCTTCTTCTTCCTCTACATCTTCCCTTTGTAACCCTAGATCCTCTCCAAATTTATTCAGAAAGTATTCTGCCTTGAACACCGAGTCTATCCTATGTCTTTGACTGTTATATGTAAACAACACTCCTTCCGGTATCAGCCATCTAAATAAAATTCCATTATTTTTCAAGAGATTTGTTAATGCTGAGTATGCCAATCTTCTTTCCCTAACTCTCCACGGCACCTCCTTTAGAAAAGTTATCTCTTCTCCTTGTATCATTACTTTAGTTTGATTAGATGCTCTCATAATTCTCTCCTTTAATTCTCTTTTATAGAACTTAATGTGTACTTCTCTTGGCTTCTTATGTCTTTTGGCATAGGCTGAATTTCTCCTGTAAATTGCCTCTATTCCTTCCTCTAGTTCTTCAGATGTACTTACTTTTAGGTGTTCCACTAGGCTCTTCACAACTTCTTCTTTAAGGTTCTTATCTATTGTTTCCGGAATGTTTTGACATCTTATAATAAGTGCTGCTTTATCCATTTCCAGATTTATAAGCGTTTCCTCAATTTTCTCGTTTTTACTTCTGATCTCTTGAACATCTAAGCCTAAATCTCGAACTTTTTCCTTTAATTTCCCCTGATTGGACGACATTTTTATAATTTCCTGTTTATTATCTTGGATTTGTTTTTTAATTTCCTCAGTTTCCTGTTTTATTTGTGTTGTTAACTCTTCCATCTTTAACCTTATGGGCTCTATCTCCCTTTTAATTAATGCTGGCAGAGTGTTTTCTACTGTTGTTTTCACTGCCTGAGAGACTGCCTGAGATACCGCAAGTGCCACACTCTCCTGAATCATTTTGTTAAGATCTTTCACAGACACTTGCGAGGAACTCATGATAGGGATCTTCAGTTGTCCCACTCCTCCAGTCTGTCCTGGTGATGCTATTGACAATTTTCTACCACCCCCGGTGGCCATAAGAGTCACTTCTTCTCTTTAATTTATTACCTACTCTTTTACCAGACTCCCCTTATACTTTAATCTCCCACAATTTATTTTATGCCCTCTGTTTTGATGATTTATCCAACCTCTTTGTTTTGTATTTTAAAGTTTATATATATATTTTATATATATTTATTGTAAATAGATCTACCTCTCAGATCCCTTCACTCACCACCATTTAAATTAAACTACTTTTATTTCTTCTGTTCCTCTAATATTGTAGTCTTCCTACTGCTATTTCTCAATTATTAATATGCTTTTTCACCTCAAATGCTCTTCTATCCTCTGTTATATCTGTTTTCTCAAGCCCCTTTCCACTCTCCCCACAACTCTTTTAAAGTCCTCAATTCCTCCTCTGACGCTGCTACAGACTCCGCCTTTCTTCTCCTATGCTCTTCTTCTCCGCAGCCCCACCTCTCTCCACACTTCTTTCGTCGCTTGCTTCCTGTCTCGTCTCTCCTTCACGTTCCCACTCCCAATCTCCTTGCTTTTCAGCTCTGTCGTCGCGTCTCCGATGTTCTGCTTTGATGGAATTTCATTGATTTGAGTTGTCTCCTCCGATGTTCTGCTTTGATGGAATTTCATTGATTTGAGTTGTCTCCTCCGATCCTGTCGCAATCGCCGCTTCCTTTTCTCCTCTGATCTGCTCCTCTCCTCCTTGGCCCCGCCCGTCTCCACTCTCCTCTCGTCGCTCGATCTCCGTCACAGCTCTGTCATGCCTGTGCCTCCGTTCTTCTGCTTAGTCATGCTCCGACATTCTTAAAGAGGTATGTAGCCGATTATCCTAAGAATATGAAACAAAAAAGAAAACCAACAAAACTTTTTGCAGCATCTACTTCTACCCGCTTTTGTCTTTCTCTCCTTCCCTTTAAACCTAACCCTTTACAAGTGCACCTCCCCTTTCTCTAGCCGCTTCTTCCCACTTTTGTGCCTCTACTCTTTCGGGATCTCCCTCTCAGGACTGGCTTTCAAACCTTCGAGAGACTTCTCCCTCTTTTCAATTTGTCTCCAAGCTCTTTTAATTTTTAAGGTACTTAACTCTCAAATAATCCTTCCTTCTTCTCTCCTCTGCTTCTTCTGACTTCGTTGGTCTCCCGCAGCTCGTCTGGTGCTCGGCGTGACTCGTCGCTTGAAGCTTGTAGTCCCGTCGTGGCTCCCATCGGTTTAGTTGGGCATTTCTTGCTTCAGGGCAGCTAGCGATAAACTGAGGGGTTGCCACCCCATACAGCCTATCCTAGAAAAAGCCCCCTGCCAGTTCCTTCACCCCTGGAAGGAAACTGAGACGTTGATATCATCTAAGAAAGTCCCTGGGCAGGAGAGCATGAACTTCACGCTCCCTCTGTCGACAAGCCCAACGCCATATCGCTCCTCGTCTACCTTTGTCTTAGGGTGAATGGGACTTGCCTGGTCTTCTACCTTATGGGCCATACTCCCGGGTTGAGCTGTAGGGAGACTGAAGGTTCGGTGTAGCAATCGAGTATCCCATCAAATGCCACCAGGAACTCATCACATTCTCTTTGAAAGTCTTTGGTGCCACGTGGTGTACCCCAGTCACTCTGAACCCTAGAGGCATGAAGAAAGCAAGTCTGATGAGGCTTGTGCAACTGCCCCTCACTACCAACAAGTCCAAAAGTCTGTCGAAGTTCCAGTACTGCACTCGAAACTTGCCCTCCCCCAGAATGGACACCTTGTTTTTTGAAGAGTCATGTATTGTGAAGCCAGCTGGCCGCAATGGGGGGCCCCCCTTAGGACAGAGTCTCTTAAATATGTCCTCCGATATTATGGAAATGGAGGACCCGGTGTTGAGCTCCATCATGCAGGGGCTCCCCTCTATCAGGACTGTTACAGTAATTTTGTCAGGGGTGTCCCGGGGCAAGTGCAGTACCTCCTGCTGCTGGATGGAGGTGGTGTGTAGGTCCGCGGAGTGCATCAATGTTGGGGTTGCCACTGGTCACCTCTAGTTCCCTCAGGCGTGACAGGCTCAAGCAATATGGCTGACCTTTCCACAGCTCCTGCACATGGTGTCCTGGAATCAACAGGTCCTCCTCTCGTGGGGCTCCCCACAGCTGGCGCGCATGGTCAGTGTGACAGCATCTCCGGTGCATGGTGGTGCGGGCCAGCATGGCGGTACTGATGGTGTGTGGCACTGGGCAGGGCATTGGAGCTGCAGGACCTCATCGGTTTTGTCCTCCGAAGTGTCCACATGTTGGGTGGCTGTGCTCAGCTTCCATTGAGATGGCGGGCTTTTTGCATGCCGGACGTCCACAGTGAACTGCTTTGTGGCCTCTGCAGTGAGGGTCATCTCCATGGACTCCTTGAAGTCAGGATCCCCTTTTGCAAGGAGTCTCCTCTGGAGTCTCTTGTCCCTTATTCCGCAGACCAGCAGGTCCCAAAGGGCATCCTCAAGGTTCACAAAGTTGCAGACCCAGGCAATCCGCTGTAGCACTATGATAAAATCCATGATGGATTCGTTGGTGGTCTAGTTCCTCATGTGGAACACATGGCAGTCAGTGATGACAGACGGCTTAGGGGAGAAGTGTTCCTTGAGCCAGTCCAAAATCATCTGGTAGGCCTTGTCTTTGAGCATGTGAGGCGATGAATGAGCAGACAATTTCATAGGTCATACAGCCACGTACCTGGAAGAAAGTGGTGCACTTCTTTCCTGCTGCCTCGATCCTGGAGGAATCAAGAAAGAACTCAAACTTTTTTTTCCCCCAGTCTTGGCAATCGCCATGGCGGTCATCTTCTCCCAGGGCTTCGGGAGAAGTCTGCCAGCGTCTACAGCTGGGTGGTGGCGCATATGACTGCATCACCCCAGGAGTCCCATGGTGGGACTCCCAGCCAAAGAGCGCTAGACGGGCCCCCCCGGCGCACTCAGCCGGAGAAGGGGGGCTCCTCCTTGCCCCAACAGGCCTGTTGTAGAGTGTCCAAAATGGGAACAAGATCAGCACACTGGAGCAAGCACACGGTTAACCAGCGAGTATGAATGCAGAGAGACAACCACTGAAAGTGTGAGTCAAGTTTAAGCGAGAAGCACCCGCGCAGTTGCGTTCCCCATAGCGAAAACGAGGAGTGGGAGGGAACTTCCCCCCGATAAGGACTGCTTGCAAGTGATCTTAAAAAAAACTGGAAAAGGGGGGGACAGCAAGTAAAGAGCAGTGGAAGTGAAGAGTTTGCATGAGCTTACCAGCATGATTAAGAACTTCCAGAGACTTTGATGAACTTTTGCTATCTATAAACAATCCCCAAACATGGCACCACCGAAAGATGTGAGAGACAAAATGCCGAAAGTTAAACCTTCTTCTGGAAGTTCCAGTCCTCTAAGTTTGGTGCCTAGACAGGACCAAACTGTGGAACTCCAAAGGTTGCTAGCGGAGGCGCTTTGCCCTCTACTAGAGAAAATCACCCTCTACTGGAGAAAAGCTATAGATAATAAGCTTGATGCTCAACAAGCACAGTTGGCAGCCAATGCAAAGAAAATTGAAAAAGCGGAGCAGGAACTTAAAGAGATTGGTTCCAATTAAAAAAAAATAGATAAAAAGCTAAAGGTGCTTGATAAAAAGTGCCAAATTGAAGAGTCTCATGTACTACAGCTGCAAATGGAAAAGGCAAGCTACATCTTGAGACTTCAAGGGATTAAAGAGGAGAAAGTGGAGAATCTATATCAAATCGTTGGTGACTTGTTGGCTTCTTTGGCAGATATGACATCAGACCAATTTCAAAGCGAAATAGATACGGTTTTTCAATCATATTCAGAATATATTCGAAAGAGTAATCTGCCAGGGGAAATTACTATTAGGTTCTCCCGAAGAAGAAGAAGAGATCAACTCTTGAAAGCGACTAATGGGATTACCTTGAAGTGGAGAGAGAAGGAAATTAAAGTTATGAAAGAAATTCCATTTGAGATAAGACGAAAGAGGAGGAAATACAGAGACATGGTGATATTTCTACAAACGCAGAAGGTCATAAGAACATAAGAGAAGCCAATGTTGAATCAGTCCAATGGCCCATCTAGTCCAACACTCTGTCACACAGCGGCCAAAAATACCACGTGCCATCAGGAGGTCCAGCAGTGGGGCCAGGACACTAGAAGCCCTCCCACTGCTGCCCCCTCCAGCACCAAGAATAGAGTGCATCACCTGCCCCAGACTGAGAATTCCCCTGTGGCTAATAGCCACTGATGCACTTCTGCTCCATATGTTTATCTAATTCCCTCTTGAAACTGTCCATGCTTGTAGCTGTCACGACCTCCTGTGGCAGTGAATTCCATATGTTAATCACTCTTTGGGTGAAGAAGTATTTCCTTTTATCTGTTCTAACCCGACTGCTCAGTAATTTCATGGAGTGCCCACAAGTTCTTGTATTGTAAGAAAGGGAGAAAAGTATTTCTTTCTCAACCTGCTCAATCCCATTCATAATCTTATAAACTTCGATCATGTCACCCCTCAGCCGTCATTTCTCCAAGCTGAAGAGCCCCAAGCGTTTTAACCTTTCTTCATAGGGAAGGTGTTCCAACCATTTTATCATTCTAGTTGCCCTTCTCTGCGCTTTTTCCAATGCTATAATATCCTTTTTGAGATGTGGTGACCAGAACTATACACAGTATTCCAAATGAGGTCACACCAATGATTTATACAGGGGCATTATGATACTGGCTGGTTTGTTTTCAATTCCCTTCCTAATAATCCCCAGCATAGCACTGGCCTTCTTTATTGCAGCTACACTCTGTCTAGACATTTTCATTGAGTTATCCACTACGACTCAAAGATCTCTTTCTTGGTCCGTCTCTGCCAGTTCAGACCCCATCAACGTGTATTTATATTTAGGATTTTTGGCTCCAATGTGCATCACTTTGCACTTGGCCACATTGAACCCCATTTGCCATGGTGATGCCCACTCACCCATCCTCAACGGATCCCTTTGGAGTGCCTCACAATCCTCCCTGGTTTTCACCACCTGGAACAACTTTGTGTCATCTGCAAATTTAGCCACTTCACTGCTTACTCCCAATTCCAAATTGTTAATAAACAAGTTAAAAAGCATCAGACCGAGTACTGATCCCTATGGTACCCCACTGTTTACCACCCTCCACTGAGAAAGTTTCCCATTTATACTCACTCTGTTTCCTATTTATAAGCCAATTTGTGATCCACAAGAGGACTTGTCCTTTTATCCCATGACTATTGAGCTTACTTAGGAGCCTTTGATGAGGAACTGTATCAAAAGCTTTCTGGAAGTCAAGGTAAACAACATCTATTGGGTCCCCCTTGTCCACATGTTTGTTCACTCCCTCAAAAAACACTAACAGGTTAGTGAGACAAGATCTTCCCTTACAGAACCCATGCTGAGTCTGCCTCAATAGTTTTTGTTCATCAGTGTGCCTACTAATTCTTTCCTTAATAACAGTTTCCCCCACTTACCCGGTATCGATGTCAGACTGACTGGCCTGTAATTTCCCGGATCTCCCCTGGAGCCCTTTTTAAAGATGGGAGTGACATTAGCTACCTTCCAGTCCTCAGGAATGGAGGCAGATTTTAAAGAAAGATTACATATTTTTGTCAGGAGATCCACCAGTTCACATTTGAGTTCTTTCAGAACTCTCGGATGAATGCCATCCGGGCCTGGTGATTTATTAGTTTTTAAATTGTCCATCAGTCGGAGGACTTCCTCTCTTGTCACCTCAATCTGATTCAGGTCTTTCAACCCCCCTCCCGAAATCGGTGCTTCTGGAGTGGGCAAGCACTTCTCGTCTTCCACAGTGAAGACAGAGGCAAAAAATGCGTTCAGCTTCTCAGCCATTTCCCTATCATCCTTCACTACTCCTTTTACCCCTTGGTCATCCAAGGGCCCCACTGCCTCCCTGGCTGGTTTCCTACTTCTAATGTATTTGAAGAAAGTTTTATTGTTGGCCTTTATGTTTTTTGCGATACGCTCCTCATATTCCCTTTTTGCTTGCCTGATCACAGACTTGCATTTTATTTGCCATAGTCTGTGTTCCCTTTTATCAACCTCACTAAGACTAGCTTTCCACCACTTAAAGGAATCCTTCTTACCTTTTACAGCTTCCATTACTTTACTTGTTTACCATGCAGGCTTTTTTCTGTACCTATTTGTGCCTTTCCTAACCTGCGGTATATATTTTTTCTGAGCTTCTAGGATTGTATTTTTAAATAGTCTCCAAGCTTTCCCAATGGTTTTGACCTTCTCCACTCTTCCTTTCAATTTCTTCCTCACATGTCCCCTCATACCAGAGAAGTTACCCCTTTTAAAGTTAAAACTGGTTGTGTCAGCCCTTTTGGGCAACTCCCTATCTGTACAAATGTTAAACTCAATGACATTATGGTGACGTACAGATGGTTGGTTCCCAAGGGACTAATCTTTCAGTATGCAAACAGGAAAGAAAGGATTGAGTCAATGGATAAGGCTTGTGAATTTTTGTATCAACATGGACGTCCCCCAGGAGAGGGAGAAGGTAATCCGGATGGCACCAAGGAGAGCAAAGAAGAAAGAGAGACTGGATCTTCCTCAGAGGACTCAGAATCTGAATTGGGGGCTGTAGCCCCTAAATCAAGCTATCACTTAAGGGGAAAAGGGGGGGGAAGTAGTTTGTTAATGCTCTCTGGAAGATGTTATCAAGAAGTATATTAACAGGAGACAGCTCTTTATGAAACTATATTTGTATTAGCAAGTGAAAAATGAATAATATTTTAGTGAGATGATTATTTTCAGTGGAAGTCAATTCACATTTACAAGGCAGATTCCTATTTAAATCGATTGTATGATCACCGACTCTTGGGGTTTTTAGAGGTTATCTTTCCTTTCTCCTGTGGATTGTAGTTCTCCACCCTGGAATTTTCTGTTGTAGTTTTGTAGTAAATAGAAAAAGCAATAAAAAATCCCCTTCAGGGGGCAAAAAAAAAAAAAAGAGAGAGAGAAAGAACTCAAACCGGCCAATGTAGCACTCTCAGTCTTCTGCGGTGGCATCAAACGTGTCAAAGTGTTCTGGAGCGGCAGCCATAGTCCCGGTAGCAATGCAATGCACTTAGCACTGGAGCTCAGTGTGCAGTGCAGTGCTGGAGGGTGCTAGGCTGGCTCAACAGGATCCCATCCTCATCGCCAGTATAATGTACTGGGTTCAAGATGCGTAAAGTGATCAGCTCATCGCTTATTAGTGATTCAGCTTAACTCTAAGACAACTCTAGCAGGGCTGAAGCCCTGCTTATATGCATGCATACCCCCGTGATAGGATATTTACATTACAACTCTTACTCAATACGTCCCTTCCAGGATCCTGACTATCTTTGCCAGCTAGTCAGTTTCCCATCAGTGTCCCAGCTCAGTACATAACACCTATTGAACTTCATTTGCCTCTTAAAGATCATTTACCTTTTAAAGATCTTCATCATGTCTCTATAGAACCTCACGCGGGAGTGCAGGGTTGAGTCCCTGGTATTACCTGATAAGACAATTCTGGTCAGTTGTGTGAATGTCCCTGTCTAAATTTCCTGTAGTTCCATCCTCTAGGCTTCACTGTTGATCATACAGGAAGCATGGAACCAGGGATCCATGCTGGATCAAGTATCTGACAGGGTTTGCATTATGAGCCCTCATCCTGGTTGTGCCAAGGGTTTCCAATAGTTCAGCTGCCTAACAGCTGGAAATATTGAAAATATGAAGAGGTAGATTAAACATTTATGTATGCATGTAATCATTTCTTCCATAAAGGAGATAGGATGCAGCTCCCTGTTTTAGTGTATGAATAGTTGAGCGATGGAAAAGGAGTTACATCTGTTGCCTAAGCTAAGTATCATCTAAATTAATTGAAGTTCTGGGACCTAGATCTCTCTTCAGAAGATGGCTAAGGGACTGTCCCAGACAATTGTTTCCTCAGTGGAGTATGTTTTATGGGAGTTTTGGAAACTGGAAGACAGCTATTCTGTTGATGATGGATTAGCACTATACACAGTAATAAATTAAAAAGCACTTCAAGAGAAACTGCCTGGCTCTTTACTAGAAGTTTGAAGCTTCGTTCATTGAAGAGTATGGCAGCAGCCAGCAGCCAGCCAATATTTATCAGAAAAAACACTCTTGGAATTCATTTGTTTATCTCAAGAGTTAATAGTGTACACATTTGCAGACTCAAGAGACAATACAGAAAGTACAGTAGCAACATACATTTTAAAAATGGCTTGTGGAGGGTCCTTTAGTACACCAAAGAGCACCTTGGCTTTGAGAATTACTACAGTGAAATGTAAGACTCTAATGACTTTCTTAAGAAACTATTAACAGCTTTTCAGAAAACATTATCTTTGCCGACTCTGGATGCTGGCATTCTGTAAACCTACATTCCTCACACACATTGACTACAAGCCCTCAGGAATATTATTCCTGTTAAGAAAATGCCATACCTGGCCACCAGACTTTACCACTTTGTCCTCAACAATGATTACTTCACATTTAACAACAGCTTGCACCTTCAGGTTAATGCCACAATCATGGCTACCCATATGGCTCTACAATATGTGAGATTCCACCAGCATTTCTCCCTGCTACCAACTTGAACCTGAACCAGTTACTTCTACAGGTCTGCTTTATCAACACAGCTGTAGAACTACACAGTAGACACATAAGCACTATTTTATGTGCAAAAACCACTGACAGCTACATATGACTACATGCTTGTAACAACTACCCTGAACACATCACATAATTAATGTCTATAGCAAACAGATTTCAACTGTTTTTGCTTCAATTTCTTGGACAGTTCAGACCTGAAGAATTTACATCCAGCCTTCTTGGGATTATAATACTCACTGAACAGAGTGAAGGAATAAGGCCATAGAGAAGGACAAGGCCATAGAGAAATAGCCTACTACAAGACAGACCCATAATGTCATGGGCAATGGTGAGGGGAAGCTGACGGCTTCTGCAGAACCCACAGCTGGCCCCTCTGAAGCTTCAGAGATTGATAGTTTGCCATTGCCACCCACATCAACACCTGGCTTGGCACCAGCTGATGAGGAGCAGCTACACGTAGAAAGCCCCCCCCCCCCGACTCGCCTTCATGGGTTGCTCGCCTAAGGGACCAACTCCGCCAGGTGTGATGCTCTCTTGCAGAAGCCTGGCTGCTCATGTCGTTCACTAATTGGAAACAGCAGCAGAGGGTTATTTAGCTTCATTCTCTAGGCTGGCTTCTTCGTGGAAGATCTAGTCAATCTTGTGATGCTCTCGCATCCACTACGCCTCCAGTTTTTGAACTCTGTTCCTGCTTGGATCTCTCAGCTTTCTGACCCTGGCTCTGTGGTTTTGTGCTTTGGACTTTCATTATTGGCTCTGTTCTGACCCTTTTGGCTTAGGCCCTGGACTGGACTTGGACTCTCCCCTGCCTGCACCCCAGCCCTTGACAGATTGCTTCCACCCTATACTAGCTCCACAAGATGGAAGAGGGGGCGAGCGGATGCTCTGCGCAGCTGGCAGACCTGCTCAACCACGTGCAGCTTCTCATGCAAATGGTTGCTCACCTGAAACAACAGCAGCAACTGCAGCAGCAAGCTGCCTCCACCACTGCTACCACACCGTCAAAATGCCTGGTAACTCCCCTGAGAAATTTGACGGTTCTCTGGAGGAGTTTCCTGCTTTCCTAGCACAGTCTAAACTCTACATAAAACTGTGCACCTGGGACTTTCCCAACAACAAAACCAAGGTGTGTTTTGTTATCAGACTCTTAACGGGGCAGGCAGCTAAATGGGCTACCCCCTTACTTGTGGCTCCATCGCCCCTGCTGGCCAGTTCCCAGGGGTTCCTTGACCACCTCTCCACTGCCTTCACTAACCCACAGCAGGCAGCTGCAGCCAATAGAAAAATCCAGACCCTGAAGCAAGGCGAGAACTCTGTCACTCATTACTCCATGGAGTTCAAACTCCTGGCTCAAGACCTGACATGGAACGAGGCAACCTTAATGGACCAGTACATGGAGGGGTTGGCCAATGATGTTCTAGATGAACTTGCTTGGGTAGAGCAACTCCTCACACTGCAGGGTCTGATCACCTTGTGTCTCTGCATTAATGGCCGCCTTGAGAGTTGCCATCAAGCATGGAGCAGCAGCCGTCTCTCACAGGTTCCATACCATCTGACTCCCTGGATGCTTCCCGCAACCCCAAGCACTGGGGGAGACGAGGGTGAGCCCATGCAATTGAGAGCTGCATGACCATGATTGACCCCTCCAAAGAAAAGGCAAGGCGCATAGCGCAGAAACTCTGCCTATACTGCAGCGGGGCAGGGCGTTTCTCTGCTGGATGTCCTGCCAAATGCACCTGGCAGGGGGGTGCTGCTGCCACCAGCAAAAGACCAGCCCCAAGCCTGAGTGGACCTCCTAGTTTGGGGCAACTAGCTGGGTCCTCTGAACTCTATGCTAATGACTAGGGCCCATTTCTGGTACCTGTCAAGCTTTGTTTGCCCGACAGGCACTGGCTACTCATTTATGCCATGCTTGATTCTGGGGCAGCTCGATGTTTCATCGATGCCATCTTTGTAAAGCAGCACCAGATCCCTGTACAGACTAAAGAAACCCCAACCCTGGTAGAGGCCATTGATGGGTGCCTCCTCTGCTCTGGTCCCATGACTCAAGAAACCTGCCCAGTCATCCTCCACAGCAGCACCAAGAGCAACTACAGTTCAATATTGCCCGTATGCCTCGCATCCACTATGCCTCCAGTCTTCGGACTCTGTTCCTGCTCAGATCTCTTGGCTTTCTGACCCCGACTCTGAATGACCCCACTCCTGGTTTTGTACTTTGTACTTTCATTATCGGCTCTGCTTTGACCCTTTTGGCTTAGACCCCAGATTGGACAGATTGTCCCCTGCCTGCACCCCAGCCCTTGACGCATAAGAAATAACAACAAAATACCACTGTCACCTACAGCTGTGACTTCAAGCCAATACAATGCATTCACAGTGATCTACCCCCCCCCCAGCCTGGATAGTGGTATTTCTCTCAAACAGACTTGAGTGATATATCTTTCTTTATTCCATAACCTAAAACAACTTCTTACAATGGGCCACCTAGTAGAGACACAAACCGAGGAACAGTCTAGAACCAACAAACCCATATGCCAACCATGTCCCTATGTCCACACAGGCAATACTGTTAGAGGACCTAAAAATATCAGCTGTACCACTGTAGGCTCATCCACTTGCTCATTGTCGACTGTGCCCTTCTGCTTTCTATATCTAACAACAGCACAAAAGAATAAGTGGGCCTAAATCTGACATATGAAACAGTAATATTCAGAAACTGATGGGGAAGTGCTTCACTTTCCTGAAACACACCATTGATGATCTAAGTCAGTGTTCACCAGCTGCCCCGAGCTGCCTTGGTGGGGAGGGTGGTATAAATTTAATAAATAAATAAATAAAAACTAGGGAGGTTGTATTCTCACTCATTGCTGCAATAATGAATGGCCTCTTCATTTTTCTTGCCTGCATTTGAATTTTATTTCCAGTTTGCACAGTCTTCATGACTTCATATATGGCTGCATAATAGCTTATGCTAGAATACAATCTTGTTTGTCTTTGTGATGCCCTATGGGAGTACAGAGATGTCATAAAGCTGTTTCATAATGATGCACGCACACAAAAGACAGCACTCCTGCTCAGTTCCTTCTTTATTTGCAACCTATATACAGATGGGAGTTTCCAGATCCTCACTGGCACCTCTTTAGGGGATTAGGCACATTAACAGCCAGGAGGACTGATGGTGATAGCTACTGAACCCAGGGGAGTCTCTGCCCCAAAACATCTCCTCCTACTTCTCTGATTCCACTGGCCCATGTTCTTTGGGGCTTTCAAGGGTATCTCTCCCCACTAGCCCTACCTTTCCACAGTTGTGCTCTCCCGTAGGACCTACCACTGGCCTAGTACAGCATGGTTTTAAATGGACAGCACCTCACAGTAGGATTTCCTGACATATCAGAAGAAAGAGACAGAGCCACAGTTGCTGAGGTGGGGTTTTTACAATGCCCACTGATGGGAACAGATAAACCATTAGTTTCAGTTTAGTTTATTGTAATTAGCCATTGGCCATTACAAGATTACAAAATACAAATTGTGACCAAACCAGGGCTATTTTTGGACAGGAACACCCAGGAACAGAATTCCAGCTGGCTTCCGAGTTGGCCACACCTACAGCCTCCCCCGCCCAGGTTCCCCAGGCACCTCACAAGCCGCAGGGCACCTGGGGAAGCCAATCCAATCCAGGGAGGGAAACCAATCCAAAAACTGCCTTCCTTCGCAGGGTTCCCCATGCACCCTGTAAGCCGTTGGGCACCTGGGGAAGCCAATCTTGGGAGGGAGCTGTGCTATCAGAGGTGTGGCATAATATGCTAATGAGTGTCTGCTGTTGGGTGTGGCCTATTATGCTAATGAGCTCCTGCTGGGATTTTTCTACAAAAAAGCCCTGGAACAAGCTATAGATTAATATCAGAATATACAAAAGTACCAGAAATCAATAACAAAATATGACTAATTTAATACAGTAGCCTGAATAATGCCTTTCCCATTGCCACCTTGGAATGTATATTCTTTGCAGCAAGGGCAAATCAATGTCAGATAACAAAACTGAAATTTTATCTTCAACTAAGACCAGATAAAATTTTATCCTCAACTAAGACCAAATAAAATACCTGCTGCGATGGAAGCAGATGGCTTAACATGGTACAGGAAGGGGCATTGGTTTTAGATAGGACATGACCAATGGAGCGGGCAGCAAAAGAGGATCCAGTAAACCACCTGAGGAATGTGGTTTTATCCTTGAAGGTACAATAAAAGCCCTATTTATTGAAGTCTTCAAATTTGAGTGCTTTGCTTAACAATAAATAGGAAGAAGAAAATCAAACCATAAAAACTGTGAGCAAAGAAACAAGAGTAGATTTTTTTATATATATTTGGAGTGATCAAACTTTGTTGAGATGAGCCTCCCTTTAAGGCAAAAATGATCCAAACTTCTCCAAAGACAATTATGACAAAACAAAGCTGTGTCTGATGGGGATAGCCCCTCGGGTGTGGGAGGTTCTTCACAGACCACCCAGATGAATCCCAGAGCTTCAGTCATGAAGAAGAGAATTTTTTTACAGCCTAGTTCTCCTTCACTTTTACAGCATAGTTCTCCCTGCCACTCACTACCCCATCAGGCCCTTATCTTTCTCTGGGAGAAACGATGTGCCATTCCTGTGAGGGGTTAAATAGATCCACACAAGCTTCACAGCTATGCCCTCTCATCTATTCTAGACCAAGATGAGGGACCCCCCAGGCTGCCCCCCATCTTTCTTGGTAATGAGCTCAGCCCACTTTTTGTTGTGTTTTCTGAGAGCATTGCAGCCAATTGCCAGGAATCACCTGCTTATTTGGTCAGGCTATGAAACTAGCTACCATCTGTCTCAGGCCATGCTGAGTGAGAGGTTGGGCTTTCATGGCTCAGGGCAGGTTGCCCACTGCAGGTTGCCCACTCAGGACTTTCTCCTCACCCCCAGCTGGATCTGGGCGAGTGCCTCGGGTGTGAGAGATGGAGCCCTCAGATTAATGTGGTTTTGTTGGGAATTTTGGATACAGGGGGAGTCTTGAGAGGTGGCCAGGGGCCTGAGGAGAGAGTCCCAGAGTTCTGTACGCTAAGGAGTTGGAGTCCCCAACAAAAGTATATTCAGCTGAAGACTCTATCCATTACACACTGTGATATTCCTACACAGAGGCAATCTCAGGAAGGAAAATATGTATTTATCATAATGGAAAAACCAGTTTTTGCACTCTAAGTACTCTAAATTGTCAGCAGATGATAGCCAGATGGGATTTTCGACTATTTTGATTTTGACTACTGAAAGTGACAGAACTACCATCATGGATGTCATGCATTACTATCAGCTCTTGAAGAGAAAAAAGATGATCACTTGTCATTTTTCTTTCAATGGCTGCAGAATGGTGGTTTTAATAGGTAAAACTGTCTGGGAGTTGAAGGATTAAACCCCCTCTGCTCTCTACATGGACCTCCATCTGAGACAGGTCCATTTGCCATTGCAAGTTAATTTTTTTTAAACTGCTGGGAAGATCTAATTACAGATCTCCCAGCTGCTCATTTTCTTTGACCCCTTACTCTTATCAGTTTCAAAGCAAAGATCATCAGCATAAGACAATTATTTCAGAAGAGTCGTTGGCAGATCCAACCTCGTGGCAGAAGCCATGTATTGTGGAAACTAAATTGTATTTTATACAACCTGTACAGAGGAGTTTCCTACAGAGAAGTGATATCTGCAGCAATTTCTTCTCTGAAGCAGCCTTGAGCTGCTCTTTTAATTATAGGTCACATTTGATCACAGCTGCCCTTTCTTTGGTCCTCCTTACATAGAGCTTTGGCCTTTATCTCTGGGTTACTTCATCACACTGGTTTTATCCTTACAACTGGCCAATCAGCCTTTGTGTTGATCTACATTGATTTACACCAAAGGTCTAAAATATTCAAACCAATGTATTTAATAGAAGATTTGCTCACCACTGGTTCAGGTTTACATAAGATGATGAAAATCTTAACAATGACTGGAGTTCTTTATTCATCCCATCAATTGATGAACATATTTTAAAACATAATTGTATGTGTTACATTTTAAATAATTTGGAGAACACTTTCCTGAGCATAAGTCCCACTGAATATACCTGACTAGAATTCTTAGAACTGCTTAGGACTGCACTCTCAGAGTTCGGGGTCACTACAAAAAGAAAATGTATTTGTTTTTGACTTAATGAAAAAAACAGCATTGGCTTTTGAATCAATAGCTGCAAATGCACTGCCCTTGCAAATGCTATACAGTTCCCCTGGGTGCAGATGGATGCCACTGGTTCTTAGGATCTCTGGTAGTATTATCGTGGTTAATGCTCTTTGACTTATGACAGATAATTATAATTGTACACTGTTAGATCTTTAGGACCAGGTGACATGGTGAGCCTTCACAGGACAGCCCCAGACTAGATATCATCATACATAGATCAGAAGCTGATGATGAGTGATTGCTCAAGATCTCCCTGCAGGGTGCATGCTTCAGAAATGTGTATATAACTGAATATTTGTGCATGTTTTTTAATAACCAATATTTGTGGCTTCCAAATGGGTTTTCTGCTGATTATCACTATGGATCCATTCAGTCCGACACAGAATTAAACTTACTTAAGTCTATTGGTTTTAAGGGGGATAAGTGCCCTTAACTCTGTGTTGGAGAGCTGAGTTAAATGTGTATCTCACTAAATATAGCAACTCCAATCTTTCCTGTCTCATAGCAGGCTCCAGTGGAATTAGTGAAAGTCAGGCAGCCATCCAATTTAGAGTATGAGGCTCATGACAAGGTTCCAGATGGTCCATGACACTTACCTTCTCTCTGACATTTTCCCACATGGGAGGGGGGGGAACCTTTTGATAAAAATTTGCACTTAAAAATCCTACAAGCTCAACCATGCAACATTTAGTACTGATCATCTGATAACTACTTCTGCTGCTATCTGTACAGTTCTGTGATTGCCAGGATTTTAAAACTTGTGATTGTCATTTCAGTTTCAAGCAAACAACAGCTTTTTGCAACAATTGCAGCAAGGCATGGCAATCAAACTTCTTGTTTCTAGATAGGTTCATGTAAAAGTGAATGTGACTGATGTCATGTGATTACTGTAGACTTGGGTTGTGGAACTAGAGAGTGAGCCACAATTGCAACAGACAATTCCAGAAAAGCTTAAAGTTATAGCTTTGTTTCAATATCTTATTGTTGTTGTTATTCTAACCTAATACTGCTCCACTCTATTTTATTGTTTACTAGCCTGATACCCGTGCTTCACTGCAATATTTAAGTTCTGTAAATCCAGTTATAATACTGATTATGTGAAGTTTTAAATGTAACATTTGTTGTAGAAATTCTAATGGAGAAGATTGTAGTGTAAAAAATGTAGTGAGACATACGTATTTTTTTTTCTCTACTGAAGGACCTCTCTCTAGACCACATTGGTGGTTCTGCCCTCAGGTGCTATGATCACCAGGCTGCTTGGTGAGCTCACTCTGGAGCAGGCCACATAGAACTGTCCATTTAAGAAGCAGTCGTCTGTTAATTCAACTCCGACTACCTTCCACGAAAGTGATGGCCTCTCTACTTGTGTTCCTGGATTGTTTTGCTCATATGGAGACTGTGTTGTTCTGAGCACCTCAGGGTGATCTTGCTGGTACTTGGCCTGCACAGTTCAGTGCATTGCAAGAGTACTATGTGCAAATGTCTTTGCCGTGTTCCTAAGTTGCCTCCTCCTTGTAGCGTTGGTGTATCTGGCTCGACGTTTGCCAGGAGCTTTCTTGGGGGCAGTGAGAGGTGTGAGGGGGAATTGGTATGAGGGAGTGGTGATATGGTGGACATTTCTTCAGGTTCATGAGGGAGGCATGCATCGAAATGGCTCCTAGAAATGTCCTTTACTATTTCCCCATAAACATTCATTAACTCAATTGCCATGCTGGCTTTTTTTGAAAAATGTCTATTCAGGAGTCTTGAATACCTGATTTCTGTAACTTTCCTCAAATGTCTGCTGTCACTTCTAACTGTGTTTTTACCTCAGAACATTGAGATCCACAGCTGAGCAATCAGAGGGAGGTGGGTGCAAGTAGGCAGATTTTACCTGAGAACTCTGAACTACACAATTGACTAATCGGGGGAGGGGGCAGGCAAGGAGGCAACAGCCTTCCAGGCACATAGAAAATAATTGGGGAAACACATTTTGCCCCTTTTTTACCCCCTTAGGGGGTCATGTTTCTCAGAAATCTATTAATAGGGGGTAGATATCATGGTAGGAATGCACTCCCCTTATTTTGGTTTCTTGGTGAAGGGGTTTGGCCTGGGCATTGAATGTGGGAGGGAGGGCATACCCCCCATTTTTTAACAAAAATGCTTCTCATTTATGTTACATTTTAGAACTGGGACATAACTACATATTCAAAACACGATTTGAGCAATCAGATATTAAGCAAGTTCATATGAACCAATTTTCTAGAACCCACATTGTGAGAGGTTAAATAACCTAATAAAGGAAACCAGTTTTCTACAAATTTGGGTATATTTCCATTGTGGGTGGGAGTGTGGCTAAGTTGAGTCAGCAGCACTGCTAAGGTGACCTGCTGGGGCAGTGTCCCTAATGGATTAAAGTACCCTGGTCCTGCTCCTACACCTGACAGACCCCAGCCTGTCTGGTGTTGGGGGGGATTATGTTTAAAGGCATCAGGGAGGCTGGGCCAGCAGCAGGGCTAAGGCAATCCTGCTGAGCAAACCTCCCCAGCAGCTGTAAGCATCCCACCTCCTCTCCTACACCTGACAGGCAGCCACCTGTCCAGTGTAGGAGGAGGAGGGGGAGGAGTATTAGAAGCCACTGTGGAGGTGGGGCTGGCAGAGGCAGGCTCTCTTGTGGCTTTAAGCACCCTGCAACCTCCGCTGCACCTGACAGACAACTGCCTGTTAGGTGTAGGAGGTGGGGGGAGTGTGTTGGAAGCCAATAGAGAGGCTGGGTCAGCAGCATTACTGCACCTCACAAGTGGTTGTTGGCCATTCCTGATTTCCTCAACTGTCTGTGCAGTCTCCTGTAACTGTTTTTTTTTTTTTTTACCTCAGAACACTGAGCTCTGCAGCTGACCAGTCAGAGAGTGGGGTTGCAAGGAGGCAGCAGCCTGGCAGCTGCATAGGAATCAATGGGGGGAGCACATTTTACCCCTTTTGACCCACTCAGGGGTCGAATTTCTAAAAATCTCTTCTTAGTGAGCACCTACGGCATGGTAGGAGCGCTCTCCCATAACTTGGTGACTCTAGGTCCAGCGGTTTGTCGTGGGCATTGATTTTACAGTGAGGGAACTTTCTTTTATATATACAGATGGATAATGTTTAACATTTTGTTTGTTTATTATTCATGCCAGGGGTCACTTCCTGCTGGAGTGCCCCAGAGTGGCACTCCAGCAGTAAGGAGCCCAGACCCCGCCCCCTGCCTTTCCTGGCCTGCCCATGGAGAGACTCAGGGAGGGGGGGATTTAAATGCCTGGGTTCCCTGCCCTGCCCTTCTCCAACCAGCCTGCCGCAGCAGGTTGGCTGGAGAGGGAAGGGGACGTGGGCAGACATTGACCTCATTAGAATGATTTTAAAAATTATCAAGAGATATGCTAAATCACAAAAACTAATTAGCTAACTGCTATTATTATGCAAGAATGAAACAAATGTTTTTTTAAAAAATATAGCAGTTATTTAACAATGTTAAAGTTTCTATAAATGTGAAGAATTCACCAAACAGTTTTTGCCTTTGGTTTTAGCTTGGAAGACCAAGATGTGCATATAGTTTAATTTTTTTTAATGAAGTTAGAACAGAAATAAAGCAAAGTAACAACAACTGTTTTAAAAAGTCCACTCACAAAGGCAGTTGTGCTAAGTAGGCATGCCATCCCTTATCTGTATTGGAGAGATATATACTACAAAGGTAAAGAGTGAATCCATTGATCATCTTCCTGTTTGGAAATGTCTGTAGTTAGGGCAGGTGGCCAGTAGGAAAAGCTTTGCAGAGCTGCTCGTGCTACAATTCTTACCTTCCCTGTGGGCCTCACTAACAGATAACAACAGACTGTAAACAAAAAGTAAACTCCAGCATGGCATGAATGTTCTTTTTAGTATTTGACTGGAATCAAATTATATGTGGTCAGCTGACAATATGTGATCTGTCAATGGTCTGGCATGTCAACCCTAATCTATACTAGAGGGCTATTCACTACCATATCTGGCTAATGAGTGTACCCATTTCAGTGGCCCCAAGGATTCAGTCCATCAATGATGGAAAGAATACGCTTGCAAAATGTGCACAGTATTGAATTTCTTTCCATTTGAGCCTTATTCATATGAATAACATTACCACTATTCTTTTTTTTTTTTTGGCCCCCCAAAGGGGAATTTTTTTATTTGTGTTTCTATAAAACTACAACCGAAAATGGGGAGGGAAAATTCTACAATCTAAAGGAGAAAGTAAAAAGAACCTAACTAAAAACCCAAGTGTAGAGGTTATACAACGCTTATAAAATAGTTGTTACTCTTATTCAGTTACTTTCAAACATGAAGAGTGCCCACCAGTCATCACTTCTGTTGACAAAAACAGCTTATCAGACTAGACAGAGAGTAATTCCAAAGCTAGAACCCACATAAACACAGCCCTTAAGATAGATTGGCATCTCCTTTTACGCTTTACTCCCCCCAAAGGCAAAATATTTAAGACCAATGTTCCCGCAGCAAGAACATTACAACAATTTTTCTTCTTCCTAGATGTATCTTCTTTTTCCCTATAGCTTTTATAAATCCGGATCTGTCCATTCATGATATAAACCAAGTTGCTTTTTCCAGGGATATCTTCGCTTCCTTAAACATCTTGAATCATAAGAGGTCTTCCTTTTGCTGCATTAAAAGCACGCTAATTGGAGAATCCAGCCTTTCTTTTAGCAAGCAGATCTTGTGAAGTTGGAGTAGCGAACCCTTTACTCCATAAAAAAAACGCTTTTCAATCTGCTTGCCAGTCCAATCGCAAGAAAACTAAACTTTAGAATCTCCTTACCGTCCATAAGTCTCTATGATCAGAAATGCACACCAAACACTGTCCCTTTAAAAGTATATCCGCTTTTAGTACAGATCCAGGTCGCTACTCCACTTTAGCCACCAGGGGGCCCACAATTTACTTTGAAGACATAGTCTATGGTTAGGTTACATGACCTGGCTTTCCACTTTTCTCCTTCCTGAAGAAAGCATTGGTCCTGCCTCCCTCTTTGCCTCTCATCGCCATCTTTTGGGGATATTTATATTAGCCGAGAAAGAATGCCAAAGTCTCTAAGATCTGTTTAAACGCTCGATTTTCTTTCGGAAAAACTCTCCGCTACAGTCCATCACCGCAAATTGATCAGTCCCTTCAATCATGCTCTTGCCTTCGCTTAAACGTCAGGAGAAAGGGCGTTCCTTCCCCCCCTCCGCTTATTGTAGGGGGACTTCACATCTAGGCTTTGATGTCTCGTTTCAACAAAAACTCACTCATCAGTCCTTAAATCGATCCAACAGGTCCTGGGACGGCCCCTGGGATCACGCCAAGCAGCGAAAATCACTAAACCTCCAAACGCTTGTCCCAGTCAGCAGCTCTGGTACCATACAGTCGCATAGTGGCAGGACTGTTGGGGTGGAGGAGCGCCTCAATTCCCCAGCATCGTGCTGGTGAAGAGGCCACCCCTCAAAAGCTCCATGGCTAGGAGCCTTTCCCAAAAGGCTCCGGGGGGTAGGTGGACTATCACCCCACTCCATACCGCTAGCGCGCAGATCGTGCCCCCAGAGCAACCAGGAGGCACATCTGCTAGTGAGTTGCCATAAACCGGAAGTCGTACGTTATCACTATTCTTTTGTTGTTGTTGTTATAGTTTATGAGTGGTTTTTAAAGATAATTATGTGGTAGACAGCTTGGCAGTTGAAGGGGACAGGGGACTTGCATTTCTTGGTTCTTCCTAGGGCAATCCTATTGTCCCTGGTATTCAAAGCTGCTAAGTGTTCACCTCAGCAGCAATGTTCCCTCTAAGGTGAGCAAAAACTCTACTTTGTGAGCTACTGGCATTAAAGCTGTGAGTGAGCAATTTGGCTACTGCATAGATTAGTTTGCTCTGGAGCCATCCTTCCTGAGCTAAGACAAAAATGTTTGAGCTGGATGCTAAAAAACTGTGAGCAAGTTCACACTAACTCAGCTTAGAGGGAACACTGCTCAGCAGTCCAAATCACTGTGAATGCTCAGCGTGTCTGCTAGTCACAATTTAACCTCCTCATCTGCCTGCTGCTAAATGTTTGTTCTTGCCTGTTGTCCAAGGGGGCCAATAAGTGGTTTCATAACCACTTTCCTAATCAAGATTCATTCAGCTCATGAACCAATCATTGCTGCAGCAGATGCTGAACTCATCAGGGAAAAAAAGAGATGAGATTACAGCTGAAGCAGGCTGTAGCTCTTTCTTTGCTCTGAGTGTTTTTGTCTCGTGCCTTAAGATTTTGCCCGAGAATGCCACCTTGTTCCTATTTCGCACATCCACTGGACCAAAGACCAAGAACCCTTTTGAATATCTACCTCTGCTGTTCCTCAATAAAGTCAGTGAGCACAACACTAGATCATCCATCATTCCACCCACTCATGTTCATGGCTGTAACGACTCTGCCTAAACTGACAGGTCTTTGCATGAATGAATAGTGAATGGAATGCGTGTACTTTGCTTAACATTTTCCTGCAGCTTCTATCTAAAGGCAACATTGACCTTAAAACAATCTCTCTCTCTCTCTCTCTCTCTCTCTCTCTCTCTCTCTCTCTCTCTCTCTCTCTCCCCCCCCCCAAGGAAGCTTTGTGAACCAATAGATATAGGAGAAAGAAGGAGATGACACTATCTCTTAAAACTTTGGAATGAATTTCAGCAGCCATCATCATCTGATAATTAATATTATCAAGTACATATGTAAGGGCTGATTAATTACAAGACACCTGTAAGTCCCTTTTTGTTATTTCAGGATCATAAATAGTAATCTGGCATTAAATATTTGTGATCTAGGCCAGTAACCTTTTTTCAGTCTCATAGGACCTTTTTTAATTAAAGTATACCTTTGTCCCATATCTATAAGCTACTCCCTGACATTTCATATACAAGACACCTTGCCACAAAAGGTCAAGCAGTACAGTTATAAATGGAAAAGAGATTAAAAGTATTCTCCAGCCATGGTGATCTAAAAGTGAGTTGAAAGTAGTGCATTCTTCATACTATTGCTCTGAGCATGAGGAGGCAAGCCCTTTGATTAGGAGAGCGGCACAGCAAACAGATGGTCAGAAATGAATAATTAACTCTTTTCATTTGTATGTTGAAGTAATTATATGTAAAAGCAGGGCCGGCTCACTCACTAGGTGAACTAGGCGTTTGCCTAGGGCGGGCCGGCCCTTAGGGCACCAAACTGCACCCACACACCTCACCAAAAGCCGCCCCCGCTAAAAGCCCTGACCATGTGACCACCGCCGCCACCTCTTTCTCCCCGAGTCCGGCAAGTGCGCCCAGAAGTGCTGACTGCAGGCGCAGCATCGTCTGTGCCAACTCCCCCCATTTCCCCTCTCCCTGAGATCTGGAATGGCACCCCCGCGAGAAGGGCCTCCTTGAATGGGAGGGGTGGTGAAGTGGGCCCACAGACATGAAAGAGGCCGGGGGGAAGTGGTGAAAGAAACCCTGGCCAAAAAAGCTGTTTGCAATTTGAGGCTTTCGCCTTCCAGTGTGGGTTTTCCCCTTCCGCAAAAGTGTCGGGCTGAGGCACCCACCGGCCATCTCCGGGGAAGTTTGGGGCCCTGCCAAGATGTCCCCCTCGGGAAGCGCACCCCACCCAGACAGAGCCGGCTGCAGGGCTGGGAAGAGATGGGGGCAGTGTTTCCTGTTGGCCCAATCTGGCTGGATTGTCTGGGGCTTCCAGGTCTCAGGAAGCCGGAGAGGCCCGTCTTCACCCGGAGCAGGTAGGTGGTGACGCTTTGGAGACTGTCCCTCCTTCGGCCTCCTCCCACTGCAAAATCTCCCCTAGCAATGCCAGGCTTGGGGGGGCACCGAAGCATCCATCCAAAGGGATGGCACTTGGCGGGGGAGGGGGATTTCAGGTATGTACGCAAAACTGTGTGTGCAGGCCAGAAGTCATCTTCCTAGAGAGTGTGTGTTGGGGAACAGCTGATCTTGTCTGCGCTGCACAAAATGCTTTTAACAAACTTGCCTGGATAAATGGTTACATTCCTGTGCAATGTTCCATCTAAGCTGTGGAGTCCTGTGAACAAAAATACTACTTTCTGAGCTAAAGGCATTGGGGGGGTGTCACACAGGGGGCGGTGCATGGGGGGGCACCAGAAGGGATCCCCACCTAGGGTGCAAAATAAGCTGGGGCCGGCCCTGTGTAAAGGAGCTTGCTGTGTATAAGCCATACCCTAAATATTTACTTGGAAATAAATTCCATCAAAAATCAACAGGCAATTACCTATTTTTAAATACAGTTAGGATCAAGATGGCAATCTCTAAAACAGTACATCCCTCCAGTTTGCCACATGGATGGGTAAATATGGGTGCACCAACCATTACAGGTTGCATCGTAGCAAATCACAGTATTGTTTCAACACATCAAAAATACATAGAAAGTTGTATGTATGCAAGTGTACAACTGCACAGTTCAAAGTCTTGCACAAATTATATGTTGGCTATGATGATGTGATTGAAAGCTAGTTAAGGGAAGATGGAGAACAGTGAAAAAGCCCAGTGCTGCCTGGATCAGCAGGACCACCTCCCTCATTTTAATACAACATTATGGTCACAAAATATGACTGTTACTAGGCCATGGACCAAATTACTCCCACAGAGCACAGATAATATCTCACAATGCTATGCCATATAATGACTATATATTGTTTATTTATTTAGATGTATTTATATGCTGCCTTCCTGCCACTGCATTCAGGTCAGCTTACAATTCTGTACACATGTAACATCTACAGTATAAGACATGCAACACAAATGAAGAAATGGGGTAGAAAGGGAAGAGAAAAACAACCAAATTGCTGAGTTGGGGGGAGGCTGAAACATAGCATAGTTAGAGATCTGCAGCCTTTGTTCTCTAACTTTGCTGTTTCTCAGTCATCCCCAAACTCAGCTACTGGGGGAGAAGATCAAAAGAAGTAGACTCCTGACCTGTTAGTCAGCTTCTGATCCCCTCCCCCAATTGTGGTGTTGAATAGCAGGCTGGTAGACAGAAAATTTTCCAGAGCTGAAGTATAAAAAGCTGACTTTCAGCTGATCATTGCAATCAGTTGCAAGCTTCTGCCCCCCCCCCCATCCATGGGTTGCATGGGTTTCCCCAGCAGAAGGTCAGAAGCTGACTCCCAGCTGAAGGGGGATTAGCAGGGAGCCAGCTTGAGATCTGCTGCCACATCTAGGCTGTTGGTGCCAAGTGGTTGCAAACATCCAGACAGCCTGTTGATTAATCAGTTCCCTAAGAAATGGCAGATTGTTAGCTGAACTGGCATGTATTGGAGCATCCCCATGGCCAGCTGTGTGTTGCCCTTCCTTGATTTGCACTCTAATGGGGTTTGTTTTTTTTATTAAACTAGGAAATTTGGAATGAAATATGTATCAACGAAAAAGTAGATGAAATATGTATCAACGAAAAAGTAGAAATGGCATATAATTGGAACCCACTGTAGTAAAGACAAAAGGGAGTTCTAAAGCCCTGCTGATAAATAGCTTTGCAGTATAAGGGATGAGCGTCTTTACTTTCATCAGAACATTAAGCAGAAACTGATGGAGGCTTCTCTACTATTCTCCAGTTGGCATGTTATGACCTCAGGTTGCTGAATCTCTGCCACACTACAGTAACCTTTATGAGTGTACATGGCTACATCTTAATATGTTACTTGTAATGTCTTAAGTAACCTAGTAAAATTTAGTGCTGAACTGCTAGGGCAGATCTTTAAGTCTGTTTTGCACTCCCCAAGGGGCTAGGCCATGGTCTGAAATGTCCTTACTGCTAATTTCCTTGCTGTGTTTTATATAGTCCCAGTAATTAAAAAAAAACTACTTTGATGCTTTTAGTTAGAGCTATGCACTTTACAAAAGGGCAAAGATGGTCAGTTTTCTGCTCTTCTGATAATCTGTTGGTGTTTTTGTATTTATATGGATCCTTGATTAACGATGGATTTAGAAGTGGCTAATTCTGCTTAGCATTACACTGTTGGACACCAACCAATACAATTCTGACCTTAGAAGACATATTTTTCATGTTGGCTCCAAAACCTATATCAGGTTTCAATCTCTCCTATTCAAGTTTGTTTAACACTTCCCTTAACTCTAGAAAATTGCAGAAATCAATGGACCATTATAAAGTAAAAATTCTGCTCTTTTTCAAAGAAAATACATTGTGTGTCAATCTGGTTAAGTGGTTAAAGCATCAGACTAGGAGCTGAAAGTCCCTGTTTCCAATCCCCACTCTGCCTGCCATGAAAGGTCACTGGCTGACCTTGTGCCACTCACTCTCTGTCAGCCTAATCTAACTCACAGGATTGTTGTTGTAAAGCTAAAATGGAGGAAGGAAAAATGATTTCATAAGCTGCTTTGGGTTCCATTGGGGAGAAAAGTAGGGTAAAGATATATATTGTCAGATGGGACTAATCGGTGTGCATGTGTCTGTTGCAAAGGGACAATTTCAGTGAACCATTTTAATTGAACAAACCTGAATTTGCTGTCTAGGTTGATTTGAACCAGTCTTGGAAATCATTCCACAAACATGCCTAGCTAGGGACTCAGTTCTCAACAAGTGTTCAGGAGACACCCGTTGAACCTGTCAGAGCAGCATTTCTGTTAATTTTCTGTTCATACTGTCCTTTTTTAAAACCCAGGCCTGAATGTAGAGCTGAGGTTATTATACTCATTTACCTTTCCCCTGAACATGAAATTGAGCAAACTTCAGAGGACAGCGGAAGACAGGAGGGCCTGGCGTGATCTGGTCCATGGAGTCGGACTCGAATGTGCAACTGAACTGTTACCAGAGGCACTGCCTTTTATTCTTGGGTAGCCCCAAAACAGGGGTGCCCTACTTTCTAACCTGAACCAAAGTCCCCAAAAGCCAGGCACTCTCAGCTTGACCACAGAGTTGGGCTGCAAGTGGTCTGCAAAAGGGATTTCATATTCAGGTTTCATAAGGTGACCTCAGAGCAAGTCTTCCCCTCCACCCAGCAGAGATTATGCTCATGGAATAACAATGAGTTCCAGAGGTAAGTCTTTAGAAGCCACCTGGCACTCTTCAGCACCTCACCCAGCCTTTTGTGTTTCTTTGTCTTTCTTGTCTCTGTCCCTCAAGATACCGGGAAGTCTCCATCGAAGTGTGTATGTGCAGACGATGTCATCTGACGCTGCCACGTCTGCAAGGGGGGGATATGTTAGCCCTGACGCCATTATGGGGCTTTGCTATGGACTGTTTGCTGTTGCCACATGGTCTGTCTAGACTGTAAAATGGATGCCAAGGTAGAAGCCCATAGAGAAAGGAAAAAGCTGTCTTTTTACTTTTTATTGGGACTCCATTACATACCTGCTGCATGTCACCTACACGGATTAAGGGCCATACAGCAGACAAAGGACTTTTCCTCTGCCAGTCCATGAAGGGATTACCCAATCAAGCATTCAAATTGTTAACGACCCTTCCTGATGCTAATCAGGGACAATCAGGGAAGTCTCCCACCTTTTGTTTACCTGGCCAGCAAATCCCTATAATCCATTCAACTAGCCACCCAACACCTGGCTTCTATTGTTTAATCCAGACCCTGCCTCTCTGGAACCTGATTGGTCATACCTAAGGTCTGCCTCTACTGACATCACACACCCCTGGGACTCATCATTGGTCCAGGAAATCTTTTGTTCTCACCTGAGACCAGCCCCCTGGGCCACCCATTGGGCTGCATTGTCTTACAGTGGGTATATCCCAGCACACAGGTGGCCTTAGAGTGTGTGTCTCTGCCATGAGCCAAAATGGCAGCCCACCCCTGAACCCTCTGGGTTTAGGCCACAATCCTTCTTCATGGACTTCTGCACATCTGACAGGTAGTATCACCTCTCCATAAGCCATCAATCCCCTCTGCTTTCTTAGTTCTATTTTATGTGTGTGAATGCTTGAATACTGTTTGTGTGTTTGTGAATGAATAAATAAGGATTATATTCAGTAAAATAATATTTTATTAATTATACCTGGTCTCTGTGTCTTTTACTGGGAACCATTACAAAACAGCAGCATTCTCTGTATATACAGGCGAGAACCCATAATAACAATAATAATAATGATAATAATAAACCAATTGCTATATTTAAAATAGAGCAATTTGGCTAACAGAACAACAACAACAACCTTTCCCCTCATCTTTTTCCTCCCCCCAAATTGTTTGTTCAGGCTGTTCCACTGGTGCCCAATTAAGCAGAAGACATTTGATAATTTTTCAATATCAAATCAAGAAATCTGGTACTTGCAAAGCATTATTAATATCTCAGTTTTCCAGCATTCTGAAGACTCAGGGTTAAGACAAGATTTAGGACTTATGTACAGCTGCTTGTAATCTCTACCAGGTACAGCCTTTTTCACTTCTTAATATGATATAGCTGCAATTACAAAATGTATTTGCTATTTACTTTTGAATTAATGCCTTCTGTTTGAAGTTGAACAGCAAGCAAAAAGAAGTGTCTATCAAATATAGGAAACCATATTGTACTCTTGACAAGAATGACCTTTAACAAGCCATTTACCTAGGTGTAGCTATACTTCTGCATCTGTGTTTATTTTCAACAGATTTCCAACCCGGCATCTGTCCACAAGGACAAACAATATGTGTTTTATTCAATTAACTTTGCTCACCTCAGCCCCTATTATCATATAAAGCCTTTGAAAAGATCCAGTGAGTCTGTGGTTCATCTTGATCTTCACATTTACAGAAACCTTATCTAACATTGTTAAATAATTGAATGATTTACTATATTAACCTAGTAGACTAATGGGACAACTTGTTCATTAGCTGTAGAAAAAAGGATGAGTCCAGTAGCACCTTATAGACTAACAAAATTTGTGGTAGGGTATAAGCTTTTGTGAGTCACTGCTTCCTTCTTCAGAATGTGCCTTTGTTCAGGATGGCGCACAGCCAACGCCTCAGAAAAGAGCCAATGAGTCTGTGGCTCTGTTGCACCATACCTCACCATGGCTGCATGCTATCATGAATTGGAGTATATTTTGCTCCAGAAAGAAGGAGAAGAAGAAGATCAAGGTTGGTTTCATTCTTGCATAATAATAACAATAAGCTAATTAGTTTTGGTAATTTAGCATATCTCTCGATAATTTTTAAAATCATTCTAATGAGATCAATGCTTTAACAGTATCTGACCAATACTTGACAATATTTGACAAATTTCTTTTGATTGGTCAAATGGCCAGCTCTAATATAGACTGTAATTAGAAAGGCCTGAGTGGTACAAAACCTGCCTGTCTTACAACTGAGTGTTAAGTGTTTCTTACAAGAGATGCTTTTTATGGCACTGTCATAAGTCAGTCTATGCTCAGTGACAGCACAGATTCTGCAGATGAAGAATTACCTGCAGCTGACCCTCAGCCAGTAATTGAGCAACTGGCTGCAGCTGGCTCTGAGCAGAAGCCTACAACTGAAAGCCTTGTAGCTCTGAATCAGTAAACAAGGCTTTAGAAGCCACTCCCAGACCACCTAGCTCACCCATACCCCTGCAGTGCTGTCAGAAGCAAGCAGGAAAGGGGGAGGAGTGTGAGACTCATGGCCCATTGTCAGCTGTCAACTGATGAAATGGATAAGTAGTTTCAGGATGACTGCCAAGGAGTTGGCTGGGAGTGCAGCTTGTTAAGACTTGACTACAGGGATAATTTCATAGAAAAAGAGGTGAAGGAGCTCATTAGCGTAACCATTAGCATATGCCACACCCCCTGACATCACCGGAAGTGTGTCAGAAGGGGAAGCAAAAATGGGGGGAGGCATCCTCCCCTTCCCTAGCTGGTCTGCCAAGGTGGGGTGGGGGAAGCAAAGCGAGAGGGGGTTAAAAGTTTAAACCCCTTCCTTCTAGAATTGTGCCACAGGGGCAGCAGAATCTTTCCATTGTATTCTATGGCCCCATAAAATACAATGGAAAGATAATGCCACCACTGCTGTGTAACTCTAGAGAAAAGGGGTTTAAACTTTAAACCCCCTCTTGCTTCACTTACCCCCCCAGCCCGCCTTGGCAGAAAGCCATGCATTTAACACCCCCCTCCCAGTCTCTCCGCAAAAGCGGAGAGGCTCAGGGGTAAAGGAGGCTGGCTGGAGACAGGAAGGAGAGCCGGGCAGACATGTGGGCACTCGAGGAAGATTGTGCAGGTAAGCCAGGCATTTAAATCCCCCCCCCAAGTCTCTCCGCAAAAGCGGAGAGGCTCAAGAGAAAAGGAGGGCATGTCTGCCCAGCTCGCCTTCCTGTCTCCTGGGCTGGCTGGAGACAGGAAGGGGAGCTGGGCAAACATGCTTGGCTTCCCTGAGCGATTTTCTTCAAGTGCCCCACAGCTGCGTGGCACTCAGAGAAGATTGCACAGGGAAGCTGGTCTGGCTGGAGACAGGAAGGGGAACTAGGCAGACATGCTTGGCTTCCCTGTGTGATCTTCTCTGAGTTGGGGCACTCAGAGAAGATCACGCAGGGAAGCCAGGCATTTAACACCCCCCCCCCGAGTCTCTCCGCAAAACTGGAGAGGCTCAGGGGGAAAGGAGAGCACACCTGGGCTGGCTGGAGACAGAAAGGGGAGCTGGGCAGACATGCCTGGCTTCCCTGCCCGATCTTCTCTGAGTGGAGAAGATCATGCAGGGAAGCCAGGCATTTAAATTCCCCCCACAAGGCTCTCCAGAGGCTCAGGTGGAGAAGCTCAGGCAGAAAGGAGGGCATGTCAGCCCAACTCTCCTGGGCTGGCTGGAGACAGGAAGGGGAGCCGGGCAGACATACCTGGCTTCCCTGCTCAATCTTCCCCAAGTGCCCCACAGCCACAAGGCACTTGGAGAAGATTGGAGAAGAACACAGGGAAGCCAGGCATTTAATTCTCCCCCCTTGGGAGGGGGCGGAGTCTGGGCTCGTTATTGCCAGAGTGCCGCTTTGAGACGCTCCGGTAGGAAATGACACCTGCTTGGCTATAACATCAGCCTGGAGAAACAGCAGTTTGTAAATGCAACAAGTACACTTTGCTACTTGCTGTTACTAGACCTCTGTAACCTTGAATTGGACCTGATAACTGCCTTTTCTGGAAACCCTGACCCTGGATTGGACTTTGTGAAACCTGCTCTCTGGAACCTCTGACTTTGGACTGATCTCTCTCTCTCTCTGTCTCTCTCTCTCTGCCATCCTTGCTTTGACACATCCTCCCTGGAAAGGCTGGCCCAGTACAGGCATCTTTATTAGAGGGGTGCTGGCTCTAGTTCCACAAGCCAAGTCTACAGTAATCAAATGCATCAGTCACCCTTTCACGGTGAGGTGTGGTGCAAAAGATCCTCAGTTTCACTGGCTCTTTTCAAAGGCTTTGGCTGCGTACCATCCTGAATAACGGCACATCCTCCCTCTTTGGCTTTCTCTCCTCTGTGGGGAGAAACCTGGAGGTGTTGCCTGACAGAGCTGCTGATTCAGAACAGCTCTTTTCTAAGGCTTTGGCTCTGGCTTGCCTGACTGAAGGAATCCCTTCCCCTCCTTCAGTTCCAAGAGAAGAAGCTTGGAGGTGTGGCCTGAGTGAAGGAAATCTTCCCTGTCTTTGCCTTCAGTCAGATCTGACCAGAAACCTGGAGATGTGGCCTGATGAGAGCCTGTTTTAGAGGCCTGACTAAAGAAACCTTTTCCTGTCTAGTCTCAGTTTCAATGTGAAATCCTTGGAGACCTTGGTTAACAGAACCTTGCAATTCTTAGTGGCTCTTTGTGAAAGCTATTAAGTTTCAGAAGGGTATTATACCCTTTATTTGGGGTTGTTTGGACCCCTTCAGCCCCTGTAGTTTTGGAGTGCTGGTAAAGTGGTTAGAGTTTCCTGTTCTTGTTAGTGGTGCAGGGAAACAACAGACTACTTATCCTTAAGGCAGGCTTTATTTTACCACTAACTCTATTGGGAATGCCTTGGTTCCAAGGTCAGAACCAATTTTCTATTGAACTCAGATCCAAGCCCTCTTGCTAATACCTCATTATAAAGGCTGATATAGTGACACAGCACCCTCAGTCCACCACCTTGTTGCAGCCCTAAGTGGCTTTTCAACACAGGTGTTGTTTCAAGCACAGGCAAGGCTTACTGTTGCAATCTCCACAGGAAACTCAGAAGAGATCAGCAAGTATGCTTTTGGAGACAAGCCTAAGTAATTCACCTATCTTCTTGGTTTCATGGTAGCCATTGGAATCATCAATGATTTGGGGGACTCCTTAGCTGCTACTGTTTTAATCAACAATGGTAACCTTGCTTGAGTCACTCTTATGTGATGCTGTTTGTAGTGAAAGCCACTGTGGTATAATAGTTAGAGTGATGAGCTGGATCTGGGAGACTCAGGTTCTGATGCCATTTTGTCTGAAAACTTGCTGATCTTGGATTGTCAGTCTCTCAACTTGACCTGCCTTGCAAGGTTCTAGTGAGGATGGAATGAAAAAGTAAATATTGTTATAAGACACTTTGAGCTAAGGTCATGCTCAAGATCCTACAAGCTAGGCTTCAGCAGTATGTGGATAGAGAACGGCCAGAAGTACAAGCTGGGTTTCGAAGAGGTAGAGGAACTAGAGATCAAATTGCCAACATTTGCTGGATTATGGAGAAAGCAAGAGAGTCCCAGAAAAACATCTACTTCTGCTTCATTGACTATGCTAAAGCCTTTGATTGCTTGGATAACAACAAACTCTGGCAAGTCCTTAAAGAGATGGGAGTACCAGACCACCTCACATGTCTCTTGAGAAACCTGTATAAGGGTCAAAAAGTGACAGTTAGAACTGATTGGTTTAGCATTGGAAAAGGAGTACAACAAGGATGTATATTGTCACCTTACTTATTTAATTTATATGCATATGTACTCATCATACGAAAGGCTGAAAAGTGCTGGGTTCGATACATCAGGACTCGGACTAGGACATAGCGAAGACACATTTATTCATGATTACAGTCTGAACAAAACTAATGGCTGGTGGCCAACTATATACATTTCGGGGGGGAATGCCCCGATGTTCCATTGGCAGGTTTAAACTTCCCACCAATGTTCCCATTGGCCCCTTACTGGAAGTTCAGGAGTTTTTAAAATAGACAGATTCTCCAGGGAAGAACCCCCAAGGTGCCTCCCTGTCCTCTACCAGCTTCCAGGAGTCGGGTGCATGATCCAGGTGGAGCCAGTCCAAGAAGGTTGCAGGGTGGTGGCCCATCAGAAGCTTGGCTGGGCTGTGGCCGGACACCAGGTTTGGGGTCAATCTCTGTGTCAGTAGGAATCGGGCAAGCCAGAACTCCCAGTCCCTGTCCGTTATTCGGCTCAGGTCTTCCTTGGCTGTTTGGACCATCCTTTCCACCTGGCTGTTTGTCGCTGGGTGAAATGGGGCTGATCGGATGTGTCTGATAAGGTTCCTCTAGAGGAAGCCCTGGAACTTGGCCGAAGTAAATGTGGCCCCGTTATGTGATACGATTGTGTCCGGTAATCTGTATGTGGAAAAGATTTGGTGGAGGGATCTGATTACTGCCTTGGATGATGTGGTGGACATGGGGCTGACCTCCAACCACTTGGAGTATGAGTCGACTGTTATTAAGAACAATAGGCCTTGGAATGGACCTGCGAAGTCCACATGGAGCCAGGACCATGGTTTGTGGGTGGATTCCCATTGTTGTGTTGGGGTGCTCAGCAGGTTGGGGAAGACTTCTTGGCAGATCTTGCACCCCTGGACGCATGTCTCTATCTCGGCATCTATCCCGGGCCACCACATGTAACTTCTTGCTAAGGCCTTCATGCAGACTATGCCCGGGTGTGCTTCATGTAGTGTGTGCAAGATCCCCTGTCTCATTGTACCCGGTACTATCACCCTGTCCACCCATAGCAAGCATCCTTTGAGGGTCGAAAGTTTGTCTTTCCTGGCTTTAAAGGCTGTAAACTCTGGTCCCGGGGAAGCAGATGGCCACCCCCTTACCACCCAGCCCAAGACCCAGGAGAGGACACGGTACTTGGACGAGTGGTCAGCCACATCAGAAGCCTGCAGGGAGGGGTTCTGGGAGACCTTCCAGCATGAGCACCCCTGGCACGGGAGCTGGATCCCCGTCTACCGAAGGAAGCAGAAACCTGTTCAGGGCATCAGCATCCCCCATCGCCTTGCCCAGTCAGTGTTCCAACCTGTATTGGGATCCCACCAAGAACAGGAGCCAACGGAGGATGCGGGGGGACAGGACCTGCAGCGTTTGCTTATCAGCTGCGAATAACCCCAGGAGTGGCTTATGATCCACAACTATCGTGAAAGGACGGCCATAGATGAAGTTATGGAATTGTTTACCCCGGCCACGATAGCAAGCCCCTCCCGGTCTATCTGGGCATAATTGTGCTCAGAGGGGGACAGCGTTCTAGAATAATAGGCCATGGGGATCTCTCTGCCGTCTGGCAGGAGGTGACCCAACACAGCCCCGATGCCATAGGGAGAAGCGTCACATGCTAATATTACAGGCAGCGACTCATCGAAATGAGCAAGAACAGCATTTAATATCAACAAAGTTTTCACCCCCCGGAATACCGCCTCCTCCCGCGCCCCCCATGCCCAATTAGCTGATTTGTCCAACAGTCTGTGTAGGAGTTCTGCCATGGCAGCCTTGTGCAGCAGGAAGGTGTGATAAAAGTTAATGAGGCCCAGGAAGGCTTGAAGCTCCACCTTGCTCTACAGCACCGAGGCTTCCACAATAGCCTTTACTTTGTCCTTTGTGGGGTGGAGGCCCATCACATCCACCCGATAGCCCAGGAACTCCACCTCTGGAACTCCGAGGAGGCACTTCTTTTTTACTTTCAGTCCGGCATCATTAGAATGGCCCCAAATGGTGCAGAGACGGAATGCGAAATCCTCAGTGGTCGCAGCGGCAATGAGGACGTCATCAAAAAATGGTGTCACACCAGGGATCCCTTTTAACAAAGTGTCCATTAGTTGTTGGAAGATCCCTGGGGCCACACTGACCCCAAACTGCAGCCTTTTAACTTGAAACGCCCCCCGGTGTGTAACAATCATTTAGGCCGTGGCACTGGCCTCATCGACTGGCAACTGCCTGTACACTTGAGTAAGATCCAGCTTTCTGAAAATTTGCGCCCCTGCCAGGGACCCCAGTACGTGGCTTACAATCAGCACTGGATATGAGTGCACTTGGAGGGCTTGATTAATAGTGCACTTGTAATCCGCACAGATGTAGATGTCCCCGTTCAGTTTTATGGGGGTCACTATTGGGGTCTCCCACGGGGAATGGGATACCAGTTCAAGAATGCCCTGGGCCACCAGCCGGTCCAGTTTGGCCTTGATCTTCGGTTGCAGGGCAAGGGGCACCATGCGGAAACACCGGTGGATGGGGGCTACATTGGGGTCAATCTGTAATGACACTGGGGGTTCCTTGTAACATCCCAGAGCCCCATCAAAGACTGCAGGAAATTCCCGACAAACCTCCCCAAAATACCACGGCAAGCATTTATTAACCCCCCTGATGGTTATCCCTAGCACCTCGAACGATACCCTGCCTAGTAGGCTTACAAGGTTCCCCTCCACCACCACCAAGTCCAGATTTCCCACAAAGTTCTGATATTGCACCCGAACTGTCCTGACCCCCCGGATTGGAACAGGATTTTTCTGAAAATCCACCAAGCTTAAGGGTAAGGGCAGTAGAGGGGGTCCCCCTCATGAGGCACAGTCTGATCAGTGTGTTCACGGATATGATGGATGCTGCTGACCCCGAGTCCACTTCCATGGAGCAGGGGGACCCCTCGATCCGGACTTGGACTTGGATCTGCGAAGTGGCAGACTGTCCGGCAGGAGGCATAGTACCTGAAATGGCTGGTCGGTGAGGTGGTAGAGATCAGAGGTCTCTGCAGCAGACTCATGGGCGGTGGCGGTATGGCAGCGTGGTTGCTTGGATGACTACGCATTCTGGGGGCCCTTGGACCGGCAGACCCGGGCAAGATGACCCTGTTTCCCGCAAGTATGGCAGGTCACATCCCAGAAACGGCACATCTTCCTCTCATGTGCCTCTCCACAGCTGGCACATTGGGAATGACTAGGAGCCTTACTGGTAGGATTGTTGGTCAGCAGTCCCTGCTGCGTGCGGCATCACATTTGCCGGATGATGCAGACATCTTCCTCGTCCGAGTTTTCCGGGCTGTGTCCCATCCCGACCTGGTGTGCTGTGGCTGATGGCCGCTCCTTGTGAGATGCCTCATGTGCTAGGGTGAGCTGCACGGCCTCTTCCAGGGGGATCTGTCAGTTGCCGATCATCTTCCTCCAAAGTTTGGCATCCATAAGGCCCCAAACGAATTGCATCAAGAGGTTGTCACACATCTTTGGGAAGGAGCAGTCCACTGCGAGAGTGTGCAGGGTGGCCAGGTAAGCAGCGTCCAATTCCCCTTGAGCTTGCACGCGTCCCTGGAACTCCATCCACCTTGCCAGGAAGGTTGACTTTGGACTGAAGTAGTTGTTGAGGGCTTTGAGTACCTCCTCAAATGAACACTCCAGGCTGGCCCATGGAGCCATGAGACTCTTGGCAAGCCAAACGGTGTCGGTTCCACAGGAACTGAGGAGAAGGGCCCTGCTCTTTCCTGCATCTATGAACCTGTTTAGCTTGATGTAGCACATCAGCTGGTCCATCCATGAGTCCCAAACCTCTGGGCATGAAGGACTGAATTTGTCAAGGCTTCCACGAGTTGCGGCCATGGCTCGAGCATGTGGCAGGGAGTGGTGTCCTGGACGTGGGGCACAGTATAATGCTCGGAAGCAATGCAGGGCACGGGGCATTGGCTGGAATGATGTTCGATGCCATGAGCCAGGCCAGGTTCAGGGGAATCCCACCTTCGTTGCCACTGAAAAGTACTGGGTTTGATATATCAGGACTCAGACCAGGACATAGCGAAGACAAGTTTATTCATGATTACAGTCTGAACAAAAACTAATGACCGGTGGCCAACTATATACATTTTGGGGGGGAACACCACAATGTTCCACTGGCGGGTTTAAACTTCCTGCCAATGTCCCCATTGGCCCCTTACTGGAAGTTCAGGAGCCTAGTCCCTATTGTTCTTCGGGACTGAAGTTTGGCTGACACTGGCTGACACGTGGCAGCGGTCTGAGGACATAACACCGGCCTGGATGAATCACAGGCCAGAATTAAGATTGCTGGGAAGAACATCAACAACCTCAGATATGCAGACGATACCACTCTAATGGCAGAAAGTGAAGAGAACTTCAAGAGCCTCTTGTTGATGGTCAAAGAGGAGAGCGCAAAAATTGGCTTGAAACTCAACATCAAAAAACCTAAGATCATGGCATCTGGCCCCATCACTCCTTGGCAAATAGAAGGGAAAGTCATGGAAGCAGTGACAGACTTCACGTTCCTGGGATCCAAGATCACTGCAGATGGTGACTGCAGCCATGAAATTAAAAGATGCCTGCTCCTTGGGAGGAAAGCGATGGCAAACCTAGACAGCATAATAAAAAGTAGAGACATCACCCAGCCAACAAAAGTCCATATGGTCAAAGCAATGGTATTCCCAGTAGTAATGTATGGATGCAAGAGTTGGACTATAAGGAAGGCTGAGCGCCGAAGAATTGTTTCTTTTGAATTATGGTGCTGGAGAAGACTCTTACAAGTCCCTTGGACTGCAAGGAGATCAGATCAGTCAATCCTAAAAGAAATCAACCCTAACTGTTCCCTGGAAGGCCAGATACTGAAGCTGAAGCTCAAATACTTTGGCCACCAAATGAGATAGGAGCACTCACTGGAGAACACCCTGATGCTGGGAAAGATTGAAGGTCTAAGAAGAAGGGAATGCCAAAGGGTGAGATGGTTAGACAGTGTTATCGATGCAACGAACATGAAATTAAGAACACTCCGGAGCACGACGGAAGACAGGGCCTGGCGTGATGTGATCCATGGGGTCGTGAAGAGTCGGACACGACTGTACAACTGAACAAGAACAACAAAAAGGAATTAAGATAAAGAACATAAGAGAAGCCAATAGCCCATCCAGTCCAACATTCTGTCACACAGTGGCCAAAAATACCAGGTGCCCTCAGGAGGTCCATCAGTGGGGCTAGGACACTAGAAGCCCTCCCACTGTTGCCTCCCCCATGTACCAAGAATACAGTGCAACACTTGCTCCAGACTGAGAGTTCCTATCTATACCTTGTGGCTAATAGCCACTGATGGACCTCTGCTCTATATGTTTATCTAAGTCCCTCTTGAAGCTGTCCATGCTTGTAGCCACCACCACCTCCTATGTCAGATAAACTCCATTCCAAGCTTGAAAGAGCTCTCTCAGCCCCACCTACCGTATATTGTGGGGAAGAGGAAGGAGATTGTAAACTCCTCTGAGACTCTGAGTGAAGGGCAGGGCATAAATCCAATCTCTTCTTCTTTAAAGGACATCTTATATTTTTCTATTTCAAACAGCTGCCCCATGGGACAAAGTCTCTGATGTGCAAACTGTAATTACTAGCTGACGAATGCTGTAAACTTAACCTGGATGGGAAGCAGAATGTCTCTACCACACTCTTCCTTTATGTTGTGAATCAACAGGTCAATATGTCCTTTTTACTATCCCCTTTGAAGGGAGTTTGACACACTGTATCTCACAGCTTATGTTGGTGATGTACATAATAGCTCTGTTCCTTTAATGTGGATCTGTCTTTTTACATTACCCTAGTCCATGGCAGTCGGGGGAGCTACACAAAGAGGGAAGAAGAAGAAGAAGAAGAAGAAGAAGAAGAAGAAGACGAGGAGGAGGAGGAGGAGGAGGAGGAGGAGGAGGAGGAGGAGGAGGAGGAGGAGACTGGATTTATACCCCACCCTTCACTTGGAGTCTCAGAGCAGCTTACAAACTCCTTTCCCTTCCCCTCTCCACAACAGACACCCTGTGAGGTGGGTGGGGCTGAGAGAACTCTAACACAAACTGCTCTTTCAGGAATAGCTGTGCCAGAGCTTGTGACTGACCTAAGGTCACATCAGCAGGTGCAAGTAGAGGAGTGGGGAATCAAACCCGGTTCTCCCAGATTAGAGTCCGCACACTTAACCACTACACCAAATTCTGCAGTCCAGTTGGACAACACTCTGTGGGGAGTAACATGCTTGCTGTCAGATCCTTGAATCACCCCTTCTTCCCCTCCTTCACATAACATGATGTCACAGAGCTTGTTTCCACAGTGACAAAATCCCCCACATTGGCATTTTTAATCCTCTGAATTATGTCCAAATTTCTGCAATATGTTTTGCCTTCCCAGGCGCAATCTCACATTTTTAGTCCTTTTGCTACACGGGTCCAAATCCCCAGATGTAGCGATTTTCCCCACATTGGATGTGAACTCATAGCAATGTAATGGGGAAAATAATTATATGGATTTTGTTGTCAGCCATGCTGACATTTCCTGCCTCAGTTTGGCATGCTCACCCCACCCACCCTCTCCATATCACCATCGTATGCTTTCCGGGAGCAGTTACTTTTTTCTTTTTTTACAATGAACACAGGTCACATTATTGCAAGCAGCAGAGGATCTGGGCAGACTGGGAGGGGGAGAAGGATACTGGTGCCTCTCTATCTAATGAAGTGTTTATGCACATGAATCTTTATATTCAGAATAAAACTTTATAGGTCTTATTGGTGCCAGTGGACTCAAACTTTGTTCTACTGCAATACTCTCTCCTTTCTCCTCCCCTTCCTTCCACCCAATCTTCCAACACCACCTCAGGGTCAAAGTGTTTGAAGTGCTAGTTTCCTGTCCATTTGTCAGTCCTAGTCAATCCAGTGAGCAGCTCAGACGGAGCCAGGCGATGAAGCCGCCAGTAGGCTGGGGCTTCAGTGGAAACCCATGAGCCAGTCCTCACAGGGGTTAGAAAAGAGAGGTGGGCAAGGAAGGTTGAGTTGGGTGCAGGCAGCACACCCCCAAAAGTAAGAGAAGGAGGAGCTCAATCTATAGCCGCAGTGCAAGAGAAGGGGAGAGCTCTGACTTTGCACATAACCACCAAGTGGCAACAGTAGCTCAGTTGGGAGACTGTAAAGCTGAAGCTCTAAAGCAGAGGTGTCAAACTCATTTATTAAGAGGGCCAGATCTGACATAAATGTCACTTTATTGGGTTGGGCCATGCGTGCCATGCCATAAAATGTATCCCAAGGTACTGGAGATATAAACTTTATAAAGATGATTTCAGATGCCAAATGGCAATAGCAGATGTGATTGGATTAGGTGTGATATGTATAGGGGTAGTAGGCATGGAGATATCAGCATTGGTAGTGAGACAGAAAAGCTAGGTCTCAGTTTGGTACAAGAAGATTTAGTCCAGGAGTATGCAAAGAATACATGGAAATAAGTCTGAGAAGTGAGCAGTGACTCACGAAAGCACATACCCTCCCACACATTTTGTTAGTCTTTAAAGGTGCTACTGGACTCTTACTCTTTCTATTGCTAGTAGAAACCATGACATTCAAAAACCAGTGGGGAAACATTTTGACCTTCCAGGACATTCAGTTGCTGACTTAAGAGTAGCAGTTCTCTTTCAAGGAATTTCATATGGAGATTAGAGAGACTGCTGAATTGCAACTGATAATGAAGCTCAAGACAATGCATCCTCCTGGACTGAATTGAGACCTAGGTTTCTTCTTTCATTACCAATGCCTGCTATTGTAATTTGGCATCTGAGATCACTTCACTCTCCAAGATATAAGGACAGACAGACTCACATTCTAGCTGTATCTGAAGAAGTGTGCAGTGACTCATGAAAGCTCATACCCTGCCACAAATTTTGTTAGTTGTTAAGGTGCTACTGGAGTCTTGCTTCCTTCCAACTAATAAATAATGCAAGCTGTGCTGTTTGGTTTCTCCTCCTCCCCCAGTCTGTTAGAACTGGAAAAAAAGGATCTCTCCAAGACACACTCTCTCTCTCTCTCTCTCTCTCTCTCTCTCTCTCTCTCTCTCTCTCTCTCCCCCCCACCCCCTCTGGCATGGTCTCTCTGGCTCTTCTCCCCCCCCCCCCGAAGTGTTCTTGCATACAAAAGCTTATGCCTGGAATAAAATGTTGTTGGTATTCTTAAAATTGCCATGGAACACTCTTTCTTTCGTTCTCACTCTCTTTCTCTCTCCCTCCCCAGAGGAGGAATAAGGAGCCCTCGGCCAATCAAGGGAAGAGAGGCTTGGCTTTCTTTCTGTTATGTACTGATACAGGACAGCACCGGGAATGGTCTGAGCTTGGGTTACCTGAACAATGGGCTGCCATGATCCCGGGATGGACCTGTTGATTTAGGGCTGCACTGTAAATAGCCAATCATGGGGATTGGGGGTGGGGGTTGTTTGGCATGAATATAAGCAGGGTCTCAGTTCCGCAAGTTTGACTTTAGAGTTAACTGAAATCACTTAATAAATATGAGCTGATCACTAAACATGTCTAGAACCCAGTATATTTCACTGGTGAAAGTGGGATTCTGGTGAGCGAGCCAGCTCCACCCAGCACCGCACTGCACACTGAGCCCCAGAGCCCTGCACATCGCATCACCACTCCAGGATGAGTTCTGCGAAGTAGGAAATAGGAGAAACTGGGCAAAAGTCAGCTCTGATGCTGGAAGCAGGAACAGGAAGCAGCAGAAAGCCAGTTGCTGGAGGGCCAGATAGAAACCCTGCAGGGACCAGATCCAGCCCACAGGCCATATGTTTGACACCCCTGTTCTAAAGGTACCTGATTGGGTTTGGGGAAGAGGTGTTTCCTTTGCACTCCCCCCCCTTCCCCCTTTCGAGGCAGGTCAGCTTCTATGTGAATTTGTTTGGGAAGCAGCTGACTGCATCTCGTTCTTGTGTATGTGGTAGGGAGAATTAACAATGCATTTCCAGATGACAGAGATCAGCTACTCTAGAGAAAATGGCTGTTTTGGAAGGGGGACTCTATGGCATTATACCATGCTGGGGTCCCTCTCATCCCCAAACCTCACCCTCCCCCAATGTCCAGATATTTCCCAATGTGGAGTTGGTAACCTTTGAGTCTACCTTCCAAAGCTGCTGCCATCACTCAAGACCTGATCTCTGTAGTCTGTAGATCAGTTAAATTCCAGGTTTGGCATTGGAAAGAGATTCTGTAGTGGAACCCTCCCTGAAATATGATACAAAAGCAAAAAAGCTATAGAGATTTTTTTTCACTTGGGGGGAAGGGGTTTTGCAAAAGAGAAAGGGAGCGGATTACAGTTTGCCTTGTATGCTGGAGAGAAACATAAATCCAGCTGGGTTGGGAGGGGTGTCCCTTCCACAACATCCCCTGCTCTGTACATCAATGCACCAACCCAGCGCAAGAGGCTTGCTTGCTTGCTTGCCTGCCATGATGAACAGCAACTTTCTTACATAACTACGTTAAACCAACTAGGAGTTTTAAGCTTTAAAAATAGAAGTAAGTTACCAACAAGATATTTTTGATAAACCCCACCCCCCTCTACCCCAAAAAAAACCTGCTCCCAAAAGTAAAAGTGACAAAAAACCAAATCAACTTTGTGGAAAAAGACCACCTGAACAGTCCAATATGGACAAAATGCACACCAGCACCACAGGAGAAACCCATGGCATAGAAGGTACCTACCTTCTAATTCTAGGGTGCACTAAAAACTGAGGAGGTTGGTGGAGAAGATCCCCCACCCACCCCTGCATACTAGAATAGTTAAACAGAACTTCCGCTAAGTCACATGAGTCAATATTAGTAGTAGATGAATAACAAAGCATTGTAGACAATAGAGGAGCTGAGCAAATAAAAGGAAACTTAATCATAAGATAACGAACTGAGACTTATGTTTTTATAAACTGTGAATCATATGAGAACTCTTGAGTCTAATCAAATGGAGACAGGTATTGGGATCTTGCTTCCCTTGTGGGGAGTAGCTGGCTGATCCATCTTCCTTTTAAATGATTTCTTCAGTTGGACACTAATAGGCACCACATTTATATTTATTTATTTATTTATTTATACATTCCATTTCTACCCCACCCTCCCCGCAAGCGGGCTCAGGGCGGCTTACAAGGGCAACCAGTGCCAGGGAAACAGGTTAAAACATCTAAAAATACTAAACATACCCACATCATAACGTGCTCTATAATTCCCCTTTTATCTCAACCCGATGGCTACAAATAATCATTAGGCACAGCAGTGGTGGTCGCGGCGGGCCCCGAGGGCTTAACTCGGCTATCCCCTTCCTCCATCCCAGTTGGTAAAATTAGCGGTGGGATGGAGGCGGGGCGGTGGCCAACGAGGGGGGAAAAAGAAGCGGCGGCTCCTACTCGAACGCCTGGCGGAAGAGCTCCGTCTTACAGGCCCTGCGGAACTGTGAAAGGTCCCGCAGGGCCCTGATCTCTTCCGGGAGCTCATTCCACCAGGTAGGAGCCACCACCGAGAACGATCTAGCCCTCGTGGCCGCCAGCCTGGCCTCCTTAGGGCCAGGGACCACCAGGTGATGTTGTGATTCAGACCGAAGTGCTCTTTGGGGCATATATGAGGAAAGGCGGTCCCTCAGGTATGCCGGACCCTGGCCATATAGGGCTTTAAAGGTAAGCACCAGCACTTTGAAATGAATCTGGTATGCTATAGGCAGCCAGTGCAGTGCTTTCAGCACAGGCCGGATGTGCTCCCGCCTAGGGGTGCCCATCAACAGCCTGGCTGCCGCATTCTGCACTAGCTGCAGCCTCCGGATTTGCCCCAAAGGCAGCCCCATGTAGAGGGCGTTACAGTGGTCTAACCTCGAGGTGACCATTGCATGAATCACCGTGGCCAGGTCTTCGCGGTCGAGAAACGGGACCAACTGCCGAATCAGTCGAAGATGGTAAAAAGCCGACTTGACAGTGGCTGCCACCTGGGCCCCCATAGTTAGTGCGGGGTCCAGGAGCACTCCCAAACTCCTAACCTCCGGCGCTGGCACCAACGATGCCCCGTTGAAGGTCGGGAGTGGGAGCCCCAATCCCCGGCCGGTCCAACCCAGGCACAGGACTTCCGTCTTGGCAGGGTTTAACTTCAATCGGCTCCGCCGGAGCCACCCAGCCACAGCCTGCAAAGCCCGGTGAAGATCTTCCGGGACAGAGTCCGACTGGCTGCCCAACATCAGATAGAGCTGGGTGTCATCCGCATATTGGTGACACCCCAGCCCATACCTCCGAGCAATCTGGGCGAGGGGGCGCATATAGATGTTGAACAACATCGGGGAGAGCACTGCCCCCTGAGGCACCCCGCATTCAAGCGGGTGCCTCCGGGACTGCTGCCCCCCTAGCACCACCCTCTGTCCCCGACCTTGGAGGAAAGAGGCAAGCCATTGAAGGGCGAGCCCCTGGATCCCCACGTCGGCGAGGCGGCAGATCAGCAACTGGTGGTCGACTGTATCAAATGCAGCCGACAGGTCTAACAACAACAGTGCTGCCACGCCACCTCGATCCAGATGCCTCCGGAGGTCATCCGTTAAGGCGACCAGTGCTGCCTCTGTCCTGTACCCCGGGCGAAAGCCGGACTGGAATGGATCAAGGATGGAAGCGTCATCCAGAAAGCCCTGTAGCTGGATCGCCACCGCTCTCTCAATCAGTTTGCCCAAATAAGGCAAATTGGACACCGGCTGGTAGCTGGCCAATTCCGCTGGGTCCATGGTCGATTTTTTCAGGAGAGGGCGGACCATCGCTTCCTTGAGTGCCTCGGAGAACCGTCCCTCCGAGAGGGACTTGTTGACAATCTCCCCCACGGCACCACGAAACCCCTCGTGGCCCGCCTTAATGAGCCAGGAGGGGCACGGGTCAAGGTCGCATGTGGTTGGGTGTACAGATACTAGCAATCTGTCGACTTCCTCCAGACTGAGCCGATCAAAGCATTCTAAACCCACGCCCAAAGACGCGCAAGGGGCCTCGAGTTCGCTCACTGTTTCAAGTGTGGCGGGGAGGTCGCAGCGGAGCGCCGAGACTTTATCTGCAAAATAGCTCGCAAATGCCTCGCAGCCAATTTCCAATTCCCTACTATTATGTCTGCCCTGAGGCAGGGCTGTCAGAGACCGAATTGTTCTAAATAATTGGGCTGGGCATGAGCTTGCAGACGCAATCGTAGCTGCATAGAATTCCCTCTTTGCAGCCTTGACTGCCATCTCATAGGATCTCATAAACATCCTATAAGATGCTCTCGTTGCCTCATCGCGAGCGCGGCGCCACCGCCTCTCTAACCGTCTGAGCTCCTGCTTCATAAGCCGCAACCCCTGGGAGTACCAAGGGGCTAGCCTGGAGCGAGCGCGCAGAGGGCGCCTGGGAGCGATCTCGTCGATGGCTGCGGAAAGTCGGCTGTGCCAGTCTTCCACCAGGTCATCTAACGAGCCGCCAGGGGGCATCAGATCCCGCAGAGCCATCTGGAGCCGCATCGGGTCCATTTGGCTCTGCAGGCGAGCCAAAATCCGCTCGCCGCCTATACAGGGTCGGGGTGGGACATTCACCCGGGCCTTCAGGGCATAGTGGTCCGACCATGGGACTGCCATCGCAGTCATCCGGTCCACTGAAATCCCCACCATGAAGATCAAGTCGAGCATGTGCCCGGCCCGGTGCGTGGGGGTCGACACCCACTGGGAGAGTCCTAGCGACGCCATGGACGCCACCAGGTCCGTTGCCCGGCCAGAGGCCGCGTCACCGGCATGGACGTTGAAGTCACCCAAAACCATCAGCTTAGGGTGCTCCAGCGCCCAGCCTGCTACGGCCTCCAGCAGGGACAGCAGGCTACTGTCCGGTGCATTAGGCAGTCGGTACACCAGGCAGATCGCCAAACTCTCCTCGGCCTCCAGCACCAGACCGACACATTCAATGCCCGCAATCTCCAACAGGGGGAGTGCCCTAAAGGAGTAAGCCTTCCGCACGAATATCGCCACCCCTCCCCCCCGCCCCCATCCGTGATTGGTGAAGGACCGAGAATCCAGGTGGGGCAAGCTGCACAAGAGCTAAGGTCTCTCCATCCCGCACCCAGGTCTCAGTCACGCACGCCAGGTCTACTTGTTGTTCCATAATGAAGTCCCGAAGGACCATGGTCTTATTATTAATAGACCTGGCGTTGCACAACGCCAATGACGGAGGAGGGTTACTCACCCTAGCCCCACTGCTGGCAACCTTTGGGATGAGTCGCAGGCTGGAAGGGCACCGAGCCCTTTTGTTTCTCAGAGCCCTTCCTTTCACACCTTGCCTGGACCCACCACTATACCTTCCTCTCCCCAAGAGCACCGGGATCTGCTGCCGTGGCATTGCCGCTGCGCCCCGCCCACCCCGTGCCTCCGAACCATCAAAGCCCATCCACAGGTGGTTCTCCTTCCTGGGCTGTTACCCTAACTGCTCCTAGCCCTTCCACTTGCTCTTATCTATCTACACTCAGCTAAGACACAAACCCAATCTCATCCAATTAATTGGTCATACAACATTCCATCATACAAATACAAAAAGTACAAAAGTACAAAAATATAATCTTGCTATAATACAATAATTACCCTAATGACCAATCGCTTGGACCTAGCCCCCCACCCACTCCACACTAAGAGCTGATCTTATATCACTGCAGTCTCCAGGTCTGTATCAAGCACTACCAAGGGGCACCAAGTACCCCTATCCACCTCACTGCTGGTCAGACTTTGGTGCTGGCATCCCAAGGACTGGCACCCCCCCCTTCTACCGGCTATCTTCAGGCCCACCACTAGGGGGACTCCTTCCCCATTTTCCAGCTCCCCAGTTCTCCGCGTTCATTCTCCCGCCTCCTCAGCCACCCAGAGAGTCAGAGAGTCTGGTGATCGTCGCCACTTCCCCCGCCGGATCAGCGCAGCCCTCTCACGGCTGCTCACAGCTGTTTCAAGGACCAGTGCAAGCCCTCTCACAGCTGCGTCGGCCCGCTGCCCAGTCACCCCAAAGGTCCTGCCTGGGAGGAAGGCTGCAGAGACCGGGGGAAGGGAAGGGGGGGCGCCCCCTTCGATGTTTCCTCTCACTGTCACCGGTCCTCCTTTACCACCGAGGCCTCCACCGTCGCCAGGCGCTCAGCCGCCCGGGGGTCGTCTCAGCCACTCCCACTGGCCGCCGCCGGCCCTCCGCCGCCGCACCCACTCGGCTCCCAGCCACTGCCCAACTCCAGGACCCGGCTCCGTCGCGGCCCTCGCGCTGTCCTTAGGACCGACGCAAGCCCTCTCACAGCTGCGTCGGCCTACCATCCAGTTGCCCCGCGGGTCCCGAGGGGGGGAGGCCACCAAAGCCAGGGGAGAAGGGGGGACACCCCCTCAGCACCGCTGCCCACTATCGCCGGTCCTCCTCCGCCACCAGCAGGATCACCGCCCTCGTCCAGCGCTCGGCTGCCTGGAGATGGTCGGCCCAGCCGCTCCCACCGGCCGCCAACCCTCCGCCGCCGCCGCCGCTGCCCAGACTGGACCCCTGGCCGCCGCCCGGACTCTCGCCCGCTCACCACTCCAAGCAGTGGCTGCCACACTGGGCCGAAGCCCAGGCCGTTGCCGGGGGCCGCGGAGGCCGCGGAGGCCCTGCCAGGTAAACTATGCCGACGTCCCGCCTCCGGAGAGAACAGTAGCGCTGCGTAGACAGTCAGTGCTGGTGATATTATCCAGCCAGCCTCCCTTGGTTCCAGCATTTAGTAGTTGTTCTTTGTTGTTGTTATTCGTTGTTGTTGTTATTCAATTCCCATTATTAGCTACTCAGTTACAGGAACGCGAGCACAGCGCCGACCTGTAACGCCGCCATCTTGGTAGTCCGGCATCTTATCTTTTTTATTTAGTTGCTGCAGTAAATTGTTCCCCTTAGTAAAATCTTTAACGAAGTAAACTTTCCCTTGATGTTTTTTCTTCAGTGTTCCTGTTCCCACCCAGACATAAGAAATGTTCAGTTCCCTTAGCTTGGAAGTAATTGGCTTCAGTTCTGTCCTCAAAGATACAGTCTCAGATGACAAATCTTGCAGAATCTGTATTTGTTTATCTCTAAATAGAAGGTAGCCTTTTTCTCTGGCTGCTGATAATATTTTCCTTTTTACGTAAAGGGAAGAAAACGAAGCCAGAATATCTCTTGGAGGTCTTATTTTTGGGTTTGCCAGAGAGCCCATTCTGTAGGCATAGTCAATAAAAAAGGAAGTACCTTCGTCAAAATGTACTACTGTAGACAACCATTTAAACAGAATGACACAGAGATCTGAAGCATTTTCTATTTGCTCATCCATGCCATGAAATTTTAAGTTGGTATGGCGGGAGAAGTCATCTAGGGTCATAGTGTCGCGCACGTGGTCCAGCCTGGGAGGGCGGGTGTTGTGTCCCAGGCCAGGCCGGTTGAAGGGCAACTCCAAGGGGTAACGCCGTGAGCCTCAGATGTAGGAGAGGGCCTGGGGTTACAGCACCACCAACAGCTTACTCGCTGGGAGCATATACAAGGAAGAGCCGCCACATCTCACTGGGCTGGCAGGCCCCTTCCTTCAGGCTCCTTCTCTTCTCCCTGGCTCTGGCTTCCACCACTCTCCCTTCCACCAATACTTGACCCCTCCCTCACCCCTTGACCGCTGCTCCATTGGCTCCCGGTGTTGCCCGTCTCCCTGTCCTCCTGCTTCCATTGGTTTGGGTGTTTCTCCTTTTAAAGCTGGCTGGTGGCCACGCCCCCTCCAGACCTCAGGGCTGGGAGCCAGCTGCACACTCGTTCTCCTCTCTTGCTGGGCCTGGTGTTGGGGAGCCAGAGGTAAGAAGGTCCCCGAGGAGGCAGGCATTTGTTGGGGATAGATGAGGCTGCAAGGATGTCCCCAGGCACACCCCTGTGAGGTTGCTCTTGGGGGTTCCCCTCCAGGTCCCCCCGAGAAGGTTGAAGCCGCTGGTCCCCTGTTGCCGCCCCTGATGTTTCCCCTCATGGCTCCCCCACCCAGGCTCATTCCCATCTGGGTGGTGGGGCCGGCGTGGGTGGGTTGTTGCTGGGCGGTGGAGTGGACGAGGCCTCCGAGGCCGGCGTTTCTCGCCGGCAGTTGCATCTCCCGCTGGCTGCATTCTCCGGGGCGGGCAGGGCCTCTTACTGGGCTGTCTGTGGCTCTCCCTGCTTGTGCCCGCTGCCCCTGCCTCCCCCGACTGGCCATTGCCATGCTGCAATTGGGACGGGGTGGCCGGGCAGGGCAGTCTCCGATGGACCAGGGCGGGAGGTTGGGCTGCCAGGCACCGTCCCCGTTACTTCTTTGGGCCCGCGGGGTGGCATGGCATCGAGTGTGGCCGCCCTCCTTGCCTGGGTCCTGGGCAGAGTGCCAGGTGCAGCTCGGGGTTCTCCGAGCCGTGGCGGGGCTGCTGTGGGACGGGACACATAGTTTTATTTTTTAGCTCACTGCAGTCTCCGATGGACCAGGGCGGGGGGTTGGGCTGCCAGGCACTGTCCCCGTTACTTCTTTGGGCCCGCGGGGTGGCATGGCATTGAGTGTGGCCGCCCTCCTTGCCTGTGTCCTGGGCAGAGTGCCAGGCACAGCTCAGGGTTCTCCAAGCCGTGGCGGGGCTGCTGCAGGACGGGACACATAGCTTTAATTTTTAGCTCACTGCAGTCTTTTTTTTAACCATTGTTTCTCATCCTGCAGGATATAGCCTAACTGCAGTGCTGTGTCTGCCATTTTTACAACCTCTTGGAAGGACAGGGAAAGGTCCTCTAATTTCGCTGTTAAAGGGTCAATTATTTTTTTAATTTTATTCACCACAGAGACCTCAAAGTTATTACAAAGGCCCATTAGGTCAGATTTTTTTAACGGTTTCTCACCTCCGTGTGTCAGAGTTGTTGTGGCTGCCATCTTATGCTCGATTGTTGACCCATTGGGAGAGAGTCGTTTCCTCTTGTCTGAGGGTAAATAAGAGCTAGATGCCACCGAAATCAGTTTAAATTTATAGCCAGATGATTTGCCCATCACAAGGGTGATGAAATTTGCATTTCCTAATGCTTTAAGTATTGGCAGGGGTGGGCCGTGGTCAGGAGCTCTACTCCGCCATGTCTCCCATCTCCACGTGATGCCTCGCCCCCATATTTAAAGGCTTTTTGATTATCAGAAATGCCAAGGATGGAACCTGGCATCTTGCACATGGGGGAAAAAATTGTGCACAACCCATACTGTTCCAACAGTATGGATTTACCTCTCACAAGCCTTGAAGTAAAATACTGTGAGACCAAGCCACTCATTCCACAGTCTGGCTTTTCCCACAGCATTTCCTGTCTCCCCTGATTGTATTTGACCCACTCCATGTTTTCTGCAGTAAACATGAAAGGGGGCCTCCCATCATGCACTTTGTCATGAAAGGAACTTCCCTTTTTTAACTTTTTGCATGTACAGTTTTATTGACTATAATAATTTTAGGGATACAGGCTTAATCTATAAGGTCTGGTTTATTGCGATAGCTCTAGATTTATATGCTTGGTATCTTGATAAAGGGCTACTTTTTCATATATTTTTTTTCTTTTGGCACTTTATATGGATCCTCTCAGGTAGGAAGCGAGATATATTCATCGGCTTTATCCCACTATTTATGAGCAGAATGCTTTGCAGGCATCTTAGAAACATTGCCTTTACAAAGATATACAATAATGGATAATGATATGAAAATTATTTCCCTGAATTGTAGGGGGTTGAATAACAAAATCAAAATGAACAGAGTGTCAGCGAACCTAGACAAACTACATCCAGATGTGACATTTCTCCAGGAAACATATAAACAAAGCTGATTCTCAACTCTTCAAGTTGCACTGGTTTCAGCAGGAATATTTAGCCCCTGGTACATTGAAATCAAGGGAAGTAGCCATACTTTTTTTGAAAAATGTCAGGTTTACCCTAAAAGACTCAATAATAGATCCCAATGGCAGATTTATCTTTCTAAAGGGGCTTCTAGAAGAAAAACAGCTGACTATAGTGACAGTATATGTTCCTAATCAAAATCAACTTGCCTTTATAGAAGAGGTCTTTAACAAATTAGAAGTTTTTAGGGAAGGTGAGGTTATAATTGGGGGAGATTTCAATCAGATAATAGATCCAAAAATAGATAGATCCCATAAGTAACAGCCAAAACTAGTGCACAAGCAAACCACTCTGAATTTTGCTGCTTTACTTAAGAGATATGATCTGCATGATATATGGCATCTTCATCACCCTGAAGATAGAGATTACACTTATTTCTCGGGTAGACATGAAATTTATACCAGGATTGATTTCCTTTTAGTATCCTCTTCTTTAATAAACCAATTCAAGGCGATAGGAATTGGCACACCACTATGGTCAGACCATGCGTGGGTAGATGGTACTTTGAGAATTACAGATGATAACACCCACAATACTTATTGGAGGTTAAATACCTCTCTACTAAAATAGCCATGCTGAGAGACAACAGAGGGATTTTGCAAACAAACACAAAAAATTATGGACTCTTTTTATAAGACACTCTACAAAACAGGGAACCCAGACCCCACCCAAATTAGTAACTATCTTAGATCTACAACATTTGGAAATATTAAATTGGATGTTAACCATAAAGAACTTATGAAAAGCCCAGTTACCCCTGAAGAAATATCAGAAATAATTAAAATTAATAAGAGTCCAGGAAGGGATGGATTTCCATCAGAATATTATTTTAAAAAATGCATATTCTCTCTGGACCCCTAGCAGAAGTCTGTAACCATGACCTAACTCAAGGCAAACTTCCTAGATCTTGGTCAGAAGCAGCTATATCTGTTATACCAAAACAAGGTAAAGATTTAACAAATCCAAGCTCCTTTAGACCAATTTCTTTACTTAACCAGGACATGAAAATATTCACCTCTTTACTGGCAACAAATGAACTCATTTATTATGTTTTATGTTCATCCAGACCAATCTGGGTTTATGCCATCCAGAAATCTGGCAGATAATATAAGAAAAACTCTGAATGTTATATCTCACTGTAATCAAAATAACAAAGAAGTGGCCGTATTGTCACTGGATATAGAAAAGGCCTTCGACAGACTGGAGCCATTGTTTCTGAAGGAAACCTTGCTAGCACTTGGGTCTGGAGAAAACTTTTGTAGGGCAATAGGAGTGTTATATGCAGCTCCTACAGCACATCTACAAGTTAATGGTTCTACGTCTACAGAATTCTGCATAACAAGAGGAACATGTCAGGGTTGCCCCCTGTCCCCTCTTCTATTTGCCTTGGCCATGGAGTCACTTGCTTCCAAAATCAGAAACAACAAAATTATATCTGGGGTTATGATCAACAGATTAGAATGTAAAGCCTGTCTCTTTGCAGATGATATCTATATATCTAATAGCCAAGGCGTCCCCCGCATGCAGATATCTAAATCCACACATTGGGGGCACCTGGGGGGCAGGGAGATTTTCCTGCACATTTGGGGCAATCCCCAGATGTGCAGAAAAATCTAAAAACTGTAAAGAAAACTTCAGGGGAATACTTAAATCCCCCCAAAAGTAAAGGAGCGTTCCCTGTGCATGCACAGGGAATGCTCTGAGAAGGCTTTGCTGCCACCACAGGGGACAGGGGGCAGGAGAAGGCTTGGCAGACTGGACTCACCACTGCTGGGGAGGGAAGCTTGGCAGGCCAGCCTTGCCGCCACCACCACCACTGCTGGGGAGGGACAAGGAAGGAGAAAGCTTGGCAGGCTGGCCTCACCACGCTGCTGCTGTTGCTGGGGAGGGGGAAGGGAGGGGGAAGGAGAAAGCTTGGCAGGCCAGCCTCGCCACCACTGCTGGGGAGGGGGGAGGGAGAAAGCTTGGCGGGGGCCACTGCTGCTGGGGAGGGAGGGAGGAGAAACCTTGGCAGGCCGGCCTCACTGCTGCTGCCACCACCACCGCTGGGGAGGGAGGGGGAAGGAGAAACCTTGGCGGGCTAGCCTCGCCACCATGACTGGGGGAAGGGGGGAGGTAGAAGGCTGGGCTCACCTGCTGCCGCATCTCCAGATTCTGCAGGCTGGGAGCTGTGTGGAATGCTTCCCCCATGCGAGTATCACGGGTCCAGCCTCTTGTGTCTCTATATCTGACAAATCTGGAGAGATCCCTATTAGAAGTAGAAAAAGACTTAGAATAGTTTAAAGAAGTCTCAGGTCTACAGGTGAATCCTAACAAAACAGAACTGTACCCAATTAACATTACATCAAATTCTAAAGAATTCATAGAAGAACACTTTGGTTATAAGTGGATAACAAGCTCCTGAAGACAATTGGGAGTCTGGATCCCATTAAATCTAAAAGTTATCCTGAAAGTTAATCATGTTAAAAAATTTAAAGAAATCTCTTTTGAGCTACATAGATGGGACAAACTTGGGCTGATAGATTAAACCTGGTGAAAGCTTTCACTTTCCCTAAGCTCCTATTCTACTTCAGGACTATCCCAATTGCAATTGCAGATACCTATTTTAGGCAATGGCAGTCAACATTAAATAAATTCATATGGGGCTTTCATAAACCGAAAATCAACTTTAAAATCCTAAGATGACACATGAAAATGTGTGGGGTGGGTTTATCAGATCTCAAGAGATATTATGAGGCAGCACCAGGGGTCTTGTGGGGGGGAGTGCACTGGAGCACAGCTCCGGGAGCTCAGGAGCCAAGCCCTGCCCCCAGCTGGCATCCGGGAGAGTCTTTCAGGCAGCCGAATGTCAATTTCAGCTCCATTATATCCTATGGGCCATTGAAGTCAATGGTGAAAACATAGGGTATATTCTGGGGGCTGGAGGGGAGAAGACTGGAGGGAGAGGCTCCAAACTCACAGGGTAGCTGATGGAGCCTCTCCCCAAGATACCCACCAAGTTTCAAGAACATTGGATCAGGGGGTCCAATTCTATGGGCCCCTAAACAGGTTGCCCCTATTCCCTCCACTGTTCTCTATGGTGGAAAAAAATAACCTGAAACTTGGTGGGTATCTTGGGGAGAGGCTCCAACAGCTACCCTGTGAATTTGGAGCCTCTCTCTCAAACCCCTCCCCTCCAGCCCCCAGAATATACCCTATGTTTTCACCACTGACTTCAATGGCCCATAGGATATAATGGGGCCAAATTGCCACCAAATTTCTTTCATTCCCTCCTTTCCTTCTCTCTTTTCTTTCCCTCCTTCTTCTCTTCTCTCTCTCTTTCTTTCTTTCTTTCTTTCTTTCTTTCTTTCTTTCTTTCTTTCTTTCTTTCTTTCCCACCTTCTTCTCTTCTCTTTTTCCTCCTTTCCCTGTTTCCCTCCTTCTTCCCTCTCTTTCTTTCCGTCTTTCCTTCTCTCTACTCTCTCTCTTTCCTTCCCTCTTTCCTCCTTCTGTGGCCCAACTCTCATGAGAAGGAGTTTAAACTTTAACCCCCTTCTCTCTTAGATCCCCCACCCAGACCAGCTGGGGAAGGGAAGGGGAGGCTTTTGAAGATGCCTCCCCCCGCTTTTGCTTCCCCTTCTGACATCACTTCCGGTGATGTCAGGGGGTGTGACATATGCTAATAGCCTAATAGCTCATTAGCATACTATATGCTAATGAGCTCCTGCAGCTGTTTTTCTACGAAAAGACCCCTGGGCAGCACAATTATCCCACCTAGTAATAACGCTTTCTCCTTGGGTTGATACAGACTGGAAGCAGTTAGAACAAGGTTACTCCCCTTCTTTATCCTTGCAAGAAGTAATATGGGCTAGAAAACAAAATAAATCTGCAAGTATAAAGAAAGCAGAATATCTGTTACCCTCTTTAAAAATATGGGATACAAAGCGTTCAAAATTAGTCTCGAGCCCATCTCTGATTTCTCCATTTGTGGGCTAGAAATGGTTCTCTCCAGCACTAAATGGTTCTCTCCAGCACAAGGTAAGTCTATTGGACAAAAATGAACTACACCAAAAAGCAGGCTTTAGGCTTCCCTGGTTCCAATATATGCAATTACAGCATTTATTTAGATCAACTCAGTTTAAAAACCTTGGGGCAAAACCACTCATGCCATTCGAAATCTTAATAAAATCTGAGACCACATCCCTTAAAGGTTTGATTTCTATATTATACAGCATACTGGTGCAGATATACTTCGATAAACCTTTTTCCTACCAGAATACCTGGGAACAGGATTGTAATAAAATCTTTTCGACTCAACAATGACAATCCATTTGGATGTCTTCAACCTTACAATCTCACTCTATAAATATTAAAGTGCAATCATTCAAGATCCTGACAAGGTGCTATTTATCACCTCAAAAACTACACTATATAAATCTCTCTATGAGCCCCTTATGCTGGAAAGGATGCGGGTCAATAGCTTCCTTCATCCACTTCTGGTGGTCATGCCCAAGTTTAATACATTTCTGGAACACAATAATCGAGGATATCAACACAATAACAGGGTACCTTATTCCAAATAAGCCAGAATTATTGTTGTTATCTTTTTGGGGAAATTGTGATTTACTTAATACAAAGAAAATACTAATTGATTTTCTGCTGGCAGCAGCTAGAGCCTATATTGCCATCAAATGGAAAAATAACTTACCTCCAACTACTATGCTTTGGTATGACAAGATCTGGCAATTCTATGTGATGGGAAAGATTGCTTATAAGAATGTCCTGAATGCCAATGCAAAACAAAAAGCTCCATTTTCAGCAATTTGGTACCCATTATTAGAGTATATGACTGCTAATGGCAAGGTGCCAAAAAGTGTTTATCCTATAGACTTGTTACAACTGTAAGGCTAAAGTGACCTTTGTTTTTGATTTACATATTGTAGCTTAATAAGTATCCCAACCAACTGTAAATTGGAAAAATTATAAACCACAATGGAATTGTTTGTATTTACCTTTTCTTTGGTTATTAAAAATGTTTAATAAAAAAAATCCTTTAAATACTTTAATCTCTTCTCTAGGGTGATTTACTCTATAGGAGAAAAACAAACAAGCAAAAAAATGTTCTCTCGTCTGCTGTCTTGTCCACCAGGCTTCCTGCAATTCATTTCGCACCCATGTCACTTGGTGGTCTCAGACCCAAGATCTTCCCCACCTCTCCTCAGGGGTGGGGGGCTGCCTGTCTCCCATTAATTAGATTATTTAGTTCAGTGCTATCCATGGGACAGAAAAAAGGTGCAACTTCAAATTATTCTTATGTGTTAAGGTGTGCACCTGAAGAGGCCTATAATCAGCCCCAGCTCATGCAGCTTATAGTCTTATAGTGCTGTTTTAATCTGTTGTTTTAAATAGGTTTTAATTATACTGTAAATTATATTAATATTGATGGAACCCTCCCTGAGCTGCATTTTTTGATATTTTTATATATCTATATGTGACACCATAACAGAATTTGTATTTTTGGTGCATATTTTACCTTTCAGGGGCTATGTTCCCTCTAAGCTGAATTAGTGTGCACTAGCTCACAGTTTTTTTAGCCTCTGGCTCACACATTTTTGTCTCAGCTCAGGAAGGGATGGCTCCAGAGCACACTAATTTATGCAGTAGCCAAATCACTTGCTCACAACTTTAGTGCCAGTCACTCACAAAGTAGAATTTTTGCTCACAAGACTCCGCAGCTTAGAGGGAAAAGGGGATGTCCAGACTTGTTTTTCTTTCTTCCTGAGACAGACCTAATAAGCACCATTTTTGTGGTGTCAGAAACTGCATTTTTCTCAGAGCACTTCTTTTGACTCTGGAGCATCTGGAAGTTAGTGTCCTCTCAGAGGGTTCTTTCCCTAAAATGTGGAGATCCTGCTTTGGTCGTGTGTTTCCCAGTGGCTCCTGGTGTTCTGCAAAATTAGTTTCTCATGTTGCTACTTTCACCTGGAACACTAGACATACTTTGCTTTTATCTTTTATTTTAGTGCAAACACTTCACACAGTCATGGAATACAGTGTAATTATGTTTTCATTGACTAATGGAGACCAGCTCCCAGATACTCTGATTGGAGGTCTGGGCTATTTCGCCTTGCCCCACAATGGGACATTCCAGGCTCTGTCCTTTACGCTTCTTTCCTGACAGGGACTCCTGTCATTGAGGAATGCCTTTCTAATCCCCTGCCAAGACAATCTGTTTTTATGTTTTTTCTCTGACTATATTGCTGCGCAGTTTGCTTTGCAAGTTGCACAAGCTTCATTTATGGCGCATCCTGTCCATCCTTTCTTTGGCCACAGTACACCTGTTTTCTCTGCCTTCATTATTATGGTGCAGATCTGCTTATTCTCACTCCTGCTGACAACTTGGTACTTTGATCGGCTCCTTTCCTGCATTGTAAGAGTAGTCTCTCAATTTTCTGATTGGCAAGCACCACTCCTGCACTACCAGAAAAGAGGCTGTACTGAAGCTGTAACAGGGTTTGGACCCTGCTTCTTGTGCTTGATTATGTTTGGGGCACTGGTTGGGACACAAACTCTCTAACCTTTCCTCTTCCTTATTGGATTGCTAAAGATGCTACAAAACAAAGGTATAACCCCTTGTTTTGTTTTTGCACTTCCTTCGTGCTTCATTTAAAATAGGGTTTTTTAGCATGCAGCACTTCCAGCTGTGGAAGGTGATGTCCAGGCCAGGGTCCCCACCAGGGATTGTCTCTCAATCCTCATGTTGCACTTGGTCAGTGTCCTCACACAAACCATCCTTGTGGGTTGGTAGAGTCTATCACACTCTGTCTGGAGTACATGGTTGTGAAGTGCCACTTTATGTATCATGGCTCTCTAAAGAGTGCTGCTTTTTTCTTTGCCATGTTACTTCATGTATTTCAGTTGGGACACTTGTAGAAAGCTCAATACTCCATTATAAGACAGTTATGGGTGAAGATCAATATGTGACACTAAACAATTGTTGAGAAGGTGGTCCTCCGTGGTCTCTTTCTTTGAGAGATTCACACCCACCTCCTTCAATCAGTGAGCTTGCTAGTCACCCAATGTGGGACTGTACAGAAACCACAAAGATGAAAATGGGGTTTTACTTACCTTTAATCATTGTTCATCGAGTGGTCTTCTGGGCAGGCACACATCCCTCCCTCCTGCCCCATTGTGAAATCTCTGGAAGCTTAGTTTCTTGGGGTCTCCTGTGGCGGCATGGAGATAACTGAGGGAGTAGTGCCCCTCCTCCTAGTCATGCGATTGATTTGGTGGGAAAGTGCCAGAGGAAGGAGAGGCATTCCTAGTCTGCTAGAAAGCTTTGGAAATCTTTTCTGTGGCTGGCTTGGGCACACACAATTCCCCAATGCATGCCTGCACAGAAAACCACTTGATTAATGGTTCCAGGTTAGAGCAGCCTTATTTTCTGTGCCCTGGGCATTTCATATTTGATATTTTAACCCTTCAAAAAGAAACTCATAGAAGAACATTGTGGTGACTGTATCATATACCATGCAGGGTGATGAACTGGTTAGAATGTTGGACTAGGCCTGGATCATGAAAATTACTGGGTGACCGTGAGTTATAGTCACTCTCTCCAAGCCTAACCTATGGTTTGTTATGAGGATAAAATTGAAGAGAAGACCATATACTTCTCCCCAAGCTCTTTGGAGAAAGGTGGGATAAAAATATAATAATAATAATAAATAAATATAATAATAATAAATATCAATAATAAATCTGAAAAGTGGACTTTAGGGAGGTTTATGCATGGCAAAAAGAGACCCAACAAAGTGTAGTTGCTAAAGTATCATAATAGCATCTGGAAGACCTGGGTTCTTACCACTATTATGCCACTATTATGGGATTTCACAGAGTGACCTTAGGCCTGAGTTAAAGGGACAGGACAAATAAACTTGAATATTGCAATCCATTTTTTTATTTTTTTTTGGTTGCAGTAGTAGCAGCAGAGTGAAGATGACAGAAGAAATGAAGACATGAGAGATGATGCTCAGGAGCATAGTTACTGATAAATAATTACAACACGGCTGTTATAATTATTTAATTAAAATCTCTGCATGGGGAGAGATTATGAGATTTTCTGCTTGCTGCCTCATTTAGATGATACTAATCACTAAGCAATTTTGCTGTCCTCAGTAACTCAAGGTCCACACAGCTTTTGCTTTGTTTTTTCAAACCCCTTCAGTCAGCAGAATTGCAGCCCTCGCTGTGTAATAGTGGTGGAGAACAAAGTGTGGCTTTTGGTAATAAAATAATTACAAGGAAGGTTGCATTTTTAAAGCACATTTGTACTTTTAATTAAAGATCATCATATAAATAGGAGTCAACGATTTTGTATATAGAGGTGGGGGGGATGCTTGAAGAATATAAAATCAAAATGTCTCTGTCTAGGCATGACTGGCAAAGGAGTATATAAAAAGTGGGAAATAATCATAGACAAATGGAGACTGCTGAATTCCATGGGTATCACAACAACAACTAGAATGATGGCCCATTTCAAAATAATGAAGGATGCATCATATTGTCACTTGGGATTCTCACTGCAGAGAGCAGTATGGCATGTTAGACATATTTGCTTTGTTGACTAAAATGCAAAGCAGAACATAAGTGAAGACAGAGGTGCTTTTAGAAGGCACAGACCCTCAGGGAGATCCTGTGCATTCAAGGAGTTCCAGCCAAATCACTGCTCTCAGTCTGCTTCTCTCTCTCTCTCTCTGGCCGAGGACAGACTGGCAATTTGCCCCGGGAAGGGACCCGGGCTGACAACGACTCAATATCAGATTAAATGGAATGTTCACACAGGCACATCTGCCTGGCGTCCCCCACCCGTAGCCTGCCAGAGCTCTCGCGCTTCAGTGCCGGTTTAAAAAAACACCTGTAAAAAGCCATTGTAAATTCGAAAGCTCACTCTCGTCACGCGTTTCTCCGCTTCCGGGTTGTCTGAACGCGCAGGCGGAAAGCCGGGCGGAAGCCGCGTTTGGTCCGTGTTCCAGCGGTGGCACGCCCTGCGTGGATGCGCATGGGCGCTAATCCAGAAATTGTGCTCATGCGCACAAGCACACAAGCGCACGAAACAAGCCCAGTGGCCATTAAAACCCGGGCCCAGGAGCACCCAGGCAACAGGCAGGATGAGTGGCGTCAGAGGAGTTTCGTGGAGGAGGGCAGAGACTCTGGACCTGCTGGCAGTGTGGGGTGACCCCACGGTGCAGGAGGCCCTGGGAGAGAGCCACAGGAACAGGGAGGTGTTTGAGGAAGTGGCACAGCAGATGGTGGCCCTGGGCCACAACCGCACAGTGGATGAGTGCCGCTCAAAAACAAAGGCCATGCGCCTCATGTACCGGTGCACAGTAGAGCAGAACAGTGTCTCTGGGAATCAGCGAACGACCTGTCCATACTACAAGATCCTGGACAGGATTCTCCAGGGGGATGGCACCGCCCGCAGTCGGAGAGTGCGCAACAGCCTCCCCCTGCAGACCTGCCCATCCAGCAGTAGGTCACAGGACAGCGGACCGAGCCAGCCAGCAGCAGGGCCAGACGAGGGGTTCCACCTCACCCTGGAGCCAGAGGAGGAGGAGGAGGAAGCCCCTGAAGTGCTGGTGCCAGGTAAGTGTGAAGTGTCCAGCACAGGCCTCTGTCCTGGCTGGTGCTCAGATACCCACATGCCAGGATGCTGCTGCCACATTCAGACGTTGGCGGTGGGGGCAGAGTCCATGACATGGTGACGGACCCTGGGCCAGGCATGTCTCCCATCACACAGGTCCGGCCACCCAACCACATGGAGAATGTGTGGGTGTGGCACGTCAGGTTAGGTCTGCACTGGGAGGTCCCCAGACCTCTGGAACCCTGCGTGTTGTCAGGCGCCTCCCCATGGTCCTGCCAATGTGCCCCTGGGCCAGTGACAAGTCCCAGTGCAGGTGTGTGTGGCAAAGGGTGGGAACTGTCGGAGGTCCTCGGCCCCCCCGCCAGCAGCGATCCCCAGCGGCTTACATCGGCATAGGCGACATCACACGGATTGGCGTCCTGCCGCAGGAATCATAGGCCCAAGCCACAGTACCTGTGCGGCAGCCTGCGTGATGACGCATACCTGCACTGGCAGTAGTGCAGAAAGATGAAGGGCGGCCCTGGGGACCCCGTGGTCCGCGGAGGGCATCGCTCACAGGGTGGTCACAGGTCCAGGGAAGGGAAAGGAGTCCACCAGCTGGGCGGAGAGGCCAAGCAAGGGGTGGGGTTGAAGCCCACACTCATCCTCCCCTGCCCACTCGACCCACCACTGCTGGCGAGGAGGGTTTGTTGACGCCAGCACCCCCTTGGCCTGGTGACCTAAACCAACGAGAACGGGCAACGCCCCCCTGCAGGCAGATGGAAGGAGTGGCCACACAGGCGACGATGGCCATGCCTGGCCGCACCACAGGGCCCCCACCAGAAAGCCGCTGCAGCCTGCCCCATTCTTCCCCATGTAGACACCCTCGAGCCGCCACAAGAGGAGCCGGAGGATCCTGAGGATGACACCGTCATGGATGAGGAGCCGCAGCCGGGTAAGGAGACGGGCCCTGCCCACGCCAGGAGTTGCCCGATTGGCCATCGGGGAACCATGGCCACCACGGAGCACGCTGGCTTCCAGCCCTCGGGGAGTCACCCTGGTGGTGGAGGCCATGGAGGACCACTGCACGTGGTCCAGAGTTGAGACATGGGTCTGGCGGTCCATGGGCAGGGTCTCCGTGGGGCCCCCCACCACCCAGATGTGGTCGGGACGGCCAGAGCCCTGGGAAAGGGCCTCCCTGCGCCCGTGGGAGTGACCAGTTGTTCCCCCCGCCCCAACACCACCATAGGCCCCTCAGGAGCTGGCATCGCCCCCCCAAGCCGCTGTCGTTGGCCACCGTGGCCAGGTCCCTCATGGGGGTCCGGGCATGTCGCCATGGCATACTCACATCACCGTTCAGTCTGTTTGGCAAGGGCCGTCAGACGAGCTGCCAGCGTAGCCAGGGTCGGGGCATCGGCATCCACCGCCACGTCCTGGATGCCAGCAGGACCTGGTTCCTGACCCCCTGAAAGGACATGGGGTGGTCTGTGTCAGTACTGGCAAGCTGCCAGAGCACCCTCATGGCCCGCCGACATGGGGACCTACCAGTATCAGAGGTGGACCGGGAATCGACCGTCACGGGTGGCTCGGGCGTCCGAACACCCCCCTCCGCCACAGGGGCCGTCTCTGGAAAAAAAAAACCACGACATTATGTAGGTTACCCAGACAACCACACACACACGCCCTGCGGGGTAAGGCCCCCCCCTTAGCTCTGGTGCTGCAACCAGCATCCACAGGTGTCAGGCCCCAGGCATGTCACCAGGCCGGCGGCCTGTGTGGGTGGTGGCCCTGGCCACCTTCCCAGTTGGCAGACACGAGAGGGTGCCTGACAATGCCAACCAGCACAGCCATAGCCCCCCTCCCAGCATTCCAGGCCGGGCCACCCCGACACCACGGGGAGGTCTCGACGTCGCAGGGGCCTGACCCCCTGTTCATGGCTGTCCGCTCCCCGGGCCGTGCGAGTATGGACTCCTGGAGGGCCATCTGCCGCATGAGACTCACCGGCTTCACTGGCCTCTGGAGTGGTGTGGAGGACGACGACGGCCCCCTCCCCCGCTGCAAGTCCCCTTGGCTCTATGGGGGGGCAAGGGGAGTTGTTAGTCCTGGTCTGTGGCCAGGCCGGGCACCTGGCAGCACCTGGTACCCACGTGCAAGACACACAGGCCTCCAGGGGCCGGCCTGGGCCCTGCCACCCCACCCTGGTGGCCCATGGTGGACCTTCTTGGGTGGCCTGGCCCCGTTCTCACCACCACATGTCCAATGAGGCCCCAGCCCCAAAAGCTGACGCCACCTACATGGCCGCCGCTCCACTGGTGCCCCTGTGGCCTCTTCCTCGGAGGAGGTCTGGGAGGCGGCCGGAGGTTCCCCAGCAGGTCTCCGGCATCTGCGGCAATGGGGACGGAGCCCTGGGGAGGGGAAAGGTATTCCTGGATCACTGAGCACTTGCATGTGCCGCCCAGGAAGACTTGTCCAGATGTCCTCCCCCTGGCTGCTGTCTCCCAGGCATGCCGCTGGTGGCCACCTGGGCAGACCCCCCAGCTCCTCACCCCCCAGGGCCGCAGCCTCCCATGGCCATCCCCCCATGGGTTCCGCCAATGCCACCAGCTCACCAGGGACACGTCGCTGCCTCCACGATGGCCGGCCTCCTTGCTCCCAGAGGGCCCGCAGGAGACGGAAACGGGGAGGCCACTCTCCACGGGGGGGAATGCCGTCCCAGTCCTCCAGGGCCTCAAAAAACTCTGCCTTCTCCCACTTGAATTTGGCCCTGCATTGGATGGCCAAGCGGGGGTAGCCTGCCTGGGTCAGCACCTCAGCCACCCTGCCAAAGAGGCCCAGGGTTGGCAGATGGGTGCTGGCCATTACCCTCCTGCCGGCCTCGATGTCATGCAGGGCCCTGAGGAGCAGCTCCACCTCCTCGTCCATCCAGTAGACCCCCAGCCATGCGGGCTCCATGTCCTGGGGCAGCATTTGGAGGGAAAGGCCTGGGGATGACAGCTTCGGCAGTGACGTCGGCCGGGGCGGAGAGGCGTTTGGGCGGGGACACGTTTGGGCGGGGGTGCAGCTATGTGCACGGCCAAGGATTCCCGCCTCAGATGGCACAGTGGCCTCTCTGTCTTCCTCTCCCTTCTTCCTTCCCCCCAGCACAGGAAGCGAACCGGGCCACTACAGCAGGGCTCTGGGGATGGAATGGATGGAACAGCTGCGCTTGACGGAGCACGGAAAGGCGTTCAGGCAGGGACGCGTTCGACCGCGCACGCTCCCATGCGCATGCCCAGGTTCCCCAGGGATGGTTCGCCAGTGGCACAAATGCTCATGGCCAACCCCCCACCTCGGGTCTCCCTCAGTCAACGGACTCCTGTATCATGTAGTTCATCCCTGAGCCGTCCATGTCATCCTGCCATCTGAGAAGCAGAATTCCAGCACTAGCCAGGAGTGGCTGGGTCCTGGACAGCATGGCAGACTGGGTCACTGTCTCTCTCTCCAAGACTGGCCTGCCAGCCTTTGGAGACCAGAGGCGTCCAGTGGCCAGTCTGAGCTGGAGCCACGGAGAGAGGGGTTCTGCTCGGAGCCAGCGCCTGTCTTGGCACTGTGCTCAATGGACTCGGGCCACACTCCCCCCCCCCCTGCACATAGGTCAGCCAGTGCAGCCACATTCCTGCAGGACACCAGTTTGACGGTTGCCACCATGGCCCCTCAGGGGCCTGGCACACCATGTCTTCTCCCCTGCTGGGGAGGGCCCCTGGCCTGTGATGGATATCTGGGTGTGTTTGTCTCGAGACATCATGGTGACCCATGTTGACTGTCCCCCACGGGGAGGCCTGCAGCCAGCCTGCCGCACCTCCCATGGGCTGGCACTCCACGGGGGGTCTCCCTTCCAGGTGCTACTCGTGCCACCTCCAGTGGAAAGGGCTTGGTCAGTTTCCCAGCCGGGGAGCCATAGCTAGCTGGGAAGGACCCTGGAGCTGGGGTGTGGCCCATGGGCGGCCAGGGCCAGCACCCACTTCCTAGCCTCAGGCATCAGGGAGTGCCTGTCCCATCCTCTGTCGCTCAGCCCGTCACACTCCCAGGTCTTGGTGGCGGCCTCTGGCTGGGCTGGGGCCTGGGATGTATGCCACTGGGTCGGAACGTTCCCTGGGGAGCTGGCCTTGGCCACAGTACTCTGGGGATCGTCCGTCACCCCGGCGTGTCACCACACCTAGCTCTGGGCTGGGGTTCTGCTGACACCGCTGGCTGTCCCCCCATCACCCAGGGGGGCCTTCCCCTCCCCTACCCACCGGGCGAGGATGCTGAGTCGCACCCAACCAGCCACCCATGGGCACTACCCCCAATTGGGGCCACCAGGCGAGGCAGTGGGGACCCCATTGGTGGGGCCAACCACAGCTGGGCCTCCCTGGTGGACCCTCACCACACCCAGCCACGGCCTTGGTGGCCGCCTGGGGGATGAGGGACGCACACACAAGCAGCCAGAGCAGTTCATTATCTTTATTGGAGCCATCACGTTGATGGGTGCTTGCCCACTGGTCAGCGCTCAGGACTCCTAGGCAGTTGCCAGGGGGTCCACTGTCCCATGTCCAAGCCGCCATGTGCGACCAAAGTCAACTTGTGCTCATTGTTGGTGCCTCATCAGCCATGTGGCTAGTGCCTCCCTCACCGCACTTCCCTCTGCCCGATTGACGACATCCACCCTCCGCAGGGGGGCCCTCGCCCCTGGGGCCTGGGCCGGCTCCTCGTCCACCTCACGCCTGATGATGGCATGGCCCCGCTCTTCACAGATGTTGTGTAGAGTCATGCAGGCTGACACCACCGGATTGTAATTTGCCTCCTGGACATCCAGTTTCAGTGCCAGGCGACGCCAGCATGCCTTTAGCTGGCCGAAGGCGTGCTCCACAACATTCCTGGCATGGCCATGTGCCCTATTGAACATGGCCTGCCGGTGGTTCAAGGCACCCTTGTATGGGGTTATCAGCCATCTCCTGGAGGGATATGCGGCATCACCAAGGATGTGGGGGGGGGACCAGAACGCCCTCTATGAGGGCGTGGGGTTCCCCGGAATGAAAACCCCTGCGTCCATGGCCCTGCAGAGGTGTGACTGGCGGGACACATGGGCATCGTGGCTGTGGCCAGCATGGCCCACGCAGATGTCAGTGAACCTGCCCCGGTGGTCGACGGTCCCTTAGAGGACGACAGAGTAGACATGCTTCCGGTTTAAGAAGTCATGTGGGAGGTCGGGTGGTGGTTTGACAGGGATGTGGCAGCCATCCACGGTGCCCACACACTGGGGAAAGCCCAGCACCACGAACCCATCCATGATCTGCGGGGGACAGAGGCTTCAGTTTACGACAGCCCAGCAACCTCCCAGGACCCGGCTTCCCTCCCTGGTTCACTGACACAGTTATGGCACACGGCCACATTGTGCCTGCTGGGGTGCAGTGTGCGGCAAGACAGGGCATCGCTGATGGGGGCTGCAGAGCCGTTGTCCCTTCATCCGGGTCACGGACCGGGGTCTGGCTCCCCTTCCCTCGGGCTCCCTCATTTCACCCGTGTCCATCTGACCCTGCTACCGCGTCCTGCTGTGGAGGCCCTCGGCCTGGCTCCACACCCTTTCTCTGCCTCAAAGCCCCATGTCGGTGTGCCCATTTATCCAACCTTCACCCTGGGGGCCGATGGCCTTGGAACGATGGTGGTTTCCCTTGGATGTGGGTACCCCCTCCCCGCTATGTTGGGGCCCGCCTGCCATGTCTGTCTGCACACTTTGTGGGCTCTGCAGGGCTGACAGTCCAGCGGGGGGGGGTTGGGGGGAATGTGGACAACCACACCTGGGGTGGACTCACCCTTCCTGGTGGCCCAAGGCAGACAGTCCTGCTCAACAACTCCTTGTCCATGGCCACGCACACCTCCACGACGATTCCTGCAACAGTGGACTTGCCGAGGCCGAACTGGTGGCTGACCTCCCGGTAGCAGTTTGTGCCTGACAGCCACCACAGGGTTATGGTGACGCGCTCCTCTGCGGCAATGGCACGCCTCATTGGTGTGTCTGTGTGCGCGATGTGACAGCGGAGGCTGTCCACTAGCCAGCGGAACATCGCCTTTGTCACCCTAAAGTTTTTCAGCCACTGCTCATCTTCCCACACTACACAGATTAACGTCTCCCACCAGTTGGTGGGGCGCGGGTACACCCACCAGCGACGGGACGCACCCTCTTCGGCCAGCCTGAGAAACCCGGCCCTGACACCGGCCTCAATGCGCCAGTGCTGTCTGATTCTGGCTGCTCTGCGGGCCCTGTACCACTGCAGGATTAGTGCCCTCCGAGCATGGATGCTGCGCACCCTGGCTTTGTGGCACTGCAGCAACGTGATGCAGGCCCTAAGGCCCAGGAGTAGAAGCGTACCAGCTGTGTCCATGCTGCCTGCCCTCCTCCTCTCGCTGTGCTACAGGGTGGATGCTGGTGATTGCCTTAACAAGGGCCATGGGCGGAGCCCATTTCCGGCGGATTCGCCTCATGGTCGCTTGTGCGCATAGGCACCTGGGCGCACGTGCACGCATGTGCACATGTGCGCATGCACGCCTCGGCAACTCAGGAGATTGCCGCAGTATTCCATGGCCCCCCCACCCCCCTGTCTGAACGCTCCCACGCGCCTCCGTCCCGTATCTTCCGGCAGCGGCCCCCGCTGTGTGGACGGGAAAACCCGGTATTGTTTACTCTGGGTTTTTTTTGCCGCGACTGGCTACCAGGGCAAATTGCCGGTCTGTCCTCGGCCTCTGTCTCATATCTGCTGAGGAATTTTACATACTTGGCCTCTCTGCCCTGTTGCTGGCCCTCCAAGGCAACTGTTGGCCACTGTGTGAAAAAAGATGGTGATGGACCATTGGCTTGATCCAGCATGGCTCTTCTTACATACATGTACCCTGTTCCTTTAGCTGGGAGGTCCCACCTTCTCAGAGCAGTCATGGATATTATAACAAAGGCGTCAAGACAATCTCCTAACTATGAGCACCAGTTTGGTGTAGTGGTTAGAAGCATGGACTCTAATTTGGAAGAACCAGGTTTGAACCCCCACTCTTCCACATGCAGCTGCTGGTGCGATCTTGGGTCAGTCACAAGTTGTCTCAGAGCTGTTCTCTCAAGGGCAGTTGTTGAAAGAGCTCTCTCAGCCCCACCTACCCCACAGAGTGTCTGTTGTGGAGAGGGGAAGGGAAAGGAGATTGTAAGCCGCTTCGAGACTCCTTCAGGTAGTGAAGGGCAGGGTATAAATCCAATCTCTTCTTCTCTTCTTCTTCTTTGAAGAACACTAACATGCTTCTATTCTATTTGAACCATCAACAGGATTCCCCTTTTAAGTAATATGCTCATGGTAAGATAGTACAGTGAAATGGCTAAGTGATGATCTGGAAATTCCTGGTAGCCTTAAGCAAGCTGATCTCCCCCATATCTACAATATAAGGATAATGACAGTGGTCTACTTTATGGAGCTGCTGTAAGGACTATAACAAAGTAATATGTTATGATGATTTGGAAGGGTCTGTGTCCCCCAGTCGAGGGAAACCGGGATGAAGGGAATGCTGTAAGTCCCCACTATTAAGGGAGGACAAATGGAGTACTGGTTAAACTGCCAACAAACCTAGAAATTCTTCCAAAATCCTGAGTTAATTAAAGAACATACATAAAGACATTTTTTGCCCTTGTGGATAAATGTTGGGATGGAATCTTTTAAAAAGTAGGTGCTGAGTTTCATTTCTTGAACTTGGGGCTTTATGTAATCTTAACAACTGCACTGTATTCTCTGGCCAAATGGCCATATCACTAGATTTTATGGCTCCACCAGACGTCGCTTACGTTTCAGAAACATATGAAACAAAATGATTTGGGGGGAGGGGCTTGGCTAGATGATCTCTTGATGACCACATGTAAGTGAAGCATTTTGAATATTGAAAACACTTTATAAATAGAAGAAGAAGAGAAGATAAGAGATTGGCTTTATACCCTGCCCTTCACTACCCAAAGGTGTCTCAGAGTGGCTTACAAACTCCTTTCCCTTCTCTTCCCCACAACAGACACCCTGTGAGGTAGGTGGGGCTGAGAGAGCTCTTGACAGAAACTGCTCTTTTTTCAAGAACAGCTCTTATCAGAACTATGGCTTGCCCAAGGTCATTCAGCCAGATGCAAGTGGAGGAGTGGGGAATCAAACAACAATATTGTTGTTGTTGTTGTTGTCGTTGTCATTGTCGTTCTTATTCTTGTTGTTGTCTTAGAACTGAGGGGACCAAAATCCCCAATAATTTTTTATTATTTTCAAACAAAACATACATACATATATGAGAGTTGTATTTGTAATGATTTATCCTTTAAACTACTTCATACATTCATACAAATCTAACTGCCGTGCTTACTGTTATAATATGTAGGCTATTTAAACAACCTCTAAACATTCCTCTACTATTTTTCTAAACATCTATCTTTAAATGTTACCAATAGGTTAACAAGTTTTCTAATCACTTTCTTGTCTAAACAATCTACAAGCAATTGAGTATTGTTCCCCTACATCTAAAAGCCTTACACCAGGTTAAATACAGTACATCTATCACTTTTCTGTAATCAAACTTATTAGAAGTTCCAGGTTTTGAATACTCTTTAAATGCTTCACTATAGTTTAAGTCTCTGTTTTTTCTCTGTTTTGGTGAATCCATTCTTCCACGGGTTTGGTCTAGTTGCTTGAAGTCTTGCTTGGAGTCTTGAACCAGTTCTGGAATGATTTCAATTCATGCTGGTGTAGTCTGCCAATCTTCCTGAATGGAGAGGAATACCTTCTCCAGTGCTGAACAGACTTTCTGTGAAATTATGGTACTAAGTTCCTCACATAAAGCCTGTATCCAGTAGGTGTCACCAGAGTTATCTCCAAACTGTTGAGCTGGCATTTTTCCCAATGCAACTTGCATTTTTTCCAATATTCTCAATATTTCTCCAAACAAGGTCACACACAAGAGTCTCTCAACAGTAATCAAGTGATCAATACTTAGTGTAATAGCATTTCAACATGGTTTTTAGTAAGTTCAATGGGACATTTGGTAGTTAAGGTACTCTTTCAGCACAAAGCTCAAATTTAAGGGCCTCTTTTTCTTAAAGACACTCCGTACTTCTATAAAGAAATGTAACCTCCATTAAAGTCATTTGCCTTACCATTAACATCCAAAAAGAGGTTTCTCTGCAAACCAATTGCCTCCTCCAGACTGTCTACCACTACCATCTGCAGACCATTTATGGAAAAGACTAATCAGCCTGCGCCACTATTCAGTTCTCAGCAGTAATGCATGACGTCACAATGGGTTGTCACAAGATGGTAAGTTTCATTCTAAATAACTTTCTTTCTAACAAAAAGAAAATTTATAGCTCTCTTGTAGAAGCTTAAATGATAATCTTTCTTCACCCTCTAAAGTATTTATTTCAGCATACTTTTCACAGATCTCATTTTGGCCGTTTGACGGGGGACGACGACTCCACCTCTCCTTCTAAATTCCTTTGAAGATTTATAGGGGCTTATTCAAGAAAATCATCAGATTCTTTAGTGTTGCAGATTGGTACTCATGGAAAATAACTTCACCGGTATATGATGAGGCTCCACTTAACTCTCACTTGGGGCAGCCACATCTGGTTGCTGTTATGGCTGCCATAACTGCATCTTCTCTGTCCTCTGCTTCTGAGATGATTTCAGGCTTTCATTCACTTCTTGCCTCAAGTGGGGCCCCCAAATCAAGTCCCTTGCTCCAGACCTCCCTCCAGGAGGCCCAGTGGGTTTCGAGATCCCTTGAAACCCCCTAAAAGGAATGAAGAATCAGTCATAGCCAGGAGCTATTCCTGGGGTCAACTGTATTGATGTGCCAATGCCCTGCCCTCCATTGTTGTTGTTGTTATTAGGACAGAGGAAACAGGCTTCTTGAGAGGAAGGAAATGGCTGGTTGGTCGGAGCTCCTACCACCTGTTCTACCTTCTCCCTTTGTCCCTGTACATTAGTTTGATGGTATAAGTCTGTTTTAATTTGAGTTTAATTTTGGTTTTCTGTTGTATCAATGCGTGAAGAGGGTAATATTGTAAGCCACCTTGAATCCACACTCAAGTGGACTCAAGTGGGTTAAAAGTACACTAAATAAATAATTGTGCACATTTCTTTTACATAGAGAGCAATCCTAAGCAGATCTACTTCGAATCCCAAGGAAATATGTTTAGTAAGACTTACTCCAATGAAAGTGCTCTTAGGAAGCCCCTGTTCAACTCCTACCCAATGCTCCCTCTAAGCTGTGGAGTCTTTGGAGCAGAATTCTATTTTGGGAGCTGCTGGCATTAAAGTTGTGAGTGAGCAATTTGGCTACTGCATAAATTAGTTTTCTCTGGAGCCATCCTTCCTGAGCTAAGAGGCTGTGTGTGAGCCAGAGGCTAAAAAGCTGTGAGCTAGCTCACACTAACTCAGCTTAGAGAGAACACTCCTCCTATCCTGTTTCTCTTCCTCCCTATCACACACCCATGATTGCTGGTTTCAGGGGTCTTTTGGGGGGGAGTGCACTGGAGCACAGCTCCGAGAGCTCAGGAGCCAAGCCCCTCCCCCAGTGGGCATCCCGGGGAGTCTTTCAGGCAGCTGAATGTCAATTTCAGCTCCATTATATCCATTGAAGTCAATGGTGAAAACATAGGGTATAGTCTGGGGGCTGGAGGGGAGGGGTTTGAGGGAGAGGCTCCAAACTCAAAGGGTAGCTGATGGAGCCTCTCCCCAAGATACCCACCAAGTTTCAAGAACATTGGATCAGGGTGTCCAATTCTATGGGCCCTCAAACAGGTTGCCCCTATTCCCTCCATTGTTCTCTTGAAACTTGGTGGGTATCTTGGGCAGAGGCTCCATCAGCTACCCTGTGAGTTTGGAGCCTCTCCTTCAAACCCCCTCCCCTCCAGCCCCCAGAATATAACCTATGTTTTCACCATTGACTTCAATGGCCCATAGGATATAATGGAGCCGAATTGCTGCCAAATTTCTTTCATTTCCTCCTTTCCTTCTCTCTTTTTCCTCTTTCCCTCCTTCTTCTCTTCTCTCTTTCTTTCTTTCCCACCTTCTTCTCTTCTCTTTTTTCCTCCTTTCCCTGTTTCCCTCCTTCTTCCCTCTCTTTCTTTCCCTCCCCTTTCCTTCTCTTTCTTTCCCTCTTTCCTTCCTTCTTTCCTTCTCTCTACTCTCCCTCTCTTTCCTTCCCTCTTTCCTCTTTCTGTGGCCCAACTCTCATGAGAAGAAGTTTAAACTTTAAACCCCTTGTCTCTTAGCTCCCCCACCCAGGCCAGCTGGGGAAGGGAAGGGGAGGCATCTTCAAAAGCCTCCGCTTCCCTTCCCCAGCTGGCCTGGGTGCTTTTGCTTCCCCTTCTGACATCACTTCCGGTGATGTCAGGGGGCGTGGCATATGCTAATAGCCTAATAGCTCATTAGCATACCATATGCTAATGAGCTCCTGCAGCTGTTTTTCTACGAAAAGATCCCTGGCTGGTTTACACCTACCCCAACTAGATCAAATTCCAGCTTGCTGTGACAGAAATGGATGCCATGTACTACAGAACCTCTTTCCTTCATTTACAAGTTGCATTATGTGAATATGCATTATTTGTTCAATTTATACCTTGCCCTCCCCACCAAGAGGCCTTGTCTTATTTCTCTCCCCACCTTGGCAACAAAGAGAAGACTACAGCATGAAATTGCTGATTTGGGGATTCATTAAGCAGTTTCACTCCCACCCCTGCTGAACAAGACTTTAGAATTTTTTACCTAATTATAGGTAGCAACTATGTTAACAAAACCAGGGACTCCTCAGCCATTATAGGTATGTTACTTACCACAACTAGTATACAGTGATTGATCTCTTTATTTCCTTGATTGCAACATGACATAATTACATTCTGTACTTGACCCTGCTTTTTAAAAAATGTTTCCATTGCAGCTGAAGGAATGGGCTCTAGTCCATGAAAGATGATGCTGAGATAAAATTGTATTGGTTTTTAAGATGCTACTAGACTCATGGTTTGTTTGTGGGTTTTTTGGTTACAAAAAGATGAGCACAGCTATCCCTCTGGACTTTTTGGTTACAAAAAAATGAACTTGACTATCCCTCTGTATCTGTAAGAAATAAACAGTGCTTGCTTGAATGACAAGGAATCATTTTTATATGATGTGCAACATTGACGTTGGCAGTTAAAACCTAGTTCATGTTCAAAGTACTGTTTAAAAATAGGAAATGTGATCTAGAGATGATGCCTGAGGTACTTCAAGGGAACACACAGTCATAATTAATCTAACTATGACCTCCTCTCCCCCCCATGTTTTATTTTAACACCACTGAAAGGGCATTTGTTTGGCACTGGAAACTGTATTCTTAGATGGGGCAGTTTCACTCCACAGGTTTGCCCCAGATTGTTTACAGACATACTCCCAGGAGATTTGTGAGGCAATGATAAAAGCAACAGCCAACAGAAGCCGAGCAGCAACTGCAGCACTTCAGAACTAGCAAGCATGCTGTTATTTTCCATTTGCACAGTGCTAAGCAAGATTTAAAATGCGCAATTAATGGGGGCAACAAACAACAGATTCTGAAAGAGTTCTGTTTCAGCTAGAATGCTTGGTGTGTAAACAAACTGGAAAACTCCACATTTTCATGCCATTTGTAAAATTTAAAAATGCAGTAGTGTTCTGAAATAGGCATCTGGCTTGATAAGGCAAGAATTATAGATGCTCTGGGATACACAGACTTGTAACCAAGGTTAACGGCACTGTAGGCAACAAAATGTTGGATTTAAAATGAGCAACTGCATGCTACTAGTGCAGTGAATCTTTTTATAGCCAGTTATCTGTCAAACAACTCAAATGATGCTGTATTTAAGCATTCCACTATGATTTTAACATAGAGCCCTCAATAAAGATGCTTGCATTTGTTTATTTTTTTTAAAAAAAAAACCCTTCTGTTGAATTTAACTGTCAGGTCAAATCTAATTATGACCACTCCCTCTGTTGTTGTTGTTGTTTTAAACACAGCCAACAAGGCATATTCCTTCTATATCTCAGAAACAAACTACGTGAAATGTTGCTAAGGTCAAGACAGGTACTTTGTATATCATCCACAAGTCCTTGGAGAAAGGAGAAGATAAAAAATGATGGACGATAGATTAAGGTTAGATCCTATCAGTTTTCCTGCTCAGTCTCATCAGATTCCCCCTCCTTTCTGCAAATCCTAATCTATGTGCCTTTTCCCCACATGCATCTCACAATATCCAGCTTAACTCTTCAGAACCCTAAAGGAATCTGTCCCCTCTTTTTTGACAGTGGGAAAACCAGTAGGATCCAGCCCCTAGCCTTTTGCACGCTCAGTCTTTGTGGAGAAAAGCAATCAAAATGTGCCACACTCACAGCTAACGATGTGTTACCAGTTTACTCTGATGAAATGAAGGTGGGCTACCAAAATTACAATTCCTGTCTCCAAGGGAATCAGGTCTACATAGGTTTCTTCTTTTTATGTAGTTATTTGTTCTTGCAGCCTTTGCTCTCCCACAAATGCTGGTGTGTGCAGATCTTCCCTCATGGATTGTTTTGGAAAAAATGCAAAATAAATATTGCTTTTAACCCCCACTGACTACCCTGTCTTCCTCCGTTGCTGCTGATTCTGGGCTGGGTTAATGAGAACACTATGTGGGGGGGACCCATCATTTTTATATGTCTTGGAAAGGTTCTTAAAATCACCTCACACCATGCTGTCTTCCTCCCTTGGGATACAGTGAGGCCCATGGGCTAGAGTACCAAGAGGAGAACAGGTGGTGACTGTCCCTCTACTGTCTCATTCTCACACACTTAATGTCCTTACTTGGAAGTAAATAGACCACATTAATCCTTGTCAACAAGACACCCATATTCCACAGTAGCAGATGCTCAGTTTTTATCCACTCTCTGACATTTCTTCTGGGGCTGCCAAGAAGCTGCTCTGCGGTATCGACATCTGACATTAAGGCAATATACAGAGAAGGTTGCTGTTACTGAGATGGGAATTTCCCTCTCAGCTTTGCAGTTCACATTATAAAATAGATTCATTAAACAAAGTAAAACTATTCAGCTGTTGCTCATCCAGGACCCCTCTTGCCTACGTGTATATAAAAATAATTAGGTTGGGAAAAGTAAGCATGTAACTTTTGGAAAATTCCCACAGATCAGTATTCTAGCCCATCTAGCTGATGTAGCTCAGTTCCTCTTTGCATAATCAGTTATCATAGAAGAACGATCAGTGGTAATTTCAAGCTGGAGTCCAGAATGTAAAGTGAATTGAAAGACAATCATAATGAGAAGATCAGCAGTTTGTGCCTTATTAGATGTTTTATAATGAGATAAACAATCATATCAGCAATAGAGAGAATGTGGAGTTCACAATAGTGTTTTGGTGTCCTACTGCATTTCAGCCATTTACTTTGTGAAAGTTTTGCAACAGGTTTTGCAGCACAGTGGGTCAGCAAGATATACTACTCTTTCAGGAGTAGCTAGATGCCATTTTCAGCTAAAGCAGGGGTCCCAGTCTTCTTGAGTCTCTGGGCAGAGCTTTTGGAACTTTGAGAACAGGTAGTAGGTACCACCACAAAATGGCTCCCATGGGACTGTGGAGCCAGTTGTAAATATTGGGATGTTCTTATCTAAGATGGAGGGAACTGTTTACAAAGGGGCATTTCCTGCAGACAGGAGACTAGGGATGCCAGTCTTCAGATGGAACCTGGGGATTGCCTGGAATTACAGCTCACATCCAGACTACATATATCTGTTCCCCTGCATCCCCAAATCTCCAGGAGTTTCCCAACCTGGATCTGGCAATCTTAACCCCCATCCCCCACCAGTGGCCAGGGGAAACCTGGCAACCAGGGGAAACCTGGCAACCTTCGTATGACCACATGTTCTCAAGCCCTTCCCATTTGCTCTGGATTCTTCTTTCTCCCCTGTTGAGGTAGAGAAAACGCAGAATTGGCTCTTGGCTTTGGAAAGGAAAAAGTGGGCACCAGAAAACACCTTTTTTTTACAAAAAAAAATCGCTTTAAATTTTATTTAACTTACCAGAAAACACCTTTTTTTAAAAAAAAAATCACTTTAAATTTTATTTAACTTACCAGAAAACACCTTGGTAGGTGCCATGAAATAACTAATCTACAGGTGCAGCATTTGGTGATCACTGAGCTAAAGAACCAAGGAGGATCTAAACCCCAAATATGTATTAAGCTGTTCAGTTGCACCGGTGTATGTTTAGCCCTGGATTTTCTTCCAAATAGGGTGGGGGGAATGTTAAATAAATGGTTCCTGGCTAAACACAGAAGTGTCTCAAGTTGCGTATGCTGTTTCTACAATAATAGGATTGTCATCTTTCATCTTAGCTCTTTGCCTTGGCAGCAGCATAACAGATAGAAGTGCAAATTTCTGCAGCTGTTAAAAGCTAAGAAAACAATTAAAAGGCAGAAGTACACTGACCTATGAATGACCCAGAATGAATATAAGGATGGGTAAATTGGATTTATGTGCATTGTATATGTCATCTCCTATTCTCCCATGGCCATGCATCTATTGCATAGTCTGTGGTTTTATACAATTGGAGATACCAATAATGTATGCCCTGCCAAAGACCACTAGAGACAGAGTATGGAGGCAGGCATTTAAGTGTAATGGAGACCTTTAATATTATAAATTTCAACTCAGCCCCTTACATCAAAATACACATATTGTTCCACTATTGTGACTTATGGGAGAAGAACCACAAGCATGTGTTGTCCTGTTTACAGTCTGGGAGCTATTTCAACTGTGGTAGCATCACCAGGGACTTGCTATGAAGTAGCTATCTCATGCTATCTTTTGCCCCCATTCATAGTTAGGCTTTGGTGCTTCTTGGATCCCTGTGCTTTGTTGTTGTCATTCAGTCACACAGTTGGGTCCAGCTCTTTGTGACCCCATGGACCACATCACAGCAGGCCCTCCTATCTTCCGCCATCCTCCGGAGTTTGCTCAATTTCATGTTCATTGCACTGATAACACTGTCTAGCCATCTCATCCTTTGCTGTCCCCTTCTTCTTTTATCTTTAATAATTCCCAGCATCTTCTCCAATGAGTGCTCCCTTCTTATTTGGTGGCCAACATATTTGAGCTTCAGCTTCAGTATCTGGCCTTCCAGGGAACAGTTAGGGTTGATTTCCTTAAGGATTGACTGATTTGATCTCCTTGCAGTCTAAGGGACTCTCAAGAGTTTTCCCCAGCACCATAATTTGAAGGCATCTATTCTTCGGCACTTGGCCTTCCTTATGGTCCAACTCTCGCAGCCATACATTACTACTGGGAATACCATTGCTTTGACCATACGGACTTTTGTTGGCAGGGCGACATCTCTACTTTTTATTATGCTGTCTAGGTTTGCCATCACTTTTCTCCTAAGTAGCAGGCATCTTTTAATTTCATGACTGCAGTCACCATCTGCAGTGATCTTGGATTTCAGGAACGTGAATACTGTCACTGCTTCCAAGACTTCCCCCTCTATTTGCCAAGCAGTAATGGGGCTGGATGCCATGTTCTTAGTTTTTTTGATCCCTGTGCTAGATAACAGAAAATAAGACAAATGGGAAAGTTGATCTCATTTGTAGATTTTGCCTTTAAGCACCTTCGTATGACCACATGTTCTCAAGCCCTTCCCATTTGCTCAGAATACTCCTCTCAAAAATATATTTATCAACTTCTGTAAAATGAATAATAGGAAATGGTATCAGTATTCCTTCTTTTACTATGCCTATATTGATTTTAGAGAGAAAATTTCTCACATTGGTTTATTATGTATCATACCAAACATGCAATGAACTCTCTGATTCAGGCTACAGTCCTAAGAAAACTGTCCCAGGAATAAGCCCAATTAAATAAAATGGAATTTTGTTCTGTATACACATGCTTAGGATTGATCCCTTAGTTCAGTTTAACTGGGGAAGGTCAGTAAGTGAGGAATGGATTTCAACTGTCAATGGGTGAGAGTACTTTACCACATTTCTTTGTGTCAGCCCTTCCTGTCGTCTTCCGCTATTGTATTCCCTACTCTAATAGGTCCCTCCAGAAAAATAACCTCCCATAGGACTTCATATTCTCAAAAAAAAGAGTTCTTTTAAAAATGTACTGTATAGCAATACTGTTTATGAAAAGTTGCTCATTTCCCCTAATTGTCAAATATGGATTTTGGGGTAACTGGGTCTGTATTTATGTTTATTGAATTTCAAGATTCTTAGCACACAATTTTAGAGCAACTGCCTGAAGTGTTATTTTTAAGCTGCTTATTTGTGGCAGAAGAACTAGCATGCCTTTCTTTTGGCACCACTGCATTATAAAATATATTCTTAATTACCAAGTGCAGAAATGAGCAGAGCATTCCAATTGGCTCAGGGATCTCTTTAAATGTGCAAGTTCATCAAGGTTTCCATCTTAACTCTAAGGAGGAACCTCTGCAGTCATCACCAGTCTAAACTGTCAACTCCATCTTCCTCCTGCATAAAAACAAACATTTTCCCCACAATAAAGTCTTTTAATAAAAGCAATAAAACAACTCAAGGGAGCATTGTTATCATGAGCTAATCAGCCCCTTAGGGAATTAGAGGCACTTAGCTGCATCTAGTGCCTCAACACCTGAGGGGCTGTGATAATTTCATGATAACCAACAAGGCATGACAGCCTGGGAGGTTAATTAGATAATATTTAAACTTGGTAATATGGAGTTTGAAGCTGTCTTTTGAAGTTGTGTAGGCAAAGCTCCGCTTATAAAACAGCTGTGGGATATCACCACACAATGGATAATTAACACTGCCTACAAGCAATTCAAGGGTTGGAATAACTAAAGGGAGGGGGGGAAATAAGAAAGTTAAAGTAACAAACCCTGAGGCACTTCTTTAACAATGCGTAATTTTGATGAGTCCCCGCATGATATCCTTGGGGGGAAAATTGACTTACATCATATAATTTCATTTAGCAGAAACCTATAAATAGCAGAAGCCCTTGAATCAGGCTTATTGTACCTTTTTAACAGTTTTCACTGGACTGTAAATAGATAATAAATTATCTCCATTGCAGCCATTAATTTAAGGAACATTGTCATGATACTGACAAAAGCAACAGCAATTTCAAATATTTAAAATAGGACAGTATTTTAAGATAATCATGATGGAATGTTACCTGGAAGAATAATTTAAGTGTGGTGCATTTCCCACACTGCACTAACATTTAAAAAATCTATTTCAAATTAACTTCTAGACTGCCGCTGTACATTCTAAAATGTAACTTGTGTCATTTCATATTTCAATGAATTACTTACTTCTGGCTTTATCACCTAGTGATTCAGCTGCCACATACAAACCGCAATTGAGCATACTTATGAGTGATTATTTTGTCAGTTTTGAAAACTGGATAGTTCCAAAACTTGCATTATAGTGGTGCAGCCTGCTGAATGAGTTTGAAATATCAGTTCCCACAACTTTTTAGTACAGGAGATACCACACTTCCAGGACAAAGGTAGCATGCACATGCTCTTCTCCTTATCTGCTAGCAGCAGCAATGGCCACTGTAGTTCTAGCTGTGCAGACCTGAAGCTTCAGGACTCCAGTATGCATACCACCTCCCTCTCTCCCTCCCACCCATCCTTCAAACTAGGAATAGGGATAGAAGCTACATGTGGCCCGATCTGCATCTAGCATCTGCTCCGCTGTCTTACCAAACTCACACTGGAACAGAAATTCCCACCTACATTGCATGCCACTTTCACTTTGACTGAGTGTTGCATTTTATGGCAGTGTCCAGACTGCATGCTGCTTTCACTTCTTTTGATCTCTAGTTTTATAGTGGCTGCATAGATTTATGGCTGTTTTATGGCCATCCGAGGGTGGCTCCGCGGTCACTACAGTGTTGGCCCGGGATAGTTGAATATGGTTTTGAACTGCATCTTTTTCTGTTCCAGTGTGGGTTTGGTAAAACAACTGAGCAAAATGCTAAATGCAGATTGGCCCACAGAGTGAAAATGCTTTAAGCAGAGAGCCAGACATGATCTCTGTCCTCTTCACCTAACTAAGGTGACTTCTTTTTTTCTAACTTGGCAGGGACACTTTTCCTTTAACAATTGTATGCTGGACAGAAAATCAACTGGTTTTAGAAGCACAGTAATGTGGTGATAGGGAAAAGTTTGATTTATTTGGTTACTGTGCAGCTGTTAAAGGAACTACACTGTGTTTCTCTAGCAGGGGCAGGAGGCTAGCCCACCTGTTCTGGTGCAGGTAAGTATTGGACAGCTTATAAAAATATATTAATTGTCCTGATGGGTACTACAATAAAGAAGATTTCCTCAGATGGGGATAGAGATCATGTTTACTTAGGCATTTATACCCTGTGATTCTCTCACATCTAAGGGCTCCATGTAGCTTACAAATTGTTAAAAAATGGACCTTAAGCATCTACAATATGAATATGATGCTGTAGCATCGTGGGCTCATGATTCTTTCAGGCAACAAACCCAAGGTCTGCTTGTGCCAAATGCTAGTGCTTCTGGTCACACCCAAGCTGAGCACCAGCTTCTGCAATACTCCCTTATCTATGCTCATAAAATCTTGCCAGACACCATCCTGGCTTCCTATAGTCTCAGTTTTGTTTTCCTTCTGCATGCAAGAAGCTTGCACTTGTGTGTAAACTCCAACCAAATTCAAGGACAGACAAAACGGAAAATGCCAAATGCTAATGACCACCACAGTGTTTGCACTATTTTAAAGAGCTACATATATATCAAAGACAGAATATACAAAAAGTGTACAAGGACCCTGGCTCTGACCATTCTGAACATGTTTTCCACACATTGCTTGATCATGGGGAGGGCGGATGGAGCTCCTCATTCTGCACCCCTTCTACATGCTTTGGCCCTGTACACCAATATATCATGTGGACAGTACTTATGATAGGCATAATGTTGTAGTAGTAACAGTGTTTATCACAGATCTGGGAGACCCAGGTTCAGATCTCCACTCCACCATGGAAACTTTATTTATTTTATTTATTAATTTAACTTTTACCCCGCCCTCCCTCCAAAGTGGCCCAGGGTGGCTTACATAAAATCAGTAAAACCAGTATACATTCCAATATAAAACAATTCCATTTCAATATAAATACAATTTAAAACCATTTGTATATCATTGCCAACACAGTATGACAAAGTACATCCAAAGCATCTTCCACGATGCAATCACTTTTAAATTGATTCAAATGGCAGATCGGCACAGGCCCAGACGGTGTAGTGCCACTCCCACTGGAATGCCTGATGGAAAAGCCCTGTGGAACTGCTGAAGGTCCCGCAGGGCCCCGACCTCACCAGGGAGCTCATTCCAGTGTGCCAGGGAGTGTGCCAGGGAGATTGCCCTGGTCCTGGTCACAGTCAACCTGGCATCTTTAGGACCAGGGAGGGCCAGACGGTTTTGTGTTCCTGATTGCAGTTCTCTCTGGGGAACATGCAGGGAAAGGTGGTCACTCAGGTAGACAGGCCCCTGACCATATAGGGCTTTAAAGGTCAAAACCAGCACCTTGAAGTGAATCCGGAATGTTATTGGCAGCCAGTGCAACCTCCATTGTCAGGGAAGCATCCAGGAGCACTCCCAAACTCCTGACCTTCAGCGCTGGCACCAACGGCACCTCATCAAAGGTCGGTAATGGGATCCCTATGTTGGGGGGTCCGTGTCTTAACGGTTCAAGCCCCCAAACCTTTACTAGGACTTCCCAGCCACCAGTCTCTCACCTGCTTGCACTGCAGATCCAGCAGAGGAACCTCTTATAGTAACCACACAAAGGCAGTCCAGTGGTACACTATATACAAGAGTTTTATTCACAGTATTCACAAGCAAAGTGCTACGCCAGGCATCCAATATACAGAAGGAGAAGATATGGCAGTAGTACAAAGATTTATATACAAACCCCCACCAATCAGTGGACTGCTGAGTCACAGTGACTGCACACTGTTCAGTGCCAGGCAGAACAAGTTGGGACTTATCCTCTGAGTACATCAGCTGACACTAGCTGACAGGTAGCTGTCATCCTAGATCCTAATGATCTAGCTACTGGAGATTAACATACAACACCCTACCCCCAGACCACTCTAATTCAAGCACAGGACCTCCATCTTCATCGGATTCAATTTCAATCGGCTCAGTCTAAGCCATCCAGCCATGTCCTGTAACGCCTGGTCCAGGACTTCTGGGATAGAGTCAGACTGACTGCCCAACAATAGATAGAGCTGGGTGTCATCCCCATATTGGTGACACCCTAGCCCATGCCTCCAGACAATCTGGGCAAGGGGGCTCATGTAGATGTTAAATAGCATTGGGGAAAGTACCTCCCCTTGAGGCACTCCACAAGTTAGTGGCTGCCTTCAGGACAGCTGCTGCCCAAGAGCCACCCTTTGTCCCCAACCCTGGAGAATGGAGACAAGCCATTGCAAGGCAGGCCCCTGAATCCCCATGTTGATGACAGGTCCAACAACAGCAGCACTGCCATCCCGCCCTGATCCAGATGCCTACAGAGGTCGTCTGTAAGGGCAACCAGTGCTGTCTCCATCCCATGGCCTGGGTGGAAGCCGGACTGGAAGGACTGGAAGGGATCGATCATGGAAGTGTCATCCAGAAAGCTCTGCAACTGCATCACCATCGCCCTATTAATTTGCCCAAATACGGCAAATTGGAAACCGGCTGATAGCGAATTCAGCCAACCATTGCTTACTTGAGAGCCCCTGGGAACAGCCCCTCAGAGAGGAACTTGTTGATAATGTCCCTAAGGGCACCTTGAAACCCCTCATGGCTTGCTTTAATTAGCCAAGAGGGGCATGGGTCAACGCTGCATGTGGTTGGACGTACAGGTCAGACCAATCTGTCTCCTTCCTCTAGGCTGAGTGGATCAGAATAATCCAGAATGGGACCAGAAGATGAGCATGGAGCCTTGAGTTCGCTCACTGTCTCAAATGTGGCCGGAAGGTTGCAGCGAAGCGACAAGACTTTATCTGCAAAATAGCTCGTAAAAGCCTCACAGCCTATATCCAATTCCCTAATATTTTGTCTGCCCTGTGGCAGAGATGTTAAGGACCGAATTGTTCTATACAATTGTGCTGGGCATGAGCTTGCAGACGTAATCATGGCTGCATAGAACTCCCTCTTTGCAGCCTTAACTGCCATCTCATAGGACCTCATAAATGTCCTATAGGATGCTCTTGTTGCCTCGTCATGAACCCACTGCCACTGTCTCTCTAGCTATCTAAGCCTTCGCTTCATCAGCCTCAGCTCCTGGTTATACCAAAAGGCCAGCCTCAAGCAAGAGCACAAAAGGCATCTGGGAGTGATCTCTTCGATGGCTGCTGAGAGTCGGCAATGCCAGTTCTCAACTAGCTCATCTAACAAGCCCCCAGGGGGCAATGGATCCTGAAGAGCCATCTGAAGCCGCAAAAGGTCCATTTGGCTCCATGGGTGAGCTAAAATATGCTCGCCGCCCAAACAGAGTTGGGGTGACACATTCACTTGGGCCCTCAGGGCATGGTGGTCCAACCATGGAACTGCCATCGCAATAATCCTGTCCACTGTAACCCCCGCCGCGAAGATCAGATCAAGCATGTGACTAGCTCGGTGAGTGGCGGCTGTTATGTATTGGGACAGTCCCAATGCCAGGTCCACTGCCTGTGAGGAAGCCGCATCATCAGCATGGACATTGAAGTCACCCAAGACTATCAGCCTAGGGTGCTCCAATACCCAGCCAGACACGGCCTCCACCAGAGATGGCAGGCTCTCAGTCGGTGCATTGGGTGGTCGGTACACCAGCCAGAAAGCCAAACTCTCTCCGGCTTCCCACACAAAGCCGGCACACTCAATGCTTGTGAGCCTTGTCGTTGAGAGTGCCCTGAAGGAGTAAGCCTCCTGAATGAACAGGGCCACTCCTTCCCCCCATCCTGTAGTCCGAGATTGGCGGAGGACCAAGAACCTGGAAGGAGCCAGCTGGGAGAGAGCAACTGTCTCCCCATCTCGTACCCAGGTCTCAGTCATGCACGCCAGATCCATGTCTTGCTCCAACAAGAAGTCACAAAGGACTGCAGTCTTGTTATTTATGAACCTGGCGTTGCACAACACCAATGTCAGAGTGGGGGTTTTAATCCTTGCCCCATTACCTGCCACCTTTGGGATGGGATGTGGCTGGAAGGTGGCTGAGCTTCTCTATTTCCCTGCCCCCTTCCATTCCATCTCTGCCTGGTCCCACAGCTATAAATTCCCCTCCCCAGGAGCACTGGAATTCCCTGCCCAGCCATCACTATGCCTGATGGTCTTCTCAAGCTGCACTTGGCTTGAGCCTCAAACCTACCAGCTTAGTTGGCTGATTTCAAGGTTCCACTGCATGCTGCTACTATTAGATATAAATTATCCCATTTGCTTAGCTGCCACCTGTTCCTAATTTTAAATTCTAATCTCACTGTTGGGTTTACTCTAATGCTTCCCTCATTGCCTATATGCTTTTAATCTAATAGCCCATAATTGCCTTTCCTATACTTCTATTTTCTATCTTTCTATTTTCCTATCCCTTTTTACTTCAGCCAGTGAATTACATAAAGGCTGATAAGTAAATAGCAAATTCACCTAAAGCTATACTAATCTCTTATTAATCAATTTGCCGTCAAATCAATTAAATAGTCAATCAGGTGTATAGGACCATTAATGCAACACAATCAATTGATTCATTACATTAGACCCTAATTAATTAATTAAAACTATCAACCCCCTGTTCAATTAAATCCACAATTAATTGGGGAAAAAATCAGTCAGATTAAACCCCCCCAATTAATTGGACAAAATCAGTCAATTAGTCAATTAGAGAATCACTCTGTAACCCCCCCCCAATTAATTGACAGACATATCACTTAACAATGAACTACCCCCAATTAATTAAGTCTAAAGAAACTTCCCTATAAATTTATAAGCAGCCAATTACTATTGATGGTTTGTTTACGTGTGGCAGTAGCAGTCCAAATCTAGTCAGTCTTTCTCAGGTCTGTTCATTCTTGGAAGGTCTGGGGTGGATTGTCCTTTGCCCTGGGGCCCTATGTCCCCCCACCCAGTGGCACCCAGTAGCACCTCCAGTTCTTCTTCACCTCTTCAGGCCAGTCAAAAAAGTTCCAGGGCCCCCACTCTTCGTTGTTCTGGCCTCTTCTTAATGGCAGTTATAACTCCACTCACCACCCACTTATCCCATTCCCACTGCTGCTGTTGGCCAAAAAAGTCCCGTAAGGCTGGAATCCTTCTATCCCAGTGCCAACCAGCCAGGGGGAGAGGATGGAATGTTGCAGCTCCTGGAACAAACACCGACATCTTGAGGGGTGGATCTAACTGGTCCAGAGCAAGTGCCAAAGTCGGCGTTGTAGTCACCGTGGTCGTCCGTCCATCCCAAGCCTGGTGGGGCTCGACTTGGGCAGGGGGCAGGAGGGACCCCTGAAAGTTGCTACCTTCCCATCCCCTTCAGCCACCTGGTGTTCCTTCTGGCCCTCAGCCAGCCAGACCAAGTCAGTCTGGTCCCAGCAGTCCTGGCAGTCACTCCAAAATGGCGACCGCACCGGCGATGCAGTGTTCATAAAGCCGCCATCCACATCTCTGGCCCCAGCAGAGACCCAGCGCCAGCCCGAGGACCTGGACATCGATCCCACCAGAGCTAGGCCATCCAATATCCTCTCCCCATCAGTAGTCACACCAGAACAACAGCGGTAGGTTCTGCAGGCTTTTTGTCTCCTTTTCATCTTGCTGGATGACCTTGGCAGCCATATATTCTCAGCCTAACCTATCTCACAAGGATAAACTGTGAAGAGAGGAGGACAATGTGGGAATAAAATGGAGGAGAGGGGAACTATGTAAGTCACTTTGGGCTCCCTTTGGGAAGAAATTTGGGGGTATACATGAAGTAAATAAATAAAATATGACATATGCCTCAAACCCTCTGTGACATCTGATCAATGGTTTAGAAACACCTATTTTCAAGATGTCAGCTACTTTATGGAAACAGCTATTGTCTTTTAGAGTTGCCAAGAAGTCTTGTGGCAAGATATCAGACTGAACCTGCATAGAAACTTAGTGAAAACACAAACTGCCTGACCTTCAGTATCCCAAGAGTCCCAAGTTTCATTTGGTAAAACTAAGATGGTTCTCACTGTTACAAATACAGGGCCAAAAATTTGTGGGCAAAGTGCACTGAAATCTCTGAAAGGAAAGAAGGGTAGTGACATAGGGTTTCCAGGTCTCCCTTGCCAACAGTGGGGGATAGTGGGTAAATTTGCCAGATCCAGGCTGGGAAGCTCCTGGAGATTTGGGGGTGGAGCCTGGAGAGGACCAGGACCTCAGTGAGATACAATGCCTTACAGTCCACCCTACAAGAATAGCATAGAAAATTTATTATATGTGGCTATTGGCCTTCACAATTTTATATAAAACTGGATCCCTAATATCTTATTGAGAGGGCGGTGGAGTTATAGCTGCAGGGCTTTCTGGATGACACTTCTGTCCTAGATCCTTTCCAGTCCAGCTTCTGCCCAGGGCATGGGACAGAGACAGTACTGGTCGCTCTTACTGACAACCTCCGAAGGCATCTGGATCAGGGCGGTGTGGCGGCACTGTTGTTGTTAGATCTGTTGGCCGCATTTGATACGGTCAACCACCAGTTGCTGACCCACCACCTCGCCGACGTGGGGATTCAGGGACTCGCCTTTCAATGGCTTGCCTCTTTTCTCCAAGGTCGGGAACAAAGGGTGGTGATAGGGGAACAGCGATCCTGGAGACACCTTCTTGAATGTGGGGTGCCTCAAGGGGTGGTGCTCTCCCCGATGTTGTTTAACATCTACATGCGCCCCCTTGCCCAGATTGTCCGGAGGTATGGGCTTGGGTGTCATCAATACGCAGATGACACCCAGTTCTATCTGCTTTTGGGCGGTCAGTCAGACTCCAGCCCAGAAGACCTGCACCAGGCGTTGCAAGCCATGGCTGGTTGGCTCCGACTGAGTCGGCTGAAGCTAAACCCGGTGAAGACGGAGGTCCTGGGCCTGATTCATGGTGGTTTGGGGCTGGGGCTCCCTCTCCCAACCTTCGATGGGGTGCCTTTGGTGCTCACGCCAGAGGTTAGGAGTCTGGGAGTGCTCCTGGACTCCTTGCTAACTATGGAGGCCCAGGTGGCAGCCACGACTAAGTCATCCTTTTACCATCTTCAGCTGGCTCGGCAGTTGGACCCCTTTCTAGACCGCAACGACCTGGCCACAGTGATACACATTATGGTCACCTCGAGGCTAGACTACTGTAACACTCTCTACATGGGGCTGCCTTTGTCACAGATCCAGAAGCTGCAGCTGGTGCAGAATGCTGCAGCCAGACTGCTGATGGGCCCCCCTAGGTGGGAGCACATCCAACCTGTGCTGAAAGCGCTGCACTGGCTGCCAATAGCGTACCAGATTTGCTTCAAAGTGCTAGTTCTTACCTTTAAAGCCCTATATGGCTGGGGTCCGACATACCTAAGGGACCACCTTTCCCCATATGTTCCCCAATGGGCACTACAGTCAGGGACACAACACCTCCTGGTGACCCCGGGCTCCAAAGAGGCCAGGTTTGCTGCAACCAGGGCCAGAGCCTTTTTGGTGGTGGCTCCTACCTCATGGAACGAGCTCCCGGAGGAGATCTGGGCCCTACAGGACCTTGCGCAGTTCCGCAGGACCTGTAAGACGGAGCTCTTCCTCTAGGCTTTTGAATAGAAGCCACCACTATTTTTACCATCACTATCTTTACCATCACTATTACTGGCCCTGTGAGGAGTGAACGACAGTGCTGCGTGGAACTGACACCACTGAATTGGGAGTACCACCTTTAAGATGCCATCTTTTTATCAAAGACTGAACATCCAGAGCACTTAATATTGTAAAGGATTGTTTTTATGTTGGTTTAACCTGTTTTATGTATTGGCATGTGCCCTATTTGTGAGCCACCCTGAGCCTGCTTGTGGGGAGGGCGGGCTATAAATCGAAATAATAAATAAGTAAATAAATAAAATACAAAGCATCCATTTTCTCCAGGGGAATTGATCCCTGTAGTCTGGAGATGAGCTGTAGTTCCAGAGGATCCCCACGTCCCACCGGGAGGCTGGCATCTCTAAATGCCTACCAGCTGCAAAATGAATTATGCAAAAATATGCAAATGTGCTTGATTAGTGTAATTGATGCCTTCTTGAGAATTCACCTTTTCTTGCCACAGCATCTTGATAACTTAAGTGACATCTGTTGCCCTCCATTTGACAGAAAAACACAGACTAGAACTTATTTAAATTCTCTTTGAGGATACTTAGTGACTATATTATGCTCGCAACAATCATAGGTTCTGAATAATTGCGATACTTAGAGTTGATCATTTTCTTCAGGATCACTCACTTAAATCCCCTAGAACTACTAGTTCTGATCATTCTATTCTGGCATTTCAGTGATGCACTTAACAGATTTGGAGATTAGGCACTAGCAGGGATGGATTAGTTATTTAATTTACAGGGAAATTTCCCAGTGGGCTGCTGCTCTAGAGGACTGCAAGTGGACAGAAGAAAGCAAAACTAAACTCTCACAGCTTTACTGTGTTTCATAGCCAAATGGCATGGAACCTTCAATAGCAACAATGAGTGTTAATTTTGTTAGTTTTAAATTGCTCTTGCTCTTTTCTACTTCTACAGATAGATTAACATGGCTACCCATCTTGATCTATAAGAATGAGTGATGTCATCTTACCAACTGCCTCCTCCCACATGGCTGCCAGTTTGTGGGAGGAGGCAATGGGTGAGGTGATGGCTATCATTGGCACTGCTGGTAGATTCTGAACTGAATAATTCCTATAGTGTTGACTTGCACCACGATGAGAGTGACTCACCATAGCATGGTCTTGGGCCATTTTAACTGCCCACCCTGTCCCTGGCTCTGAGCTGCATGACGTTATAGAGAAAAAACTCAGTCTTTCTTGGATTCTACGATTAGCCCTTTTCAGATGTTCTCTGTGGGGAGGAATAAACACATGATGTGGAGGAGTGGGACTGTGATGACAACATCTGCTCCCAGCCTATGTTCATGGAGCTCTCTGTGCATGATCTCATGGAGAGAGTTGTACTGACCAGTGTATGTACATGAGTAAGCTCTATACATATATTTCAAGGAATGAGCACTGGACTGGAGTGGAGCTTGATGTGAATCTGTCGTCCCTCCCCCCCCCCGTGCCTTCATTCCCTCCACACTAGGGATGGGTATGAACTGGATCGCAAGCTAAAGTTTGTGATGAAATTTGTCCGGTTCATGGTTTGTGAAGTTCGTGGCAGGTCAACTGGCATAAACTTTCCACAAACTTTCAAGCTGTTTGTGGAAGTTTGTGCTGGTTTGTGAATGGATATGCTTAGAGATAGACTGTCTCTTCTCAAATAAAATGTTTACCAAACTCCAAAGCAATAGGGAAATGGAACTCTCCAGCCTTGGAAACACTGTTGTCAGTTTCAAATTAGTCATGTCAGTTTCAAGAGAGTCCCCCCCTTTCCTGCATTTCTTTGTGTTCACTTCCCATTTTCCTGCACAGAGTTTGCAAAATCCCCCCCCACTTGGATTTGTGACTCTGTGCTTGACATCAGTCCTGTTGAGCTGGCATTGCCACATTGGCACTGGATTCTGCTAGGCATGCTGTGATTGCATTGGTACTGCTGGGTACTCTGTACACTGTACTCATTCTGCTGGGCTTGCAAAAATGCCCCCTTGCTTTGATTGTGATTGAGCTGGCACTGCCACATTAGCACTTGGTTCTGCTGGGCACTAGTACATTGTACTGGTTCTGCTGGACATGCAACCCCCCTGACTTGGAGTGTGATTCTGTGTTAGACATCAGTCCTGTTGAGTTGGCATTGCCACAATGCCACTGGGTTCTGTTGGGCACTAGTACATTGCACTGGTTTTGCTGGGCTTGTAAAAATGTCCCCCACCTTCAGTTTCTACTGCAGAAATTCTCTGGGACTTTAAATCTGTTCTGCTGGGCTTCTATTGCCCTTGCTTTTTTGTGTGCTGTTTTTCACCTCCACTGGATACATTGGAGGATGGGGGCACCTTCTTTGGGGGCTGTAACTTGGACCCTGTAAATCCAATCCTCACCAAACCTGGAGGCCAGGTAGAGAAGAATCCACCAGAGATCCTCTGTGAGTCTGATATCTCTAGCTTGCACAGGATCTGTTCTATACACTCCTGAACTGCCTAAAGCTGCACCTGTCAGAATGACCACCTGTCAGCTGTCATTTCCCCAGAAAGCATTCTACTAGGGGTGCCTTCTTTGGGGGGCCATAACTTAGGTCCTGTAAAGCCAAACCTCACCAAACTTGGAGGACAAATAGAGGAGAGTAAGCTGGAGTAAGTTTGGCACCTCTAGCACACTGTGGGGGGGGTTCTCCCATACTCAAACCTCACAAACTGAATTTGTTCTTTTGGCTCTTAAAAGTTCATGATGGTTTGTGGTTCACAGACTGGGCATACCACGAACCATGAACTGAACTGAAACACATTTTCCCAGTTCATGCCTATCCCTACTCCACAGGGACAACCTGAAATAGGCAAACAAAGAAAAATAGAGCTGGCTACTCTAAGCTTCTCTTGGCTGAGGTGGTGCCAAGGGAGAAATACTGGAGGGGTGGGAGATCTCATCAAGCTTTGAAAGCCTAGTCCAAATTGCAAGCTGCGCCGGCCACTTCTGGGTTCATTTAAAGGGTCTTACGATTTATCAGGGACCCCCACCCCCCAGGGAAGGGGTGAGTGGGCTGCTAGAGGTTTGATCCAGTGCCCTGTGTTGTGGCTACTCGCTGGGATTGCCTCCAACACTGGATCCAAAGAGGAGCCCATTTCCATGGGCAAAGCTGTCACTCCTGCGCTGGGAGGGGTTAGAAAACACTGCCGAACAAGTGCTTCCATGAGTAAAAATTATATCTTGGGCAGACAAAGACAGAACTGTCAAAACTTTAGCCCTAAAAGAGGAAGAAGCTAAGGTGGGTGATTTTCCCCCAAAAGCATAAGCGGTCAGCGAACGGTGATAGATGGAGACAACTTTACTTTCACTTGCTAATATAGGGCGATGATTGAAGAACTAGCCTAACTATTCAGCTTATAAAATTGATGGCCAGTTTTACCATTTGACTGAATGCGGAGTTTGTAGAGACCCCTTTGCCACGACCTCAATTTTTACCCCAACAGGGGCAGGGTATGGAGCATTAGGAAACCCTTCATAAATTTGTTGGGTCCCAGGGAAATAAAAATAAGCAAGTACTATTTTTGACATAGGTGTCAAACTTAAGGCCCATGGGCCGGAAAGGGCCCACCCATGGCTTTAATCAGGCCCATGGCTCTTTTCTTCCCCCTCCTCACCCTTTGAAGCTTGAGGTTGCTGGAATTCCCACCTCCCTCTGTCTTGTCTTTGCCTGCTTCGGCAGGAAGCTCTTCTGGGCTAGCAAAGTTACAAAGAAAATATGGAATGGATTTTTCCAATAAGGTCTCTGCACCCAGATAGACTACTCTGGGATTGTTTCCAGCAATAGACCCAGTGCTCTGGGACTGGAATGACAGGGTGCAGAGTGGAATGACAGCCCCTGGGAGTAGCAGCAGCATTCTGAGAATGGAATTCCACTCTGGAGTCCCTCATTCCAATCCCAGAATACTTCTGCTACTCCCAGGGACTATCATTTCACTCTGGTGGCTGTCATTCCTGTCCCAGAGTAGTCTATCTGGGCCCAGAGACCTTAATGGGAAATCCATTCCTCATTTTCTTTGCAACTTTGTCTGTGCTGCAATATATTTCAATGGAGTGGGGCTCAAGAAGTTTCACTTTCCAGTGTTTGTATAGGTGCAGCTGTTACTTGCTGGAGTTGTCTCCTTGCAAATACAGGGTTGATGTTTTGAGCCAGCTTGTCTCTGCTGAATGGACCTGAGAATGGGGGGGACATTACACTGGAGAGCCACTGCCACTCTGAGTAGACCTGGGGGGAGGGGATGCAATGACCAGCCATTTTATGTTCCTAGGCTCAGAGCATTTTATATTTTTAGTTTACATTTTTTGTTTCTTGTGCTTTTTCTTGATGTTTTATTTTTAAAATTGTGTTGCCAAACCCCACTATTCCCCAACCTTTCCATTTTAGGCAGGCAGCTTTGGGGAGGGGAAGGTTTGAAAGGTGTCAGTTATCAAAGACTGTTAAATAAACAAATATCACAAGAGTTTTAAGCATATTTGTATTTTAAGTTAAAAAAAATTAATTGTGTTTGTATCTTTTATAAAATTTACTAGGAGTAGGGCCCACTGTGGGAAGACATACAACTAGCTCTAGAAGGAAGCTCCAGGTGAGTGTCCCAGCTGTGGCTGGTGGGGCGGCAGAGGGAACGAGAGAACAGAAGGAGGCAAGCCATGTTTATTTTCTTCTGCTTAGCTATAAGGCAGGGCTGTCTCAAGTCATTTGCTGCCTCGTGGCAACAGGTATGGTTCCCTCCGCCCCTGACTTATGTTGATTTGGAGTTATGCAGTGGCAGCTAAGGTAGAAAAGCACCTCCTCCTATGCCATGTGTCAGGTTCAAAAGCAAGTAGATCCAAGCATTCTTTGGGTAAGAAGGGCTTTATTGGAATACAGTGCTAAAACCCACAATGGAGGGTCATTGTCAGGAATGGCGGGAGAAGCGGCTCAAGCAAGGTTATAGTGTGATGCAAAATGCGACTAGCAAATGAAATGTAAGTGCGCGCGCGGGAAACTCCCGGCGGGAGAGTTACTTAATGGGCGGGAGACGACTCCCTCCTCCCCTCATCTTCACGGGACTGGAAAATTCTCATAAGCTCAAGAATAGCCCAAAGCCCGCATTCAAGGCCACTGTGATAAGACTGAGCAGCAGAGAAGAAGCTCCCACATTACAGCGAGCATACCTACGCAAGCGCAATGCAGGGACGAGATAGGGAACATAGAACAATGGACTCAGTGTAAAATAGCAAACAGACATTTCTGACACTATGTCTTCTGGGTTCCAAGGGTCTGGAAAGTGGTTCCATAGCCAATTACACAGTTGCCAACTCTGGGTTGGGAAATACATGGAGATTTGAGGGGTAGAGCCTGGGGAGGGCAGGGTTTGGGGTGGGGAGGGACCTCAGCAGGGTATAATGCCATAGAGTTCATTGCCCAAAGCAGCCATTGTCTCCAGGAGAACTGATCTTGGCCATCTGGACATCAGTTGTAATGGCTGGTGATCTCCAGGTGCCACTTGGAGGTTGGCTTATGTTAATTTGGGGCTATGCAGTGGCAGCTAAGGTAGAAAAGCACCTCCTCCTATGCCATGTTTTCTGGGTTCCAAGGGTCTGGAAAGTGGTTCCATAGCCAATTACAGGACTGCCAACTCTGGGTTGGGACATACCTGCAGATTTGAGGGGTAGAGCCTGGGGAGGGCAGGGTTTGGGGTGGGGAGGGACCTCAGCAGGGTATAAATCCATAGACTCCACTGCCCAAAGCAGCCATTGTTTCCAGGAGAACTGATCTTGGTCATCTGGAGATCTGTTGTAATAGCTGGGAAATTTTCTGTAGGGGAAATGATCTGCTGTGGCTGGGGAACACGGTGATTTCTGCAAGATCTCCAGGCCCCACAGGGAGATTGGCAACTCCAGTGACCATTTCAGGGAAGATTTGGATATGTATTTTACCTCAGGACACATTCAATGACTCCCAACAGCAACAGCAACTGTTTAGAATGTTAGAGGCAAAGGCCAATCAGGCCGCATATACAAACGACCTCAGTGTTCTGACTGGCTATGGGGGGGCGGGGGGAGAGAAACAGCAAACTGTTTAGAATGTTGGAGGCAGGACTCAGACAACACAGCCAGTGGATAGGGACAGCTTCTGAGTGACACATCATGGAAGCAACTGATTTAGGAGCATGTGGAATGTTCAGAAAGTTCCACCCCACTTCACAATTATATATAAGGAGAGATATCTCTTCTACCTGGCATGACATTTTATGACACGTATGCCGTAGCCCCACAAAGTCCCATTTATGTCAGATCAAGCCCTTGTAACAAATGAGTTCAACACCCCTGATTTTCAATATCTGATAATAAAATGGAGAATAGTTGCTCTGTAGATATATGGTCAAGGAGTAGTGAGGGTAAAAAATGGTGCCCTCTCTAAACGTCACCTCTGATGTGCAGGCAAGAAAGATCTCCTAGTCATCCTAAACATTTGCTGTCCAAGGGCCTTCATTGTTAGCTTCTATTTATGATTCAAATGACCTATTTATTTATTTAAAACATTTATTAGACATCTTTCTCCCTTGTGAAACTCAAGGCAGCTTACAATATAAATAAAAATTATTTAACAAAACAATAAAAATAACTATTTTAAAAGCCATAAAAGACACAGTTTGAAAACTGCAATTAGGACTGCCAATAATAAAAGCTACATCAATCAAAATGCAGTCCTAAACTACGTATGTTTTTATTGTATGGCAGAGTTACACACAGGAAGAATATAATAATATAGAATATGTAACCAAGTTGATAGAATGGGTCTACAGACCGATTGGGTAATCCCCCTAAATACTAACAAAGGTTTATTCAAGATATGAACTTTAATGTGCAAGACACAAGTATGAAAACTCATACTTTGAATAAACCTTTGTTGGTCTTAAAGGTGCCATTGGACTTCAAATTTATTCTACTGCTTCAGACCCACGTGCCTGATTACCTGGATCTTATTTATTTATTTTATTTAGTTTATCCTGCCCTCCCTGCATGGCAAGCTCAGGGTGGGCTACATCAGATTTAATAAAAATACAATATATAAAATACAAAGGAACTGGTAAAAATACAATTAAAACACTAATAAATTACAACTATATCCTTCAGCCGGTGCAGTTGTCATTAGAATTAAGTCTCACAGATGCCATCTCTGGTAAGCAGTTCTGACCCACTGAGAGGAGACCCAGAAAAGAGGGAGAGACATCCGTCACTCTAGTTAAAAGCCTGGCAGAAGAGCTCCATCTTGCAGGCCCTGCGGAACTGTAAAAGATTCTGCAGTGTCCTGATCTCATATGGGAGCTCATTCCACCAGGTAGGGGCCAGGGCTGAAAAGCTCTGGCTCTAGTCAAGATGGACCAGGGACCACCAGAAGGTGTTGACTGGCAGATCGTAAAACCCTTCGGGGCTCATAGAGGAAGAGGCTGTCTTGCAGATATGCAGGCCCCTCATCATATAGGGCTTTAAAGGTAAGCACCAGCACCTTGAAATAGATCCAGTACTCAGTGAGCAGCCAGTGCAGTTTGCGCTGCACTGGGTGGATGTGGGCCCACACAGGCAGCAACAACAGAGTCAAGGGCAGCCCCATGTAGAGAGAATTACAATAATCTAGTCTGGAAATGGCCATTGCATGGGTCACTGTAGCCAGATCCCGGGGGGTGAGATATGGGGACAACTGCCTGATCTATCTCAGATGGGAAAAGGCAGACCTGGCAGTGGTAGCAACCTGGGCCTCCATATTTAATGAGGCATCCAGGAATACCCCCAGGCTCTTCACCTTCAATGCCAGCACCAGTAGGGTCCCATCAAAGGTTGGAAGCCCAATCCACAATCCTGGTCCCCCATGACCCAGGTACAGGACCTCCATCTTCGATGGATTCAATTTCAGTCTGCTCTGTTGTAACCAACCAGTCACGGCTTGTAACACTCTGTCCAGGTTTTCTGAGGCAGCGCCCGGGTGGCCATCCATCAGTAGATAGAGCTGGGTGTCATCCGCATATTGGTGACAACCCAGCCCATACCTCTGGATAATCTGGACGAGGGGGCACATGTAGATATTAAACAGCACTGGGGAGAGAATCGACCCCTGTGTCACACCACATTCTAGCAGGTGTCGCTGAGATAATTCCCCCCACCCAAGTGCCACCCTCTGCCCCTGACTTTGGAAAAAGGAGGTCAGCCACTGCAAGGCAGGCCCCCTTATCCCCACATCAGCAAGGCAGTGGGTGAACAGATCATAGTCAACCATATCAAATGCTGCTGACAGATCAAGAAGTATCGGCAGCGCCAATCTGCCTCAGTCCAGATGTCTCTGAAGGTCATCCACTAAGGCAACCAACACCATCTCTGTCCCATGGGTGGGCGAAAAGTGGACTGGAAAGGATCCAGGATGTTAGCCTGCTCCAGGGAAACCTGGAGCTGTGTTGCTACTGCCTTTTCCACTACTTTACCCAGGAATGGTAGATTAGACACTGGGCGGTAGTTCATAAGGACCGCAGAGTCCAAAAAAGGTTTTTTTAGGAGAGGGCGGACTACCACCTCCTTCAATCCCTCAGGGAAGGTTCCTGTTAATAGGGACAGATTGATAATCTCCCTCAGAAGAGTCTGCACCTCATTGCCACAGGCTTTCACCAGCCATGATGGGCAAGGATCGAGGAGGCTTGCAGTGGGCTTCACAGCAGTCAGGGTCCAGTCAACTTCCTCCTGGGTGAGCAGACTGAAATGGTCCAACACTGGTCCAGATTTATCCCCTAAATACTAATATCTAGATTTTTAATCCACTCAGTCACAGCTGGGGAGAGTTCAAAGAGCTCCGTCACATCTTAGAAATCACAACACTCACATACCTGTGACAGATGGAAAATAGTTTGGCAGGCTGCACCACCATTAACACTCAAGAGCTAGAACTTCTGGCAGCCTCCTTAGGGAGGTTGTTCCACAACTGTGAGGTTGTCACAGAAAAGGCCCTCTCTCATGCACCCACCAAATGAGCATCTTTAATTGATGAAACAGTCAGGAGGACTGCTCTCTGCAATCTTAATTTCCAGGCAGTAGGATTGCCAACCTCCAGGTGGTGGCTGGAGATCTCCTGGGATTACAACTGATATCCAGGCAACAGAGATCAGTTCACCTGGAGAAAATCACCACTTTGGAAGGTGAATTCTGTGGCATTATACCCTATTGAAGTCCCTCCCTTCTCTTTCCCAAACCTTACCCTCCTCAGTCTCTATCCCCAAAATCTCCAGGAATGTATGGGGGAAAGCCATACCCCAGTCCCAAGCCATGTAGGGCTTTAAAGGTCAAAATTAACATCTTGAATTAGTCTCAGGAACAGATTGGTAGCCAGAAAAATTGCTGTACTATTGGGGATGTATGCACCCACTAGCTGGCCCTGACCAGGGGTCTAGCCACATCATTCTTCACTAGCTGCAGCTTCCAAACACTCTTCAAAGTTAGCCCCAAGTAGAGTGTATTGCAATAGTCCAGTCTAGATGTAACTAAGCCATGTATCACTGTGGCAAGATGTGACTGACCCAAGAATTGATGCTTTTGATGCACTAGCTGGAGCTAGGCAAATGTTCTCCAACTCACAGCAGCCACCTGGTTTTCAAAGGTGCAAACTGGCTTTTTCAAGGGGCGTATAACCCTATCCATTCACTTGCTAACAGCATCTCCATACAGATTCAATATTGTTTACCTATTTGGCTAAGAGACTTAATTAAACCTATTAAACTGTGTTGTATTGCTTTGACAGAGGTAAGTCATTATCCCACAAAAAAACCGCTTTATGTTTTACTTCTGAAAAGGATTACATACCAAAGCTAAGGATAGTTAATTCTGACAACACTTCTTACTTAATCCTCCTCAGCAAAGATTTTGAAGTTAAGGTAGCCCAAGACAGCATACTAACCCCATAATTTTTTAAAAAATGGTACTGGAAAATATCTGAGGGAATTTTAAAATGGCATGATGATTTTTTTTTTCTGTATTTGACTGCCAGCTAAAACCAGCTTATCAATTTCTGATTTTATAATAATAAATTCATATGTATTTGTAAATGTTTCAAATACCATAGAAACCATTGGGCCACCTAAGCTCTCAGTGCGACTTAGAAAAACGTTTTTCTTGTACCCAAAATATTTCCACATGTCAATCAACACAATCTACATGAAATGCTAAACAAAAAACGGATGTCATTTAATTTTACCAGGAAGGAAACCAAGCTGTTTAATACTGTTGCTGCCCTTACTGGATGGATAATCCTGTTTATGCTAAAAAAAACACTCCATCCTAAATACCTGCCATGCATACAGCTGACATAAAACTGATAAGGCCTTTCAAGATGTCACTACAAAGAGCTGTAGGAATTTCTGCAAAAATTTTAAAAACCCTCAGAGTTCTAGATACTTTTAAGAGAACTCCTGAATAAATAATACAGCTACAATTAGAGAAAGTTTTGAAGGCTCCATTAAGTATTAGCCTTGGTATGGGCTTCATCTTCCAGTAAGCCACTAGATGGCACCTTATCTTTGGTAACCATATCTGTTTGGAGGGTTAGGTTCTTAAGTTTATTATAGCAGCTGGTTGTCTCTGACTGATCAAAACTGATGTCGCTTCATACTTGCTGTTTCCTCTGTCAGGTACCTCTGCTTATCATTAGTGAGACTTATTTCTTGTCATTTAATTGAATTTATAAGCCACAGTCATTACGTTCTATTGCCCAGGGTCATTGTTTTACTGGGAATATCAAACATACACAGAAGTTTTCCTTCCCATTTCTTAGGACTGCCTTCCTCTGTTTCATTTTCCTAAGCATATCTTTTTGAGAAATGTAGTGAATGACTCTTGGTTGGAACACCTAACTTTTCTCTGGATTGTTCCCAGTGGTTACAATCCCAAGAAACCTCACCACTAGCTCTGTAAGCCCAATGAGAGTATTGATGTTTATAAAGAAAAAATAACAGGCCTGAGAAACACATGACACTTTTCAGACATACAGTGTGAGCATACAGTGTGACCCCAAATATATTTACTCAGAATGTACTCCTTTTAGTACAATGGAACTTACTCCCCAGTAAATGTGATTCACACTGAGTGCAATGTTCTTTGTCCAACACTTGTAATTGTGAATAAAGGTTAATGTGATGCACAATGTGGAAAAGGGTAATACATTAAAAGGGTAGTTCCTAAGAGGGCAGGGAATAAAAGGAAATGCCACAAGAGGGATGGAGTCAGAGGAAAGACAACAGAAGGCTGCTCCAGGTGGAAAGGGGAGTGGAGGAAGAGGAAGAAAAGAGGCTGTTGGAGCTGGGGGAGGGGAGAGAGACAGCTGCCAGGGCAGCATGCCTGAACAGCAAGGCCTGGAGCCAGGGGGCAGCAGTAAGGAGGCATCCTTGGGACAGAGGGCTGAGGGAGAAGCCAACAGGTCCAGGTTGCAGTTAACCATGGGACCCTTGTACAGTGGTTGTTACCAATGAATGGAAATGAATACAGAGTTTTGATTGCTAACCTGTTTGTGAGAGGATGGAAGGAATGTTTGGTTTGCCCCTCCTCATGAGCAAGACAACACTATCACTGTGCACACTCACGCACAAACCCCCCCCCCCCATTTAAGTATCTCCTGTGAAAATGGCTTCTGTATAGTTAGAAGGACCTGGATGTAAGTTCTTAGGCATTAAATTAGATTGGAATGGGAATGAATACTATTCACTCTGCGATCTTTTTTTCATGCATTGAAGGGTGTCACAGATTATGAAGTTCTGCCTTTCAGGTAATAATGACAGAAAGAAAATTTTCCACTAAATCATTTTAATAGGTTTAATGAAGTCACTTAGCTCAAATAAGTAAACAATACTGAATTCCTATGGAGATGCTGTTAGCAAGTGAATGAGAAATCTAGTCATCGGACTATTAGCGCTGCTATAGTGGCAAGGAATGAAAACATTGCTTGTGGAGATGGTACAACAATGGTAAGAAAGAATAAATGGGAAAAGTTGCAGTCTTCATCGGAGTGCCTGTAATATTGAACATCAGGAGAAGATGAGACTGCATTATATAAAAGATTGTAGAACTATTAATCAAATAAGTGATTCTAATATAATGTGTAATCTGATTTCCTTGGTTAAATGAGGAGCTTCTCTAATGAAAATCTATGCTCCATTGTACAACCCTATTTATACCATTGCCAAGCATAAGCCACACAAGCACTAGTCCCCCTAGTGAGGCTGCATATTCCAGCAGTCGTATACTAGTTTCATACACACGGATCAACCCATCTGCCCATGGTTATAGAAGTCCTTAGGGACAATGGAAGCTCTCTATCTCACCACAAATATTTTACATGGATTGTAGTGTCCCACATTAAATGAGAGAGCCAGGAAACTAATTGGGTGCTAGAAAAAATAATTTGTCTGTGTCCCTTAACCAGGGCTATTTTGGAGCAGGAACGCACAGGAACGGAGTTCCGGCTGGCTCCCAAGTTGGCCACGCCCAGCAGGAACTCATTAGCATAATAGGCCACACCCAACAGCAGAAACTCATTAGGATTGCCTACATTAGGGCTGTGAGGCCTAACACGCAAAGGAGTTCCTGCTCCAAAAAAAGCCCTGGGTTTTGACTACAAACAAGGTAAACAGAATAAGAAGCAAAAGGTGGGTGTGGCTGGATGACCACACTTCTGGTAACATGGGGGTGTGGCCTAATATGCTAATAAATTGTGCTGTCTGGATGTGGCCTAATATGCTAATGAGTTTCTGTTGATGGGTGTGGTCTATTACACTAATGAGTTCCTACTGGGCTTTTTCTACAAAAAAAGCCCTGCCCTTAACTATCCATAAATAACCATGATCAGTTGTGTCATGCAGCAGACATGTTAATGAAGAAGGCTGAAAATTTGATTGTGAGATAAGGTAGCTGTAGAAGCTTTGCTGAACCTTAGGGCTCAACACAGGATAATGGCTTAAATCTGCCTACTTCCATCTTTCGCCATCCTTTCTTCATGTTTCTCAAGGATCAGAAGACTTGGCACTAGTGAGAAGACAAATATAGGCTGTTCATTCCCTTTCGCTGTCTGAGAAGTTTTGGACCACTGTTCAAGCAACATTAGGATGGACACATTCTGCCTAATCCTTGAGGAAATTAAGGTGGCTGCATGTATTCTCCACATGACTTGTCAATGGAAGATAAGCACATTTACAGAATTCATTGGGGAACAGCCATTCAAGTGAGAATAACTACACTGCTCAAGATAATGGCCCCATAAATTTACTCCCCTCCTGACTCATCTTCCTGATAGGAAGAGAAATGGTGTCATGTGGTCAGTATGGTATGACAAACTTTCTTGCAGACCAGTGCATTGTAGACTCTAGTTTTACTTCTAGGACATCTTGAAGATGTGGTTTGTTGTTGCTGCTAAAAGGACAGTAAATATGCATCTAATTCACAATTGTATGGTGTATTTGTATTTAAAATATTTTTCACATATAACAAATTCCACATAGAGGAGCTTCACACCTTGGTGCTAGAGTTTCCCCATTTTCAAAGGGATCAGCCACTATTGTCCTTCAGACTCCCTTCATTATGAACCAAAAGGTGCAATAATTTTCTATCTGCTGCCACTGGCTAAGCATCATTTGGTTACTTAAATGGCCTTCATACCAGTTAGGATGTTGTACCCCCATGCTTCATGTGCTTTGGATTTTCATCCGTGTTCTGCCAAAACTACTCATGATGTGCAGCTGCACTGAGGTGAGGGAGCATTAGCTTGTTTGCCTCCACAGTGGGCGTATGATGTGTTTCCTCTTCACAAACAGGGTGCAAAAATCACCCAAAACTTTGGGGAGAGTATTGAAAATATTTGCCACACTTTCCTTTCATTTTGGTTCAACATTATCATCTAAATGTTGCTTCTATTTTCTGATGTTTCAGAATGGGTTATCACCACTGTCAAAGCTAACTGTGCTATGTGTTTGTTGGGCAACTATGTTCACCTGCAGCATGCAAGAAAACCACTGAAGTGCATGGGTATCTCTTAGTGACAGCCCTTGACTCCACATTGACTGTTGTGGTTTTATATAAGCTAGATCAGATCTTTTTTTTATCTGTAAAGGTTACATATGGAAGACATAAACAACAACTCAAGAAAGCAGACTTCTTTTCTGTACCATCTTATTATATGTAAAAGCACTGGATGAAATTAAAGACATTTGGAACAGCTATAATAAAGCAATTAATTTCTGCAACTCTTTGAGGAGGGATATTACTGAAGCAAATAGTTCTTGGCATGATTCAGACCAGTACTGCTGACTTAAGGAATAATGGAGGGTTAGGGAGGATACCAATTATGAGGACTATCAATATTCATGCTGGAGGGTGAAAGCTAGTAATGGGTAAAGGGCAGGAAGAAAGGCCTCTCCATGGGTCTAATATTGCACAACTGTCTAGCCATTGAATAGAACTGCTGCTTCTTCTGAAGCATTTAATTTAGCCCATTGTCAGAATACCCAACTAGCTAGATAATTGGCTGTTTTCAGTGTGACATTAACTATATTCCTATAGCAAAACTTCATTGCAAAGAGAGACCTGAAATTGAGATATGATTCGATTGTGTGTAAGGATTTTTGGAAATCTTTTGTGTGGGTGACTTAGTTGCACTCCCTCTTTTCTAAAGTTGTCTCCAAACTGAACCATATTAATGATGGATTTAACCCCTTTCCCTATCCTTGCCACAACCTGTTGCAATAAAAATGTTTCAGATTATTTTTAAAAATTAACTTGGTATCCCTTTCTGAATGTCATAGATTAGCATAATTTTGACATCCTTCAGTCTTTGAGTTTTCAAGATGGCTAAATTCTTATTATGTTGAATAATTACATACAATCTCTCATTTACATATTAAGCAAAAGGGACATGATGTTAAGCTTGTGTTAAGCTCCAGCCAAAAGTCAAACACATAAGATCCATTAGTCTTTTGCAAACACCTCATAATAAGAACCAATCTCTGCTACACAAAACTATCTGTGTATATGTATTGTGACATCAAAGTGTATTTGTGAAATTTGCCCTGTTACATAGCACAGGAAAGTGGTGAAACCAAGGGACAGTAGAATTTTCAGTAATTATGCTTCTTGTGGATATGAAATATTGTTATTTATTTAATATGTATCTGTATACCAGTTTTCCATAAAAAGCTCAAAGTGCTCCAGGTCAATGCATAGAAAAAATATAAAATTAAAGAAAGTAACCAAAGTAATATAATGGTAAACAGCAGCAAAAGAAAAAAATTAAAACAGCAGTATTAATCAACCCTAATAAAACCAGGTTTAATACAATTAATACAATTATAGCACCAGGTTAAAAAAACCCTCACAAATTGTTTAATTGATTGGGTGAGGCAAGGTGGATTCTGGCACAAAATTTAATTTCTTAGCTGCTTTCCAGTTCCTTGTCCTTCTTCTTTCACTTTTGTGTCCAATTTGTCTTTCTGATTTCACTTCTGTGCATCTGGGGGGAGGAGCCATGTAGTCAAAATACAGAAAATTTCAACTTCCTAATGTTGAAAAGGGAATAAGTTGCAGCTATTACAATACATCAAAAGTTCAATCTGAAGGATTCTTATGGTGTGCCAATTTTCAGCCATGAAAATACTTCTGGGATGGTTCCTATGGAAGCATGCATATGGAAAACTTGATGTCAGGATCCAAGTGGATTTCAGAGCCACCTTGAAATCTAGTGTCCCACTAGAGGATCTTTTTGAAAACCCATGTGGATGACCAGCTCCACCATAATATATGTCATATGCAGTATTTAAAAAAGGTTTCCCCACCACCACCCGGAGGGAAGTACTAGAGCAGAATCAACTCTGTTACTTGTTGCAGGGTGCACTGGCATGCAAAGGCATTTGGCCACCACCATTGGTCTCTGTGTTATACAATCTATTCTTCTCCAATAGGAAAGATGAGATAAAAGTGTAATTTAAGATGCTATAAAGTGATGCTCTTCCCAGTGTTCAGAATCTTGGTAGGAAAAGGTTGCAAACTGCCTCCTGACTAGCACCGGGCCCCTAGTCACTACCCAGAAATATTCCTTTCAACACAGAAAGTGGGGCAACTTCTTTTCTCCCTCAGACAAAATATTCTGAATGAGTGAGAGGCACAAGCTTGCAATAAATAACAGTGTGGACTTCTTTTGGAAGTTAAGCCTCCATGAACTTCCCCTGGTAAAGTCCTTGACACAAAGAGAACTAGTGGGCAAAATTGTAGGGGCCCTGATCACCCCTGTGGTCCCATGGAACTGGGCAAATTGTGTGATTTCCTTCCATAGAGTTTGGGCTGGATTTGGGTGGAATGAGGAGGATCAGAAAGAAACCTTTGTGGAGTCTGGGGCTTGGGATGGCTTTTAGTAGAACTGTCTCTAGATCCTTTGAAATGTCTCCAAAACCTACTACATCAGAGCACCCAGAAATATGTTAATTCATCATATAAACAAGTTTAAGTTAAAATGGCTTTCATTTAGAAGAGGAAATGAAGAAGATTTGTTCACTAGTCGGTGCTCTTGCCTCAGACTTCAACTCAAGTTGTTGTTGGAGGTTCTCACTTCTTGCACATGACTTATTTATGTCTTCACTTTTCACCCCACTCTGGGGATAATTGGTTCTTAATTGATACTGCCTTTATATAAACCTTTATGACAGCTAGCAACAAGGAGCACCAAAAGAGGAAGATCATTAATATGGGTCTATGTTGTGTATCTCCTTGAGGGACAGGGGTGGAAATAAGCAAAGTCATTAGTCGTTTATTTGCAACAGTGTATTTATGAAAAGCTCTGTGGAGAATGTGTCAACAGTCAGTGTGTAGCAGAGCAATTAACACAGAGCTTTTGTACGTTTGACTGTTAGCATGGGAGTAAACAGAAGCAGATGTGAAGTGCTACTGCTGTTAGTATTCACAGACTGTTCTGACATATGCAAATACAACTAATGCTTACTGAGTTTGCAAGCCCCATTGTACCCTGACCTTCCTTGCCAAGCATAGGGACAGGAGTGTTACACTAGTGCTAGTAGCTCTTTAATGATTAACTACCAGATACAACCTTGATGTTCCTCAACCATCACAGAGCATATGGGAAAGACTGTGGAGAAGAACATGGTGATTGTCATGCACTTAACATGGTTTGATTTAAAAGTCATCTTTTATCCTCCAAAACACAAGAAGGGAAAGCATTGGTGGCTGGGATCCAAAGATTTGCTTTAGTCTGATCCAACAGGGTTCTTCTTATGTTCTTACAATTGGCAGTTTTGAAACAGAGATGAGGCAGCCAGGGAGTTGTAATTCAGCATGCTTAACAACATGATATTGAATGAAAGTGGCCCATATCCCAGCATGATAGAGACTGTTACAATTTAAATGCAGGATGCGTCCAGTGGACCTGCTCAGTGAAGACCCATTATGCCTTCTGTATTCTCAAGTGAAGAATTCATTGGATGGTGGAATACATCACATAGAACAAAATTATTTCCAGATCTTGTGATCTTCTAACAATGGACATACAACTTAAACATTGCCTTTGTCCCAGGAAAGGGAAATAACAATTTAAGGAACTTTTCACCAGAAATATCCAATAGGAAAGCACAGATAGTATTCAAAGGGGAGTAAACAGGTGAGAATTGTTTCAGTATGCATTCAGAAACAAAAGCTAAGACAGTTTGGGAGCACAACCTTTGTGCATAAGTTCTGTAGCCAGGATGGTTAGAGAGTTTGTTACACAGTACATGCATGTTTGCTATTAGGTATGATTTTTTTAGTTTATTAATACAAAACATAACATATTCTCAGAACAGTCATGAGTCTGTGTAACTTTCCATCTTGATAGACAGATATGTAAAGCAGATGAATTCACAATTAAGTGTAATCTTAAAATGCTCCATTAATGAAATCATACCATGGAGAGATTTGGTCTCCAGGCTCCTTTTACTCTGCAACAATAATTTTAATGAAGGGAATATCTAGAACTGGTTTCATTTATATGTGCAACTCTACTGTGAAATTAATTTGGTGTAAAAAGACACTATTAGTAACATGGTGAAAAAGTCTTATCAGAAATATTTGGTTCAGAGATTCCCAGAAAAACAAATATCCAATAACAAACTGAGCTGATGAGCTAGATTACCTCTTAGAAGTGGAGGCAAACACCTGCTCAGAGAGATAGAACAGAATGTAAACTAATAATTGAGGAGATATCAAATCAGCTCAAAATAAAGCTATCAAGAGTTTTTCCTGGTAACTAAAAACAACACAGAAGCCACATAATTGTCAACAGACACATAATTTTGTTAATTAGTTGCCCAAGCCTGGCACAGATCAGAGCTTCTTGAGATACCACCCCCTGAAAATACCTCCTTTAATGTGTTTCTCCCCCCTCCCCAATACTCAAGCATCAAGAATCTTTTCTATCAAGTACCTGTTTATTGATTTCTTCTGTGATCCAAAGAACTTCTTTAAGAGTTTTGAAGGTACAAAGTAGTGTTTCTATGGATATTTTTGTAATTGATTCATCAGGTGAATCAGTTAAAATCCTTTTGATCCATTAAAAAGGTGCATTCAATTGCCCAGGCAGCATTTAAAAAATAATTATTATTTTAAATGCAAATATTTACAATAGCCATGGTGATCATGAATTTCCCATATCTCTCACAAAGGAAAGAACGCCACTTTCTTGACGAGATCAGTTGTGAACGGCCTCTCTCACTGATTCGCTAATAGCAAGGCCATGGGCAAGATAGATGTGGTGGTTTGTGATGGTGGAGGACCCACTGTCCCCCTCCTATTATGTGTCTCATCATAAAAGCATCTAGGATGAGATACAAGCAGGGAAGGGGGGGGGTGTCCCTCAACAGTGGAAAATCCCTCATAAGACTGAAATATCCACAGCTTTTATTGTACAGTATAGTTTGGGGAATGTGATCTGAAAGCATTTTATAAAACGGGGATTGCCAGCCTTGATCCTCCAGGACCTCTGGCCATTTGAAAATTACACAACAGAAAGAAAAGTAAGAAGTGCATCTTTCCCTGTCATTGTGTCTCCATTCTAGGTAAAGTCACTCTGGTGACTTTCTCATGTGCGATCCATTTTTTTAAAGGAGCTTCTGGATGAAACTCCATATAGGAAGAGTGAGCTTCTCACCAACCACTACTGCTGCTGTATGCCATTTTTTGCATGGTCATCAGGGCAGGCCATCTTGCCTCTGAATGTCTAATGGCTGCCTAGTAGTCTGAGAGTGAAGAAGAACAAAGGAATATTTATGCATAATGGGCACTAAGCAAAAGTGAACAGGTGCTCCTGGGGGATTGGTTAAGGCTACTGTTATGTCCTAAGACCAGGAACTAGAGCTAGCCAAAAGCAGCCAAGCTCCGTTCCTGAGAACAATAGGGACTAGGTTCCTGAACTCACAGGAGGGAGCCAATGGGAACCTTGGCGGGAGATTCAAACCTGCCAGTGGGGTTTTGGGGCGTCCCCCCCTACTGTATATAGTTGGCCTCCAGCCGTTGTTGTGTGTCTTTTTTTGTGTGAAGTACGAATAAACGCATCTAGTCATATGACGTTGTCCGAGTCATGAGGCATGGAACCCAGTACTTTACATTGGCAACAAGGATGGGATTAAAACTTCCTCCCTGAACAATGACGACGAGTACGAGCCTCGTCCGCGGTGCCCCAGCTTCCCAGCCACTCCTGAGCATCACATCGCTGACCCCAATAGCAGCACCGCATCGCTCACAGCAACCGACGCCTCCGGCCCTGCTCACATGTTCCGCGGCGCTGGGCTCCCGATCCAACCATAGCTGCAACACACGGAAGTTTAGAGAGGTTTGGGACTCGTGGATGGACCAACTCATAAGCTACATGGAGCTCAACGACTGAACCGACACCAGTAAATGAAGGTCGTTCCTTCTGAGTTTGTGCGGGACAGACACTGTCCGCCTCGCGAAAAGTCTCCTGGTGCCCTGTGCAGTCCTGGAGTGCTCATTCAAGGACATCCTAGAGGCCCTCAACAACTATTTCAGCCCGAGGCTGACATTCCTGGCCAAGAGAATGGAGTTCCAGGGGCTAGTACAGGTCCAAGGGGAATCCACCACCGCTTATTTGGCTGCACTGAGGGTGCTCCCGGTGGACTGCATCTTCCTGAAGGTGACAGACAACCTGTTAATGCAATTTGTGTGGGGGTTAGCGGACACCAAGCTGCGGCGAAAGCTGATTGGCAACTGGCAGCTAGATCTAGAAGAGGCCATGCAACTCGCTACCGCACACGAGGCATCTCTGAAGGAGCGCCTGGCCACATCAGCTCATAAGGTCGGTATGGGACACAGTCCAGTGAACTCAGATGCCGAAGATGAATGCTCCATCCGGCAACCACAATGCTGGTAGGCACTAGGGCCTCAGTCCGGCATCAATGCGGCTAAGTTCCTGCACAACCATTCCCCCTGTGCAAGCTGTGGAGATGCTCATGGAAGGAAAACGTGTAGGTTCCGGGATGCGATCTGCCACACCTGCGGCAAACAAGGGCATCTCGCCAAGGTCTGCTGGTCAAAAGGCCCCCGGAATGCATGGGCTTCCACTCCGAATCTCTGACCATCAACCACCACCCACGAGACAGCGGAGGAGGTCACCAATCTCTATCATCTCACCGACCAGCTGCTACAGGTACTGTGCCTCCCCAACCTCTCCTCCACCTCGAAGATCCAAGTGCGCATAAGGATCGAGGGGTCCCCCTGCTGCATGGAAGTAGACTTGGGTTAGCGGCATCCATCATTTTGGTGGACACACTAAAGCAGCTTTGCCCATCGGGGAGGCCCCCTCTGTGCCCGTCCCCCCTCTGCTTGGTGGATTTCCAGAAAAGCCCTGTGCCCATCCAGGGAGTCGGAACCTTTCGGGTGCAGTATAGACACTTTGAGGGCGACCTGGACTTGGTAGTGGTGAAGGGAAACCTTGTGAGCCTCCTGGGTCGAGTGTGGTTCAAGGCCCCGGGTATAACCATCGGGGGGGTGAATAAATGCTCGTCGCAGGATGTTGGGGAGGTCTGCCGGGAATTTCCTGAGGTTTTTGATGGGGAGTTGGGATGTTATAAGGGGCCCCCAGTGTCCTTACAGTTGGACCCTGCTGTTACGCCCATCCGGCGGCATTTTCGCACAGAGCCCCTGGCCCTACGCCTGAAAATCGAAGCCAAACTAGACTGGCTGGTGCCTCAGGGGGTTCTAGAACCTGTCGCCAACTCGCAGTGGGAAACCCCGATTGTGAGTCCTTTTAAACCTAATGGGGACATCTGCATCTGCACAGATTATAAGTGCACCATTAATCAAGCCTTACAGGCACACTCCTGTCCAGTGCCAGTGGTGAGCCATGTGCTAGCAACACTGGCAGGGGTGAGCATTTTTGGTAAGCTGGACCTCGCCCAGGCGTACCAGCAGTTGCCAGTGGAAGAGGCCACAGCTGTGGCACAAACCATTGTGACACACAGGGGGGCGTTCAAGGTGAAGAGGCTGCAGTTCGGGGTCAGTGTGGCCCCTGGGATTTTCCAACAACTAATGGACACTTTGTTAAAAAGGATCCCTGACGTGACACCAGTCTTTGTTGACGTCCTCATCGCCACGGCCACCCCAGAGAGTTTCGCCGCCCGCCTCCGCACCATTCTGGGACGCTTCCATGAGGCGGGACTGAAGGTGAAGTGGGAAAAGTGCCTCCTGGGGGTTCTGGAGGTGGACTTCTTGGGATATCAGGTGGATGCGACGGCTCTCCATCTGGCATGAGACAAAGTGAAAGCGGGGTATCAGTACAGCCTGGAGCATCGGCCGGGCAAGGCTTTGGGGCATGCTGATGCCCTGAGCCGCCTGCCGCTTCTGCAGGCAGGAAGACCCAGCCCCCGCCCCCACTGTGCTCATGCTTGAAGGGCTTTTGGCTGCTTGAAGGGCTTCCGGATCCTCCCTTGCAGGCAGCAGATCCCATCCTCTCCCGAGTCTTGAACTGGGTGGTGAGGGGATGGCCAGCAGAGCCTGCGAGGTCCGAGTTTACAGCCTATAAAGCCCGGAAAGACGAGCTCTCTGCCCTGAAGGGTTGCTTGCTATGGGGAGACAGGGTGGTAATACCGGGGCCCATGAGACCGTGGGTCCTACACACACTACACGAGGCTCACCTGGGCCTAGTTCGGATGAAATCACTGGCGAGGAGCTATGTGTGGTGGCCCGGGATAGATACAGACATAGAGACTTGGGTCCGGGGGTGCCAAAAATGTCAAGAAGTTCACCCCAACCCCCTGAGCGCGCCAACACAGAGCTGGAAGTCCACCCACAAGCCCTGGTCACAGCTGCATGTCGATTTTGCTGGGCTGTTCCATGGTCTCCTGTTCTTAATAACTGTAGACTCTTACTCTAAGTGGGTCGAGATCAGCCCGGTGGCCACCACTTCAGCCAAAGTGGTGATTAGGACCCTCCGCAAGATATTTTCCACACAATTGTGTCGGACAATGGGGCCGCTTTTACCTCAGCAGAATTCCAATCATTTCTCTGAAGGAACTTAATCAGGCACATTCGTTCTGCGCCCTTTCACCCTGCGACAAACAACCAGGCAGAAAGAATGGTTTGCACAGCTAAAGAAGCCCTGAGCCATATAACAGACGGGGAATGGGAGTTCCAGCTTGCCCACTACCTCCTCACCCCAAACCACGTCTCCAGGCAGAGCCCAAATGGAACTGCTGATGGGCCGCCGCCTCACAACCCTCTTAGACCAGCTCCATCCCGACTGCGCTCCCGAGTCCAGGAAGCTGGTCGAAAACCGGGAGGCCCCTAGGGGGTTCCTTCCGGGAGAACCTATGTATTTCAGGAACTTTGGAACGGGACCCCAATGGCTGGCCAGACTCATCCTCAAACCCATGGGACCCATTTCCTGTGAGGTCCTGGCCAACGGGGACAAGGTCCTACGGAAACACGTAGACCAACTACGAAGGAGACAAGACCCCGATACAGGTATAATGGCCCCACAACCTAACTACCCAGAAGTCACCACTCTGGCACCCGAAAGTCCACCCTTGCCGGTGGCAGAGCAGGAGCTGGAACAACCAGGGGAAGCCAGCCCAGATGCCAGGAATGCAGAAAGTCCCCAGCCACAATCACCACCACCTACAACCCAGGAACCAAGTTCGGTAGAGCAACTGAACGGAGCCACCACCAATCCAACACCAGCTTCCAGGAGGTCACTCAGGGAGCGAAAAGCACCTACATAACTTAAAGACTATGTCACCTGATAGGGGACGAACTATGGGGGGAGGAGTGTTATGTCCTAAGAACAGGAACTAGAGATAGCTAAAAGCTGCCAAGCTCCGTTCCTGAGAACAATAGAGACTAGGCTCCTGAACTCACAGGAGGGAGCCAATGGGAACCTTGGTGGGAGATTCAAACCGGCCAATGGGGTTTTGGGGTGTCCTCCCCCTACTGTATATAGTTGGCCTCCGGTCGTTGTTGTGTGTCTTTTGTTGTGTGAAGTACGAATAAACACGTCTACTCGAATGTCGTCCGAGTCATGAGGCATGGAACCCAGTACTTTACAGCTACTAAGAACACATGTAACTCCTCGGGAGCAGTCTTGTTTTCTAAGCCACACTCCAGTTCCTCATTCTGCATTTGAGCAGGCATTCACCAGATAATAGCCTTGATATGTATCTTTGGAGTTTCTGGGGGAGGTAATGGTTTCGTTCCACTGAAGTTTTTCTACAGATTTTTCTGTAAAACTGGGATGATTTTCTGGTTTGTAGAGAGATCTGTTTTGTTCATTCATGGGCCCATTCTCTGGATTTACTTACCCTCAGATATGGGTGACTTGGCTATTAGAATATAAAAGTGGGGACCCGCAGATATGGGTGACTTGGCTATTAGAATATAAAAGTGGGGACCCGCAAGAAACTGGTAGGGAGGGTGCATCCCTTCCCCCCTTTGCTTCCTTCCCTCTCCCTCCTTTTCTCCCAACCTTCCCCCCTTCTCACTAACTCCCTTTCTTTCCCATCTCTCTTTCTTCCCCCCTTCTTTGTCAGTCTTACCCCTCAAATCTTTCTCCATCCTTCCCTTCTCTGACAATCTCCTCTCTTTCTCCCTCTGCTCTTATCTGTCAACCAACCTACACCTCTTTTGCTTCCCACCCCTTCTCTGTCAATCTCCCATCCCCTTCCCTATCAACCTACCTGCTGTTTTTCCCGACTCTTTCTCCCCTCCTCTTCTCTAACCCATCCAGGCAGGTAGCCACAGGGGCATTTGGGGGAAATGCCCCCCATGAAGGATGCCAGATCCCCCCCCGTGAGGACAGAGAGGGTAGGTAGGCCGTGCCAGCTCCGAATAGTATTATCTTGCTATCTCTCTCTTAATATTGGGAGCCACTGCCTGCCTGCCCATTTCACGCCAGAGGAGGCCAGGCCTCTCCTTCTCTGTGGCTCCCCTTCTTCTCCTTGCTCACCAGCCCACAATAGGAGGAAACAGCAGAGGGGGAGGAAACCAGTGAGATGCCAGGGTGGGCCATTCACCCCATGCCCTCCCCTCCTGCTTGGCCTCGTCGGGGAAGGACTGCCTGCCAAGATAAGGTGGAAAGGAGCTGTGGCCAAGCAGGAGGGGGGGCTTTCCACAGTGCCAACTTAATCAGATCTGTTAATTTAATTAGTTGTGATGCTGATTTGATTAATGGAGCTAATTAACTTAGCACCATTCTAAATGCTTTGCCCCCCACCAAAAATTTCCTGCCTACCTACCCCCTCTCCCTTCCCCACCACTACTCTGTCAGTGTCCTCCTCTTCTCTGTCAACAACCCCTCTCTATTTCCCCCTTTGTCCCCATCATCTCTCAACCTATTCCCCTCCCTTTTGTCCTCCCTTCTCCATCAATCTCTCCTTCCCTGTCACCGTCAAACTATCTCCTCTCTACTTCTCTCACCTCCCTTCTTGTCAATATCGTCCCCATCTATTTTTCTTCCCACACACACCTTACCGGCCATGGTAGCTGCAGTGTCAGGAAGATGCTCTGTATCCAAAGTTGCTTCCCTGTTGCTGAGCTGGGCACAGCTCCAGGTCTGACTGCAGCAGTGTCATTGTTTAGGAGTTGCTCCAGGCCCAGAGAAGCTCCCAGACAATGATGTGTCCAGGCCTGGAGAGGCTCTCAGAATCCACCACCACTACCACCTTGGTAGGAAAAGATAAGGGCATTGTCTGCACATGCTGGGGGGGATTTAAACTCCCCAGTGTATTTTTTTAAGATATCAGACTTTTCTGCAAACCTGAAGGGTCCCCCAAGTTTACAGAAACTTCTGTTTATAAAACCATTAAAATAATACCCCTCCCAAACATACATCAATACACAATTTCAAAAAGAGTTTAAAAACAGAATTAAAATACACACAAAACAGTTAAAATACATACAAAACATAAAGACATCAGTAAAGAAGGAGGGATCATTAAAGGAATGCCAAAACAGAACAAAAATTCTTCACTTGTGGGTAGCAGATGCAACAGAAGAGGAAATATGAATGTCCCTGGGGAGAGAGTTCCTGAGCTAAGGTGCCATGACCAAGAAGGCCCTCTCCTGGGTTGCCATCCTAATTTCAGAAGGTGGGGGCACCCAAAACAGGTCCTCCAAAGATGACCACAATGGGTGGGCAAGTTCATAAGGGATTAGGCAGTCCTTTTCTCAGTCATATATACTAACATTCATGTAAAAGAAAGAAACAACAGTGTTTGCTTCATGATTTCGTTCAGACCCCTCTAGTTTGGAGGAGAGATCTCAAGGAGCAAACCTGGTAGATCTTGTGCAACTTCTTCTTAATATTCACTACTCTACAGGAAGATGACACGACACTCAATTTATCAGGGTTCCCTCCTGTTCCTCTCTCAGAAGCAATTCATTGCTCCCCTTTTCATTTCTCCCATAACACATTGCCTTTCTACCTAAAGATGAAATTATACATTATGTTATTTGACAAGTTGGATCTGGGTCTCTGTCAAATACTGTCAAAAAAACTAATGTGCAGCTTGGTTCTTAGACTTACTTCCCAGCTTGAGCTTTTTAGTTTCTGCAGTGATTGTGATCTTTTATTTCTTTTAGAGAATATCTTCTTATATGGGTCCTGATCATTAGACTTCTGCTCAACAGCTGTGAGCTGACATCTGTTCTGCTTTCAATAACAGTGGAAAATATAAATAAAAAGGTCAGTGCTAGTCAAAAGTAGTATGTCAAGGGCATTTGCCATAGATCGCCTGCAGAGTTCCCAAGCAGTTTGACATTGGGCACAAATAGCAACAACAGAGCATCTCCGATTTCAAATTCATGATGCCATTTACAGGGAAGAGTGGCTGGGAAGAGCCTTGCCTTTAAATCTAGACCAGCAACAGGGTGGCAATATAGATTGCAGCTGCTCTGGCTTCAGCTGGAAGAATTAGCTGGAAGCATGGATTCACTGTGAGAGAGCTGTGTTTGGATATAATGCCTTATCTATTCATATAGCACTGCATATTGTCTGTTAGAAAGACAATGACATGAAATCCTTAATAAAACAAGCAAATTCTGCAGTAACAGATGAGACCTAGAAAGAGAATAATTATTATCTGGAGATGCAAACCTCATAGAAACTTCAGTTGGTACCAAAGGCAGCCTCTCACTTATTGTTAGGCATATAGATGAAATCTGTCTTTTTTTTTGGCAAAACTCTCCTAAAGAGGAGAGAATTTTATTCTTTTTATAAGAAAAGGAAGGGGTAGACAGATGGAGAAAGAGAAAGGATGGAGTGAAGTTTTCTCTGTTAAAATGGGTTAGTTTTAGTTAGTGTTTAGTACCGTTTTTCGGCATCGATCATGGTTAGAAGATCTTCTTTTTAACTTTGCAAAGTCCAATGACATTCTGTTAATACAGTTAGTAAAGTCCATTGGGGTTAGTAATTAAACAGCTCCTTACAGATGCAGCACAAACAATCCTTAAGATGTCTTCTTTTTAAGTCTCTTCCAATTATGGGCCAAGTCCTTTTTAACCTTGATGGCTTCCTTTCCTTCACCTCTTACCCCTGGGCTGCTGTCTTCTTCACTGCTTATCATAATTTTGAGTACTGCGTCTTCCCTCACGCCGGCGTGTCTCTTCAGAAGTTTTTGCATTTCAAGTATGTAATCTTTCTTCTTTCTTTTGTAGCTTTCAGATTTCCAGGGCGCCATAACCACTTCGCAAAAATTAGATCTCCGATGTCTTGCTTGCTATGCTCGACCCCCCTTCTACTGGCAGAGTAATTTCTTTTATAAAAGCGGAATTGGCTTTGGGAGCCATATCCACCTCTTCTTTTAATTCTTTCGCTTCACTGCCAGTTAGGGGTACCAATACATTCGCCAAGGTAAATCCGAGATCCTCTTTCTCTTCTTCTTTTACGCCCTGAGAACTTAGAATCCACGCTTTCTGTTCAATTTCCGTCATCTTCCTTGTTGTTTCCAATATCAGTTCCTGTCGACTGATGAGAACACTTTCCACTTTAAGCAGGGTTTCATTGATTTTCAGCATTTGCTCCAGCAGAGGGCGCAGAATCTCATTTTCCTGTTGATTGACAGCAAGCTCTGGGGGGGGGCTACTTGGACCGGAAGTCCCTCCTCCCTTCTCTTCCGGTTTCTGCAGGACTTCCCCCATTGTCGACATTTTATTTTATTGTTTACTTTTTAAAAAGTTCGTGCCGCCACCCCCAGGAAGCTGATAAGGTCATAGTCTTCTATGCAACCCCAACGGTACTTTCACCAACAGTTCTTTCTCTCTTCCCCCCTCCGCGCTCCCTTTGTAAATCTTGCTTCTCAAAAGGGGCGGGGTTTCCTCCTCCTCCCATACGCTTAAACGCTTGCAGGGGGATTCAAATTCACGCTTCAAAATAGACCTTCCACTCACGATTCGATGCCACTTCTTCTTTTTATATTAAATCATATCGCTGTCTTCACTCCTGGAAGTCGGTGGCGCTGCTAAGTCCCATGACGGGGCACGACGCAGCGGGGCCGATTGGGGCAGGGAGAAAGCCTCAATTTCCCGGCTGTCTGCCGGTAAAGAGGCCACTCTCCAAGCGCCCCCGGTTCAGAGCCTTAACCTAAGGCTCACTAGGGTCTTTCGCACATGCGAAGACCCCCCCTATCTGCGTGTGGGCTAGCCGCCTCCGGGAGCGTCCCGAGACGCGGCCGCCATTCGCAACGCCGAAACCGAAACCCTAGATGAAATCTGTCTTGAAACTGCTTCACTGGCTTCCAATTTACATCCAGACTCTTACCTGTAAAGTTTTTTATGATATAGGACACATATAGCTGAAGGAACATACCAACCACACAACAGGCTTCCTTCCCCCAGGTGAGAACATGCTCTCTAAAGAATTCAAGCATTTTCAGTAATAGCCCCAATTCTATGGAATGTGAAGCTAGAAAAAATCCAGAAGGCTCCTTCACGACTGGTGCTTTAGAAGGCCAGCAAAACACTGGAGCCTTCTCTAAATTGATGTGATTCACTTGATTTGGTTTTGATCTGGGCATGTGGACTGTGTTGTATTTTTTAGTTTTTTATTACTAATGGGATTGTACATTGCTTTCAATATTTGCGTAAGTTGATGTTAGTGTCCTCATTTCTAAATAAATAAATGTTACTACATCATAAAGAAATTAAATGATCAGGTTCCATTGGATATATTACAAATGTAGTTTCTTACAGCATGTCTGCACCAGCATCCTTGGTGGGTGGTTTTTAATGTTGTTCGTTGTTCTGAAATGTCCTAGGGCTCCTCTTGATATGTATTAGGCATTATACCCCTGATACAATACATAGATACTCACAGATGTGCATCTTACCATATTTACTATGCCTCCAAAGAAAAAAAAGGATTCCAGCAAGACTGCTATTTTGCAAGCCTGTGTACACATTGGCAGTGGAGGGGGAAAGATGAAATAAACCAAATGAACTGAACACACTAGCACATGCAATCAGTTTCAGAAATTCTCCCACTTAAAACAGAATCAAAGGAAAACCCCGACCTGGATATTCCAAGCAAGCCCGATCTCATCAGATCTTGGAAGCTAAGCAGGGACAACTCTGGCAAGTACCAGGATGGGAGACCTCTTTGAAATATCAGAAGTGGGAGGTGGGGGCAGGCTTTATTCAGCCACCTCTCTGAATATTCTCTAGGTCCCCAGCAGCAGTCAGTCACCAGAGGTCGCCACAACTTCCATGTGCACACAGTCAGTCACCAGAGGTCACCATGACCTCCAGTGCACACACACACACATACATGCACATACACACATGCACATATAAAAAAATACCAAGAAAACTCCCCAGAAACAAAGGAGGAGTGAAACACAGTGCAAAGCAATCTCTGAAATAATCCCTGCATGAAACTGGGGAAATCTTTTCATCCGTATATATCTCCCACTGAAGTCTATGGCGTGCTTATTGCCCTTTCCTAGTCACATCCTGTAAAAACACAGAACTTTTAATCTTCTTTATAGACCCTTCCTGCCTGTCTCCTTCACTTACTATCTTTTCCCCCACCCAAATTCATCTCCTGCTCCGTTACCATCTAAAGGGATTCAACTGACCCTTGCTGACTTGATTGAGAATCTAGGGGCTATACTGGACCCAGCATTGCTTCTGGAGAAGCAAGTTAAAGCAACCACACACAAAAAACCTTTCTTTCAGCTTAGCCTGCAAGATGCCTCCCTACCTTGACACAGCCAATCTGGCTACCATTGAGACTAAACTATTGCAATGCACTTTACATAAGTCTCCCCTCAGAATCAACTTGGAGACTCCAGCTGGTACAGAATGCTGCAGCTTACTCATTATCAGGAGCTAGGCATAGCATGCATAGTATTCCCATCTTGTGTGTTTTGTAGAAAACAGATAGGCTCAAGATTCTGTATGAAGCTTTTATTTTTATTTATTTTATTAATTTAATTTATACCCCGCCATCCCCACGAGAAGCCTTGCCACCTGAACCCCAGTTTTGGGGGGAGAATGGAGACTGGAGGCTGAATACTCACAGATAGCATTCACATTCATTTTCACATCTACTCGTACTTCTCCACTTATGTAGCATGCCTGGATCTTCATTGAAATAAACATAGGATCTTCAAGATTCTCACAATGCATCAGAGTACATGTTCTTTGAACTGCGGCACATATCATGGTTCTGCATAGCTCACAATTGATCTAAACCAGTGAAACTCAGTAGTTCAGGAGCCACCTATGGCTCTTCTAAGCACTGTTCCCCAATATGTCACCTGCTTCAAGTTTCAGTAAAGAGGTCCAGGTCTGCCCAGTGGGGCTTGTGATTGGTAGATGGATTTGAGACTGCAGAATTGTTCTCAAAAAGAAGGGTAATGGCTTAATCAAATAAATAAATACTACTGAAAATGTATTGTTGTAAGAAAAAATGGCCATAGAGCCCATATACTTAAAATGGTGCACTCTGCATAGAACTGCACAGTAAACCCATGGGAGTGAAAAATTCCACTTGCACTAGAACTCCTGCACAAGCAGAAACACAAGAAAAGACTGTGATAGCTGCTTTGACTAAGTCAAGCTTATTGTACTTCCTACTTGCATTTCCACCTCTACAAGATTTTGTGCAACCAGTTTCTGGGCACTATAATATATAAGGAGGATAGTGCTAAGTGTTGCACAAGAAGTTGCACAAGTGGAACTGCACTAAGTCAATTTATGTTTCCACTTGTGAACTGCTGGATCCAAGCTATTGAGTTGAATCCAACGAACCACACACTTCAGACTATTCCCAAAATGGATCTTGCTTGCCTGTCCTTGTCTTCTGCAGCCACCCACAAAATGGATCAGAGGACACTGTGGGATCTAGAAACTGCAGAATTCTCCTGTGCATGAGTGGAAGTGTCTTCCTCCTGTACAAGGGGTCCAGTACCTTAAAAGGAATTTTGTATAAGATGACATATTCTTTTTAGTGTAACCATCTCATTTGACAATCCCTCATCAGACCCTAAACTTAAGCTAAGTGCAACATTTGGGCACCAAGCACTACTTCAGAAGTATATATAATTGGCTAGAAAATATATATTTATACAGGAACCATTTGCAGCGCTCACATTCCTTCCCCATGGCCATCCCCCCTCCCCAAAAACAACATGGTTACTGTTTAATATTTATAGACTCCATTAGCCTGACAACAAGACTTTGAGCCATCTTTGCATATTCTATCAGGAACGGAGATCCACAAAATGAGGATTGAAAGGATAAAGATTCTACATCCCACATCAAAGTTCTGTTAGCCATAAATCTTCTTGAGGCTGAGGCTATAGAAAAGAGCATAGTAAATATAAGCCTTTTTTTTTTTTTTGCTTCCTTGGTTATGCAACCACAGCAAATCATCTGACAACACAAACATGGGGCCTTTTAAAGGTTTCAAGTGCCCTGATTACAACCGTATTAAATCTGTGTCCTTTTGCATAGAAACTCTGGGCTTGACAGGGACTAAAATGAGTCTAAACCTCCTCTGCTTTTTTCCCAGTCAGTGTTTTGCAATCCCTGCTGTGTGGCATCCGCTACTAAGCTGACATGCCCAAACAGGGGCTGAACAAAGACAAACCCATTGAATTGTATTTATTTTCTAAATCTGCATAAAATGACTATTGCAGGGAGGCAGTACTGAACTCACTGACTTCAAAGTTGTTGTTTTCCTCTTCCTTTTTTAAAAAAATAATCAGCTTGAAGTGTAGAATGCTGTATTTATCTATAAATGCAGGAAGTACAGTTTAATTTCATAATGTAAAAATGACTCAAGTCTCAATATAAGAAGGGCAAATCCCACTCCCATCCACCAAAATCTCAACAAAGAAAAGATAACAAATGTACGTATTTTTTCCTAGGGAAATTAAGGTTCCTTGGGGAACAAATCACCCCCATCTGCTGTTTTTGAAAACAGTGTTTTTGTGGCAGTCCTACCTACTTAGTCATGCTAAAACAGTGCAAGAACAAAGAGTAACTCCAGTCTGTGCATGCATTTTCTCAAAATTTACATAAAATTAGAATTTCCAGAACACATAATGCAGTAGCGATCTCACTGTATTCTTGCGTGAACCTTCTGGGGCTCTTACTTGCCACAATAAATATAAAACGTTTCCTTAACGGTATTGTCTTTCAAAAAATTATTTCAGATTGATTTTTAAATTTTGCTTATTCATTCTTATGCCATGGCACTCAGTAACATTAGGAGATCATTTTTAAATAAAAAAGTCATTTCTTCATTAACATTTTGTCTCTGCTCCTGGAAACAGAATTCAGCAACTTAAAAGAAGATGTCCAATTTTATGACATGAATAACTGAGCCATCTGCTCCACTGACCAAGAGGGATTTTCTCCAACCTGTCCATTCAGAGAGATGGCAGGTGCTTAATAACATTACCCTGTTCTCTCTTCATGTCCTCTGGTTTAGGGGCATTTCCGACATGAACAGCATAATACTGTTGTGAATGTTAGTTAGTGTCAGAATTGGAGAAAGTTTGAAAATGAAACCTACAGTGTGTGTTATGGAGGGGGTCTGGCCTAATGAGTGTAGTTGGCAAGTCACATCTTCATTGCCCTTGTTTTTAAGACAGGCAGGCAAGATGTTGAGTCTGTAGCAAAAAATAATTCTGTGCACAGCTACTTTTCTTAAAAATCAAATGCCCAATTTGGTGGTATTAACAAAGTAGCTTGTCTGCATCATTGTGGATCCTAATATAAAGGGGGGGTTAGCTAATAGCTAATGGCATGGTAGCTATATGCCCCATTCACTTAGGACATATTCTTAGCAATGCCTAGTGTCTAGCAGCATGGCTGAAAGCCACCAAAACCACCTTGGGTCCTGCAGACAATAGCCCAATACACAGGAGAGGAACTGGTCAAAGTAGGAGTAGCAGGTAACAAAACCTATTGGTGAGCTGAGCAATCAAACTGGACTTGTCTGCTTGTTGGCACTCAGTTACATGCATTCAAAAAACAGACTCCATTCTGGACAGTGCTAAGCAGAGTGTACACGTCTAAGTTGATTGGCTTCAATGGATTTAAGTGGGTGCTACTCTGCTTAAGATTGCACTGTCAGTCTCCACACATCAGACTGTTGTTTTAACAACTTAAGTGCAGAAGCAAAGTTAATTTTTTAAAACTGGTAAACTTATAAATTGTTTCATTTCCCATTATTTGTATTTCCAGTTTATGTGTTATAGATACTGAAGGCCATATATTATGAGAAGACTAAACTCCCCTAGCGAGCAAAGCATGGGGCATTGTACCCTTTGGATGGTTTTGCAATGCAAATTTAATGAAGGCAAATGATCTAGACTAATATCCTGACTTCTTATTGACAACCATGCTTCAGATGCAGAACTACAGGTGTGCAAAATGGAATTCTTGAATCAAAAATATTCACAAAAATGTTTTGTGTCATTACAATTGTTTCCCAGAACAGTATTAGGAATCTGGGATTCTTAGTGAAATAAAACTACCTGCCCTGAAAAAAATCATGGGTTTTTTTTTAGTTCACATGCCTACCAAACCAACAGTACCATTTGTTAGCCTGATTCCTCTTTGTTCTTATTAATTTTAGGGGGAATATGAGTTATTATTAATATGCAATCAGCTAAGGGAGTGATCACCAGTGTATACAGAGGTCCCGCCCTTCCAGAGATACCAGTAACAGACACAGAGACTATATATAGTTATAATTAAGGTCTTTTTACTGTAAATCTTCACACATAAACAATACACATACACACACCAACAATATTCAGAGCTAAGAAAATAAAGATAGAGATATCAGCATGGTTGCATGAGCAGAAATTCATTGTTGGGGCAATAGTTACCTGTCCTCACAGAATGATCCATTCCAATGGAAGAAGGGAGGTAAGAACTGAAAATGGGGGCACGTGGCCTGAACTGGCAGGCAACACATGGAACTCTAGCTGCAGATCTAGAGTTAAAGATGGAGGTAGGGTATTGAGATAGCAAGCTAGACTTAAGAGGGACAAAGCTTAGATGGGGTCATAGAGAAGAAGGGGTGAGCATGTGGTCGTGTTTCCCCTTTTATGGGGGGGGGGCTGGCCATATCCCCTGGTCACACCTCCTGGTTAGTCCATCCCAGAAAACATACTATTGGCTGGAAGGAATAGAGGAGGGGAGTTAAGGAGTGGTCAGTATTGAGAACTAGAAACTTAGACTGAAGACTGGCACCTGGGTGTAGGTGAGATGAGTCATCGGGCTAATGCTATTGTTTCTTGATAGTCCTGACCAGCTCGTTGATGGATGAGCAATTAGTTGCCAAGCAACCATGAATAGAGTCTCTGAGCTATGTGCAGCTTTGCAGGTTTATGGAGGAGGGGGAGAGGGGTTGCCTGCATGTGTTCGAGAGGGCTCTTAATGGCATTTGGAGTCCTTTGCCCTCATGCTTTGGCATGGCATGGCGTCTGGTGCTTTGTGCAAACTATCTCCTGTCAGGTAAGCAGGCTGGTAACCTTGGAGGGCCACTGGAACAGCAACGCAGAAAGGAAGGAAGGTGTCCTTCTCTCAGGTGTGCAGTCTCAACTGGCATCATAGTGGGTTACCATGCTGTACAGTTCCTTAAGCATACTTTGCACAGTCCACATTTCATTATAGTCCATAAAAGGCATTAAATGCCATGCAGGGCAACACATGTGCACATACTCATCATGTTTGGTGGTTCTTGAGAGAGAAGGAGGGTTGTATTCCTTGTTATTTTGGTGCTGCGATCTTTAATGAATGCTGCCCCAGAATCCATCAAAAAGAATGGTATCTGTAGTGTGCATGTACAACAATTTTCACACTTCAGGGTCTGGTAAAACAGAGGCCCACTGTTGAATGTGCTTGAAATTTAAATGGTTTTGAGAGGAGAGGGAAGGCTCTGTCCTTTGCAATTTTAGCATCATTATCTTTAATTAGTGGTTAGACCCTCAAATTGGCTGAACATTGAACAGAATGGTCCTGAAAATCTGGAACCTAAAAACATGACAAGGGTTTCTAACATGAACCAGTAATTCCCTACCCAAAATGAAGAAATCACAGTACAAATCCCAAACCCCAAGTCCAAATCCAAAACTGTAACAAATTTTTCTCAGTGCATACCCCAATGCAGAACTAATGGTGGTTTGTGAGAGCTTATGATTGGTAGATAGGTAAGTGCATGTATGCATAGATGCAGCATCAATAGTGCACAGTAGAGCTCTTGCACTGTCAGGTTCTCAGCACGCAGCACCAATCATGGTTGGCTATACCTACTGTATTATGCTACTTTTTTATTGGTTGCTGCTACCAGGAGATTAGGTGATCAATAGATTTCCCAAATGAAATAAAATAAAGTAGTACATGTTACCCTTCTGTTTCTGTTCTATGCTTGGTCCAACTCTCTGAATCCAAACCCCCTCACGTATCACTGAAGTTTATTTTCTTGGTGCTATCCAAGTCAGTAGGCATGGACAGTGTCACCTCTTTCTACACTTCCAAATTTCAATTGTTTGATTTTGAGCCACAATGCAGCAGAGAATTTTTCTGGCACACAGCCAACTTCATAACAGACAGATTTGGACACATCAGAACTTCACTGAGGCAAATGAAGTCTATTTAAAGAAAGAGCAGTATTTTCCTTGAATAGGTGAACACATTTGAATCATTTACTTTAAAAACTGCCCCAAAGTGAGTACGTTTGGCTTTATTTTGAAGGACATTTGTAAACTTTCAATTTGATGAAGGGAGCTCAAATTATAATTGAAGCAAGGGATTTGGGGATATTACTTCCTTTCAGATTTGCCAGCTTTCCCTACTTCATTAATAGCAGCTCTTGAAAAGGTGCACTAGGAATAAATAGGGTATGCAATGAGAGGAGCCTGTAAACGATTATTGCATTCAAGTGGAAACCCCTGTAACTCATTAAATATAGGCTTTTATTGCAACTGGGTTAATGACATTCGGTGAAAAGTTTTATGTCTACTCTTTTCATGTATATTACTATTTAATTTGTAAATCTGTGTTTATTTATTGGTCTTTAATTATATAAAATTAAACCTTGCAGAATATTGACAGGATATAACAGGTTATGTAGGCAAGAAGTGAAGGTGTAGGAGCCTGATCCTCACTGAAGTGCCCCTCCACACAAATCTGTACCTTTAGTATACTGTTCCTTAGCAAAGAGGTTAAGCTGGGAACATACCATGTTATGATGTTATATTCAACATTCACAATTTTTTTTCTGGATGTAACCACCACCCATGGCCTTGGACTGGGCACCTGATCTCTGGTTGGTCATCAAGTCCCTTGAGGAATTCTCTTTGGCCTCACCAGTCACCAGATTAGGTTTGCCAGATTCCATCTTCTCCCTGGCGGGGGGATTTGACGGATGGTCAAGAAGGGGGAGGGGCCATCCCTGACACAATGACATCATGCAGAGTGATGTCATCACATCAGGGATGCAGCACCATGCACATACGCCTTCCCTTTAAATGGCTGGGGGGGAAGCAGCCATGAATTTGCCACTTGCAGGTGAGGAGCGGGTGGCCCCCCACTTGAAAAGAGCGGGTGCATTTTTTTATTTTTTTTTTAGAAAATTCTGAAATGTACTTTGAAAAAAGAGTCAGAAATGTTACTCTTAGGACTTAAATTAGAAGAAGTCAAAATGGCAAAGAGAACTTTGTTATGGTACTTAATTTCAACTGCAAGAATGACTTATGCTCAGTTTTGGAAGCAGGAGCAGGTACCTGACAAATGGGAATGGATAAAAAAAATGATTTTTATGATTGAAATGGACAAGTTGACAAGAAAACTGCATGGAAAAGAAGACGAAGAATTCTTAGCAGATTAGAAAGACTTTAAAGACTATTTAGAACTTAACTGGGATGTGAAAAATAGCCTGTTATGTTTTGATAGTTATTAATAATAGAGGTGTTGTAAGAAAAGGGATTGTAATAGAAAAGTTACCTAACAGTAAAAAATAGAAAAGGAAAATACTGAAAATTATGAACTGAATATTGAAAATGAATTGAATGTAAGAGAATATTGTTAGAAATGTTAATGGGGGCGGAGCATCGTTGGAAGCCAGGGGAGGGGGAGGAAATTTTCTTTTTTCAGAAAAGGATATGTTATGAATTGATTGCCGAATATGTAACATGCTACTATATCCTGTTAATAAATTTTCTTTTTTAAAAAAAGAAAAGAGCGGGTGCCCTGTGTGTCTGACCTGCAAGCCACAAATTTGCAGATTCTGGGGAAGGTGTGCATAGTGCCCTCTCATTTCAAGGGGGGCTGTGGATGACTGTTGGGGGCAGAGCTTCCCAATAGGCCAGCAGGCCAGTGCCTGAGGGGAAACCAAAAATCAGGGGATCCCCTGCCCTTACCTGAAGACTGGTATCCCTACACCAGAGTCAATGCTGCCACCAGGTTGATCCTTGCCACCTTCCCATCCCAGCTTCCTTATGCTGACATGCCCTCCAGATTCATAGAGGCTATCACTGTACCTTCTTGGAGTGCCCAGGGCATGACTATGTCCCACAGTCCCTTTGCAGGCAAACCTCCTCTGGGGTTCTAGAGCTTAAACCTCCCTCTGGGACTTCTGGCTCACTGACCTGAGCCCTTTCTCCATCAGCCTCCCTTCTTTCCAGCCATGTGCTGCTGCTGCAGTGAGCAACACTTGTGCCCCATTGGCATCCATGTCCTACCCAAGGCCGTAGCTATGGAGGAGCCTCTCAGGACCTGGCTCCCAACTTCCTGCCATGCCCCCTGACTTCTTATTGAGCCCAGGCCCACAGACTCTCTGGGCCACCTGGAGGACTCCCCACTGGAGCTGGCAGTGGTGTGGGGCTCCCGGATGAGGCCAGCACTTTTGGCAGTGCTCAGAGAAGAAAGGAAGCCATGGGCTGGGAAGCAGGAAGAGAGAAGCTCAGCCAGTTCTCACAGGAGAGGGCAGGGTCCCATAGGGCACCTGACGGGCTCTGGGGTCAGGCTGATCTCTCCCCCCTCCCAGCTGGTGCCATGTGCATTTGCATGTAATCATTGCCTGGCTGTGCAAAGCACATCTCCCCATGTAAAATGTGTGTGAATCTCCTTCCCCCCTTCTTTTTCCTTAGCACACACCTGTAGAGCCACTTGGCAGGAAGAGCCGACCAGAATGGCTCCCAGCATGGTTTTTTCCTGAGGGTGTGTGTGTGCATGTGAATACGGATCATGTTTTCCTGGGGTAAATTGGAGTGGGGGAGGAGCCAGCCCACGGTGTTTGCTTTTCCTGGTCAGAATCAGATGTGGGCACGTGGAAGTGCTGGGAGTCGCCTTGGGAACAAGTGTCCTTGGAAGCCTTGCCACAGTCTGCCCATTATTTGAATGCGCCCGATTGCCTGATGTTGAACCGGCCTCTTTGGGGGCTTTCTAGGTTAGGCCTTCCCCCACAGGACCTGATCCTTTTAAGTGAGGATACTCAGGACTGAAACTGGGACCTTCTGCATCCAGCCACCATATGGGTAGAACAGCTGGGCCAGGGGCCAGTCAGCATACGTAAGTTCTTTTATTTTTATTTCAGTGCCCCCTGACTTATTTAACAGCCCCCGAATTAAAAAATCCTGGGTACGGGCCTGGTCCTACCCCTTTCTTGCCAGCTCCCAGCTGCCTTTTGCTCATGTGGTTGGCCGAAGCAAGCCCACCCTCCTGCTGGCATCACATTGTCCCTCCTAGCACAGCCATGTTAATGTCCAGCCATGCCATCAGGAGAATCCCGACACTGTCTGGGCCCTACCAGGCCATCTGGGCAGCTACATAGGAAGACAGTAATCATCTCTAGCAGGTCTGGAAGGATTGCACCACTTGGGAACAGTGACCATAATGTCACTGAGCTTAACATTTGTACAGATAGGGAGTTGCCCAAAAAGACTGACACAACCACTTTTAACTTTAAAAGGGGTAACTTCTCTGGTATGAGGGGACATGTGAGGAAGAAATTGAAAGGAAGAGAGGAGAAGGTCAAAACCATTGGGGAAGCTTGGAGACCATTTAAAAATAGAAGCTCAGAAAAAATATATACCACAGGTTAGGAAAGGCACAAATAGGTATAGAAAAAAGCCTGCATGGTTAACAAATAAAGTAATGGAAGCTGTAAAAGGTAAGAAGGATTCCTTTAAGCGGTGGAAAGCTAGTCTCAGTGAGGTTGATAAAAGGGAACACAGACTATGGCAAATAAAATGCAAGTCTGTGATCAGGCAAGCAAAAAGGGAATATGAGGAGCATATCGCAAAAAACATAAAGGCCAACAATAAAACTTTCTTCAAATACATTAGAAGTAGGAAGCCAGCCAGGGAGGCAGTGGGGCCCTTGGATGACCAAGGGGTAAAAGGAGTAGTGAAGGATGACAGGGAAATGGCTGAGAAGCTGAATGCATTTTTTGCCTCTGTCTTCACTGTGGAAGACAAGAAGTGCTTGCCCACTCCAGAAGCACCGATTTCGGGAGGGGGTTTGAAGGACCTGAATCAGAGTGCAGTGACAAGAGAGGAAGTCCTATGACTGATGGACAATTTAAAAACTAATAAATCACCAGGCCCAGATGGCATTCATCCGAGAGTTCTGAAAGAACTCAAATGTGAACTTGTGGATCTCCTGACAAAAATATGTAATCTTTCTTTAAAATCTGCCTCCATTCCTGAGGACTGGAAGGTAGCTAATGTCACTCCCATCTTTAAAAAGGGCTCCAGGGGAGATCCAGAAAATTACAGGCCGGTCAATCTAACATCGATACCGGGTAAGTTGGTGGAAACTGTTATTAAGGAAAGAATTAGTAGGTACATTGATGAATAAAAACTCAGCATGAGTTCTGTAAGGGAAGATCTTGTCTCACTAACCTGTTAGTGTTTTTTGAGGGAGTGAACAAACATGTGGACAAGGGGGACCCAATAGATATTATTTACCTTGACTTCCAGAAAGCTTTTGATACAGTTCCTCATCAAAGGTTCCTAAGTAAGCTCAATAGTCATGGGATGAAAGGACAAGTCCTCTTGTGGATCAAAAACTGGCTTATAAATAGGAAACAGAGAATGAGTATAAATGGGAAACTTTCTCAGTGGAGGGTGGTAAGCAGTGGGGTATCACAGGGATCAGTACTCGGTCCGATTATTTTTAACTTGTTTATTAACGATTTAGAATTGGGAGTAAGCAGTGAAGTGGCTAAATTTGCAGATGACACGAAGTTGTTCAGGGTGGTGAAAACCAGGGAGGACTGTGAGGCACTCCAAAAGGATCTGTCAAGAATGGGTGAGTGGGCATCAACGTGGCAAATGGGGTTCAATGTGGCCAAGTGCAAAGTGATGCACATTGGAGCCAAAAATCCTAAATATAAATACACGTTGATGGAGTCTGAACTGGCAGAGACAGATCAAGAGAGAGATCTTGGAGTCGTAGTAGATAACTCAATGAAAATGTCTAGACAGTGTGTAGCTGCAATAAAGAAGGCCAACGCTATGCTGGGGATTATTAGGAAGGGAATTGAAAACAAATTAGCCAGTATCTTAATGCCCCTGTATAAATAGTATACTAAGCCAAGGAATCAATCCCATACTTGTATGAGGTATCTATTAACTCCTCTTGCCTTGTTGAAGCACACCAGAAACACACTCCTCCGAAAAAAGCCCTGGTTCTCTGCCATCGCATCTGATCACACAGTGGTAGGTCAAAAAGCGATGGTGCAAATACTATAAACTTGGCAAGGAAAACATGGATAGGTCAGCTTCAGCTCTTGAGTGTGTGTGTTTGTGTGTGTGTGTAAACCTTTCTCACTGTACACACCTGCTCTGGTTCTACTGTTCTCCAAACAGGGCAACAGTATGATAGCTTTGTTAATTATTTGTGAGAGAAACATGATGCAATTATAGTTGTTTTACTTGGAAGGGGGTACATCTTATGATTCCAAAATTACATTGTAACATTTTTTTTCTGTCTCTGAACACCATGGCAGCGTGCAATGCAAAAGAAACAGTAAGATCACAGTAATTCCTGTTTTGCTGTTTGAATCTGAATGCATACGAAGTTACCCTACCAGCATGTACAGCATCACTTTATCAGCTATCCCTAGGAGATCAGTCAGTTCTTGCTTCTTTGGCTTTGCAACCTATATGCCTGCACTAAGCCTTGACATACAGCCACAGGTGGATGTTTGACCATATCAGCTAGTCTAAAGGTCATAGAGACATTTGCTCGTGTTGGATTTCTTGCACTTCAAGCCTTATGATGTCCAACAATTCAAACTAATGAACCATTTTGTCTAAACACTACTTTTCCACGACAACTTGCACATTATCAAATTAGTGTGACTATGTACTGCTGTTCTCGGAGTTTACGGTGCGTTTCAATATGTGATTTAAACAAAGGTCAGAGCTGCAGGACAGAAATGGCAAGGCAGTTATAAGCTATCACATGAGATGGGGAATGGCAGCCTTCCCTAAATCTGGCTTTTAGCACGTACTCATGTGGTAGTCACTTGGTGCAGTTGCTCTTCAGTCCCTGTGGGAAAAGACATGTACTTCTCCTCGCTGTCAGCATTTTATACTGTATCTCATTGTTGAATTGGTGATGCATGCCACTCACAACAGCAACAAAACTAGACCACTCATATGCAAGAGAAGAGCTGCTTCTGCCTGCTCAGGAAATTTTCCAAAAATGCAGAAAATAAGATTTTGTAAATTAATTCCAAAGGGGGGGGGATTCAGAATGGAGTGATAAGGATTGAACATGCTTCAGAAAGCCAAGAATATTAGGAATGGCAGAAAGTCAGTGAAAGAGAAAACTGGTTTGCTCAGGCCTCTGAGAGTATCTAACAAAGAAGCTTTGGATTGGGTGAGGATTGCCACCTCATTTTATTTCAAACATATCACACAATTCATTACAGCATGATTATCCTATGTCTGAGGTGGTCCTATGTGTTCAATATGTTGAGCATATTCTGACATCCCAACTGTGAATTTATGTGGGTACAATGTCAACCAGTCTTGAGGTTTCTGGAAAGCTAGATATCCTTTTGACAAAATTCCTTTCTGTTTGTTTCAGAGTTCTGTCAAAGCCAAAATCAACTGAGTAGAAATGCAAAGATATTAGGAAATGCAAAGAAGTGAGAAGCTAATTATTTATATCATCATTCAGGAGGAACTTGTTGGGATATTCCCTGCTTCATATGCTTGATGCACTGAAAAACACACTTGTCTTTCTCTTCCTATAAAGCTGCGCTGGATATCAATGACAGTACCATAATAGCTGCTTAGCAATCTGTTCCATTTGCTTTTGTGTAGATGAGCAGCCATGAGCAGGTAACTGAAAACATACAGTGGGCACAACTGTCTGCGTTATTGTGGATTACTGTTTTAAGGAAGGTAACTGTACACAAATCCTGTTCTTCAGTGCTTGAAACATAACACATTTTCATACTGCAGCTGCCTTTCACATTTTCACATGTGTTGTGCTGCTTCTGATGATTGTGTTATTGGTGGGATCAGTTCAGACTTCCCCTCCTGAGTTCCCACTGTTCCAGAGTTGTTATTCATTTTATGTGGGGTTTTGGCAGAGACGCTGAAGTGTTTGAGCATTTCAGCAGCCTCATTTGCTCTGCCTTTCTTACACAAGAGTAGCCCCATTTACTCTTGTGTAAAGCACAGTAGGCTCTGAAACAGCAACTCTGAAGCACAAAAGATAATTTATTTGCTCAATCATTTGGCTCCTGACATTTTCAAACTGAAAACATTAAAAGAATGTAACAAAAAGAAGGGTTTTTGCAAATGGGGGGAAAGGTCCAAAGGGTCAAGAGACAATCTGGTAGATTTTGTATGAGTGTGGCACCACTGGCTTTGATAATATGTCTACTCTCATGTAAAGCAAGAGGGGGACATGATTGTGGCTTTCTCAGGCTGGAGAGAGAGGCAGAGAGAGGAGACCTGACCGACCAGACCAGACAAACATGCACACACATGCTCATGAGGCAGAGCAAAGAGGAAGGTGCCCCCAGTGAGAATGGCCAAATCTGCATCTTCATTTTTAAAGCAGTCTTGACGCTGTCTTTCTTTGTACTGGTATGATGCTTGTTTCAAAGTGATACGAAAAAATCTGCTATTTTTTTCTGCTTGCTGGCCGGGAATGTTGTTGTTCTCCTCCCTCTTCTCTAGCTCGCCTGGTGTTTGCCAGCACCCGTTAGCTTTACACAAGGCAATAAATTACTTAAGGCAACAAGCCAACAAGCTATAAATGTAAAGAGAAGGATTTTCTCAACTTTCAGTTTTGCCCAGCTTTTGGTTTAAACAAGAAAGCAAAAATAGCCAAAAAACCTGTAAATACTGGGTGTTTAGTTTGCAGAATGTATGTATGTATGTAGAAGGGATCTTTCTCTAACTTTTCAGGCAATATAAAAATCACAAAACAAGATAAAATCATTCAGTCTTAGCTTGTCAAGCAAGGGAAGAGTCTCTTATATTCCTCTATGTGCTGTCAGAAGGTAAACAGAGCAGATAAGCCTCCGATTAGCACTCAGGGGTGGGCTTAGAGTGCTTTTAACCACATCCAGTTGAGCCTGAGAGAAGCCACAATCACGACAGAGCCAAAACCATAGGGCAATAAAATAATGCAGACAGCAAAAATTATAACAGTGCAGTAGAAGAGCGAAATCTAAAGAGCTGTGGACATCTTTTTTGGAGATGAAGTAAGAGTGTAGCCAAAGCAGTGGAAAATACCAATTCAGATTCCACCATGACTGCTTGTTTCAACACAGTCACCTTCCAGTGCTGAAACGTTTCTCCACTGGGATGCAATGTAAAAAAAATGCACCAACCCCCCCTCCCCTTTCTGAGCAGGTTTTGGTGGGTGGGTTGTGCCTGAAGTTACCAATGTGAAAACTTAGTTCAGATTACAAGCAGAGGCTTTGTTGCAAATACATTTTACTTTGGAAAAAAAGGGTGGGAAAAACCATAGTTTTTTCTTCAGCCTTATGAACACGGCATTTTCATCCTCTACCTAAAAGCAAGAGTTATGAAATGCTAAACAAAAGATAACAGACCTTGTTCTTTCAGTACTCAAGTAACAGAATGCAGAAAGGCTATTTCAGACCTAAGAAATGCTAACAGTATTCCACTCAATTGCACTGAAACCTAACCTTTCTCAAATTCGCTCTACACGCTATGTATTTTTGCTGGCAAATATTCAATAGGAGGTTTTGAGATGAAGACACATAGGTATTTATTTATTTTAATTAAAACAAATCTTTACCGATCCCTTTAGGCTTAAGGATGAGCTCCAATAATTTGAAATGAAAAAATATGCTTACATAATAATCAAAGATGTTACTAAAATAACCTCACACTGACCACTAGAAAGGCTGATGTTTTCTGGAAAGAAGAAAGAGGACACAGATATCTGAATTGGGTTACTAAGCCAAATTTGGCCAGTTGCAACAGCAGAAGGGTTGAGGTCAGGGACATGGAGGGGTGGCCAGCATCACAAGCATGATGATGTCACTTCCAGGGACAACCAGAGTTTCCAGGGATTCCTAGAGCTACTGCTGTTGTTTCTGAGTTTTCCCCAGAAGTGACATCATAATGCTTGCATTACTGGTGAGGGTTTTTCCCCCCTGCTTGGAGCAGGCAATGGGAGCTTGGCCAGGGGCCAACTATTCCTGAAGTATGTTGAATTTGTATTTGTTTTGTTAGACCATGACAAGTAAATATATTTATATCCTTTTCAAAACCTGTTTTTTATTTTGTGGGAGAGGAAATTGATTATTTATGTAACTCATGTTCTTTTGTTAGGGTTTTGGCCTTCTCTTGGCTTCCTCCAAGATAGTTCTAACATACATCTTTCAATGTCTTACTTTCCTTATCTGTGTGTTTTACAGACTTTAAAGGTCCAAAAACCAGATAAATATCCAAGGATCAAAGAATGCCAGCCTATTTTAGACTTGCATTTTGGACCCAGCTTTTCTTTCCAAGGTTAATGGGATTGATATACTGAGTAGTTAAGTGCTTAAGCCAGGAACCAAGAAATCCCTAATTAAACCAAAGCCATGAACTTCCTGGATGTCCTTAAGTGAGTTTCAATCAGCCTCAGACAGCCATTTTTAACTTGGGAATAATGGTACTGGCTAAGCTATAAGGATGTTATAATGATAACAGACAAATGTACATAAATAAGGATGGGCATGAACTGGGAAAATGTGATTCAGTTTGTGGTATGCCCAGTTTGTGAACCACAAACTATCATGAACTTTTAAGGGCTAAACAAACTGGTTCAGTTTTTGAGGTTCATGATGCAGTAGAACACTCCTCTCTCTGCAGTAGAAACTGAAGGGGGGCATTTTTGCAAGACCAGCAAAAGCAATGCCACTGTGGCAGTACAAATGCAACAGAACTAAGGTCAACCAAAGAATCTCTGTAGTAGAAACTGAAGGGGGGGGTTGCAAGCCCAGCAGAACCAGCTCACTGTAATAGTGCCCAGCAGAATCCAGTGCCATTGTGGCAATGCCAGCTCAACAGGACTGATGTCTAGCACAGAATCACACTCCAAGCAAGGAGGGTTGCAAGCCCAGCAGTACCAGTGCAATCACAAAGTGTACAGCAGAACCCAGTGCAACTGGCATTGCAAGCTTAAAAGGACTGATCTCAAAGCATAAAGTCACAAATCCAAGCAAGGGGGGTGAGATTTTGCAAGCTCTGAGCAAGATAGGGACACTGACAAAAGAGGAGAGGAAACCCTCTTGAAACTGACATGCCTAGTTTGAAACTGACAACAGTGTTTCCTAGGCTGGAGAATTCCAACCCCACCCCCCATGCTTTGAAGTTTGGTAAAAATTTTGTTTGAACACAGACAGTCTGTCCAGAAATGTATCCATTCACAAACTGGCATGAAGCTCCACAAACAGCTTGAAAATTTGTGAAAAGTTTGTGCTGGTTGACTTGCTATGAACTTCACTTTGTGAGGCATGAATGGGGCAAAATTTGTCACAAGCTTTAGTTTGTGGCCATCCCTACAAATGAAGGAAAGCACTATAGAAACAGCAGATGTACTATCCTGAGAATTGTTATGTCAATAAAACCCAAATCTATAGGTCTTCCCGCAATAAAGATGACCATTCTTTTAAGATGGTCTAATTTACGGTAATCATTTTTTCTTTTCTTTTTTTACGGTAATCATTCTTGAAGTCAACCAAAGCTACAGACTTTCCAAAATTCCTTCTTCACAGCTATTCAAGACTTAGCGTTACTCTCATTAAATCAATCAACTCATGGTGTAACCATTAAGCTATCCTCACTGCAATAAGGCATATCTTTCGTTTGCTGACCAATTCCAGTTTTTAGAAAATTGTATTTGCAGCAATGCAAGAGGAAAGCAGGAGGAGGAGGAGGAGGAAGAAATTGGATTTATACCCCACCCTTCACTACCCAAAGGAGACTCAGGGCAGCTTATCATCTTCTTTCCCTTTGTCTCCCCACAACAGACACCCTGCGAGAGAGGTGGGGCTGAGAGGGCTCTTTCAAGAACTGCTCCTGAGAGAACAGCTCTGAATGAGCTTGTAACTGACTCAAGGTCACACCAGCAGCTGCATGTGGAGGAGTGGGGAATAAAACCCAGTTCTTCCAGATTAGAGTCCATGCTCCTAACCACTACACCAAACAGGCTCTCAGAAAATGGAACTCTATTTCCAGGCTTCTCACATTCCAGGAGCTCCCATGAATTATATTTCTGATACAAAATTATATTTCTGGCATAATTCTGGTTCAGATTGTCAGCCAAAGCCTTAAGTGTTGTTAGGTCTTCAGAACGGAGCAGTTGGATGCATGTCAATGAAAGTACTGGAAGAAGCTTGCTTTGGAAAAAAGAGAGCTAGTGTTTTCAGGATTCTACATTAGTTGTCCAATTCTGCCAAAATCTGTACCAGACTCACATAGGTTAGACTTCCCTTCTGTCCATACCAGTCTGATCTGAACTGCCAATGTGGATGAAGCTAAACACTCACTCAGTGTAAAATAAAATTATTAAGACTTTTTTTTTTGGTTTCCAAGTATTCTACACATAATCAAACCATTCAAATTTTGTTTATTACTATCATGTAATGCTTATTGGGATTCTCTCTCTTAAGCAATATGGTCAAAACAACATCATTTCAGAAAGTCCAACTGGAATAATGCTACATTAAGTGAAATTCTCATGTTAGGTTATACAGCCTTCATTTACAAAAAATATATATATAAACATGAACTTGCAGACAATCAGGCTCTAACTTGTATTCTTCATTTTATAACAGTCCATATCAGCTCGGTGGTGTCAGTAAGAGCCTGTTTAACACATAAATCATAACAACTCTGGAGTCTAGATCTGACTCTGTGCAGATGTAAATAGTCTTCATATTGCTCATTACAGAGAAGCCCCCCTCTTTAACCTATGAAATGAGTTCTAGCAAAATCTTCTGGTTAATAATACTAATCGATCATTCGATATATGGTGCATGGTTCTTGTGCTCTTGTGTAGCTCCCATACATCTTGATGGTGCATGTACAAGGGAATTTTCCAGGAGGTTATGCCCATAGTCAATATTTATAGTTAAGGCATGTCCAGAGGGCATAATTTGGAGAGGAAGGAAGGTTCTGGTACACTAATCCAATGCATCAGAGCCCTTCAAACCAATCCTGGTTCTGATTCCTATTTGTTCATCTGACAAAATAGGAACATCATGGGATGAGCTCAGGTGGAGGAATGGCGTGCAAATATCCCAGGCAAAGTGGTACTATGAGTTGGGGGGGGGGTCTGCTTCTCTTCTTTCCATTTTAGTGACTATGCCAGAACAGGAAACTCCTGTGCAGAGGGCATGCCTTATTACTGAGTCATAATACCATTCTCTCTTTATTTACTTCCTATATATAATCTTTACCCCCAGAAATACCTCGAGGTGGGAGAATGAAGCTTTACCACAAAACAAATGAGTGCAATAAAATCTGAAGAGGCTAAAGCTTCACATCGCCATAACTTGATAAGGAACAGCAGCTGTATTTAATTTTAACTTTATGTGCTTCAGAACTCATATTCATATTGGTATTTAATGATCCAAACATAATGGTCCTGTGCAGAATAATTACTTATTATGAAGGAGCAACTTCATGTGCATTCCTTTTAAGCAATGCTTTGGAGGGGGGGAATCTTGCATTGGTTCTAAGAGTGGACGTTGCTGTCTTTTGGGACATACTGAGATTAAATGTTAAATACTTCACATAGACAGCAGGGTCTTTACTCCTTTTTGAAGGATTCCTTACTTCTCTTGCCCTCACAATATAGCCAATACAATGAAAATAAGTACATTGCAAAGCAAACAATTAAATCATAGTGGTACAGAGTTACACAAAACACAATAAACAAGAGGAAATAAAGTATTTTGTAACCAATTTGCTTTAAAACTAGGCATTCAGCATCTAAAGTACAAGCTCCATTTTGCTGGCCGGAAGTTTCTGCATGATTGAACCTTGGCTGGTTGTCACATCCTTCAGTATTCAAGTTCAATGTTTTCCCTTCTTTTATGCGTTCAGACTCAGAGCTTGTCTCTTCCCTTTCTTCAGTGGGCTCGCTAATTAAAATGGTTGGCCCTAAAAACTTTCCTACCTTGAGTTTTGGTTGTTGAACAAACTCACCTACATTTCTTTCTCCCTCCACACCAGAACATAACAATGCTGAACGCTGAAGACTTCCAAGTTCAACTTCTGAGGAAATATTTGGAATAAAATCAGTTATTACACTTGTTGGATTAAAGACATATCCTGACCTGGCTGAAATATTGACTGAAGATTCTGTGTATGGATGGGATGCATTGCCTCCTTCAGCAATATAAACTTCCATGGACTTTTCAGAAGCTGGGGTTGATGTACTTTTGTAAGAGCTGGACACAGCATTTTTACTGGAAGGAGAAATGTTGTGTTCAGTTTCAGTATCTACATGGGGGAATGTTCCCCAAATGCTTTCCTCTCCAGCCTGTTCATTGTGCAGGCCTGGCTGAGAATATTGTGAAGCATTCAGAAATTTTTCAGAAGATAAATCCTGCTCCATGATTACATTTCCTTCTACAGCAGAAGTCCATAATATTTCACCTAATGGTGAATCATTTCCACTGTTATGTTCTGCTCTGGCAAGCTTTTCGTTTGCATTGGGTACTGACATAAGTTCTCCTTGCGCTGCTTCATGCGTGCGTGCATTATAAATATCTGAAACTGATTCCTTTTCAAATTTGGTGTCATATAATACACCCACTGTATTGCATTGACAAAGAGGATAATGGGAACCATCATTTCTCCCTTCATGTATATCAAACACTGTTTCCTTTTCCTCTGTGGGCCTGTCACTTAGTGCAGTCTCTTGAGGTAGCTTAACAATTACTGCTTTTTCACCAGCAGACATTTTTTCTGGAGTACTTTCTGATGTCATTTTAATTATATAACCTGCTGTACCTGCCTTGGCTTCCCCTGTACTATCGTACTCAGCTACAGAAGACTCTTCATATCTCACCAGGTCTTGGCAGGTAAACAATTCATCTGTGGGAGTTACATTCAAACATCTTGTATTATCTCTAATTCCCCACATGGCTTCACCACCTGTTCGCTCTTTCATTTGCAATCTTTTATTGGCTTCACTTTCTCTTTCTGCGAATTTACTTTCTAAGGCACTCCAACTTTGATTTCCCAGCCCAACCCTATTGCTGTCATCGTCAGTTATAACCCTGTCAGGTTCATTTTGGCAGGGCTCTGTCTCCAAAATAGTTATGTTTTCTGGGTTGCAGCTCTGATAGTACTTTCTTTTTTCTACGTTACCCCCAGCATCAAACACATCCTCTTGATTTATTGATGCAAAGTGTGTAGAGATTCCTTCACCTTTTGTTGTTACAAAATTGGGGTTACTTGTGCAAAATTCAATTATATGAGTGTCTTCTGAATGGCTGTCCATTGTGTTAAAATCTTTACTCAAAACTGACCTTTCTTTTTCTTTGTTTCTTTTTACAGAGCTTTCTTTATCATTTAATAATGGAAGCCCTATTGATTCATGAATTGCCTCAGCTTGTACTTCACCTAGCTCACTAGAAGGCCTCACCACTTCTCCTTGGCTTACCTCAGCTGCTATGCCAAATTCATAACTATCTGTGGAGGACAACCATGACTGATTTTGTATTTCAGTATGGTATTTTGTATCAGCAGGATTTGTTGTTAAAGGGTGCACTTCTTCTTCTTCTGAAGGGTGTTCTAAAATGCTCAATTTGATTTCTTTTCCCATATCAATATTATATTCTGTCTTGTATTTTTCTTCTACATCATCTCCTTTGGTATGTGGACTTCCTACATCAACATCAGCAAAGGTGTTGTCATGTAATGTTCCTCTTAAAGATGGCTGGTTTTTAAAGATCTCCTTTTTAGGTTCATTTCTGGCAGTGTTTTCCAAAGATGACTCACAGGTTTGGGGGAAAGTTTTTTGCACATATTGCTCATGAACTGGCTTCATGTTGTCACCCCATCCGCCCAATATACTTTCTTTTAATTGGATTGGTTCGCCATGATTTAAGGGAACTGTTTCTGATCTTCTTTCACAAACTTCTTGGTGCTGACCATAATCATGCTCACTGATGAACAGCCTCTCTATAATTTTACTTCCCGAAGTACTATCGGTTTCATCTTTGGGAACATCTGTATGACTCATTCCTTGTTTGCTCGACATAACATCTGTAATATAGGCAGTCTCATTTTCTTTTGTTCCAGGCCAATACTCCTGTGATAAAAGGGTTTCACTTGTACTGGAACATTCCAAAGATTGTGCACTATTGTTTACTGACTCTACTACACAACTTTTTTTAGGGGGTAACTGGCTATAATCATATACTGTGGAATACTTCTGGGTATTTTGCAATTCTTGCTCTTGTAAAACATGTTCTGTCAAAGAACTGATAGGCAGGGGTTGCCTAACCAAGCCAGAGCTGACCTTCTCCCCCAAATCTTGTTGGTCATTTGGAAATTTAACTGGCTTGGATATGTATGCATTGTTTTCATCTCTGGAAGAACCTCTGGTTCTTGTGCAGTGATGTCTGAGCTGGAACAACAGAATCAAAAAGAATGGTTAGAAAATGTGTGTGTATATAGGGAGCATTCATATATGTCTGTATGTATATCTGTTCATCCATCCATCCATATGTCTGAAAGTGGAAGCATTACAAAGCAATTGTTTTCGAACAAAAACATATTTCAGGAAAATATGTTGTATGTCAGTTACAAAGTGTACATTGCATGTATTTTTTTTAAAAAAAAATAAAAGGTTTTAGATGGCTGAGAAAAGAGTAAGAAATAAAATAACACGCAATACTACCCTGCCCTCTTTCTCACAGCCCCCCCCCCACACTCTCTTTCTCTTTATTCATGAGCTCAGTAAGCTGCAAGTCCATTTCATACAAATGAATCCTAAAGAGAATATACTCTGTACAAGGGAAGCTCAACTAATTCATGGGCATGTTTTATTTTAAAGTGAGTGCATTGACACAGTATATCAAAGCTGGAGAATGTACGGCATTGTCCAGTAAAATAAAGATACTTTTGCACACTGACAAATACGATGAGGATTATCTCTGCTTCATTCCTCTCAGGGCCCTTTTACTGGCTTCAGACCTGAATGGTTTAGAGTCCTCAAGAAAGTGCAAAACAAGTTAGCAAAGCGAAGGCCAGAAACGAAGAAGTTTCTTCCCTCTCTTCCAAGTATTACATTATATTATTCAACTGCGTTTGCTTGTCAGGGTTTTCTTGCCTTGCTTCCCAATCGTCAGACTGATGGTTCCATACCAATCAATTAGAGGATAGTTTCTTGGGCACCTCTTATTACATTTACACTTGCAGCAGATACCCCCATTACAGTATCTCTTATTAATATGTTTTCTGCAAAGCCTCTGCAAACTATTAATAGTAAAACGTCACTCAAAGAAAAGGGAAGGAACTAATGTTTCTGCAAATTCTGTTTTAATGACCCTCTGCCAACTGGTACTCAAATGTATCTGAGCTCTTCAGTGATGCCAACTGTCAGGATTTAATAGTGAGATGCCTGGGTTTTTTCCCCTCTCTCTCCCTCCTCATAACTGACATTTGCATGATCTCAATAATTATATGCAAATCTTACGATTTCCCCTTCTTCTCACATAAGGCTCATGCTACTTGTCAACTGCTGAGCTGTCCTGAGAGCCATTGCCTATGGGTTTCAAAGATTTGGTTGCATTTCCATTTATTATAGACCTGCATTGTTTAATTCATTACACAGCACATAAATTAAAATCAGAATGACACACAAATATACTCCTCATTTATTTTACGGATTTTCATTGTGGTTCTTTTTTTTGTGTGAAATATTATTTGAGGCTATTTATTGTATAAATATGCTGTTGGGTGTACTGCAATATATATATATATATATATATATATATATTGCTGTCTCTTTTTAAAAAAAATATGGAGATGTTGATTTTCTGGCAGTGAAGGATCTCATAGTGGGTGACAACTTTGAACTTTCCTAAAGTTAGAGTTAGAAAGGCTTCACAATTGTGAATAAAGAATCTATTCACCACATTATCCACATGGGCTGTGTGGTACTCTTATTTCCTAGTGTTTCAGCTTTCATGTAGTTAAAAGGAATCACCATTATTCTTCATAGTTATTTATCCTATGCATATAACTGATCCTGCTCCAACTGCTGTGTGTCAATGGCTGCCTTTCCTTCCTTGGTGACCTAAAATGCAAGTTGAAGCCAACCTTATTTTGTAAAAGTTGTGCAGTGTAAATTGCCAGTAGAAATGTTCTGTTTTGCAACTGGCATTTACTAGTCATGTCCATGATGCCTGAGGGAACAAAATGACTTAAATGGGTTTGTAAGACCCCACCTACCAGTATTGCCCTTTCTCCTGATCCAGAATTTGTTGATCATGGAAGAAAAGGGAAATTCCAAAAACTAAACAAACTTCAGAGTAATGAGATACAACAAAATTCACCTCACCCAGTGGGCAGCTGTTACAAGCACTGGCTCATCACAGGATTGTAGCTGCTACATGGTAAGCCTCATAAGCAGCCACTTCAGGTTAGACAGTATCCCACCATGGTTTGTGTATAGCCCTCTAAACATAGATGTCTTACTGAACAGAAAATGTGTGTATTAAGTGTATACTGATTACAGAGGCTAGAAAGAGAGGATTCTGAAATATTATTCTTCTAATGTTTTCAAATAGTCACTTATAGCCTGTGATAAAAAAAGAAGAGAGATGTTATTATTTTAAGACCACTCATATGTAATGAAATAGATCAAATCAATACACCTTATGCTGTTGCTCAAGTTACAGATGCAATTGAAGCTCTGACATTGGTATATCAACAGACTTTAGAGGTAGAGGAAGATTTCACTCCTTTTGAAGAATAAATTCATATTGTCTAACAATATACATATAAGAGGATAACACTTACCAGCAATTCTAATTCTTTTTCATTTTCTTCATTATCTTCCTCAGTATGTTCCACATTTTTATCTTTTACATTTTCTTTGCTTTGTTTAATTTCATGGTCATCCACATCCAAACAACGAATTTTGGGGATGTTTGACTCTGAAGGGGTTAACAAAAAATGCACCTGAATAATATCCATCAGGGTGTTTTGTTACATTCTTTCTCTCTCTTTTTTTAATTAACATGTGCAATAAAGAAGAACTAATTGAGTGGGGTTTTATACCTGAAGCCCTGGAAATATTCCATATGTCTTCATCAGCCGTTGCCAATATTTCTTCTTTACTGTTAAATGAAAAAGGAAACTTGGTGATACTTTCCAAAATCATAGTTGGAAATCCTTTTAGCTCTTAGCCTAATAACATCAAAGTTAATGATGCAAAATAAGTGATTAGAAATTTTGCATAAATGTAACATTAAATATGAGTTTTGTCATGTGGATGAGTGTCTCAAAGTGTCACCCTAGGATGATGCTGAAAGTTGTCTAGAGTAACTTAACCTTCTACATATCTTCAACCAATAAGTACCTTGATTGGGTTTGAAGGCAGGGAACTAGAACCTCAGTGCAATCAGTTAATCATTCCATCCAGCATGTCGCTTATTGGACCAAGGATATCCCTGAGACTATTTGTCTCTTTATCACATGATTTTGATTCACTTTGGTCCCATTTTCAAGGCACCTTCACACATTTCCTCTGTTCTCCTATTGTTGGTATGCATGTCCTGAGTGTGGGGACTTAACAGATGAACCATATATATTGTCTCTTTTTATTATTATTGAGAGACTCAGGTCTCAAATGCTTGTTTTCATATCTTGCGGTAGCCTGCCATGCTACATCTTGAGAACATTCATTTGAAGTAACGTTGTATTTGTCCTTCCTTTTAAAAGATGCAAAAAAAGAATACTATACTAGACAGAGAATGTTTGATATGTTGGCTCCAAAGAAGCAAAAGATAGATCTCTGAATGAGTCAGATGATGTCTTTGCAGGCTAGAGGCCTGCAGCTTACAAACTGTATGGAATTTTTTTTTTGCAGACAGTAAGTAACAGGGGGATTGTTGAGGAGGGGGGACTGAGGGGACAAAATTAAGCGGGCCCAAGTCAGCTGGAGGACCCCTAAACCCAGCATCATGGGGCCTTCATGTAAGACATTTTTTAAAAAATCTTATATAGTTCCTACTGCAACCACAGGGGGCACAGGAAAGGCAGATCACAGTAAAAAAAGTCTGCCAGCTGGGCTTTTTAGCAAAGTTTACAAGGAGACTGAGGGAAACTGTTTGCTGATCATAAGCTATTAAACCCGTCAGCCAAGATGGCATTGGAGCAAAGTAAGACCAGCCAGGACAAGCTACAGTCCTTGGGGGGTACCAGCTCTGGGTTGAGAAATACCTGAAGATTTTGGGGATGGAGCATGGGGAGGGGAGGGTTTGGGGAGGGGAGGGACCTCAGCAGGGTATAATGCTATAGAGTTTACCCTCCAAAACAGCCATTTTCTCCAGGGGAACTGATCTTGATTGTCTAAAGATCAATTATAATACAGGGAGCTCTCCAGGTGCCACCTGGAGGTCAGCAGCCCCATGACACTATCTCCACCAGTCTGTGGTCTCCTTTTCCCTTTAGTTTCATTCAGCTCCTGCTCAGCCAGATCTTGCAAAGGGGCACCCCTGTTAATGTGTGGCAGCAAAATAAAAATGAAAAAACCCTTTCATTGTCTTTTCCTACATTTGTCCACACTATTCTCCTTCATTTTGTTGTCTTCCTTTCATAATCTGCAATTCATGTATCCCCAGTTCTAATTTCTCTCCTCCCGAAAGTAGCTTACATTATTCTCCTCTCCTTGAGAGCCAGTTTGGTGTAGTGGTTAAGTGCATAGACTCTAATCTGGGAGAACTGGGTTTGATTCCCCACTCCTCCACTTGCACCAGCTGGATGACCTTGGGCAAGCTATAGTTCTGGCACAGCTGTTCTTGAAAAAGAGCAGTTTCTGTTAGAGCTGTCTCAGCCCCACCTACCTCACAGGGTGTCTGTTGTGTGGAGGGGAAGGGAAAGGAGATTGTAAGCTGCTCTGAGACTCTTTGGGGTAGTGAAGGGTGGGGTATAAATCCAATCTCTTCTTCTCTTCTTCTTCTTCTCCATTTTATTCTCACAACAACCCTATGAGGTAGTTTATGCTGACAGCGAGTGATGGGCCCAAGGCCACCCAGCAAGCTTCCATGGCAGAGTGGAGATTCAAACCAGAGTTTCCCAGATCCTAGTCAGACACTTTAACCACTACACAAGTTTAGCTTTCATTGCAAATAGCGAGGAGGGGGAGGGGCATTCGGGAGATAACCTGGGCCAAGATATTCCAGTTCCTTTCCATTATCATCCAGAACCTGGTGGCCAGTTTTGAGAGTCTTAGTTTTATTTTCTGAGTTATGCCTGCCTCAAATGGACAGACAGATGGACATGTGGATCCTTTTATTATTATCAGTGCATGGTAACAGCCAGCCAAATGATTTCTTTTGTTATGAAATTCAGTTTGGATCATGGACATATGGGCGGGGGGGCAGATGAAATTATTGTTTGGGGGGGCATGGTGGCTCTCAGCAGGCCTGTGTGGGGCTCAAAAGCTATGCCATTTGAAGAAATCTTTTAAAGATGAATTATGAATTCAAATTATCTTAGGCCCTATAATGTATTCCCTTCTTCATTCTGGTCACCCTGGGATGACTTATCAATAAACAGGAGGCTGGCATCTTTTTTAGTACCAGGTGCTTACTTTGCTTGAGATTGTTAGGTCTAACCTAAACATGGGGGTTTCCTGTTTTATTCCTTCTGTAAGATTCCTGCTGTAAGATTCACTACTAACATCATCACATGGCAATGAGACTCAGCAACATATATGACAGTCCTTCTCAAGGTGCCTGTAGGCAGCTACTCATTGCATACCCACTGTTTGTTGCTTCTATCAGCTTTCTGAACACTGTTATTTGGAATGTTTTGACTTCATGGCTTTCATCTTTATCCTCAGCTGAAGAATCCACTCCTGGGTTTAATTCTGGCCCAGGAGGGGTCCTGACAGATAGATAAGAGTTCATTCCAGTCACCCCATAATAGAACCAATACAGCAATGATAAAATAATATGTCTTGTATGACAATATAAATTATAAACATTAAAATATTAAAATATTTACAAATTCCAATCAAGTAAATCAAGTAAAAATTAAATTTGTCCCTCCACTCTCTCCTGATACAATAGACTAACCAGCCAAATTTAGCCACCATACGAGTAATATTCAGATTTTTATCTACCAACATAATTGAAAGGAGAGTGCCCCTGCTACACCCTGGATGTGAATTTATGATGGGCTTTATAAATATCTCTCTATTGTGTTGATATAATCTACAGTCAAAGAAGACATGTTCCAAAGTTTCTTCACCCCTTTTACAAACACATTCCCTTCTCATGGTTTTATTATATCTGGCTTCTAAAATGGCAGAGGGCAAAGCTTTGTATGGGTCCTGACAGAGTCAAGCCCTTCAAGAGTGCTTGGATTTGAAAATATATTTAGTGAAGGAACATGGACTAGGTGACCTTCAGTTCCCATTCCATCCTTACAGTTTGCCATTTCTATTCTTCTCCCAACTATATGTACAGTCAAGTCAGAAAGAGTCCTCTGAAATCTCCACAGCAATGAATCAGAACAAAATTGATTTCAACTGTTCACATGCAGAAGACCTCTCGGTTTGTCCTCTTTCAGGGAAATATTTATATATCACTGTTATGAAAGGTTCTGATGTTATAATAAATTATAACTCTTTCCCATTCCATTTTATTCAAAAGTCTTACATGCAAACTGATATAATTCTCCAAAAATATTCAGCAGCAGGTTGCTAAATTTAAACTTGGCTACAACAATCTACATATGACCTGTCACCATCTTTTTATTTATAATCTATCTTCCACTTCTTTCCTCAGTGCACTAATATCTTATTTGCAGTGGAATAGTCACTGTCAGCTAAGATTTTTACTATTTAAAAAGTGTCTGTGTTGTTTAACAGTATTTCTGCTTGTGGAAAAACAAGTATATTTTTCTACTATAGCTTCAAGCCAGAGAACTACCTTTTTACATTCTTACTAAAGCTTACTTTTACTTGGGCACTCACGAGAGATGCTTCATAATATATGTGCACAGTGGGGTTTTGTACTTTGTACTGGGCATTGCCCCAGGTCTTGTCCAGCCTCGTTCACCCTTACCTAGCCTGATCTACCTAGAATTTGTACACATACCACTTTCTGCTGAACTCATTCCACAGTTTGCATGGGGTTTCATTCAACACCTCATAAGTATACCGCTTCATAGGATACACTAACGGCCTGTGGATCTCACTTGCACATTTTCTCTAGGTGACATGTAATATCGCAGGACTAATTACAAGAGAAAGTTTACTGTAAAAGGGTTGACCTACACAAATACATATGTTATGGGAAATTGTAAGAATGCATAATGCTTATTAGTGAAAGCATGACAACTAATATTCCTAGTCCTGAGTAAATAAGTGATAGAATTGGCATGACCACTAAGAATTGGAGGAATCATGATATTTTACCAATTTTTCATGAATTTCATTGATCTTTCTAATGTTATGGATGTACATAGTGAAGAAAGCTCTTATGGGGAGGGGAGCAGATTGGATGAAGTATTTAAATCTTCATATTTATATATCTGCAAGGTGCTTCTAGTTTCCAGAAATATGCTGTTAAAATCTCAGAATGCAGCTCTACGTAAACCCATTCATTTGAGCTTGGCCCTGCAGTTCTATAAAGACCATGGGGGCAGGGGGGGAAGCAGAGGAGTCTTTCCAAATCACTGTGTCATACCTTCTCTGTTAGTGATCCTGTAAACATAGCAGTTTAGCACTGAGCAAGAGCTCATAGCTGTACCACAGGATGCAAGTATCAGGTCACCAGTTCCCTGTTCCCCTGAAGGTCAGGATGCTGTTCTCAGTATTTAGAAGCAAATGTTGTATTTCGTCTTCACACCATTCATTTCAGACAAGTCTCACTGCTTCCACAGTAACTGACTTCTATTTAAAGCATAATTAAATCAGAACAGAACTTAAATACTAAATATTGGATTCCTTGGGAAACTACTTGCTTTCTACTGGATCAGATCAGCAGAGCTACTCAGAACATGCTATCTCAGCAAGATGGTTGGGCACTACACCTTCATATCACAATATCACATGTAGCTGGTTTGTGTTAAGTATGAGACTCAACAAAGGATTCAGCTTCAAGTGATTTCAGCTTTATTAAACAGCAACTGTAAGTCAGGAACACAGAACAAGAGTAGTAAACTCTCCCGGGCTGACAAAGCCACACCCATAACAAGTTAATGACCAATAATATTGCAGGGATAAAGTCCAATCAGAGACGTTCCCTCTTAGATACATTATCACACAGTAATTGGCTACTTGCATAGGTTTCGCAGAAACCGACCAATAGTATTGCGACAGCTGAGGAGCCACATTCAGAGTCAAGCTTAACATTGCAAAGTATAGGCTTGAGTTACAGTTTAATACACAACAAATTCCTCCCCCTTAAGATGGAGCATTACCCTGCCACACATAATCTTTCAGGTGGGGGGGGCACCTCGGCTTCGGTTCGACCGGCGCAGCGGTCTCTGCTCCGTTGGACTTGGAGCGGCACACTCTTCTGGAGCCCTGGTAACCTCTCTCGCAGGAGAGACAGGGGAAACATAAACAGGGATCACAGGGTCTGGAGTTGGGGACTGCCCAGACTCCGAGTCCCCTTCTGCAGCACTCGCCTCCTCGGCGGGAGGCCCCTCCTGCTCGGGGGCCAGCTCAGGTTCGGGCACCGACTCAGCGCTGGAGTCTGCCCAACGCTGCCTGAGCTGGTCTATGTGGCAGCAAGTCTCCTGTCCACAGGGAAGCCGGACCACATACAGCCTGGACCCTGCAACTTTGGTGACTACGGCCGGTAGCCATCGATGACCTTCCCCGTAGTTCCGGGCAAAGACCTTGTCCCCACACTGGAAAACTCTCCCCTGTGTTGGCTCCTCAGACCGTTGCTTGGACTGGTCCAAGTCAGGGTGCAAACGGTCGAGGAGGGTAGATAGCTTTCGGCCCATCAAGAGTTCAGCTGGGTTCCGCCCCATTGCCGAACACGGGGTGATGTGTTGCCTCAGAAGGAAAGAGGCCAGCTTCTGATTCCATTCCCCGCACGTCAGGCGCCCAAGAGATTCTTTTGTCGTCCGAACCATACATTCAGCCTGTCCGTTAGAGGCCGGAGGGAATGGGGCCGACGTTACATGGCGTACAAGGTTGTCAGCCGGGAACCCCTCAAATTCTGCCGAAACAAATTGTGGCCCGTTATCGAAGACGACACAGTCCGGCAGCCTGTGTGTGGAAAACAACTTGCGCAGGACATGAATCACAGCCCCAGAATTCGTTGATCTCATATTTACAACCTCCAACCATTTGGAGTAAGAGTCTACACATATGAAAAACATTTGCCCATGGTACGGGCCTGCAAAATCAATATGGAGGCGGGACCATGGCCTTCTTGACTTTTCCCAGGGCTGGACAGGAGCATGAGGTGGTTCTGACCGGGACTGTTGCCAGAACATGCAGTTCCGAACCCAAACCTCAATGTCCGCATCAATGTTTGGCCACCACACGTACCCTCTGGCGAGGGCCTTCATATGAACCATTCCTGGATGGCCCGCATGCAAGGCCTCCAGGACACTTTCCCTTAGCTTAGAGGGAATTACAACTCTACTTCCCCAAAGCAGACAGCCCTTAGTCACAGATAATTCATTTTGGTGGGAAACAAACGGTTTGAAATCCGCCTCCACTTTCCCGGCCGGCCACCCTCTCCACACCCAATTGAGAACTCGGGCAATTAAAGGGTCCTTTGCCAACACAGCGGCAATGTCTGTGGAGGTGACTGGTGCCTCCGGGAGCTCTTCCAGTGCCAAAATGTCCAGTTCTGGCTCCTCGTCAGAGTCAGTTAGTGGTACGGGGCAGCGGCTAAGGGTGTCTGCGTGCCCAATAGCCTTCCCTGGACAGTGCTCCAGCTCGAAATCATATGCCAACAGAAAAACCGCCCACCTTAGCATCCGGGGCGATAGAATGTTCGGTGTCAGCTGGTCTGGCGAGAAGGTGCCCAGGAGAGGTTTGTGATCAGTCACAAGGAGGAACCGCTGCCCATAAACAAAGTCATGGAATTTCTTTATTCCTGCGATTAGGGCGAGGCCCTCCTTGTTGATCTGGGCATAGTTCTTTTCTGCCTTAGTGAGGGATCGGGAATAAAATGCGATCAGTGCCTCAGATCCATCCGGCATCAGGTGGCTGAGAATGGCACCCACCCCATAAGGAGACGCGTCAGCTGCAAGCACCAGCAGTTTGTTTTCATCGAAGTGCGTCAGGACTGCACTCGATGACAAAAGTTCCTTCACTGAAGCGAATGCACGCCTCTGCCGCTCACCCCACTGTCATTTAGCGTTCTTGTGGAGCAAACCGTGCAGAGGTTCAGCGACCAATGCCTTGTGTGGCAGAAAGGCACCATAAAAGTTGAGTATTCCCAAGAAGGACTGGAGGTCTTTCTTGGAATGGGGTGGATGCGCGTTCTGGATTGCCACCACCTTGTCGGGTGTGGGGTGGACCCCGTCTGCATCTACAAGGAACCCCAAGAACTCAACTCTTTTTACCCTGACAACACATTTCGAACGCTTAACCCGCAGCCCGGCATTTTTAAAACGACTCAACACTGCTCTTAAGCGAGCCATTAGTTCACAATCATCTGTGCCTGCAATTAAAACATCGTCGAAATAGGGCACAACACTGGGTAGCCTACGCAGGAGCCCCTCCATTAGCGCTTGAAAAATCCCCGGGGCGACATTTACTCCAAATTGTAATCATTTTACCCTGAAAGCCCCTTTATGGGTAATGATTGTTTGGGCTTCAGCAGTTGCGTCGTCCACCGGCAACTGCTGGTAAGCTTGAGCCAGGTCAAGCTTGGCAAAAACTTTTCCCCCTCCCAGTGATGCCAGTACGTGGCTGATTACCGGCACCAGATAGGAATGCTGCTGCAGAGCTTTGTTAACTGTACATTTGTAGTCTGTGCATATTCATATCGACCCATCGGCCTTGACAGGCATCCCAATTGGAGTCTCCCACTTCCCGTAGGGTACCAGTTCAAGAACACTGACTGACCAATTTATCTAACTCTGACTCAATTTTTGCTTTGAGTGCGAGCGGGACCTTTCTATACTTCAGTCGTATCGGACGAACTGAAGGGTCCAAATCAAAAGAAACCGGGGGGCCGGTGTACATGTCGAGCCCCTCACCAAACACTTCAGGAAATTCGCTATACAATGAGTCCTGTTTATTTACACAAATTTTGTTGATACCAGTGATAGCGATCCCCAATGCCTCAAACCAGTCGAGGCCCAACAGGCTAACCCGCTCACCCTCTGCCACCAGGAGGGACAGCTCAGCCTTACGGTCTTTGAACTCAACATGGAAGGTCGCCTTTCCCACCAACGGAATGCGCCATCCCTGGAAGTCGGTCAAGCGGGTTGACACTGGTGCCAGACGGCGGCGGCTTCGCCTCGGGAATAAGCATTGCCACATCTCTCTAGAGATGACGGTGACAGACGATCCGGAGTCCACCTCCATGATGCAGGGAACGCTGTCCAGATGAACCGTCACATAGATTTTCTTGCTGGGCTTGCCTCTGGTGGCCAGGATCGTTGATGGGCAGCAGCAGGAGTCAGTCTGATGACAGCCAGATGCCTTGTCATCGTTTCGAACACGAAACTTGGGGTCTGCATGACACGAAGACGGTGGAGATCTTTTGGTGGCACGACAGACTCGGGCCAGATGACCCCGCTTGCCACAGGAGTGGCAGATAAGCTCCTTGGCCCAACAGAGGTCTCTGTCATGCTTGCCTCTGCAGCCGATACAGGAACACACTACTGGAGTCTTCGGTCTGGTCCGCGGTGGGTGTGTCTCCCTGGTTCTGTGTACGCCGTCAGCCTTGCCGTCAGACTCACTGGTGGACTGCTGGTGGACTGCAGGCTCTTTACTTGCTGCTGGCAGTCGTTGTCGCACCTCTCGGGTCGATTTGTTGGCAGCCTCAGTGGCGATGGCCTCAGCGTCGGCCACAGCATACGTAAGCTCGGAACAGGCGAACAGGCGCTGCTGGAGGCGCTCGTCCCGAAGGCCACACACCAGTCGGTCGAGGAGGGCCTCTTCCAGGTTGGTGAAACCGCAAGGCCGGGCCGCCTTCCACAAGGCGGTGACGAATTCGGCTATCGATTCAGCCAGGCCCTGGCACCGCTTGTAAAAAGCGTGCCTGCAGCAGGCTATCTTTGATGGCTGTGGCACAAAATGGCCCTTGAGCTTCGCCGTGATATCAGCCCATGTAGCTGTGCTAAGCTCGGTGGGCGCAACTAGGGACCGAGCGATGTCGAAGATGGCCTTGCCATAGGAGCTCAGTAGCATCGCCTTCTTCCTCGCCTCGTCTGTGATCTGGTTTGCCTGAAGGTGAAACTCAAACCGTGCCAGGTAAGAGTCCCAGTCCTCCGTCGCCAGGTCGAATGCCTCAAAGGCCGGGTTTACGGCCATCTGGGCTGACGGTGCTGCCACTACTGCTCGTGGAGCCTTAGCCGACTCGACTGGGTGTGTGTCCTCGTCCGTCGTTGCTGTCTCGGTTCAGCGGGGCTGCCTACCCACTCTAGTATCCCATCCTCGTCGCCAGTTGTTAAGTATGAGACTCAACAAAGGATTCAGCTTCAAGTGATTTCAGCTTTATTAAACAGCAACTGTAAGTCAGGAACACAGAACAAGGGGAGCACAGCTCCTTCTTTTAAACTCTCCCGGGCTGACAAAGCCACACCCATAACAAGTTAATGACCAATAATATTGCAGGGATAAAGTCCAATCAGAGATGTTCCCTCTTAGATACATTATCACACAGTGATTGGCTACTTACATAGGTTTCGCAGAAACCGACCAATAGTAATGCGACAGCTGAGGAGCCACATTCTGAGTCAAGCTTAACATTGCAAAGTATAGGCTTGATTTACAGTTTAATACACAATAGTTTGTGTGGTGTGGAAATAGACAGAGATGGAACAGTAATGAAATCATCTCAGATCTATTATAGACAGTTCAGTCATCCCTGAGATGTTTTTTCTTCATGAGGCAGATTCCTTCTTTTATAAACTTTACCACACATGCATTTGCTGTGTTGGACTGGTGGCTTGCTTCAATCTGTTTCAAAGGCTTTGCTTTGGAGACTACCTAGTTGTCTGTGTTTATGGTTCTCCTTTCAAAGTATTAGCTTCTACAAATTCCTTTAGGAAGCTTACAATGACTTATGTGATATGGGAAATCTGGAGTCTGAGTGAAAGGAAACACATTACAATGGGAAAGGTTTTTCTTAAATCCTTTACACCATGCAATATAGATTAGCTTTTAAAACAATCAATACTTGTGGCAAACAGATATCATGTCACCATTTGGAACATGGTAAACTATATCCTGTAGACCAGGCCTGACCTGACCTGTATGGCCAAGGCTAGCCCCATCTCATCAGTTCTCAGCACAAATTTGCCAGCAGTCTGAGAAGTTTGTTTTAAAAAGTGAAAATACAAGATGTGGCCCTCCCCTATCAATATTAACAGTGACAAATAATCCAAAATTATTTCCTCTCCAATGTACTATGCTAAGCTGTGGAACACATGAGATTGATCCCAATAGCAGGGTCTGCAGCCTCATGGTTGAAATGATATCAGTATCTCTACTGTTGCCATATCTTCTTTCTTCCCCCCACCCCTTCCCACACCCCTCTGTTAGCGCCATTTCAGTTTCTCTCTCTTTTTCTTTAATTAGCTGTTTCTTTTTGCAGCATTACAGATTTCTCTATTTTGCTTTGGTTTGGTGTATGGAATCAGTACAACAAGGAAGTATGTTCTTCCTGTTCATTCACCGATGTGAGGCTTCTCTCTCTCCATACCCACTTGCTAGCCTTCAGCCATTCTGCCACACAATGGAGTAGGCTCCCCCAGGCCTCAGAATGGGATGAGGAATGGGTTGCACCACCTGATTCCTTAAAGTTCCCTGGACCTGTGCTTCTTCAGGCCTTGGAGCAAGACCCTCTCATTCCTCCACGGCCTATTATGGAGTCAGCTTGAGTTTGCCCCCCTTCCCCTGGTAGGAGGCCTACCAGAGTGACAGTTCCCAGCTGCTGGGCCAGGCCTGCTTTGCACAGGCCCACCCATTCCCAGTGACTGTCCATGCTGCTGGTTCTCCCTCTTCTCCACTGTCTGCCTGCTTCTTTTTGTGAGATGCACTGCCACACCACCACCATCTTCTCTGCTGCTGGTCCAGTTCTCTAGGGCCCCTCCTAACCCCCTGCCATCTGCAGTGACTCTGGGGTAGGGATGCCAGACCCCCTGGTGGGGGTGGGTGTCACACACTGCCAGGCCCAACCTCTCCGCCATGTATCAGCTGGCCAGTGTGTGTGGGGGAATTACTCCAAAAACAAGGAAGGAACACCTGTCATTGCAGCAACATGCCTACATGATGTAGGCATGTCGGGAATGTTAAAGCAATGTTCTGGTTTTTGAGCAAAAGCTATGATAGAAGCTAATTCTATCATAGAGTTTTTGCAACATCCCCAATGTGACTATGTCACTTCTGGGTCACATTGGAAGTCACATGTTGCTGGGTCACTTGGGCATGCTGCTGAAACATGTGAAGAAGCTCCCAGCTTCCAGTAAGTTCACTTCCCATCTCCCGCTGGCTGCCCAGGGGAGATGAAATGCAATGGAGGTGATAGGCTGGATACCTTGTTACAATAGTAGTCCATTTTAATTGTGGTAGCAGCTACATCATTAAACCTTGGCCAAAAATTAGAACTAAATAAGACATACAGAATATAGTGACTTACAGCACAATCCTGTGCATGTCTGCTCAGAAGTAAGTCCCACTATGTTCAATGGAGCTTACTCCCAGGTGTGTGTGCTTAAGATTGCAGCCTCAGGGACACTCCTAAGCACTAAGGAAGAATGGAAAAAATGTAAAAACCAACCAGAGCTGCAAATTCCAGTATGGAACTTTCTATAAATACTGTGAAATGTTTGAATGATTGTACAAAGAAGCTGGGAGATGAGTCAGTAGAATTAGATGTGGCTGTAAGCAAAGAGAGTTATAGCTCTGGATGCTTATTGACATTATAGTTGTGGCTGAAATATCAAAAAGGACTATTAGAACTCAGGCTATATATTCATTCAACATGTCCATGCCCCTTCCACCAATTATCTTCATACAGTTTGTAATGTACTGAGTTTGGAACTGAGAACAAAGGCAGGCTTGGATCCTAAGAGCATACCAGTAGGAATGCTCGGATCCTAGACAGCCCAAAAGGGTCACCTGGAAAGGTGACCGGGTGTAAATAGCCTATCACGGTAGTGGGGTGTGTTTTGGCGTGTGAGTTCACTGGGGCATATAACCGGGCTTTGGCCCAGGGACTGTGTCTGGAGTTTGCCAAATAAACTATAAGCTGATCACTGAACGCGTTTGGACCCACTATATTTCACAGCTGGAATCACAAAAATTGAGGACAGTCAACAGTGTTTCCGGATATCAGCTTTTCCAGGTTTGCAGTGCCAGTACAGGATGCTGACCAGACAGTTTCTCAGTGAGGTCTTCCAAGCATAACACTCAGCTGTACCAGTACTGATCCTGTCAATTGCTTTCTGAAGGATCAAGCAGATTGGTCCTTCATCCTGTCCATTAATAAATGGCAGGGCAAAAAACAGTGAGCTTAAATACTGCCCACTGAATAGAATAAGAACTATGTCTATGAAAGAGCATTACTACTATGCTCTTGCATAGCTCCTTTTAATTTCAACGGGCAAGAAAACTTCCCACTGGATTATGTCTTTAGATTGTATGAGATCTAATCTGTTTGAGATGAAGTCCGAATAGATAATTTAGCATGGCAGAAGGTAATAGATTCTTTGGAGCATTGTGCCATAAAAGTCCACAGTTGCTCATTCCTGTAATGTTAGAAATTGGTCATGTAGGGCATTTTACCATAACCATATAAACTTAGTCTTATTGCTATTGCTAGAGGGAACATGCATGCAAATTGTTCAGCTGGCATTCTGCCATTCAGTTAAAATTTGAAGCCAATTGTCCAAGGTCAAACTCTAAGACAAAATCCATTGGATTAAATGGCAACCTATATCCATTATTCTCCCCTCTTCACTATCATAGGCTGAGTTCAGACTGGCAGTTTGGCCTGATATAGGCACGTTTCACAAATGGATTAAAGGGGCTGGTTCACACAGGCACAGCTGTCAAGCGTTCCCCAGCCGTACTCAACCCATCTTGTAATGCTTCCCTCCCGAGTTTAAAAAGTACCTGGTGAAAGTGGTAGCAAACACTGGAGAGCATGTTGACCCCGCTTCCCAGTCGTATGCATGTTAAAAGCCGTGTGAACAAGCCGCATTGATAATTGCTGCTGCACCTATGCGCCTATGTGCATAGGCGCATGTTGCCAGAGTGAGAAAAAGCCGCTTACAATCACACCTCCACCAGGGGTGGGCCAACAGTGCAAACGCTCCCTTGCACCTCCTCCCCGGTATGCTCCTGCATCAGTCGGTGCAGTGTGACTGGGAATACCCAGAACACGTTGTTCCAGGTCTTTTTGCCACGACTCCCTCGCACTTCATATTGCCAGTCTGACCTCAGCCATAGTGTATCTTCCAGATTTGTAAACACTTTACCTCTACCTGGGATATAAAAGACAGCAACAGTAAATGAAAAAACTAATTCTCACAATACATTCAACTCACATAAGCTGCCTACTCCCATGAGCATGCTGATCCTCCTCATTCAGAGGCAATAAACCTCTTAATACCAGTGTTAAAAGGCTACATCACAGGAAGGACTTGGCTTCTGTGCCCTGTTTGCTGGCCCTCCAGAGCAAGTGGTTGGCTGCTAAGTGAAATAGGATGCTGGACTACATAGACCACTGGTCTGATGCAGAAGGACTCATCTTATGTTCTTGTTTCAAGCATAAGCCAGATACCATCAGGACAGAATGTAGCAACTTGAGCACATGAAATTGCCTTATATACTATTGGTATATCAAGGTATCAGTATAGTCTATTTGGAATGGGAGTGGCTGACCAGGATCTCAGGCAGAGGTTGATCTGCTACCTGATCTATTTAACTGGAGAGGTGGGGACTGAACCTGGGAGCTCTATCACTAAACCACAGGCTTGTGTTATACGGGGAACTCTAAAACATGACTTTAAAAAATCTGAACGTTATGCTGTTCACATCAGAAGACCCATTTGCATGACAAAATAAGTGGCAGACTGCAACCTGTAATTTGGGAATGAGGCTTGAGACTTATTAAAGAGAAGTGGGTAGAGCTTCCGCAGAGAAAAATAAAAGAAATATACATTACAAGCCTACATGTATTTTGTACCAGGTTAACTGTTATGGCTTCTCCCAAAGAGTCCTGGGAAGTAAGACTTGTTCACTATTTATTTATCATTTGTATTTATAGCCTGTCCATCCCATGAGTAGGTTCAGGGCCGGTAACATCATGTAACAGTACAATAAATATAGCTAAAAATTTAAAACACCATAATAGATGTTAAAACAAAATCACAATTTTGCAAAGGCTTTTCTATTAGAAAGCCTTAGCACATTCCCTGAGAGTCCCTGGTAAGAGAGAATAACTCTCAGACATTTCTTTCCCCAGCATTGCATTTATAGACACATACACAAATCAGTCCATCCATTGGCATGTTCCTCTAGCTGCACTGCATAAAAATCAAATTGTAACATGCTTTTAGCCTCACGTAAGACCCCCATATGATCAATGGCTGGTTTCCTCAACTAAGAGCACACACAGCCAGAGAGAGAGAGAGAGAGTCAAAATATGATAACCAGGGCTGCAGTCACACACACTAAGACTGATTCTGCAAAAGCAGTTGTTGCGCCATTAGCCCGCTTGTACTGCTCAATTTCCCACTATTTGCTGCATGGCTGCATTTTAACCCACATCTCCCCCCGATTTCCCCCATATATTTCAATCCATTTTCAGTGCACTTTCCAATTTCCGCACTGTCATTTTTGTCACTTGTTTGTCCCTATTGCTTTAGGTTCCCTCCCTTTCCTACATGTGTTTTGCTCACCCTGGGACTACTAGAGAGAGCAAAATACATTGGGGGCAGTGCTGGATGTATGTATAAGCTAAGTAGGCTGAGGCCTAGGGCCTCTAAATCTAGGGGGCCTCCACAGCCCTGCCTCCCCCAGCAAGCAGTCTCCCCGCCCTCTCCCAAAACTGCAAACCCAAGACTTCATGCGAGGGCAGGGCAACTCGGGCCCAGCAGCTATGAGACTCAGGGCTAGCCAGTGGGGCCCAATTTGAAACTCTGGGGCCCAACTGGAAAAAATTTTGTGAGGCCCCAGTTCACAGTCAAAGTCTGCAGAATCTTAGAGATATAAATAAAATCCATCTAGGTTGCCCTGGTGCGGGGGCCCCCTTAGGAGTGGCCTGCGGGGCCCAATTTGGCCAAATTGCTCCAATTGCCTTAAGATCAGCTCTGATGAGACTGTGCAATTTGCCCAATTTGGACAAATTGCTCCAATTGCCCTAAGACCCTTCTAGGTCCCTGGTGCCTCTATTCAGATTCCAGGACTCCAGAGCCAGCAGCCCAGAGTCAACAACCAGCTGCACAGCCTTCCCCAACTCAAGGGTCAGGTCAGTAGTGGTACACACTGCACTTTAATCAGTGGGAGAGTGCAAGTGGGAGGCTGGCTGGGGCAGATAGACCAGGCAAGCAAGCTCTTTCAAGTCCCTTCCATTCCTTCCCTCCTCTTTGGCTTAAACAGAGCAAGCACATGTGACAGGTACTGGCCTCACCCCTCCCAGGCAGGGAACTCTATCTTTCACACTTCACAGAGCCTTGTCGGTGCCTGCAGCATGCACTTGCAACCCCTTTCTCAGAACTTCTTGGGGGGGGGGAAATGATGGTGTCAATTGTCATGCCAATAAATCCAAATAATACTGCTTCATACATTAATAGTAGATTAATAGTTCTAAAGCCATTGCAGAGTCTAATCAATGTTTTAAATATTTATTTTATATAATATTTTTTGGCAGTTGGCTCTTTTAAATGGCTAGTATTGATTGTTGGATAGGAGCCTGGTGTTTGCTGCTGCTGGAATTATTAGATGAGAAATTATAGTTAATTATTAACCCTTGTTTTTGAATCATTTTCAAGCCTCCTAATTGCATGTGACTTGGAGAAAAATATTTTGAATCCTTTTGGCAATTTTGGGAGTTTATAAACTTTTGAAAATGTTTAGATTGGAAAATGATGTTGTGCTATAGGGTTGGCTTGTTGGATGTAACAGAATAGACTCCATCTTGTGTTTGCTTTAGTTTAAGTTGCTTAGTTTAGTTAAAATGGCCACCCACCCTGGGAAGTAGGGCAAAACTCCAGGGTAGGCCTGAAAAAATCCCAGATGCCTCTATGGCCAAAAAGTACAGGAAAGCCAGGGGGCAGAGTCAGAAGATATAAATGAATATATATAAATCCAGCCACCTGGGAGGGGGGAGTCATCCTACAACCCTCAGAGAGGCCAGGAGGCTCTTGCTGCAGATTGCCCACAGGCAGAGAGAGGCCTTGGGGATCAGGGGAGGCAGCAGTGGGAAGGGATCCTTGGAGAGATCCAGAACTACCTGTAGAAGGCAGGAGGCCAGGCTGCAGGTTGGTAACTGAACCTCATCCCAAGGGAAAATAAGTATAGGGATCAGTTCAGGGACAGAGGAACTGCATTTTGTCTTATTTTATTTGTGCCCAGTGGTGTTTTCCTTTCTGTGTTTGATTTAAAGTGTCTTTTTGTGTTTAAAATTCTGTTACTTATAAATAATAAAATCTTTGCTCTTTGTTTAAAACCCCAGTCTGGTGCTCTGGCCATGGAGTCTCTCCCTCTCTGCCCACTACCAATGCCTTAAAAAGAGTCCTGGGAGGGAAAAAGCCAAAAAATGAGCAGGTGCCAACCTTCCAGGAGAAACCCAAAGTTAGGGGGTTTTATCTCCAAACCCCAGGAGTCAGCCAGAGGGGTCTCACTACCCCTCAAGAAAGGCATAGAGAAGTCAGTGAGTGGTGGCAGCTACTGAAGAGTGACAGAAGCCCACCAAGAAAGTGGGAAGGTGAAGTGGGGCTCACAAGCCACAAACCGGCTACTCAGTCCCCCTGGGCTGAGGGTGGGCATCCGTTTCGCCACAGTGGAAAACTGAATTCTGTAACCCTTCAGCAGCAACCATCTATACCTTGTGCCAATAGCCACTGATGGACCTCTGATCTATGTGTTTATCTAGTTGAAGATTAATTTTACTTTTTTATTTTTAGATTCTAATCTGAGCATGAGTAAAAGATTTGAAAGTGGTGCTAGCAAGTGCAAGAGACAGAGACTTGAAAATGCTATGGTAATGAAGTTAAGACCAATCACTGCTTTCGTGCATCAACCATTCATTGAGCAACAAGAGCAAGCAGTGAAGCTATCCAGCCTGAGCCAACTACTAGCATGCAACCAGACAAAAACCTCCCTGAAAGAGAAACAGTGAAGCAGGATGTGGAACAGCAAGCTGATTATGAGGAAGCAGCCATGATGCTGGCTCAAACTGAAAATATAGAACTAATTCAAGAGTCACTTACTGGACAGGGAGAGGCTAAAGAGCCACAAGAAAATAATGTAAATAGTCAGATTTTTCAGTACACACCTGGTAAGATAGGCCATGTCCAAGGTGTCCCAGATGCAGATAAAGATAATGCCAGACACAGATCTACTGTAACAGATGCTGGTTTGTGGTCAGAATTATCACATGAGGAAGTATCCTATTAGGTAGAGAGGGGTCCCTCTCAAGTTCTGCATCATAGGAATGCCATGTTGGCCTATCTAACAAGAAAGCGAGGGCAAACGTTAACTTCCAAGCTAGAGGAACAAATAAAAGCAGGACAGCAGTACTGGCGGCATGTCATGGAGATAATTATTGCTGTAATATGCACTCTTGTAGAACGAGGCTTACCATTCAGAGGAGACAATGAACACTTTGGATCTCCAAATAATGGCAATTATCATGGTCTTTTAGAAATAGTGGCAAAATCTGATCCATTTTTACTTGCTCATATCAATCAGTATGGACATTCTGGATCAGGCAATCCCCCTTATTTGTCAAAAACTATATGTGAGGAAATGATTCAACTCATGGCAAAAAAAGTTAAGGATGCAATTCTGGCTGATGTGGGAAAGGCTGGATATTTCAGCTTTTCAGTAGATTCCACTTCTGACATTTCACATACTGTTCAGTTGACTTTAATTATCAGATATGTATCACCTGAAGATGAAGAAGAAGAAAAAGAAGAGATTGGATTTATACCCTGCCCTTCACCACCCAAATGTGTCTCAGAGTGGCTTACAAACTCCTTTCCCTTCCCCTCCCCACAACAGACACCCTGTGAGGTAGGTGGTGCTGAGAGAGCTCTTGATAGAAACTGCTCTTTTTTTCAAGAACAGCTCTTATCAGAACTATGGCTTGCTCAGGGTCATCCAGCCAGGTGCAAGTGGAGGAGTGGGGAATCAAACCCAGTTCTCCCAGATTAAAGTCTGTGCACTTAACCACTACACCAAACTGGCTCTCTGGTGGTTTTGCCAACTGAGAGATTTTTAACTTTCCTTGAGCTAAAAGACCACTCAGGAGAAAGCATGGCTGATTTAGTGTTCAACTATTTCACTACTGAGCTTGAAATTGACTTTAGAAAATGCTGTGGGCAGTCTTATGACAACGCTGCCAACATGGCTAGTTAGTACAATGGTATGCAGCAAAAAAATCATCAGAAAAAAAAACAATTTGCAAGATTTATTCCATGCACAGGTCACTCTTTAAATCTGGTGGGCTGTTCAACTGTGGATTGCTGCCTTGATGCAGTGAACTGTTTTGGCATTATCAATGAAATTTATACCTTCTTTTCATCCTCCACAAAGAAATGGGCAGTTCTAAAATCATTTTTGCCACCACAGTCTAAAGTGCCTAAATATTTGTCAGACACTAGGTGGGACGCACATGCAAAAGCCACAGAAGCTGTTCTGGAAAGTTACAGTGCTATCACTGATGCCCTCAGTCATTCATACTCTGATGCTAATGGGAAGGGGGAGACCAGGCTTCAAGCTAACAATCTTTTACAGAAAATGGAAGAATTGGAATTTGTGTTTATGCTGCATTTTTGGACCTGTGTGCTAGGTCATTTTCACAAGGTCAGCAAAGCCCTTCAGAAATCAGACCTGTTATTGAATTCTTGTGCAAGTTTGTACAGTTCACTTCTGGATTTTTAAAGGAAAATTAGAGAAGATTTTGATGAGCTTGAGAAACAAGCAAAAGCCACCTTGCCAAATGTTAACTACAAAACAAGGAGACAAAGAATAAGGGAACGACAAAGAAATGACAGAAGTGCACCTGATGCTTAAGATGCACTTTCTTCAAGAGATAACTTTAGGATAAAATCCTTTATTCCTATATTAGATGCACTTGAAGCCAATTTAAAAAGAAGAAGTACTGTGTACAGTGATGCTGCGCATCTAAGCAAGAAATTCAGGAAGGTGTTGAACTGTTGATGGAAGCATACCCAGAAGATACTGACCTGAAACTTATTGATGAACTTTTGCACTTTCATCTGTACGTGAGACAAAGCCATAGGCTTACAGATGAGCACTTCTTGTCTCATACAGACCTTTATCAAATTATATACAAGGAAAAAAATTAGATGGCCTTTCCTGATGTGGAAGCAATCTTGCAGCTATTTCTTAGCGTTATGGTCACTAACTGCTCAGGAGAGAAGAGTTTTTCAAGACTCAAAAGAATTAAAAATGAATTAAAGCAACACGATGTCTCAAGAGAGATTATCCGCACTGAGCATTCTGTACATTGAAAGTGACAAACTTAGACAAATACATTTTGATGAAGTTTTGGATGATTTTGCTATGAGGAAGGCTAGAAAAAAAATAGTGTTTTTTTAGCATTTGATGGTTGTAGTTTACTTCTTAATATGTATTTTAAACCTGACAACATAAAGTAGATTCTAAAAGTGCCACACTGTCAGGTAATCATGATCATATTATTTACACTTCCCAAGCAATATAATCTGTAAACTCAAGGTGTTTTTTTTAAGAATAACATTACAACTTCATTTTCCTAAAAATTAATGCTTCTTCCACAAAAGTTTTACAAAGTTCAGTTATTGCAAAAGTTTTTCAGTGTTAATGTTAACATTTATGTATTTTTTTCGATCACTATGGTATTTAACAATAACATCTTATATCCTTTAGAGGAGAAATTGTGAACTGCAGAATTTTAAATACCCGTCATCATCCTTGGCTTCACTCAGTTTTGTTTATAACACTCTTCCATTGGAAGGGGCTTCACAAATGGAATAGCCTAGGGCCTCTCTTCATTTAAATCTCGCCCTAATTGGGTGAGAAAGAAATTCTGAAGCAATGGGGACAAATGAGTGACAAAACTGACAGTGCAGAACAGGAACTCCAATTGGAAAGTGCATTGAAAGTGGATTATTTAGTATGTGTGACTGCAGCTCACCCCAGACTAGGATTTTTGTAGGGAGGAAGTAACTTGCATACAATGAAAAACTAGAATGTATGGAAAAGAGATGAATAAAGTTTGGAGACCATAAATGAATTCTACAATTTGGTGATTAATAATATTGAGAAAGCCAATTAATCATAAGAATGTCTACCCACGTTTTCTGGGCTGTGTCATCATGGGGCCCAGGGGCCAGGTGCAGAGGGACAGTCCAGTGCCACAGTCAAAGAGAGTTCCAGAGATCAGCCAAGGTATCAGTCCACTCCAAGCAAACGAGTTTCAAAGCAGAGAGCAAAGCTGTTGTCAGGTATACCGTTAGACAGAGGTCAAAGCGGAGTCCAGAAGCTGAGCCGAGTTCAGGAGCCAGAAGAGCGTTCAGAGATGTGCTGAGGTTGGGAGCCAGAGAGTCACGACGAGACGAGGGAACGAGGATAGGTGCAAGGCAAGCGGTCTTTCGATGAGTTTGCAGGGTGGATCTTCAGGTGCTTGGGGAGTTGTAGATGAAAGGTTTGCTCACAGCTGGGGATGTTCCTAAATACCATGCTAGCTTGTTAACTAATTAACCGGTCGTTGCTAAGTCCCTGCTCCGGTTAATACTCGGGGCTCATTGATCGTTGCCCCCATACACGTGCCTCCTTTCGTCGAGCCACCAAGTCTCTGCGCCTGCAGTCTCGCAAACGATCTGCATGTGGGGGTGAGTAAGGTGGAGAAGCATCTGCCCCAGGTGCTCGCTGTCTCGTATCTGGGAGCTCATCCTCCCAGCACTTAGATCCTCTGAGGACTCTGGCACCTCGGAGGGACTTAAAGGTGCCGTGTCCCTGATCCCTGGCGCCGGGTCTGAGGAGGTCATGGCCGAGCTGTCAGGTGCCAGATCGGGGGTAGAGCTCTCTGGTGCCGGGTTAGGGGGTGTTTCCGAGCTCACGGCCAAGCTTTCAGGTGCCGGATCGGGGGCAGGCATAACATTATCCCCCCCTCAGAATCCCCCCAATGGGCCCGGCTTGTCGGGGTAGGCACGGTGGAACTGTCAGACCAGGTCTGGAGCATGCAAGTTGGAAGCTGGTTCCCAGGAGCGCTCATCTGGCCCATAGCCCTTTCAGTCCACCAGATATTGGAGCGCCCCCCGGTGGAGCCGAGAATCCAGTACCTGATGGACCTCGTATTCCTCCTCATCGTCCACGAGGACAGGCGGTGGTGGCGCAGGTGGTGTGCCCTGGTTCGGATCAGGAGGAGCGGACAGTTGGAGCAGGGATCGGTGGAATACAGGGTGGATCTTCAGGTGCTTGGGGAGTTGTAGACGAAAGGCGACTGGGTTGACTTGGGCGCTGATCCGATATGGTCCAATAAATCGGGTGTCCAGCTTGCGGGAACGGCTGGGGGTGTGCAGGTAGTGAGTGGACAGCCAAACCAAATCACCAACTTTGAGAGGCAGCCCGTCTTGGTGCTTATGATCCGCGGCCAACGTATAGGCTTCTTTGGCCTGCTGTAACTGCTCTCAGAGCAATTCATGGATGGCGTAGAGTTCCTGGATGTGCTCCTCAGCTGTGGGAATGGTGGAGCAGGGACCGAGAGGAGCGAAGAATCGGGGGTGTTGACCATAGTTGGCCGCAAAGGGTGTGGTGCGAGTGGATGCATGGACGGTGTTGTTATAAGTGAACTCGGCCGGGGGAGGAGAGAATACCAATTGTCCTGCTGGTAGCTTGTATAACAACGCAGGTACTGCTCGAGGGTCGCATTCATTCATTCGGTCTGGCTGTCAGACTGAGGGTGGTAAGCCAAAGAGAGATGGACTTCGGTTCCCAGGCCACGATGGAGGGCCTGCCAGAAACGGGAAGAGAACTGAGCACCATGGTCCGAAATAATACTGGATGGAATACCATGCAGCCGAAAGATGTGGTGTAGGTACAAGAGGGTGGTTTTGGCCCCGGTTGGGAGTTTGGGACAAGGCACAAAGTGCGCCATCTTTATGAACAGGTCCACGATGATGAGGATGCATGTGTGGCCTTGGGAGTGAGGGAGATGCACAATAAAATCCAGGGACACCACATCCCAAGGGCCAGATGGAGTGGGCAGCGGCTGCAGGAGTCCTGATGGTTTGGCCGGGACGTCTTTGGCCCGGTGGCAAGTGTTGCAGGTGCTGGTGTACGGGTCGACGTCGGCTCATACACGAGGCCACCAGAACTCCTGGGTCAGGAGGTGCATGGTCTTATGCCTACCGAAATGTCTGGTGGGAGGGGCATCATGGGAGAGGCAGAGTACTTGAGCCCGGAGTGGTCTCGGGGGAACATTGAGCCATTGGCGATGAAACAAGAGACCATCACGAGTGGTCAGATCCCCTAAGGTGCCTTGCTGGATCTCCTGGAGACGCTGCTGGGCCCATGGGTCAGTAGCTTGTCCGAGGCAGATGTCATCAGCAAGGGAGCCTGGGCTGGAGGTGGCGGCAAACACCGAGGGGGACAAAATAGTGCCTTCGGGTGTCTTCTCTGTGGTTGCGGGTGCATATTCTGGTTTTCGAGATAAGGCATTGGCCTTCTGGGTTTGGGTGTGGGGGATGTACGAGATGGTGAAGTGGAACCAAGAAAAGAACAAAGCCCAACAGATTTGCCGTTGGTTCAGCTGGTGGGTGGTCTGAAGATGCTCAAGGTTCTGGTGGTCCATAAGCACTTGCACAGGGCGACGAGCCCCTTCCAGATGGTGTCGCCAAACTTCAAAGGCTGCCTTGATGGCCAGCAACTCCCACTCCCAAATGGTGTAGTTGTGCTTGGTGGGGGTAAGTTGGCAGGAGTAATACGCGCACGGTTGCAATGGCTGAATGGGGCTGTCCCGCTGCGAGAGGATAGCCCTGATGGCGGCATTGGAGGCGTCAGTTTCCACAGTGAATGGCAGTCTCGGATCTGGATAGCGAAGCAACGGGCTGGAGGTGAAGCAAGTTTTGAGTGTGGCGAAGGCCCGAGAGGCTTCTGAGGTCCTCTGGAAAGGTTATTTTGGTTTCAACAGGTGGGTCAGAGGTGTGGTGAGGGCCACGTAGGATGCGATGAACTGACAATAATAGTTGGCGAAGCTGAGGAGGCGTTGAACATCCTTACGGTTCTGGGGCGCTTGCCACTGGAGGATGGCCTCCACCTTCTTCGGGTCCATTTGTATACCCTGGGGGGACATGATGTGGCCCAAGAATTCCACCGTCAGATGAAAGGCACACTTTTTTTTTTTTTTTAAACAAAATTTTATTGGGATGCGCTCAACATTTTCAACAACGTTACCAATACAATTTGAAAAAATTTCCATCCCATCCCCCCACCCCCCAATAGGCTTCCAACACTGCTAATAACAAAAAAGTATATATTAGACGGTAATCAAGTTTAGACTTATATGAATCGACAAACCAGGTAACACATTTCAAATATATAAAACACCTAACTAATTTCAACATATTTTCAAATAACAGTATAATACAATTCAGAATTCATTTCACTTCTCATTCAGTATCCATACAAATCTAAATTGTACATTTTCCCCTTCATTCTGTATTCAGTTTCCAAATACAATTTCAAACCTTCCCAATCTTTTAGATACTGTTCTGCCATTTGTCCATTTAGTTTTTTTGTCATTTTGTCCATTTCCGCTAAAAACAGCAATTTTCTAAACCAGTCATGTATATCCGGCACCTTCTCCGCTTTCCATTGCTGAGCGAAGGCCATTCTCGCCGACGTAATCATGTACCATAATAATGTCCTTTTTTCCTATGGAATTCTTTCCATTGTCAAACCTAAGAGAAGAAGTTCCGGCCTTCTCCCAATTGGGATTTTTAATATTTTCTGCATCACACAGTGTATATTAGACCAGTATACCTTTACTTTATCACATGACCACCACATATGGTAAAAAGAACCCTCTGTTTTTTTTACATTTCCAACACTTATTACTCAAGTTCTTATCCATACTAATATTAGCAATCTTTTTTGGTGTCATATACCACCTGTACATCATCTTGTAGCAATTTTCTTTTACATTAACACAGGTAGACATTTTAAAAGATCTTTTCCACAAAAACTCCCATGTTTCCATAGAAATTTCTTTGTTCATGTTTATGGCCCATTTAATCATTTGCTCTTTAACAGTTTCATCCAAAGTATATGCAGTCAACAAAAATAAAACGAAGGTAATGTGCAAAAATATGACGAAACAAAGGCAAATAGAGCTTCAAGAAAAGATTCAATGTGAAGTAGTGTCAAAAACTAAATATTTAGGAATTGAATTGACTATGAAAAATATTGATTTATTTAAAAATAATTATGAAAAAGTTTGGTATAAAATTCAGCAGGATATGAAAAAATGGGACACCCTGAATTTATTGTTAATGGGAAGAATTGCAACAGTAAAAATGAATATTTTGCCTCATTTAATGTTCCTATTTCAAACGATCCCAATACTACGACAATGTAAGATATTGGATACTTGGCAGAGAGAACTATCAAAATTTGTGTGGGCAGGAAGAAAACTGAGAATCAAAATGAAAATATTATGTGACGCAAAGGAAAGAGGAGGACTTCAACTACCAAATTTAAGACTTTATTATGATGCCGTCTGTTTAACGTGGCTAGAACATTGGGCTAATCTTGATAACATGAAATTGCTAGCATTAGAAGGTCATGATAATAAATTTGGATGGCATGCATATATGTGGTATGAAAAGTCAAAAATTGACAAATTCTTCAAACACCACTATATAAGACGATCACTGTTCGAAACCTGGATGAAATATAAAAAATTCTTCCCAGAAGAAAGATCACTCTGGATAGTGCCGGCAGAAGTGATCAAACCATTTTCCAGACATCAAGGTTTAGACTGGTTACTTTATAAGAGTCTTTTGAAAGTGGAAGGGAGAAACTATGTGATAAAAAATAGAGATGATGTTGAATTTGATTATGACTGGTTGAACTATAGACAGATTTTTGATTTATTTAAGACTGATAAGAAAAAATATGGTTTTAGGGAGAAAAATAATGAAATTGAAAAAATATGGTTTGAAAAAGGTAAAAAAATGATTTCAAAAATGTATAAGGTTTTGTTGAAATGGTATACTGAGGAAGAAACAGTAAAAGAACAAATGATAAAGTGGGCTGTTAATATAAATAGTGAAATAACTATGTCATCATGGGAGTATTTGTGGAAAAAATCAATGAAAATTTCAACCTGTGTTAATGTCAGAGAAAATTGTTATAAAATGATGTACAGATGGTATATGACTCCGAAAAAGATTGCTATTATAAATGAAAGCATGTCTAACAAATGTTGGAAATGTAAAAAGAAAGAAGGGTCATTTTACCACATGTGGTGGACTTGTGATAAAGCTATAAGCTACTGGACTCAGATACACAGTGAGATACAGAAAATTTTGAAATGTACTTTCAAGAAAGACCCACAAATGTTATTGTTAGGTCTTAAATTTGAAGAAGTAAATGTAACCAAAAGGACATTGTTATGGTATTTGGTTACAACAGCCAGAATGACCTATGCACAATTTTGGAAGCAAGAAAAGATACCTGAAACATGGGAATGGATCAAGAAGATGTTGTTTATGGTTGAAATGGATAAACTGACAAGGAAGCTTAACAACGAAGGAGATGAAATTTTTTTTGAAGAATGGAAAGATTTTCAAGACTATTTTGGGAAAAACTGGGATGTGAAGAATAACTTGATTTGTTTTGACAGTTATTAAGAAGAAATTTTAAAATGACTTTATTGTTAGAGTGTTACCGTTACATGATAATGAAGGTTAAAAAGGATTAGTTAAGTAAATGTTTAACAAAGATAATAAGGGGGGTAAGAGCATTGCGGGAAGCCTTGTATTGGGGAGGGAGGGTTATAAAGAAAAGGATATGTATTTTATTTTGTTTTTCATATAATATGGAACATGTGAAATATATCCATTAATAAATTGTTTTTTTAAAAAAAACAAAGTATATGCAGTCAACAAAGTTTTATACATCTTTGAGATCATTTTTCGCTCTCTTTTCAACCATATATTTTCAAACTCATCATTCTTAGCTCTAAAACCAACCTCTTTACAATCTTTTTTGTAAATATCCCTTATTTGACAATATTGTAACCATCCATACTCAAATTCTAGTTCATTATTTGGTTTTAAAACATATTTTTCCCCTCTTTTTGCAACAGTTCTTGGTATTACAACCAATCATTACCTTTATGTTCTGAAAAAGGATGTATAACTGCTGCTGGAACAATCCACAAAGGCCTCTCGTCGGAAACTGTATCCTTGTACCTGGTCCATGCATCAAACAATGTTGTCCTTACATAATGATGCTTAAACATTGAATCAACTTTATTTTTCCCATACCAAAGATAGGCATGCCAGCCAAATCTGCAATCGTGCCCCTCAAGAGCTAAAAGTTTTCTATTTTCCAAATTAACCCAGTCAGATAACCAAGACACACATACAACTTCATGATACAAAAGCAAATTCGGGACTTGGAAGCCACCTCTGTCTTTAGTATCATACATTATCTTCATTTTAATTCTTGGCTTCTTTCCTGCCCAGATAAATTTAAAGATTTCTCTTTGCCATTTCACCAACACTTTCACATCTTTCACAATTGGTATTGTCTGGAATAAAAACATTAACCTGGGCAGTACATTCATTTTGACAACAGCAATTCTTCCAAGAAGAGATAATCTAAGTTTTTCCCATTTTTCTAAATCACTCTTTATCGAAACCCACAGTTTTTCATAATTATTCTTAAACAAGTCAATATTTTTCATTGTAATTTCAACTCCCAAATACTTAACCTTTTTAACCACTTCACATTCTGTCACGTTTTGTAACATTTGTTGCTTTGTAGCTATCATGTTTTTACACAATATCTTGGACTTATTCTTATTTACATAGAACCCTGCGAGATCGCCAAACTCTTTTACTTTTTCAAATACCTTAGGCATATTATTAACAGGATCTTCAACAATAAACATAATATCATCCGCAAATGCTCGTAGTTTATATGAAAAACCTCTAATATTCAAACCTTTTATGTTATCGTCATCTCTAACCATTTGCAGCAAAATCTCCAAAATCCAGATAAATAGCAATGGTGGCAGGGGGCAACCCTGTCTGGTACCTTTTCTGACCCGAAACACTTCTGTTGGTTCTGCATTCACAATCACCGTAGCTTTTTGTTCTTTATATATTGATTGAATCATTCTTGTAAATTCTGCACCCATCTGGGATTTCTCAAACACTTTAAACATAAATTCCCAATTCAAATTATCAAATGCCTTTTCTGCATCCAAAAATAAAAAGCCAACTTCTTTTTCCGGGTGTTTATCGTAATACTCAATTGCGTCTAAAACAACCCTCATATTGTCTTTTATTTGTCTATTTGGTAAGAATCCGGCTTGATCTTCAGCAATAGTATCTTTCAAGAACCCTTTAAGGCGCTCTGCTAATATTTTTGCAAAAATCTTATAATCGTTGTTTAACAGTGAGATAGGTCGATAATTCTTTACATTTGTTAAATCTTGCATTTCTTTCGGAATTAAGGTGATCGCAGCTTCATTCCAGGAATCTGGAATCTTCCCAGTTCTTCTAATTTCGTTTAAAAGAATCTCTAACACCGGAACCAGGTCTTCCTGAAATTTTTTATAACATTTAGCTGAAAAACCGTCCGGACCTGGAACTTTGGAAATCTTTGCCTCTCCTATTGCTTTACTGATTTCTTCTTTAGTTATTACAGCATTTAATATTGCTTTCATTTCTGGGCTTGGTTGTATCAAATTAACCTTAGATAAATAGTCTTGCATCTTTTGCAGATCCACTTGTTTTGCTTGAAAAAGAGTCGCATAATATTTATAAAATTCCCTCCGGATCCCTCCTGGGTCTGAAATTTCTTTATTTCCATCTTTCAATTTGGTGATTGTTTTATTCTCTCTTCTTTTCTTCAATTGCCATGCCAAATATTTACCAGGTTTATTTGCACCTTCAATTTTTTCAAGTTCCAATGTACTTCTTTGTTTAACCTCGCCTCATATTGTTCCCTTAAAATCCTCAATTCTCTCAAAATCTTCTTTTTGCCAGGTCTTTTCTTAAGCTCCATTTCTTTTTTCCAAAAATTTTCCATAATCTCTTTATCTATTTTCAATTGTTGTTTCTTTTCATTATTATTGATTGCAATCAGATGTCCTCTCATCACAGCTTTATAGGCCTCCCATACCGTTTGCGTCTGTACATCCTTGTTTAAATTCAGTTGAAAATATGTTTGGGTTTCTGTCCTTATTTTGTCCACAATATTTTGTTTGTCCAGCAAATCCTCATTGAGTCTCCATCAGAATTTCTTTCTTTTAACATACGTTGACCATTTTACTGGACTATGGTCAGAGAGAGTTCTAGGTAACATCTCAATTTTGCGTGTCTGCAAGATCAAATTCTCAGTCATCCACATCATGTCTATCCTTGAGAAAGATTCATGTCTTGATGAGTAAAAGGAATACTCTCTATCCTTGGGATTTTTAACTCTCCAAGCATCTTCCAGATGTTCGTGTTTAACCAATTGAAAAAAGACTTTCGGAAGTTTGCCCATGTCTTCGTTTCCTTTTTGGGATTTTCTATCAATAACATTATTAACAGTACCATTAAAGTCACCCATTAATATCATTTGCTCATAAGTTAGCTGTCGTAGCTGTTCCCACAAATCCTGGAAAAAATTTTCCTTCGCACCATTTGGAGCATAAAGGTTAACAATTAAAGTCTTTTTGCTCTGCAGCACGGCTTCTACCGCCAAAAGCTTCCCTTCATTATCTTTAAAAACTTCTTTTGGTTCCAATTCCTTTTTAATATATATAACAACTCCTTTTTTCTTTTGGGAGGAGAGGGAATAAAACTCCTCTCCTAATCTTTTCTGAATCAAAAATTTAGCATCAGTTTTTTTAATATGTGTTTCTTGCAAACAGACAATATCACATTTTTGTTTTTCCAACCAAAGTCTAACATTTTTTCTTTTTTGAGGTGAATTAAGCCCATTGACATTCCATGATATAATTTGACTCTCCATGTTGTTTTTATACTTATTTATCAGAGTCTTTAAAGTTATCATTGATGAATCTGGTCATTTGCTCTACTGACTTGATGGTGATTCTCTTCTGCTTGAATGTAAAACTGACACCTTTTGGAATTTCCCATCTGTATCTTATACCCTCTGTTTTCAGTTCATCAATCAAGTCTTTAAAGAGTCATCTATCCTGAAGAATTGCTCTGGGTAATTCCTTTAATATCATGATTTTCTTGTTGTCAATTGTGAAATCTTCCTGAAATTGTTGCTTAAATAGATCCTCCTTCAGTTTTTTGGATATAAACTGGACAATCACATCTCTGGGTAATTTTTTCCTTTGCGCAATCGCAGAGTTGACTCTGTACACCACATCAATCTGTGCCGCCACCTTCTCCTCTTCCATTTTTAAAAAATCTGCAACAGCATCCACCATAACAGAATGGATATTCTCACTTTTGTCTTCAGGGATCCCCCTGAATCTCATATGGTTAAGCATTGCATTGTATTGGACCATCACATTAACTTTTTCTGTTTCTATAGCAACCTCAGCAACATTGGATGCCACTCTCTTCACTCTTTCATCCATCTCATCTGCTCTTTTAGTCAGCATCTGTATCTCTTTTGTAATCCCAGATAGGTCCTTTTTCAAGTCTGATACTTCTGTTACTAAAGTTTTTTCCATCTTTTGTAATGCGTCCATCACTCGTTTCTCCATAGCTTCCATCAAGCCCTGTAGCTTCTTTTCTTCTTTAGCAGCCATTTTCGGGGAGGACCAGGAGTTCGCCCTCTGTCATTGCCGCAGATCATAAGCCGTTGTTTAAAATTCACCTGAAACTTACATCAAATTAAAGTCCTTCTTATGCCCACCTAAATCGCTCTAATTTCACTTTTTTCTATTAAGTCTTTTGGTTAAAATTGAAGTATAATTTTTCTGACCTTCTCAAAATGGCGGGCGCAATTTCTCTATGGTAGATGATTCTTCCGGTTACTCACTTCCTGTCCGGCAATCTTAGTTGTCCCCCTTGCCTCTGGTTTCCTCCCTTCTTCCAGCCTCCTTGGACTTCTCTAGGAAATATTACTTGTCTGGTCTGAGGTCACTTCCTGTTCTGGCGATTTCTGCTGCAGCTAGAGTACTTTTCCACACTAGTTCTCGCGGGGCTTGCTGTTAGTTTCTGTTTTAAAGTCAATATTCCAACCGCAGGAATGTTCAACAAACTGGCTTTTTGGCCTTTTTTAGCTGTTTAACTGCTCTTTTTCGGAGTCGGTGTTTGTACAAAAGATACAGCACGATCATGCGCTTCATTGGATGTTGTTTACTCTCTGCCAAAACGCATCTCCGGTGAGCAATTTTAAAAAGTTACCTTCAAAGTCCGTGTCTTGTTATAGCAGTGTTTCCTTGATATCAGTTTCCGTAGAATGTCTTGGAGGTCTGGGTCATGTGTTCTTATGTTGAGAATCCAACTCGGTGGGGTCTTGTAGAGAATTTCCGAAGTGCCTTCTAGGGGGGAGGGGATCAAGGCTGGTCGCGACGCTCTTTAAAGCCCCGCTATCAGCCGATCTCAACTCCCTCTCAGGCCAAGGCTCACTGCCAGTCACCCCCCTGCCTGGGGGGATCTGCGGTGGGCTATATGAAGCCCACCCTGTCGTCAAGACCCTCCGTATGCTCTGGGAGCTCTGAGAGCAAGCCAGAACATGTCAGGATGCCATGAATCCCAGACCAGAAGCCGAAAGGCACAATTTTCAAGCTTGGCGTAAAGCCCATGGGTGCAGAGACGTTGAAGGACATGTTGCATGTGCTCGATGTGCTGGGTTGCGGAGGTGGAGTAAATCAGGATATCATCAAGGTAAATGATGATGAAGCGGTCCAAAAGGTCCCGGAACACGTCATTCATAAAACGCTGAAAGACGGTGAGAGCGTTAGTTAAGCCAAAGGGCATGATGAGGTGCTCATATTGCCCGTAGCGAGTGCCGAAGGCCGTTTTCCACTCATTGCCAGCTTTGATGCGCACCAGGTTGTACGCACCATGGAGGTCTAGTTTGGTATAAATCTGTACCCCTTTTAGGCATTCCAAGAGTTCAGGAATCAAGGAAAGTGGGTACCGATCGCGGATCATGATCTTATTTAGGGCGTGGTAGTCATTACAGAGGCGAAGATCTCCCGTCTTCTTCTTGACGAATAAGACCGGGGACGACAATGGAGAGGTGGACAGTCGAATAAACCCGCGAGCCAGGTTTTTCTTGAGGTAGTTCTGTAGAGCGGCCAGCTCCAGTTCTGACATTGGATATAAACGGCCCATGGGTAACAGCACGTCGGGTATCAGGTCAATGGTGCAGTCTTATGGCCTGTGCGGGGGCAGCTGATCTGCTTCTTTCTCATCGAAGACGTTTGCAAAGGCTTGGTAAACCGCGGGTAGTGCAGGAGTGGTTCCCAGTACCACAACAGCTGGCCTGGTCTCCGGTGCTCTGGGCAACAGGAGCAACATGGGGTGGACGACAGGGCACCAGTGGGTGGGGTTCTGGGATGACCGGAACGTTGAAGGGTGGATGACAAGGCACTGATGTTCGGGGTTACCGGATGACAGGAGCGCCTGCTGTTGGCTCTCTGAAGGTCCTGGTGAGCCCAATCGATGTGGGGATTGTGTGCTCGTAGCCAGGAAAGACCTAGGATGGCGGGGAACCAAGGCATTCGAACGATATCTAACTGTAGTTGTTCTTGGTGAGGGGTAGGGTCTCCTGGATCACTGGCCCGGAACGGAGGAGGCGCCCATTGATGGCTTCAACCAATGCCGAGGTTTTCTTGTCTTGCACGGGGATGCCGTGTTGCTTCACAAAGAGAGTGTCCATGAAGCAATAGGCAGCCCCTGAGTCCAGCATGGCGTGGATGAAGAGCCACCGGCTGTCAGGAAGTTGTAGCTTTACGGGGACCAGGAATGGGGCTTGCTCTGGAAACAAAGAGCTGGAAGACCCTGCTATGCACCCCAAGCCCGAGGGGCTGCTCAGGCTTGGGGCTGCCCTTTTACTGAAGGCAGGGAGGCGGCGGGGTGTTTTTGCTTGGTGGAGCACATTGCCAAAAAATGACCCGCCCCTCCGCAATACAAAGGTTTTGGGTGCGCCACTGCACCTTTTCCTTGGGAGTAAGACGTGGTCGGGCAACACCCAGCTGCATGGGCTCTCCTTCGTTGGTCAAAGGAATGGAGGTTGGAGAGCCAACTCAGGAGAGTGGGCTAGCAGTCTCCACCGGGGCAGAGCTGCGACACTTTCTTAGGCGGTGGCTTTGAAGACGGCCGTCGATACGTAGGCACAGATGAATGAGGCTTGTTAACTAATTAACCGGTTGTTGCTAGGTCCCTGCTCCGGTTAATACTCGGGGCTCATTGATTGTCCCCATACATGTGCCTCCTTTCGTCGAGCCACCAAGTCTCTGCACCTGCGGTCTCACAAATGATCTGCACGTGGGGGTGAGTCGGGTGGAGAAGCATCTGCCCCAGGTGCTCGCTGTCTCGTATCTGGGAGCTCATCCCTCCCAGCACTTAGATCCTCTGAGGACTCCAGTGCCTTGGAGGGACTTAAAGGTGCCGCATCCCTGATCCCTGGCACCGGGTCTGAGGAGGTTGTGGCTGAGCTGTCAGGTGCCAGATCGGGGGTAGAGCTCTCTGGTGCCAGGTCAGGGGGTGTTTCCGAGCTCATGGCCGAGCTTTTAGGTGCTGAATCGGGGGCAGGCATGACAGGCTGAAGCCCATGTGTTCCATACTAATGGACATTCCTGTACCACAGGTCTTTATCTTCTGTGCTGGTATGTTCTGGTGTTACAATGGATCTATGATGGTATCCTTTTCTCATATTATACATACATGCATACATGTATGTATGTGTATATGTAAGTATGTATATGTCTTAATGTATACCCTCATTTGTAAATTGCAGTCACACTGGTCACATCCATGGATGAATCCTTAGAAGTATCTACATTTCTATTATGGTTTATCCACATGCCACACTTAAACCTTGAAAATACTCTGCACAACTCTTTCCTGCCCTGAAACTAAGGCAATGGGAAGTGTCCTAAAAATCCCACAGTGTATATGAAAATATGAAGCTGTTTTATGTTAAGTCACACCATGTTGCCCAGGTGTGGAGTAATGGCTGGCTACATCTGGCAGGATGGGCCTGGCTGCGTGATCAGCTGGCAGCCAAGTGGCCACAACAGTGCAAATCCTGGGCCTGCCTCTTCCTGGAGAAGAGGCCTATCTGGCCAGCCTGAGAAGGGAGGAGGCAGGAGGCAGGGATTTCAAACTGGGGGGATTTAAATAGCACCCACACCACCCAGAGCTCACCTGGCCGTGACTCCTAATGCTCTTTGGGATTCCTCCCTCCAAAAAATTATCTATTTGTTCAAACTTTGGCAGGTGCAATTTGGTGGTCTTAACCAATCAAATCTTAGAGGTCCTCACTTAAGAGCACTTGCTAACATGGGCCCCACCAATCAAGAAATTAGCTCTGAAGCTGGCTGCACCATATCTGAATGTTAATTATGAAAAGTATATAGGATTGCCACTTTATTAGGTGTTTATTATTTGGTTGACAAATCATGCTGATATAACTTCTTGGGGTTTTAAGGGACCAGGGGTGTTGTGAAGCATAATGATATCAGTACTAGGATGAGCTCTTTTTATATTTATTTACATTTTTGTTATTAGTTTCCATTTTCTGCTTGTCACTGTTGGCTTCATGAATTCATTTGTGTTATTGACAAATATTGCACTTTTTAATATACAGTTTAAATGGTATCCATACACAGAATGGACCATTTATACATATGTGCTTAAGGTATCATGGTCATTTATTGATGAAAGAATAACACAGAAAATGTTTATATTTTAGTGGAAAGACTTGGAGCAAAGAATAGAAAATGTCACAAAAATAAAGAATCATGGGTTCTACTGATGCAAGGGAGTTATAACATCAAAATAGGACTTCTGGATTAATATAGCAGGACTAGGCAGTATATAGAGAACATATGGTGATCCTACCCAGCCATTCTATTCTTCCATTGGGTAACCAGATGCTGTAAAAGAGAGTGATCCTGTGAAAACTAGAGATGTTAGGTTATTGCTCATCACTGCTGCTTCAGCTCCAGAATCTCCATTTCAATTTCACTTCCACCTCAAGCAAATTGAACATTTGCTTCAATGCCATGTTTTGTCCCCTCATGCCAAGAATATTTCTTAACATTATTTTGCATAAATTTCACATAAATGGTGTGTGTATAACATACGAGTAGCATAAAATTGATGTAAAAATGAAATGGCATTGTGGATGTAAAAAACCCCAAATGTATTGAAAACACAAGCAATGAGAATGGATGGGAAGAAAATGCATAAACAAAACTGAAAAAAGGAATAGGGTCCATTTGTACACCCTTTGTGAAAACCTCATTGAAGTAAGAGGCGTTTCAGAAGATCCCAGGAGAAAGCACCCATTTGGAAGAACCCATTTGGAAACAGCTGCCCAACATTTTTTTTAATGTCCCCCCCAAAAAAAAAATTGTGATCGTCCTCAGCCCTTATAAGAGCCATTTGGTCCCACCTAATGGCAGTCATTTACTGTGGATCCCACTACCTTTTCTTAAAGTTCCAAAAGTGCATACTGGTTCGACGAAGTTTGGTCCCCTAGCATATAGTTTCTGATACCAATGCAGAAATTATTGCATGTTAGATTATTTTTTTTATCAAAAGACAAATTACAATACATCTCTTTCCAAACAGTTCTCTGCATGGTTCAAGAAGCTCTTTCTTCCAGCTCTATCCTTTGGAGCATGAGTAGTCTTGTGTGTGCTGTGGAGCAGTGATGCTCATAGATGTACATATGGAAAAGATGCAGAGGCCTTGCCATTAGACATAACATTAGGCCTGTTGCTGTGCACAGTAATGATAGATTTCTGAGCTACTCTAATACAAATAAAGAAAAAACTGTGGCACAATGAATTTTGCATTGTCAAGAACTACTCCACAAGACAGCTATTACTTAAAGGCTAAATCCAGACAATGTGCCTGACATTTCAAAGGGGAATGTGGGCACTAACTATTTTTATGCCCATGTCAGAAGTGGTTTGGCATCATCTTTCACACAGCACTGAGTATCATTAGTTTCTTGATTTTCTTTGCTACTGCTCTAGGTATGCACCAATTAACTGTTATAGTCACAGACCAAGGTGGTAGAAATAAGAAATCATGCTGTGAATTGTGGGATCTGACTTTCAAGTATGGTAATAGGTGTCTTTGCCATAATCTTCATAAGCTCAGGCTTTATTTAAAACAAAAAACAGCACCCTAGCCCTCAAATTTTGCAGAAACGACTTGAAATTAAATAACATAGTTTGCTTAAATTGTAAACAATGTCAATAGAAGGCCTGAAGAGGTTTTCAGTGGTCTGTGGGCCTCTATGTTTTCAATATATTTATGGAATATGAGTACACACAGTGGCAGTTACCATTGGTAAGATCTAAATTTACTCACCAAGAGGAGCAAACCTAAACAGGTCTACTCAAAAGTAAGTCTCATTTTATTCATCATGGCTTACTCCCATTAAAGTGTTTTTAGGACTTCAGTCTATGTATTCTTGATTAAACAAGCCAAAGATCAATTATTTGCCAATGTTAATATAGTAATTTTCTTGTGCCTTTCCACACAAAATATTAAAATCAACATGATAACACAACTTTCACATATAATGTTTTATAATAACATTTTATTATATAGTATTATTAACTAGAAAAGACCGGTTCCCACTGAGTGAGGCAGGCACCAGCATTTGCCTTCTCCCCCACCTTCTTGTGAATGAACCACAAGGGGTAAGGGAGCTAATCAGGGCTCATGCCAGAAAAGCTAGCCAATGGGGAGCCAGCACAGCACAGCTGGGAGGAGGACAAAGCTGCAGCAATGGATGCAGAGAGGCCTACAAGTGCACAAGGAGCACCTGGGGGCCCAGCGGAGAAAGTGGGAACAGCCATGGGCTATGGTAGGGACCTCAACCGGCCAGTGCTGTCTCCCCCTGCACGTATCTGGTGAAGGGTGAGCTTCTAGCCAGTGGCATTCCTGGCCTGCCAGGTCCACTTGGAGGGAAGGGCAGTTGTGAGCTATGGGATGCATCTGGCTGGGGCTCAGTGGGTGGGACTTTGTGGCAGGCATAGGGTTCCACAGGCCCCACCCCCTGCATTTGTGGTCCAGGAAGATGGGGAGGATGTTTCCTGGGGGTTCTGGAGCTCCTCAGCTGGTCCATGTGGCACAGAGGGATTTGGGCTGCCTTGGGTACACAAGGGGGAAGCAAGATGGAGGTCTCGGGACTGCATCCCTGGGATGGCAGCCAGGTGGGGGCTTGGGTGTAGCAGACAGGCACAGTGATGCCTCCTAAGAAGGCAGTGCAAAAGAAGGGGAGCTGGCCAAGAGGGCACCCAAGAGGCAGGTGTCACCGGCTTTTTCATCATTGGAGGACAAGGATGGTCCTTCCATTCAGGATTTGGTGGCACAGAAAAGAGGCCATGGAGAGGGTCAAGGCGCAGAAGCAGGCACACGATGGGGCCAGCACATTGGGCATACCCATTCAGGTCAAGTGAACCAGGTTGGCAGCTCATCACCAGTAGTTGTGGGATCTTTCCACCAGAGTGGCCCAACTGAAGGCCAAGGGACCAGTGGTGGATGTGGTCATGAGTGGCCAGCCAGGGATTGGTGAGTATGTGGGTAACTGGGGTAGGGGATCAACCTCCGTTGTGGTGGTGGGTGATGAGTCCACTGTGGCCTCACCTGCCCCTGTTACTGGCATGGTTGGGTCTATGGGGGGGGGACAGTGGTAGCCCACCTCATACCCTTTACTGCCAGGTCAGCAATCCATGGCTTGGTTGCAGAATCCAGTGGGTCATGTGTGGCAGGGCCCATGCCTGGGGATGGGTGCCCAATATTGCTGATGGTCAGGCCCCTTGGTGGGGAGTGTCACAACCCAACCCAGCTGAAGACCTCCCCTGAGCTTATATGGAGAGGTCCCTCCCTCTGGGTGATCACCTTCTGCCCACTATGAAGATAAAGCTTTGGAGGGGAGAGTATGTAGACATGTTCATACTTATTTTCTATGAAGTGAAGGTGAAGGAGGTGGCAAAAGATGACCCCAGGGAACTCAAGAAAGTGGACAAGAATTTCGTCAATTGGCTGGCAGCTTACACAATTTACATGGGTGTGGTGATGCAGGTACAGCCCAAGTGGGGGCCTGCACTGGTGAAATACCAGGACCACATACACAGGGTGTATAGGCAATATGCAGGGGTGGCATGGCTGCTATTATGTACTGAATGTGAATTGCTCCTATCAATTCACATGTTAAGCTTGAGTCTGAATGTGGCTCTTCAGATGTCGCATTGCTATTGGTCGGTTTCTGCTAAACCTGTGTAATTACCCAATCACTGAGTGATATTGTTGCAAAGAGGGAACGGTGCTGATTGGCCTTTATCCCTGTATTCTGATTGGTCTTTAACTTGTAATGGGTGTGGTTTTGACAGCCCGGAAGAGTTTAAAAGAAGGAGCTGTGCTCCCCTTGTTGTTGTGTGTTCCTGACTTACAGTTGCTGTTTAATAAAGCTGAAATCACTTGAAGCTGAATCCTTTGTTGAGTCTCATACTTAACAGCTGCATTATGATGAGTGGCCTTGGACCCCTTGCTACCATGGGAATGGGAGCATCAGCAGCTCTGGTCACAAAGTGTGAGCCCTGCTGTCAGAATTGCACACAGATATGCAGGTAGCAGGCATCTTGTGGCATGGTAGTCCATTCAACTCAGTAGGAGGAATCCCAATTTCAACTTACAATTTGCTCTTCACACTATGAACCTTGTTGTCAGGAGAAATTGTTGAAATTGGGTTCCAACTACACAGCCAGCAAACTGAAGAAGTTGATGGAAATGTCTCCTTTAAGTATCTGAAATGGGTGTTTTTGCAAAGACTGTTGTTGAAAATGTTTTGAAAACATGGATTCCTCCTACTGATTTGAACAGACTATTTGGACTTATATTTATCTTTGAAGGAGGAAACATTGTACTCTGTGCCTTGTTTATAGTATTAGTATGCATTTACTTTGATGTTGTGGCACCACCAACTTTATAATTGTTAAATAGAGTTTATATATATTGGCAATTTTTTTAATAAGTTTTTTTATTAGATTTCAACAATAAACAGATTTCAAAAATATCACAAACAAGGTTTTGTGCAGTGTCATGGAAGTAATCTACATAACAAATAGAAAGTAGTGAGAATGCATATATTCAAGCTAACAATAACAGTGTGCATGTTAACAAGTGCATGGATTACTATTACAATAAAAAAATACAATGGGCATGTATTTCTCTTACCCAGTCAGACTCAGCTTGCATCATCGTATATCTAGGCATTTTGAGTACATTGGTGTGGGTCCAGTTATTGTTGTAAAATGTTCATATATGTGTAACTATGTGGTTGAAGATCTGAGGCAAAGATGTACTCCATGAAGGGCAGCCATTTCTCTGCAAAAGTGGACGGTCTAGGATATAATTCTGAGTGGCGAAGGTGGTTTGTTATTTTTTCTAAGATCAGGTGATCCCACACTTTGTTTAGCCAGCATGAGCGTGTCGGGGCCTTATCAGCTTTCCATCTGGATGCAATTGCTGTTTTAGCGGCCACGATAAGGCTAGTGATTAGTTCACGCTGAATGGGAGGTATTCTGTTTGAGTTCCATAAGTCAAGAAACAGTAAAGTCGGGTCACATGGTGTGTCATAGTCCGTGATTAGCTTTTTTTTTTTTTTGTAAATACAATTTATTATTGGATATATCACATGCTCATACAATTTAATCATAACAATACATATCCTTTTTTCTTTTTTCCCTTCTCCCCCTCCAGCCCAGGCTTCCAGCACTGCTCCAACCCCATTAATATCTCTCTTATTCTGTTACTATTACTTCCAAACTTAATTTCTTTTACTAACGGTAACAATTAAAAAGTCTAATTCTCTTTCCGTTTCTTCTTAATAACTATCAAAACAAATCAAACCACGTTTAATGTCCCAGTTTTCCAACAAATATTTTTGAAAGTCTTTCCAATCTTTAAAAAAAGTTTCATCTTCTTCGTTGTTTAGCTTTCTTGTTAACTTGTCCATTTCAGCCAAAAACAACGTCTTTTTAATCCATTACCATGTTTCAGGTACTCTATCTTGTTTCCAACATTGAGCAAAAGTCAATCTAGCTGCTGTAGTCAAGTACCATAATAGTGTTCTCTTGGCTACATTTATTTCTTCCATTTTAAGACCTAACAGTAACATCTGTGGGTCTTTCTTAAAAGTACATTTCAAAATCTTTTGTATCTTATTGTGGATCTCAGTCCAATATTTTACTGCTTTGTCACATGTCCACCACATATGGTAAAAAGACCCCTCATGTTTCTTACATTTCCAACATTTGTTAGACATACTTTCATTTATAATAGCAATTTTTTTAGGCGTCATATACCATCTGTACATCATTTTATAACAATTCTCTTTAACATTTACACAAGTTGAAATTTTCATTGACTTTTTCCACAAGTATTCCCAAGATGTCATTAATATCTCATTATTAACATTTACAGCCCACTTTATCATTTGCTCTTTTACAATTTCATCCTCAGTATACCATTTCAATAACACCTTGTACAGTTTAGAAATCATTTTTTTGTCTTTCTCAAGCCATACAGTTTCAATTTCGATGTTCTTTTCTCTGAAACCATGTTCTCTTTTATCGGTCTTAAACAAATCATAAATCTGTCTATACTTCAACCAATCATATTCAAATTCAACATCAAATCTATCTTTTAACACAAAATTTTTCCCTTCAGATTTTAAGAGATTTTTATAAGGTAGCCAGTCTAACCCTTGATTTCTTGAATAAGGGTTAATCACTTCAGCTGGTACAATCCAAAGTGGTCTTTCTTCTGAGAAGAATTTTCTATATCTCATCCATGTCTCGAACAGTGATTGCCTTACAAAGTGGTGTTTAAAAAATTTATCCATTTTTACTTTTCCATACCATAAATATGCATGCCATCCAAATTTATTATCATGTCCTTCCAGAGCCAATAACTTCTTATTCTCCAAATTAATCCACTGTTCCAACCATGTTAGACAGACGGCATCATAATACAGTCTTAAATTTGGTAACTGCAGACCTCCTCTTTCCTTTGCATCGCATAAAATTTTCATTTTAATCCTTGGCTTTCTTCCCGCCCATACGAATTTCGATAATTCTTTCTGCCACGTATCCAGTATTTTCCTTTGTTTTAATATTGGAATAGTCTGAAATAAAAACATCAAATGCGGCAAAACATTCATTTTTACAGTTGCGATCCTTCCCAATAGCGATAAATTCAAAGTATCCCATTTCTTCATATCTTGTTGTATCCTGTACCATACCTTTTCATAATTATTTTTAAACAAGTCAATATTTTTCATGGTCAATTCAATTCCTAAGTATTTAGTCTTTGTAACTACTTCACATTGAATTTTCTCTTGAAGTTCTGTTTGCCTTTGTTTCGTCATATTTTTACACATCACTTTAGTTTTACTTTTATTGACATAAAATCCCGCAACTGCACCAAATTCTTCAATTTTTTCCATCAATTGTGGTATTTTCTCGATTGGGTCTTGGATCATAAACATTACATCATCTGCAAATGCCCTGTATTTATAAACAAAACCTTTCACTGTAAGTCCTTCAATATTATTATCTTTTCTTATCGCTGTCAATAATATTTCCAATATCCAAATAAACAGCAACGGGGATAACGGGCAGCCTTGACGTGTTCCCTTTTGGACTTGGAAAAAGTCCGTCCTTTCTTTATTTATATTCAAAGCCGCTTTTTGTTCTGAATATATTGCCACAATCATGTTTAAAAAGGACTGTCCAATATCCATTTTTTCAATAACTTGCAGCATAAACTCCCAATTTAAATTGTCAAAGGCTTTTTCCGCGTCTAGGAAGAGGAAGCCAACTTCTTTTTCAGGATGTTTATCATAGTATTCAATTGCATCAATCACCACTCTTAAATTGTCTCTGATTTGTCTATTTGGTAAAAATCCAGCTTGTTCTTCCGCTATAGTATCTCTCAGATATTTTTTCAGTCTCTCCGAAATTATTTTGGCAAATAATTTGTAATCATTGTTTAATAGCGATATTGGTCTATAATTTTTTACTTGGGTTAAATCCAAACCTTCTTTAGGTATCAGTGAAATATTTGCTTCTTTCCATGAGTCTGGGATCCGTTTAGTCTCTCTTATCTCATTCGACAGAAGTACTAAAATGGGGGTTAGCTCCTCTTTAAATTTCTTGTAAAACTTTGCTGTGAAGCCATCTGGTCCTGGAGCTTTGCCCAACTTTGCGTCTTCTATCGCCATTGTCACTTCTTCTTTAGTAACTAAACCATTTAAAGATTCCTTAATTTGTTTTCCCAGCTCTGGGACTTCAATAGTCTCCAAATATTTCTTAATTCTCTGTTGATCAATTCCTTTCTTTTTGAATAATTTGGCGTAATATTTGAAAAAAGCCCTTTTTATTCCATTCAAATTCATAACATCTTTTCCATCTTCAATAATCTTAGATATAAAGTTCCTTTCTTTTCTATTTTTCAATTGCCACGCTAAAAACTTTCCTGGTTTATTTGCACCCTCAAATGATTTTTGCTGTAATTTCTTCAGATTCCAATATAATTCTCTGTTTAATAAAACATTCAGTTGATCTTGCAGAAAGTGGATTTCTTTAATAATCTTTTTCTTCCCTGGTCTTTTCTTTAATTCCTTTTCTTTTTGTCGAATTTTTTCACAAAGGTCCTTCTGTTGTTGCGTCTTTTGCTTTCTATCCTTGGAGTTCAGAGAGATAAGCATACCTCTCATTACCGCTTTATACGCATCCCATACAACTTGTACATCCGTGCATTTATTTAAATTCAATTCAAAAAAGCTTTTCGTTTCCTTTTTTAAGATTTCATTGGTTTGTTTTTTGATCCAATAAATCTTCATTAATTCTCCAATATAATTGTTTAAGTTTTCCTTTAGATATCCAAAGTAGGGGGTTATGATCAGAATTAGTTTTCGGTAAAATTTGTATTTTATAAGTTTTTTGCGCCATCTCCTCTGACATCCAAATCATGTCAATTCGAGAAAAAGAGTTATGTCTATTCGAATAAAACGTGTAGTCCTTAGCCTTGGGATTCCACTTCCTCCAAACATCTTCCAGTTTCTCTTGCTTCATCAATTGAAAGAAATTTTTTGGTAACTTTCCGACTGTCTCTCCACTTGCTTTGGATTTTCTATCCAGTGTGTTGTTCACTGTACCATTAAAATCTCCAGCAAGGACAATTTGATCATAATTTAAACACTCCAACTCTTTGGTTAAATCATTAAAGAAAGTCTCTTTTGCACCATTGGGTGCATATATATTTACAAGCAATGTCTTTTTCCTGTTCATCCATATTTCCACGCCAACATATCTTCCTTCTTTATCCGAGAAAATTTGTTTGGGATCCAATTCTTTTGAAATATAAATCACTGTTCCTTTTTTCTTATTAATTGCTGAGGAATGAAATTCTTCTCCCAATTTTTTATTAATCAGATATTTATTGTCCTGTTTTCTAATATGTGTTTCTTGTAAACAAATTATATTACATTTTTGTTTCTCCAGCCAATGATTCACTAATCGTCTTTTACTTGGTGAATTTAATCCATTTACGTTCCAAGATAAAAATTTGTAATCCATAATGGTATTGAGTTAAATATCTTTAAAATCATCCAAATTGCTCTCTTTAAATCTGTATAGATCTCCTTCAGATTTAAGAGTAGATCTCACCGAGTTGTACATAAATGTAAGTCCATATGGAATCTCCCATCTGAACCTAATGTTCATTTCTTTTAGTCTATCTGTCAATTTCTTAAATTTCTTTCTGTCTTGTAGGATCGATCTCGGAATTTCTCTCAGAATTATTATTTTCTTTCCATTAATTTCCAACGGTTGTGTAAATTGTTTCTTGAAAACGTCTTCCTTCATCTTTGTTGTCACAAATTGAACAATCACATCTCTGGGTAATTGCTTTCTTTAAGGCATAAGCTGAATTTACTCTGTAAATCAAGTCAAAGTCTGAATCCAAATCTCCCTCATCTTCCCCTACATAAGTTGTCAATGTCTTAATTACTAGAGCCCGTAGATCCTGATCTTCCTCCTCTTCTATCCCTCTCAATCTCAGATGGTTTTGAGTAGCCCTATATTCTATCGTGGTCTCCAGCCTTGTATTTTCTGACAGGGTTTTTTAACCTTTTGTTCCATATCTTCCGATTTTGTCACCAGACTTTTGACTTCCTTTTTAAGTTCTTCTGTATCTTTTTTTATACCTGACACTTCTGTAAGTACCAGTTCTTTCAGTTCTTCCATATTTTTTTTCTGTACTTGGACTTGCACTTGTTCTATTTGCTCCAATTGAATTTGCAGCTGTTGTTGCAGTTGTTGTTGCAGCTGTGATTCTATTTGTTTTCCAAAATTCTGCACCACTTCGGTCATCCGTTTTTCCATCGCTTCCATAGCTGCTTGCCACTCTTTTTTTCCTTTGCAGTCATTCTTGGGCTAGGTGATGAAGCAGCTCTGGGTCTTGACCTCAAATCCGTCTTGGAGACAATTTCAATACTAGTCAGTCTTTATATAAACAGTCTTCAAGCCAAATCGCCACCTTTAAAACTTATTTATTTTTTTTTAAAATACAATTTATTATTGGATATATCACATGTTCATACAATTTAAACAAACCAATACATATCCATTTTTCTTTCTCCCTCTCCCCCCAAACAAGGCTTCCCGCACTGCTCCAACCCCCTTGATATTTCTCTTGTACAATTACATTTACTACTAAACATATTTCTTTTACTAATGGTAACAATTCAAAGATCTGAGTCTCTTTCCACTTCTCCTCAATAACTGTCAAAACAAATCAAACCACGTTTTACGTCCCAATTCTTCAACAAGTATTCTTGAAAGTCTTTCCAGTCTCCGAAAAAGGTTTCGTCTTCTTCGTTGTTTAATTTTCTTGTTAATTTGTCCATTTCTGCCATAAACAACGTCTTTTTAATCCATTCCCATGTTTCGGGTACTTTATCTTGTTTCCAACATTGAGCAAAAGTCAGTCTAGCTGCTGTAATCAAGTACCATAATAGTGTTCTCTTGGCTACATTTATTTCTTCCATTTTAAGACCTAACAATAACATCTGTGGGTCTTTCTTAAAAGTACATTTCAAAATTTTTTGTATCTCATTGTGGATCTCAGTCCAATACTTTACTGCTTTATCACATGTCCACCACATATGGTAAAAAGACCCTTCATGTTTCTTACATTTCCAACATTTGTTAGACATACTTTCATTTATAATAGCAATTTTTTTAGGCGTCATATACCATCTATACATCATTTTATAACAATTCTCTTTAACATTTACACACGTTGAAATTTTCATTGATTTTTTCCACAAGTATTCCCAAGATGACATTAATATCTCATTATTAACATTTACTGCCCATTTTATCATTTGCTCCTTTACAACCTCATCCTCAGTATACCATTTCAATAACACCTTGTACAGTTTAGAAATCATTTTTTTATCTTTCTCAAGCCATACAGTTTCAATTTCAATATTCTTTTCTCTAAAACCATGTTCTCTTTTATCGGTCTTAAATAGATCATAAATCTGTCTATACTTCAACCAATCATATTCAAATTCAACATCAAATCTATCTTTTAACACAAAATTTTTCCCTTCAAATTTTAAAAGACTTTTATAGGGTAGCCAATCTAACCCTTGATTTCTTGAATACGGATTAATTACTTCAGCTGGTACAATCCAAAGTGGTCTTTCTTCCGAGAAGAATTTTCTATATCTCGTCCATGTCTCGAACAGTGATTGTCTTACAAAGTGGTGTTTAAAAAATTTATCCATTTTTACTTTTCCATACCATAAATATGCATGCCATCCGAATTTATTATCATGTCCCTCCAGGGCCAATAACTTCTTATTCTCCAAATTAATCCACTGTTGCAACCATGTTAAACAGACGGCATCATAATACAGTCTTAAGTTTGGTAGTTGTAAGCCTCCTCTCTCTCTTGCGTCACATAAAATTTTCATTTTAATCCTTGGCTTTCTTCCTGCCCATACAAATTTGGATAATTCTTTCTGCCACGAATCCAGTATTTTCCTTTGTTTTAGTATTGGAATAGTCTGAAACAAAAACATCAAACGCGGCAAAATATTCATTTTTACAGTCGCGATTCTTCCCATCAATGATAAATTCAAAGTATCCCATTTCTTCATATCCTGCTGAATCTTATGCCACACCTTTTCATAATTGTTTTTAAACAAGTCAATATTTTTCATGGTTAAATCAATTCCAAGATATTTAGTCTTTGTGACTACTTCACATTGTATTTTCTCTTGAAGTTCTGTTTGTCTTTGTTTCGTCATATTTTTGCACATCACTTTAGTTTTATTTTTATTAACATAAAATCCCGCAACTGAACCAAATTCTTCAATTTTTTCCATCAATTGTGGTATTTTCTCAATTGGGTCTTGAATCATAAACATTACATCATCTGCAAATGCCCTATATTTATAGGCGAAACCTTTCACTGTAAGTCCTTCAATACTGTCATCTTTTCTTATCGCTGTCAATAATATTTCCAATATCCAAATAAACAACAACGGGGATAACGGGCAGCCTTGACGTGTTCCCTTTTGGACTCGGAAGAAGTCCGTCTTTTCTTTGTTTATATTCAAAGCCGCTTTTTGTTCTGAATATATTGCCACAATCATGTTTAAAAAGGACTGTCCAATATTCATTTTTTCGATAACTTGCAGCATAAACTCCCAATTTAAATTATCAAAAGCTTTTTCCGCATCTAAGAAGAGGAATCCAACTTCTTTTTCAGGATGCTTGTCATAATATTCAATTGCATCTATCACCACTCTTAGATTATCTCTAATTTGTCTATTTGGTAAAAATCCCGCTTGTTCTTCCGCTATCGTATCTTTCAAATATTTTTTCAATCTCTCTGAAATTATTTTTGCAAATAATTTGTAGTCATTATTTAATAGCGATATTGGTCTATAGTTCTTTACTTGAGTCAAATCCAAACCTTCTTTAGGTATCAATGAAATGTTTGCTTCCTTCCATGAATCTGGGATCCGCTTGGTCTGTCTTATCTCATTTGACAGAAGTACTAAAATAGGGGTTAGCTCCTCTTTAAATTTCTTATAAAATTTTGCTGTAAAGCCATCTGGTCCTGGAGCTTTGCCCAACTTTGCGTCTTCTATCGCCATTGTCACTTCTTCTTTCGTTACTAAACCATTTAATAGTTCTTTAATTTGTTTTCCCAGCTCTGGAACTTCAATCGTCTCCAAATATTTCTTGATTCTCTGTTGGTCAATTCCTTTCTTTTGGAATAGTTTGGCGTAGTATTTAAAAAAAGCTCTTTTTATACCATTCAGGCTCATCACCTCCTTTCCATCTTCAACAATCTTAGATATAAAGTTCCTATCTTTTCTATTTTTCAATTGCCATGCCAAAAACTTTCCTGGTTTATTTGCACCCTCAAATGCTTTTTGCTGTAATTTTTTTAAATTCCAATATAATTCTCTGTTTAAAAGAACATTCAGCTGATCTTGCAGGAAGTGGATCTCTTTAATAATTTTCTTCTTCCCTGGTCTTTTTTTTAGTTCCTTTTCTTTTTGTCGAATTTTTTCATGAAGGTCTTTCTGTTGCTGAATCTTTTGCTTTTTATCTTTGGAGTTCAGAGAGATAAGCATGCCTCTGATTACTGCTTTGTATGTATCCCATACAACTTGTATGTCCGTGCCTTTATTCAAATTCAGTTCAAAAAAACTTTTCGTTTCCTTTTTTAAGATTTCATTAATTTGTTTTTGATCCAGTAAATCTTCATTAATTCTCCAAAATAGCTGTTTAGGTTTTGCTTTAGATATCCAAAGTAGGGGATTATGATCAGAGTTAGTTTTCGGTAGAATTTGTATTTTATAAGTTTTTTGCGCCATCTCCTCTGACATCCAAATCATGTCAATTCGAGAAAAGGAATTATGTCTATTCGAATAAAACGTGTAGTCCTTAGTCTTAGGATTCCACTTCCTCCAAACATCTTCTAATTTTTCTTGCTTCATCAATTGAAAGAAATTTTTTGGTAACTTTCCAACTGTCTCTCCACTTGCTTTGGACTTTCTATCCAATGTGTTGTTCACTGTACCATTAAAGTCTCCCGCAAGAACAATTTGGTCATAATTTAAACATTCCAACTCTTTAGTCAAATCATTGAAAAAGGTCTCTTTTGCACCATTGGGTGCATATATATTAACAAGCAATGTCTTTTTTCTATCCATACAGATTTCCACGCCAACATACCTTCCTTCTTTGTCGGAAAAAATTTGTTTAGGATCCAAATCTTTTGAAATATAAATCACTGTTCCTTTTTTCTTGTTAACTGCTGAAGAATGAAATTCTTCTCCCAATTTTTTATTAGTCAGATATTTGTCGTCTTGTTTTCTTATGTGTGTTTCTTGTAAACAAATTATATTACATTTTTGTTTTTCCAGCCAATGATTCACCAGTCTTCTTTTACCTGGTGAATTTAATCCATTTACGTTCCAAGATAAAAATTTGTAATCCATAATGGTGTTAAATTAAATATCTTTAAAATCGTCCAGATTGTTCGCTTTAAATCTATATAAGTCTCCTTCAGATTTAAGAGTTGATCTCACCGAGTTGTACATGAATGTAAGTCCATATGGAATCTCCCATCTGAACCTAATATTCATTTCTTTTAGCCTGTCTGTCAATTTCTTGAATTTCTTTCTATCTTGTAGAATCGATCTCGGAATTTCTCTCAAGATTATTATTTTCTTTCCATTAATTTCCAACGGTTGTGAAAATTGTTTCTTGAAAACGTCTTCCTTCATCTTTGTTGTCACAAATTGAACAATTACATCTCTGGGTAATTGCTTTCCTTTAAAACTTATTTTAACGCTTTTTCGGCTTGAAAATAACTTTTTAAATTTTAGTCCTCCCAAAAATGTCGGGCGCAATTTCTCTATGATTTTCCGGCTAGAGTAGGCTCCTTCCAAACTTCCTGCTCATCTGTCCGTCTCTGTAATCCGACTTCCAGTAAGGATGGTGTCACACAATAAAACGTCCGTCCGTTTCCAGCACAACAAGCTCTAAAACCTCCACTCTAGCCCACTTCCTGTATCATAGAGTCACAGTTGGTTTCGTTTCTGCTACATAAAGTTTAGACTTAACTGACCACAGGAATGCAAAACAAAGTCACTTTTCAGCCGTTTTCTCTAAAGGAAAGCTTTCGTTTTACTTTTAATTCAAGCGGAATAGTTCCTTAAAGGTTTCTACGCTTATCCGTACGTTTCAATTTCGCATTCTTCTTTAAACCGGTAAGCGCTTATTCATTTGTTACCTTGCTTGTAATCTCGGGGTTTCGCGGTGCTTCTTCTGTAAACGATGTTAATCTTGATGGTAAAGAGATCGGTAGATGGCGAATTTATGCTGAATTCTCAGCCCGGCTGGCATCTGTAGATTTGATTTGCAACTGCCCTCTTCACGGAAGGAGATCAAAGTGTAAACAAGCTTCCTCCGAAGCTTATCCACACCGATCTCAACTCCCCCTCAGGCTTCGCTGCTTGCTTGCCACTCCCCCGCCTGGAGAGTGCTACGCTGGGCCAGACAAAGCCCAGACTGTCGTCAGATGCCGCAGTACACTCTGCACAACTCGCAAAGTGTGTCAATTCGCCATTTTCTCCGACCGGAAGCCCGTGATTAGCTTGATTTGTTTCAGAACATCTTGCCAGAACTGTTGGATATGAACACACTGCCGCTGCCAGTGAGCAAAAGAACTGATTTCTCCACATTTGTTTCCAGCAGTAGGGCGAGTATGTTGATGTCATTTTGGAGAGTCATTCTGGCATTAGGTACCAACGCGTAATGATTCTGTGAGTCTGCAGCTTTGTTGAGATAATAGGTGAGGTCATCAATTTAGATTTCCAGATTAGTGACCATTGTTGAGGCGTAATGGTTTTGTCACAGTCCTGCTGCCATTGCATTTAATGTTTTATTGGTATGTCATCCTTTTGGTGGATCAGGATTTCATATGTTGTGGAAATTAAACCTTTTGATGATTCATTTTTTGGATCAATGAGTTTCTCAAACAGGATCAATGGACTCCTCAGGAGGTGAGTGAGGTCCAAATGTTGGATCATATGATTTAGTTGCAGGTAAAAAAAACCACAGGATGGATCTCTTTAACTTTTGATCTAGTAGTAATTTAGGGGATAGGCCATCCTTAGATAAGATGTCTTTTAGGCATGTTATGTCTGCTCTTTTCAAACTTTTCTTCATTTCAGTTCACATCCAGGGAGGAACCAGGATTGCAATAAAAAGGAAGTAAATCTGGAGTATCTCGGTAAAAGGAACGGCCGACAGGAGTCCCAGTTCTTAAGAACAGCCATCAGGAACATGTGTGTTTTTACTTTGAGAGGACGATTGTCTGGAGTGTTCCATATAACCTCTTGGATTGTTAGAGGAGATATTATAGATGTTAATGGTTTTACCCAGTCTAGGTGATCACCTTGGCGTATCATCTTAACTATAGGTGTCAGCAGCATTGTTTTATAGTAGGTTATCAAGTCAGGATAATTTAGACCTCCTTGCGATGTTCGTCTCTTGAGTATTGCAAATCTTGTTCTAGGGCACTTACCTTGCCAAAGAAAGGTGTTAAATGACTGCTGCTATTGTTTAATTGTCTCTTTCGATAGTTTGATAGGGATTGTTCGAAATAAGTATAGAAGCTTGGGGAGAACAAATGATCGGATTAGATGTAGTCTGTCTATGTAAGTCAGCTGTATTTTTTCCCATTTACAGAATTCCATTTTAATTTCCAAGAATTTTGCTTGGGTTTATAGATGCAGATCCTCTAGTTTCCTGGGTATGTGAATTCCTAAGTACTGAAGGAATTCGTTGGACCATTGATATTCATGTCTCTCTTTCAGGGATATTGGCAATTTTTGATGGTGTTTTTCTTGGCGGTTTTTGCTTTTTTCGGAACAATCTCTAGTAAGGCAGAGGTCTGTCATTATCTAAGTTGCTTAGGATTTTATACATAGTGGAAATCAGATTATTTTTAGAGCTGTGATTTGCTCGAAGAATGTGTTCAAAATTGGTTAATGGTTTTGATAATAATGTAGAGAGTTTAATTTGGGAACAAAGGTGGGTAATTTGGAAGTATTGAAACCAAGGTATATGGGTTCTCAGTTTGGTTTCTAATGTTGATTTATCTATAACAGCCTTGTTGAGCATTAGATCTATCAAGGTTGTGAGGTTTGCTTGCTTCCATGCATCAAAAGCTAAATCATCTTGTCGTGGTGGGAACTTATTTAGAAATGAGGTAAATCTTGAACATTTAGAAATAAGATCAATCTTGAAAATTCAGATATGAATTTCAGTCTTTTGGTGTCCCACATATGTAAGGCTGCTGAAAGATATCTATTCTGTCAGATATAGATTATTGTATCGGAGGTTTTTTTAAAATGAAACTAAGTCTGGAATCCTGCATGGATAAGTATATTCATATTGCATTGTTATCCAGTCAGGTCCAGTCTCCTTTGTCAGCATATTCACTATATTAGAGAAGTGGGCTGCTTTGTAGTAGGTAGCTAGGTCTGGGAAATTCAAGCTTCCCCATTCTGATTGTTGTCATAGAGTTTAGGAGTTTATTCAATGTCTTTTATGGGCTCAGAGAAAATCGGAGTCAATTATTTTTGCCATGAATTCAAGTATTTTGCAGGGATATCTATTGGAATAGCATGAAAGAGAAAGATTAATTTGGAAGTTAAAAGGATTTTACAAGATTGTATCTATCCACCCACATAAACCCTAAAAGGTTCCAGTTTTTCATTTGGTTTATCACATCTTGATGCATTTTAACATGGTTATATTTTAATATGTCATTCAAATATAGTGGGATGCTTAGTATAAAGGAATCTGACTTAATGTTATTAATTTTTAGAAAAGCTGATAGTTTTTCATCAATTGCATTTATGGCTGTCAAAAATTTGGTACCAAATCTAATGTTTATTAATAAAGATTTTAAAAAGGAAATCTCTAACTAATCAAAAGCTTTTTCTATGTCCAAAGAAAGTAAAACTGACTGATGATTCTTGATTTTGCAAAAATTAATAACATTGAGTACTTTATGTGTATTATTAATCAAATCTCTGACTGGCATAAATCCTACTTGATCTTGTGAGGCTATTCTTCCTTTGACCATGCAATGATGATGGTGATACACTGTGGAATGGATGCCTTGATAGGAAAGTGTGACATCAAGTCCACTTTTTGTTTATTACCAAACCACTCCGGTGACTTTGATTGGTTGGGCTTTGCTTTTGGTGGCCATATTTATGTTGACATGGCATTGCCCATAGGTTGTTCCATATCTTGTACTGCATTTGAGAAGTTTGAGAAGTGGGCCTTTGTGCAATGAACAGGTAGTAATAGGGTCACACACTATCTACATAGTTTTCTGTTTGTGGGGCGAGCAGGATCTAACAAATGTCAGAGATACATGGATATTTTCCAAAGCCTGGTGGCAGAGCTGGGTATCCTATTGGCAAATGAGAAGATTGAAGGACCGACCACCACTCCATCATACTTGGGTGCTTTGACTGATTCAGAGAGGGAGCTTTGCACATTACCTGAAGATAAGGTGGCCAAGCTGGAGCAGGCCTATATGTGGAGAAGCCTTATGCTTCAGGAGTAGCAAGTGTTGCTCAGGCATCTGAATTTTGCATGCAGGGTAGTTGCCCCAGGAATGGCATTTACATGGAGGATTTGTGATTACCCTAAGGAAGTTTTCAACCCTTGCCATTGGATTTGGGTTTCTGGGGGTGTCATGACCCAGCGAGTCACTGCCTTCCGCCGCCTCTCAAGCCCAACCAAAATGCCCCTTTTACAGCTGAGAAAACACAGGCATGATGACCAGGCAAAGAACACTTAACCAAATGGTTTATTAACACTAATGGGGCATTGAAAACAAGGCAAGGTGCTTCAAAAGGTACAACAGCGTTGAAAGGCAAAAATAAACACAAAGCTAACACAGCTACCTATTACTCCTTAACTGTTACTACTCAAACCCGACAGCCTGCCAGCCTACACTACCTGTCCTCACTCTCTCCAGTGAGGAAGCTTTCTCTCCCCCAGACCAGCCTGTCCCCTCAGTGAGACCAGGCTGCAGAGAGAGACGAAAGAAGTGAGGGATCTTTCTCTCACCAGACCAGCCTGTCCCTTCCATGAGACCAGACCGCAGATGAGAGATGAAAGAACACCATTTTCCACAGCTAATAGCTTAAGTCAGAAAAGTCCTCACCAAGTATGTAACAATTTCTGCACAGAATCCCTGTACTCTGATTGGCTAAAAACTGTCCCCAAGCATTGTGGGGATTGTAGGCTGTTTTCTTTCTACTCCCAGACAGGCCCCTCTTAGAGCTTAGGCCTCTAGGCCCTGCCTCCGTCCTGCACAGATCATGACAGGGGGGATCAAGGTGGACCTGTCCATGTGGTTGGAGTTCCTAAGAGGGTATAATGGCATATCCTTTTGGCACAGTCCATGCTTTTGGATGCCTCCCTACAGATCTCCTTGGATGCCTCTGGCAGTCTGGAGTCTTATGCAGCACTGGCCATGTGACTGGCTGGAGTCTGGTCTCATTATGGATTTGACCTTTCTGGAATTCTTTCCAATGGCTGTAGCAGTCCATTTATGGCACCTCCAGCTGTAGGACAAGGTAATCAAGTTCTGGTGTGACAATCAAACCATGGTGCATATGGTTAATCGGCTGACTTCACAGTCCCCCATAGTTATGCAGCTGGACAGAGTTTTTGTTTTACAATGTTTATGGTTCAATATTTTGTTTGTGGCAGAGCATGACCAGGCATTCACAACAACATTGCCACTGTGTTATCTCACTTCTAGGAGGACCGGTTCAGGGAGTTAACTCCAGAGGCAAACAGGGAACTGGACCCCATGCCAGAGGCTTTGTGGACTCTTGGCGGAGCAAGGTCAAGCGGGCACTTGAGGTGTCACTAGTACCAGGTATGAAGGCAACTTACAGGGGGCACCTAGAGGTTTTCCACAGGTTTTGGCAGTGGCCAGTTCCAGTTGAATATTTACTTCAGTTTGTGGTGGCTCAGGAGAAGGCACCAGGTGGTCAGGAATATTAAGGGTAATCTCGCTGTGATAACCTTTCAGTCAAAGGCCCAGGGGCTGGAGGAGAACATGAGGGAGTTCATGTTGGAGGGCTGGGTCCAGGAGGCACCCCTGGCACCTGACACAAGGCCGACTTTCACACCTGAGATGATTGGGACTTTAGTTAGTTTATTTAGGGATATATGCTCGTTGTAGTGAGAGGTTGAATTATTCAAGGTGGCCATATTCTTAGGGGCATTTAGAATAAGTGAATTGTTAGGTCACGCTGGGATGTAAGGAACAGAGCTTTACTCATATCTGATCTGGGTTTGGAGGGTGATGCAGTCACCTTAAGAATGCAGCAGTCTGGGGCTTCCGGTCGGAGTTAAAATGGCGAGTTGACGAACTCTGCGAACTGTGCAGGGTGGACGATAGCTCCTTTTGACAGTTTGGACCCTTTTCTGGTCCAACGCAGCACTCTCCAGGTGGGGGGGTGGCAAGCAAGCAGCCAAGTCCAAGCGGGAGTTGAGAATGGCATGGGCAGGCTTCGGAGGAAGTCTGTTTATGCTTTGATCCCCTCCCACGAAGCGGGCAGTTGCGAGACAACACTACAGGAGCTAATCGGGCTGACAATTCAGCATAAACCCGTCATCTACCGACCTCTTTACCATCAAAGTCAACATTAAGTTAAGAAGAAGCAATCCGAAACCCCGAGATCGAACTGTAAGGTAACAAAGAACTTTTGCTTACTGGTTTGAAGATATAGAGAAATTTGAATCAAGCGGCTTAGCGTACAAAAGCATTTCTGATGTAATCCGCTTTGTTTGGAACTGAAAGAAGCTTTCTAGAGCATGAAAATAGCGAAAAAGAAACTTTGTTTTGCATTCCTGTGGTCAGTTAGAGATTAATGGTAAGCTGTAAAAACGAAACTGATGTGAATCTGTGCTACCAAAAACAAGTTCCGGCTGAGAAAAGACGAGCTTGGGGCAAGAGAGGCATTTCAAAAGACTGAGTCACCGGAAGGAGTAGGAAGAGTTAGTGCGCTGCACAGGAAGTTGGATTTTTGGGACGGACACCAAACCGGAAGTTACAAAATAGCCTACTCTTGCCAAAAAACCATAGAGAAATTGTGCCCGCCATTTTGAGGAGGACTAATTTTTTAAAATTGAATTTGAACTATAAAATTAAAGAGAAGAAACATATAAAGGTGGTGGTTTGACGGAATACTTAGAAGAAAAGAGATTTGGTGACATTTAAAAGTTTTCAAAACGGATTTGAGGCCAAGAAAAAAGGCTGCCTCTACATCAAGTCCCAGAATGGCAGCAAAGGACAAAAAAGAATGGCAGGCAGCAATAGAGGCTATGGAGAGGAGGAGGATGGAGGCAGTGCAGAATCTTGGAAAACAAATGGAATTACAGACGAAACAAATGGAATTACAGATGAAACAACAAATGGAAAAGCAATTGGAGCAAATAGAACAAGTACAAGTGCAAGTACAAGAGAAGATTATGGCAGATATGAAAGAACTGGTCCTAGCAGAAGTGGCAGAGTTTAAAAAAGATACAGAAGAAGTCAAAAAAGAAGTCCAAGGTTTAGCAGCTAAGTCGACGGAACTAGAACAAAAAATTAAAAATACCCTCCAGGAGAACACAAGGTTAGAATCTATGATGGAGTACAGAGCTACACAAAACCACCTGAGGTTAAGAGGAATTGAGGAGGCAGAAGACCAAGATATACGCGTGTTGGTAATAACAACATTGACAGCATATATTGGTGAGGATCAAGGAGATCTAGACTCAGATTTCGACTTAATTTACAGAGTAAACTCAACGTATGCTCAGAGGAAAAAATTACCCAGAGATGTCATTGTGCTTTTTGTGACCAGAAAAATGAAAGAGGATATTTTCAAGAAGCAATTCACACAACTGTTGGAAATTGACGGCAAAAAGATAATAATATTAAGAGAAATCCCAAGGGTGATGTTGCAAGACAGAAAGAAATACAAAAAATTGGTCGACAAATTAAAGGCAATGGGAATTAGATTCAGATGGGAAATACCTCAAGGATTGTCATTTACATACAACTCAGTGAGATTTACGATCAAATCAGAAGGAGACCTGTATAGGTTTAAAGAAAATAATTTTGAAGAGTTTTTGGATATATAAATCAAGACACCATGGATTACAAATTGCTATCTTGAAATGTAAATGGACTTAATTCACCTAACAAAAGAAAATTAGTAAATCATTGGCTGGAAAAACAAAAGAGCAATATAATTTGTTTGCAGGAAACTCATATCAGAAAACAGGACTATAAATATGTGATAAATAAGAAATTGGGAGAAGAATTTTTTTCATTAGCGACTAAAAAGAATAAAGGAACAGTGATCTACATCAAAAAAGATTTGGAACCCAAGCAAATTTTTGTGGACAATGATGGGAGGTATATTGGAGTAGAAATAATGATACACAAGAAAAAGACTTTGATTGTAAATCTGTATGCACCCAATGGAGCTAAAGAAAATTTTTTCAAAGATTTGACAAATGAGATGGAACAATTAACTTATGATCAGGTTATCTTCGCAGGAGATTTTAATGGTACAGTGAACAACTTACTGGACAGACGTTCAAAAAAAGTTGGAGATGTGGCGGGGAAATTACCAAAAAATTTCTTTAAACTGATGAGAGAACTGGAAGATGTTTGGAGAAAATGGAATCCCAAAGCAAAAGACTATACTTTTTACTCCAATAGACATGACTCTTTCTCAAGGATTGATATGATTTGGATGTCGGAGGAGTTGGCATCGAAGACTCAAAAGATTGAAATCTTAACAAAAAATAATTCTGATCACAGCCCCTTACTTTGGATGTCGAGAGAAAAACCTAAACAATTATACTGGAAAATTAATGAGGACTTATTAGACAGAAAAACAGTTAATGAGACATTGTGTAGGGAAACACAGAACTTTTTTGAAACAAATTTGAACAAAGGTACGAAATTACAAATTGTGTGGGATGCATATAAAGCAGTCATAAGGGGACTGCTTCTTTCATTAAACACTAAAGATAGAAAGCAAAGACTGCAACAACAAAATGACTTACAGGAAAAGATCTGACAGAAAGAAAACGAGTTAAAGAAAAAGCCCGGGAAGAAAAAGATTATAAGGGAAATTCACATGTTACAAGACCAGCTAAATGTATTGTCAAATCGAGAATTGTATTGGAATTTAAAGAAGTTACAGCAGAAATCATTTGAGGGTGCTAATAAACCTGGAAAGTTCTTAGCATGGCAACTGAAAAATAGACGTGAAAGAAATTTTATAAACAAAATAATAGAAGATGGAAAGGATATTGTGGACTTGAATGGCCTAAAGAGAGTCTTTTTCAATTTCTACACCAAACTGTTTCAAAAGAAATGTATTGATTCACAGAAACTTAAGAAATATTTGGAGAATATTGAAGTACCAACATTGGGACAACAAATGAAAGAAGTGCTTAATGGTCCAATTAAAAATGAAGAAATTGTCAGTGCGATAGAAGAAGCAAAATTGGGGAAAGCTCCAGGTCCAGATGGATTTACTGCAAAATTTTACAAAAAATTAAAGGATGAGCTAACCCCAATTTTTGTACTTTTGTCAAATGAAATAAGAGAGACAAAACGGATTCCAGAGTCATGGAAAGAAGCAAATATCTTGCTTATACCCAAAGAAGGTTTAGACCTAACTAATGTGAAGAACTACAGACCAATATCCCTCCTGAATAATGACTACAAATTGTTTGCTAAAGTAATTTCTGAAAGGTTGAAAAATTATTTGAAAGATGTTATAACAGAAGAACAAGCTGGTTTTCTACCGAATAGACAAATCAGAGACAATTTAAGAGTGGTGATAGATGCAATTGAATATTGTGATAAACACCCTGAAAAAGAAGTTGGATTTCTCTTTTTGGGTGCAGAAAAAGCTTTTGATAATTTGAACTGGGACTTTATGCTGCAAGTGATAGAGAAAATGGAAATAGGTCAATCTTTTTTAAACATGATTACTGCAATTTATTCGGACCAAAAAGCGGCATTGAACGTAAATAAAGAAAAAAACGGAATATTTTAAAGTGCGAAAAGGGACCAGACAAGGCTGCCCCCTATCTCCACTATTGTTTATTTGGATATTGGAAATATTATTGGGGAAAATAAAAGAAGACAAGAATATTAAAGGACTGACAACGAGAGGCTTTACATATAAATATAGAGCTTTTGCAGATGATGTAATGTTTATGATTCAAGATCCAATAAAGAATATACCACGACTGATGCAAAAAATTAAAGATTTTGGAGACTTGGCCGGTTTTTATGTTAACAAAAGTAAAACAAAGTTGATGTGTAAAAATATGACGTAACAGAAGCAAATGGAACTTCAGAAGAAAATCCAGTGTGAAGTGGTTACAAAGACAAAGTATTTAGGGATTGAACTGACTACGAAAAATATAGATCTATTCAAAAATAATTATGAAAAAATTGGTATAAGATTCAACAAGATATGAAAAAATGGGACACTTTGAATTTATCACTAATGGGAAGGATTGCAACAGTCAAAATGAATATTTTGCCTTGGTTAATGTTTTTGTTTCAGACTATCCCAGTACTACGACAAAGTAAGATACTGGATGGATGGCAGAAAGAAATATCAAAATTTGTGTGGGCAGGAAGGAAACCAAGAATTAAAATGAAAATTTTATGTGACGCTAAGGAAAGAGGAGGACTTCAACTACCAAATCTTAGACTTTATTACGATGCTATCTGCTTAACGTGGATAGAACAATGGATTAACCTTGAAAATATGAAGTTGTTGGCGCTAGAAGGTCATGATAACAAGTTTGGATGGCATGTGTATTTATGGTACGAAAAATCAAAAATCGACAAATTTTTTAAACGCCACTTTATTAGGCGATCACTGTTCGAGACTTGGATGAGATACAAAAAATTCTTTTATGAAGAACGACCACTTTGGATAGTGCTGGCAGAAGTGATCAAACCATATTCAAGACATGAAGGATTAGACTGGTTACCATATAGAAATCTTTTAAAATCTGATGGGAAAAGTTTTGTTATGAGAGACAGAGATGATGTGGAATTTGATTATGATTGGTTGAATTATAGACAGATCTATGATTTGTTTAAAACTGATAAGAGAAAATATGGCTTTAGGGCAAAGAATAATGAAATTGAGACTATATGGGTGGAAAAGGGGGAAAAAATGATCTCAAAAATATATAAGGTTTTAATGAAGTGGTATACAGAAGACGAAATTGTAAAAGAACAAATGATAAAATGGGCGGTAAATGTAAATAATGAAATAACTATGGCATCATGGGAATGTTTGTGGAAAAAGTCAATGAAAATTTCAACTTGTGTTAATGTTAAAGAGAATTGTTATAAAATGATGTATAGATGGTATATGACTCCAAAGAAAATTGCTAATATAAATGAGAGTATGTCTAGCAAATGTTGAAAATGTAGAAAGAAAGAGGGCTCATTTTACCATATGTGGTGGACTTGTGATAAAGCCATGAGCTATTGGTCAGAGATTCATAATGAAATACAGAAGATTCTGAAATGTACTTTTAAGAAAGATCCACAAATCTTGTTGTTAGGTCTTAAACTGGAAGAATTAAATGTAACCAAGAGAACATTGTTATGGTACTTGGTCACAACAGCTAGAATGACTTATGCACAATTTTGGAAACAAGAAAAGATTCCTGAAACATGGGAATGGATTAAGAAGATGCTTTTTATGGCTGAAATGGACAAAATGACAAGAAAGCTTAATAACGAAGAAGATGAAGCATTTTTTGAAGAATGGAAAGATTTTAAAGACTATCTTGAGAAAAATTGGGATGTTAAAAATAGATTGATTTGCTTTGACAGTTATTAAGGAGAAAATAAGAAAAAGAACGATAAGATTGCTAAAATGTTACCTAATTTGATAGCGGAAATGACATATTTTGTGAATGGTAATTAGATAATAGAGTTTATAAGGGGGTAAGAGCATTGAGGGAAGCCTTGTACTGGGGGGAGTGGGGAGAAAAGAAAAAAGGTATGTGATATCTATAAGATGGAATTTTAACTATGTGAAACATATCCTATAATAAAATGTGTTTTTTTTTAAAAGAAAGAATGCAGCAGTCCAAAACTGACCAGAAGGGGGTTCGGCAAATGGTAACACTTTATCAGAGTGCAGAGGAGGGTTTATGCCTGGTGCAGGCACTGACACAGTGGCTGCAGGCAATGGGGCAGAGGGCTGGTCCACTGTTCCAGCATGAGAGTGGCCATCCCTTAACTCAATATCAAATCTGATCTGTTACTAACCAGGCCTTGGCTACAGCTGGCCTGTCAGGACATAGCTATGGCACCCATTCTTTTCACATTGGGCAGAAATGGGGTTCAGCCCATCTGAGGTTCAGTGTTTGGGCTGCTGGAGGTCCACAGCATATCAGGCTTATGTGCATGGGTGTTGATGACTAACAGTTCATTTCTTTGCAGGAGGTGGCACAAGAACAGCCACCACCAGTGTGCTGATATGTGGTCATTTTTTCATATTTTTGTCAAGTAGGAGGGCCAGCTGCTCCAGCATGGGTACCCAGCTAGGCATCAGAGACTGCTGCTGTTGAATAGCTGGGGAAGAGAGGTAGAGAGATATGTATTGAAGCCATCTTGTTGGCACATCTTTTCTGGCCTGACAGGGTTCACCTGTCTGCTGCTGGGACAGACATTTTCTTAGCTGGTCTGCAGATTAGCCTGTTCAATCTGTTGGTATGCAGATGGCAGGAGGGGAAATAAGCCAAGGCTAACCCCCTCCGTGGCAGGAAAAACATGGGTTGAGGGGATTTCAAGTTGGTAAGAACCCCAAGATATCAGCAATAGGGGCAGGGCTATTTTTGGGCAGGAACGCACAGGAACGCACAGGAACGGAGTGCCAGCTGGCTTCAGAGTTGGCCATGCCTACTACAGCCAAAACCTCTATGTGCGTGGCTACAGAGAGAAGGCTTGGAGAGTGAACCCCCCAGCAACTCCAAGGCGGGTGGGCCACGTGGGCTGGAAGGATCGGGGAGGCATTTAAATGCCTCCCCATGCCTTTCCCAGCCTGTGAAAGGGCCAGCTTGCCTGGGCTTCCCACAGCTGCAGGGCACCCAGGCAAGCCAAGGGAAGGCAATTTAAACTGTCTTCCCTTGAAGGGGGGGTTTGCCTGGGCTCCCCACAGCTGCAGGGCACACGGGCAAGCCAAGGGAAGGGAGTTTAAACTGCCTCCCCTCCTGTCCAAGGGCCAGCTTGCCTGGGCTCCCCACAGCTGTGGGGCCCCGGGCAAATCAAGGGAAGGCATGGGGTGTGGCCTAATATGCTAATTAGCTGTGCTGTCAGGGGTGTGCCCTGATATGCTAATGACTTTCTGCTGTTGGTTGTGACCTATTATGCTAATGAGTTCCTGCTGGGCTTTTTCTACAAAAAAAAAAAAACCTGAATAGAGGGGGTCCTCAAACTGGGTACCTATTGGCTTGGCAGTCTGAGTGGCTCAGTGAGGATTGGGGGAGGACATATGTAATATACTCGGTCTGGACCGCATGGCACCCAGGGGCTCCATGCGGTCCAGTGAACAATGGACTAGTGGATCCTAGCCCACACCAATAGGAGGGCTAGGCTCCCAGCCAAGAGCCCATGGAACTCTCAGCCACTGTAAATAGCCTATGACAGAGTGGGGGCGTGTTTTGGGGTGTGGGTTTTTACAGAATATAAGCCGGCCTGTGAGGCGGCTAAAGTTGTCTTGTTCTTGATCTTGAAATAAAGGTATGAGCTGATTTCACTCTGCTGAGTCATCTGTCTCAGTACTTTTCACTGCCGACGAAGATGGGATTCAATCTCCCATGAACAGAGACCAAGCACTGAGCATCGCATCAAGCACACCAGCTGAGATCACCGCACACCAGCATCTCTGGTGGTCGCTCACCGCACCACTCCTCACCTCGAGCATCGCACCTCTGACCCAGAGAGCAGCACCACACCACCCCTCACACCGCTGCCACCGCTCCTGAGCTACAGTCTCCACGTGGTCGTAAGATGGCAGCCGCATCCGAGAGTCTACCGGTTTTCGACATCTCCCAACCCTCACAATGGAAAACCTGGCTGGAGACTCTCGAGAGCCACTTCACCATCCACAAGGTCACTGATCCGAGTAAGAAGAAGGCGTACCTCCTCTGGCACTGCAGAATGGATGCCCACCTTCTGCTGAAGGACCTGATAGCGCCCCGGCTGACCAAAGATGAGTTGTACACCACTCTGGTCAAGGTGCTAACGAACCACTTGGCGCCCAAATCAACAAAATTTGTGGAGAGAATGGACATTTTGCAAAGGTCCATGGTCCCAATGAGTCCACCTCCAACTTCCTTGTGGCTCTGCAGCGGGCCGCCACAAGGTGTTTGTTCCCAGATCTGGCTACCGCTCTTCTAAATCAGTTCCTCATGGGCCTATGGGAGCCCAAGCTCCGGAGGAAGCTGGTCAGCCAAGACAACCTAGTTTTTGCAAAGTGATCCAGAAGGCCACAGCTTATGAGAAGGCCCACCAAGAACACCACGCCAAGGCAGCCCAACGCACACAAGCAACTGTAGGGTCAGACGTCTCCAACGATGAGGAGGTCCTGCAGGTCCCAAGCCACCCAGCCCACTGCTCTCAATGCTCCACGGGACACACCATGGCAAAAGCAGCCCCGACCTTGGCGCCCTGCGCCAGCTGTGGCATTGCTCACGAATGCCGGTCTTGCAGATTCCGGGATGCCGTCTGCCGAACATGCAACAAGACCGGCTACATCACCAAGGTTTGCCACTTAAAAGGACAGCGACCGAGGACTATGGCTCAGCTGGAGTCGAAGGACCTGCACTCCATTTTGGTGTACCAGAGGACACTGGTATGTAACTTGCCCCCTGATGGCCCCGACAAGGTGCACTTTACTGTTCTTATAGAGGGGTCCCCCTGCCAAATGGAAATCAACTTGGGCTCATCCTTTTCCATTATTTCGGCGGAGACCTTGCGCGCTTTCTGTCTGCAGAGGGTGCTGTCTGCGCAAGCCACAGGGTCTCAGGTTGTGGGACTTCAATAAGAACCCTGTGGCGGTCTGGGGCTGGGGCAAGTTCCGGGTCCAGTTTAAAGACTTCTTAGGGTGCTTGGTGGTGGAGGGGCACTTCTCTAAGGCCTTTCCTGGTTTGTTCCCCTGGGACTTACGATTACGGGGGTGAACCAGATCCGGCAGTCGGACTTTAACACAGTATGCGAGGAATTCCCCAGGGTGTTCAATAGGACACTGAGGAGGTACACAAGGCCCCCTTCACAAAGCGGCTCTGGGCGGTACTTCAGAGGTTCGACTCCGCTGGCCTCAAGGTAAAGAAAGAAAAGTGCCTCCTTGGGGTGCCCCACATTGAGTTCCTAGGTTTTGCCATAAATGCACAAGGGATCCACCCCACGGACGATAAGATTAAAGCAATCACACAGGCCTCCCCTCCCTCTTCCAAGACAGAACTGCAGACTTTCTTGGGCCTGCTCAATTTTTACCACGCATTTCTGCCCCTGAAAGTGATGGTGACTGAACCCCTCCACAGCCTCCTGGACAAAAACACTCCATGGGTCTGGCGGCCTGCACACGCCATGGCTTTCCAGGGTGTCACGGATTTTCTGGCATCGAACTCTGTGCTGCACCATTTCAATGAGTCGCTCCCGGTGGTCCTGGCCTGTGATGCATCTCCCTATGGGGTCTGGGCAGTCCTGGGCCACAGGTTGCTGGATGGCCGGGAGGTCCCAGTCACCTATTATTCACGGACCTTGTCATCAGCAGAGAGCAATTAAGCGCAAATTGACAAGGAGGCACTGGCGATAGTGGCAGGTGTAAAAAAATCCCACCACTATCTCTACAGGTGGCACTTTACAGTGGTGACTGTCCATAAGCCCCTCCTCGGCCTCCTGGCCCCTGATTGTCAGACACCTCAGATGGTCTCTCCCAGGGTCCTGCGTTGGTCCATTTTCCTGGTGGGCTACGCCTACGCGCTTGTCCATCAGTCAGGTAAAGCTACGGGACACGCAGACGCCCTGAACTGTCTCCCACTGCCCACCGTGGACCCTGATCCTGCCCTGACCCATGGGGTAGCCCTTGTAGAAGCCCTTCCAGACTGGCCAGTTCATGTCTGGGAAGTCGTCCGCCTCACGGCCAGGGACAAGGTTCTCTGTCGGCTCTTGGACTGGGTGGGGAGGGGGTGGCCTATAGCCAACAAAGGCCACAAGTTCACGCTGTTCGTCTCACAGAAAGACGAATTGTCAGCATACAAAGGTTGTCTGATGTGAGGAGGTTGAGTGGTGATTCCAGCCCCACTCCAACAATGAGTCCTAGTGGTGCTACACGAGCATCACTCCAGGGTGGTGAGAATGAAAGCGTTGGCAAGAGGCTACATCTGGTGGCGAGGCCAGGACCGGGACATCGAGGACAAGGTAAAAAGGTGTCAACCCTGCCAAGCCTCACGCCCTGACCCGCCCAGGGCCCCAGAGAGGGCCTGGGAATCCTCACATCGCCCCTGGACTTTGCCGGACTGTTCCAGGGACAGTTGTTTTTTATTCTAGTGGACACCTACAGTAAGTGGCTGGAGGTAGTGCCATCAACCTCTTCGAAATCTGCCATCAAAGCCATATGGTGGATCTTCAGTGCCCAGGGCATCCCTGACACCCTGGTGATGGATAATGGAAAGCCCTTCACATCCGGAGAGTTCCAGGAGTTCAGCAGCTATTATGGAATCCGCCATGTCTGTTCAGCCCCATTCAACCCCATTACCAACAAGCAGGCCGAACGCATGGTGCGGACTGCAAAAAATGCACTCCACCGGCTAGAAGTGACGGACTGGGACTATAAGCTGGCATCCTTCCTCTTTGGCCAAAGGACCACCCCCCACACACAACCACAGGTCACAGCCCAGCTGAATTGTTCATGGGCAAATGTCTCACAATGAGGCTGGACCACCTCCACCCAGATCGAGTGCCCAAGCGAGAGCCCGAGATAGAATCCCCAGAGCCCACCCAAGGTTTCTTCCCAGAGGACTCAGTGTATGCATGGAACTTTGCCAAAGCCCCCCCCCGGATCCTGGCCAGAGTAGTAAGAGTCAGGGGACCCCGCTCCTATGAGGTCTCCTGTGAGGATGGCCAAATCCTCCACCACCACATTGACCAACTCCATCGATGGACGCTGCCGCTGGATCTGAAGGACACTGAGGAACCAGAGACCACCAAGCTACCAGCCACGAACCCCATTCCACAAGACACAGCTCCCAGCCTGTCAACCCCCCGCAAGCTGCCAGAACCAGCTGAGGCACCCAGCAACTCTGCCCCAGCCGCAATTGCCCTGCTGCCACCGGCTGGCACCCCGCTGAGGGCAGCGGCGCCAGCTCCGGTTTCAGTTGTGACCGGGCTCTGATGCTCCACACGGGAATGTAAGACACCGACGTACCTCAAGGACTTTGTGTGCGGGTGTCTTCAGACCAAGGGGGGAGGGGTGTAATGTACTTGGTCCCAAATGTGTGGCTCCCAGGGGGCTCCACGCAGTCCAGAGAAAACTTGGAGCTTCACTCCAGCAAACAATGGACTAGCAGATCCTAGCCTGCACCAATAGGAGGGCTAGGCTCCCGGTCGAGAGCCCATGGAACTCTCAGCCACTGTAAATAGCCTATGACAGAATGGGGGTGTGTTTTGGGGCATGGGTTTTTACAGAATATAAGCTGGTCTGCGAGCGGGCTATAGTTGTCTTGTTCCTGATCTTGAAATAAAGGTATGAGCTGATTTCACTCTGCTGACTCATCAGTCTCAGTACTTTTCAACATATGACAAGCCTTAGGACAGTGATGGTGAACCTTTTAGAGACTGAGTGCCCAAACTGCAATCCAAATCCCACTTATTTATTGCAAAGTGCCAATACGGCAATTTAACCTGAATACTGAGGTTTTAGTTTAGAAAAAGGAATTCATTAACATCTTTTGTCTTAAAAGAAAAGCACAATAACAGAGCTTTCAATGATACAAACAGCTTTTTATTGAAAGGTAAAAGTTTTCATTTGGCATGAAGTTTGCATTTGACATCATACACACAAACTTCCAGTTAGTACAGGACAGGACCCTTCCTATTTACCTGGTCTGTCTTTCTCAACATGATCTTACACATTTTCACACCTAAAGTGACAGCCCTCTTCCCCCTTCCATGGGAAAGAGATAGAAAAACAGCACACTCAGTGGAATCTGCCAGTTCTAGATTGATTCGAAGTAAATTAAGTTTTGATCCTGCAAATCTTGACCAATGAACAAATAAAGCACTTCAACTTTTTTTTTTTTTTAATTCTTTTTATTGAAACTTGTGAGAAAAAAAGCACTTCAACTTGAGCACTTCAACCAGGTGACCCACCCCCCAAAGCATATCAAGGCTGCACGGAATGAGAAACCACAGAGTGGAAGAACACTTCTGCTACCCCCAGGGGCCATCATTCCACTCCGTGGTCTCTCATTCCAGTCCCTGAACACTCCTGCTCCACCCTGGGGCCGTCATTTCAGTCCGTGGTCTCTCATTCCAGTCCCAGAATACTCCTGCTCACCTTGGGGCTGTCATTCCACTCTGTGGTCTCATCCCAGTCCCTGAACATTCCTGCTCCACCCTGGGGCTGTCATTCCACTCTGGGACCTGACATTCCAGTTCTTGAACACCCTGCTACAGCCTGGGGCTGTCATTCCACTCTGGGACCTGACATTCCAGTTCTTGAACACCCTGCTACAGCCTGGGGCTGTCATTCCACTCCGTGGTCTCTCATTCCATTCCCAGAGTAGTGTATTTGGCCAGAGACGCTAATGGAAAATCCATTTCGCATTTTTATTGCAACTCTACTTGTACTGTAATGTATTTCAATGAAGTCCATGCAAGTCAATTGGCATTCCTGTCTCCCATTATTTCCAGTGGGCCTTCAAGTGTTTCCCATTGTTTCCAATGGACAATCCTGTCCTTCCTTTTAGTATATCCCATACATCTGCCCTCCTACACGGCTCCTCCAAATGGCATTTTAGTTATCCCCATGAGTGTGAAAAGCCAGAGCAAATTTACAATCTGACTAAAGGCACAATCCTATGCTCTCATACTTGAAAGCACGTTCGGTTGTTTCAGTGGTGCTTAATTTTGAATAAGTATGCACAAGATCGGGTACTGCTTTTGAAGCGGCTATTCATTTCTGCCTCGTCCCTCCACCCCAGCTCATCACTGGAGAGCCAGGAGCTCTGAAGTTCAGGGACAGTCTTTCATCATGGGGGGGTGCCCTATGTGTGATTCCCTGGAAGCTCTCAGGAAGCTATAATTAGGGGGGAGGGGTGCTGCGCCTTACCTCCACAGGGCGGGAGCTCTGGCTCGCCTTGAGCCACCTCACCACAGTGCTGGCTGCCACCCCCTCCTGCAGCACCAGCTCCAAAACAGTCTCCATGTCCAACTCCTTGAACAGTCCTTCTAATCACAGCCTCTGAGCAGGCACACAAGACATGCCACCCAAAGCAGCGGGGCAGCCCTGAAAGGAAGCGAAGGGTGTGGGTACTAAAGTTTTTTGGACTCCAGGTTACAGCACAGGACGCTGGAGGGTGCAGCAAGAGAGACCAGGTAGAGAGCCAAAGAGGGAGAAGGGGGAGGAGGAATAGTGCACCTCCCCAAAGACAGTAGGTTTGGAAACTGAAGTGGTGCACTCACGCAGATGCAACTTTTGGCAACAATCCTGAGTGGGCATCCCTGGGAATGCTCAGCCTCACTCCTCTGGGGCAGAAGGGGCATGGATTGGAGCACGCATTTGCAAAGGAAGGGGAGTTGCCGCGCTTTCCCGGGCTAAGGGGGTGGGGCCAGGCTGTGGGGATTCGTTGCTGAGCAGCTCCTGGGCTTTGAGTAGGCAGAGATTGTGGGTTGGTGTCAGGCTGTGAGGAAGGTGGAGCCCACGGGGAAAGTGATTCCCCTCTTCTCCCTCCCCCATGTCAACAAGTGGGGTGCCTGTACCAGGGGTTTGCACGTCTTTTCCTCTCATGTGTGGTATTTGCTTTCCAACCAGGGCACAGGGTATGGCCAGCTGGTGCAGCAGCTGCAGCAGCACAATAAGCAGGCTCAGCTCCTCGCCCGTGCCCACAGAGAATATAAGAACATAAGAACATAAGAGAAGCCAATGTTGAATCAGGCCAATGGCCCATCTAGTCCAACACTCTGTCACACAGTGGCCAAAATATACCAGGTGCCATCAGGAGGTCCAGCAGTGGGGCCAGGACACTAGAAGCCCTCCCACAGAGAGGGCTCTGAGTGCCACCTCTGGCACCCGTGCCATAGTTCGCCACCAGAGCCTTAGGGCTTAGCAGTCATGGCAGGACTATGCCCTTACACCCCCTCTACGCACTCATATGTGGGCCATGAGGAGAAAGGTTTGGAAGGATTCCAAACTTGGCTCTGAGCCAGGGTAGTTTTGCCCTGTTAGGAAACTTGCTTTGCAAGTCAGATGCAGCCTGTGCTTTAACATGTTAACTAAGTTATGCAGATCAGCTTGTTGTAAATAAAGTTCCCAGTTTATCCCATAACCTGTGATGTTTCATTCAAGGGGTGGGCAGGCAACATCTTTCCAGTTTCCATATCAAATCTATTAGCAATGGTTAAATTATGGATGGCACATTAACAGCACAATCCCAAGCAGAGTTACACCCTTCTGACCCAAAGCAAGCTTAGCACTTTGCATCCCCACCTGGGCATGGAATAGAGGAAATGGTGCGTTGCACTGAGTGGCCCAGTCCACCTAGGCTGGACTGACATGTGGGCAAGCCATACTCATCCTGCTCTGCCTTTTGTTCTGCTCAGGCCTACCACTTTCAAATCAGTGTGGTGAAGTAGTCTACTGTTGGGGGAGAGGCTTGATTCATACCCCTTTTCAACCATATAGCTCAATATGAATCCGACTTTGGGCCAATCTGCCTCATGGGGTTGTTGTGAGGATAAAATGAGGGAGGGCTAACCATATATGAGCTGGATAGCTCAAGCTAGCCTGATCTTGTCAGATCTCAGAAGCTAAGCAGGATAAGCCCTGGCTTGTATTTGGTTGGGACCAAGGAATACCAGGGTTGTGACATGGAGGCAGGAAATGGCAAAACACCTCTGAACATCTCTTACCTTGAATACCCTATGGGCCGCCAAAAGTCAGCTGTGACTTAATTATAAAAGAAAAGAAAAGTAAGCTGCCCTCAGCTTCTTAGAGGAAGGGTGCAATAAAATTGTGATCGGTAGAAAAATATTCTCTAGTATGATTCTTTGCTCAGTTACAGAGCTTTCAGCCACTTACTTGGAAGAAAACACTGTTCAGTTGGGCTATGTAGTACATATCACACTAACTAGGAAATAAGCCCCATTGAACTCAGTGAATCTTCCTTCTGAATAAATTGGTTTGTGATTAGTGCCTAGGAATCACAGAAATTGTAAGAAAGAGACTTAGCTAATTAAAAGAATGATGCAGATGATCATGTCATTTTCTAAAATTGTATTATTTTCTAAAATATTATTTATAATTTTAGAATTAGTTACTTACATGTTTAACGGGCGAAGAATCATACATTCTCCTATAGCACACAATCTCAGTCAGTATGCATACTTGATCCAAAATCTGACAATTAGCCACAGTTTACTAGCATCTTCAGCTGATGTAATTTCTAGATGCCATCAGCACAGACACGGCATTGTGAGGCTTCAACATGGGATGGCACACCATGAGCTCACAGTCACATCATCAGCATTTGCAAAAGTGAACTTGATGGTCCCAAGCTAATCATTTGAGGAGCAAAATGGGGCAACCCAGAGTCAAGGTAGTGGTATCTGCATAGCTGAGTGATTCCCAGATATGCAAGAAAATATCGGTTTGTCAATTTAAAAAATAAAAGAACCCACCCAATGGTTTGACAATCAAAGTCTTGTTCTCAAGGACCAACAGAAGATTAAGTGTCTTTGAATGGAGGAGGAAGATAGGAGTGACAACATTAGGCTGACCCAAAGCATTTTTGTTTTTAAGCAAAAAGTAGTTTTTACTATAGGATTTCCAGTGTGGGACCACAATTCAGATCAGGGTCATGGAATGAGCGAAGGATCCCTGTGCTCTTTTCCCATCTTGAAATAGCCCCAGGAGTTGCTGCATGTATGTGTACTGATAGATTTGAATTGTTCCTGTATATACCTTGGAATTAAGTTCCAACCAGGGAATTCCAAGAGCACATCTGGTGAACAGGACCAAGGTGGACATGCAGGCACATAAGAACTTTGTAACGTGCAGGTCAGACAAATACCCTGGGTGGGAGATGGGAAAGTTGTTTGTTCCATCTGCCAACCACCACCACCACCACTACACACCCCAGTATCAGAACTGTTCAACCAACAGCCTCACACTTCATATTTTGCTCATTCTAGACCTGCAAAACCTGTATGACAACCTCATCATTCTGAAGTCAAAACATATAAAGCCCAGGTGGGACATTGTACATTGTGGAGTCAGGGTGGTGGGTCACAGCTTATGTTGGTGAAACTGATGCAAGAATGCTTGCAAAACAGTTTGATCAGGATAACTTTCATAATCTTGCCAAACCACAACACACTCAGAAAGGCACTTTTGGAAACATATATATATGTTGGGGTCTAATGATACATCCAGACAAACAGTCTACATTTTTAAGAAACATTCTTTCTAAAAATGGGTACTTCATATTAAGCAGCCTAGCCAAGGATCTGCTTTATCTTTCACAGCATAGTACTGATTCAGATGCATCCTAAACCTGGCAGTTGGTGGGTGTGGAACATAACCATGTGACTCTGAATCCAAAGGATAGCTTTAGAGACGAAAGCACAAAAGGGGGGGAAGCAGCCTCCCCCCCAATAGAATAGCATTAATGCATTCATATACAGCAGGGGTCTTTTCATAGAAGAACAGCTGCAGGAGCTCATTAGCATATGGTATGCTAATGAGCTATTAGGCTATTAGCATATGCCATGCCCCCTGACATCACCGGAAGTGATGTCAGAAGGGGAAGCAAAAGGGGGGAAGCATCTTCAAAAGCCTCCCCTTCCCTTCCCTTCCCCAGCTGGTCTGGGTGGGGGAGCTAAGAGAGAAGGGGTTTAAAGTTTAAACTCCTTCTCATGAGAGTTGGGCCACAGAAGGAGGAAAGAGGGAAGGAAAGAGAGAGAGTAGAGAGAAGGAAAGAAGGAAGGAAAGAGAGAAAGAAAGAGAGGGAAGAAGGAGGGAAACAGGGAAAGGAGGAAAAAAGAGGAGAGGAAAGAAAGAAAGAAAGAAAGAAAGAAAGAAAGAAAGAAAGAAAGAAAGAAAGAAAGAAAGAAAGAAAGAAAGAAAGAAAGAAAGAAAGAAAGAAAGAAAGAAAGAAAGAAAGAAAGAAAGAAAGAAAGAAGAGAAGAATGAGGGAAAGAGGAAAAAGAAAGAAGGAAAGGAGGGAATGAAAGAAATTCAGTGGCAATTCAGCCCCATTATACCCTATGGGCCATTGAAGTCAATGGTGAAAACATAGGGTATATTCTGGGGGCTGGAGGGGAGGGGGTTTGAGGGAGAGGCTCCAAGATCACAGGATAGCTGATGGAGCCTCTCCCCAAGATACCCACCAATTTTCAAGAACATTGGACCAGGGGTTCCAATTCTATGGGCCCCCAAACAGGTTGCCCCATTTCCTCCATTGTTCTCTATGGTGGGAAAAAAAGTTATTTTTTTCCCACCATAGAGAACAATGGAGGGAATAGCTCCCCCCCGAAATAGCTCCCCCCCGAAAAGACCCCTGATATACAGTCTCCAGTGACATACACACAATCTCACAAGCACAATCTCCAAGTACAAAACCCTAAAATACATAGACAATATGTTCAGTTTTGTCTCTCAATACAGCCAAAAGTTGCATTGGCCTGTACTAATAATTTTACAGTAATAAAACAAAATAATGAATAAAATAATGAAACACAGTGATTTCCTAAATTTATTTACAGTTTCTCTGTTGCAAGGATCCTTAACAGTGTGCAAAGCCAATTCCAGAGGCATAAGGAAATGTTACTTGCTTTCCACGTGGCAAAACCTGGTGTCTATGGAAATACAACTTACTGGCAGGCCATTCTACCAAGTAATACTTCTCACTCCTAGCTCAGGAACAAATGAGATGAGATCATGGAGGACCAGTGCATAGATTTTCCATATATTTGAAAAAATGGAAATCATTGTGCAGAGATTCAGAATGGAGCGATTTGAGGGAACTTAATTCTTCTTGACCATATGCTTTCACCAATCAAAACTATCTGCATGCCATTATTATTATTAAATGACCGCATACTAGCTCCTTCTCCTTGTTTGACTTGTTTGCATCCAGGGCTACTAGCAACATGGGTAAGAGAGGTCAGGCCACTGTCAATAGGCAAAACCTGCTTTCTAAGGGCCCAGTCTCCATTGGGTCCCTGGATAGCTGCTATTTCCATTCTTTTTAATTCTGGGTAGAATTGTTTGTGGATTTTACAGCACTGCATCTAGTTTGGCTTTCAGAGTAATATTCAGCCAAATGAATTGCTACCCAGGGATTTATTGTGACAAATATTTTAAAACTTCTGTAACATTTTGCAAATTGCATAATGTTTTTGATCTATCAGTAAATCTTATTTGAACTCCATAACAACACCAATGTAAGATTATAGCAAACTCCTACAATGGAACAATATCTCATCTGACTGAGATCAAACACGTTCCACTTTTTAAACAGTCCTTAATTATTTGATTCACCTGATTGGCTGTCATGCCATTTTGATAACATTCAGCTTGGTAATGTTCTACCCCTGACTAAATTAAGTTTCTTCCAAGAGAACTTCTCTGAGAACACACTGTAATTATAATATGTACATTTTATTTAAACCAGTTGTACAAACTGGCAAGTCCTATTAATGGCAATAGTACAGGTGAGAGCATGGTAGGAGAAACAAAAGAACTGCAACAGGTATTGAAAGTTATTTAAAAATATCTACTTCTCTGATGAAGTAGTAAGCTTCTCTTTTAAAGGACTGAATGAAAAGACCTTAATATAATTAAATAATTAAGCAAAGAAAAGATGCAGACTCACCTGTTCAGTGTTGACTTTAAGCAGCCTTTGATTTGTTTATCTGCATCTTCCTGGAGTTTGGTATCCTCCACCAGTGCCATTTCCTTTTTATGACAGATCAAATTGTAATTGTGATTGTTGTAGTTTGCCCAAAATATTCCTGCAGATGTCTCATAACGTATACAAAATTCAACTTTAGCGCCATCCCTTTGATAAGGAGGAACCAATGAAATCTTGAACAAGAACTGGTCAGTCTCACCATCGCAAGAATTAGGCACATATTCTGCTAATATGTCATAATAAGTCAGCCAGTTGTCCAAAGACATCCTAACGTAGACCAGCTTTTCAAAGGAGACATTTAGAACACGAATAATGCCTTTCATACATGTTATCCCTGGTAGAAACTCTATGGACTCTAGCCATACTTTCTGTGCACGCACTTTTTGCAAAAGCTCTTCTTGTGTGGTGGGTAGTGTAAACAGTGGAGTTAAATAGAATTCCTCCACAGGCACAACTTCATCTTCTAAGTCATCATTTGGTAATGTAGTTGGAACTTCCCAGGTATCAAACTCCTTAACAGATACAAGGTCAAAACCAAATGCATCAGCAAATGAAACTTTTCTTGCAATAGTAGATGGAGCTTCTGGCTCCATTTCTTCAGAAGAATCTGAATTCCGTCTTCGGGGGCTAGGTGAGAAACGAGCCTCAAGAGTACTTTTAACATCTTCATCTTCTGAGAGAGAATCATTTAAAGTTGGAACTTCTAATAAGTTCTCCTTACTAATATGACCAGGTTCTTCAAAAGACTCCATTGGGTTCTCTGATATAAACTGAAAGAGACCCGTCTGAGTAGTGGCAGCTGATATTTGAGACCCTGTGACTTGAAACAAGGATTAATATTACAGTTGACATGGCAAAAGGGACTCTGGTCTATTAATAGGAGCTTGTTAAATATGTTCTCCAAAGGCCTCCAATCTGATAGGAGTACTGTGAAAACTTCCAGTTTGGAGGTACTTTCTACTTTCAGCATTCCAGTAATGTAAATCTCTGAACCTTGGTAATCATTACAGGAAGAAACTGTAGACATTCGTAATATAACAAGCCTGCATTTGGTAAATAGAAAGCACATTACAAATGTAGAACCATGGATTCTTACATAGGGATGTTATCTTGTTAGTGATTTATATATTGCATGAGATTTCTATGTAGCTGCGTCATAATGCAATGAATATAAAATAGACTGTGTGGGGCGGGACCATGGCTTAGTGGTAGAAAATCTGTTTTGCATGCAGATGGTCCCAGTTTCAACTTCTAGTCCTGGTGATTTGAAAGACTTTTACCTGAGATCCTGGTGAGCTGCTGCCAATCACAGTATGCAGTCCTGACACTGAAAGGCTAGTGGTTTGACAGTTCAATGCAGAATCATGAGTTCATGTAGCAATTTGACCCACCCTTGATAAAGATATGTATTTCTATTTAGAGCAGAGAGCCAATATCTATGGTTTAACCATATTAAATAATATAACTTAACAATTCTCAGTTGAACACCAATGGCTTGTGCAAAAAAGATGAAAATGTCTTGGACCAAGAGGAATGACAGGCTACTGGGGGGGGGGGATGCAGGATTTTCATAGAGGTTCATGAGGAGATAAAACAAAGATATGCCCCAACTGCAGCATACCTGTCCTGTTCTGCAGCCTGTTAGCTATAATCAGTCCTATTATAAATGTATGCTACAAGATATCAAGCTGCTCCAAGCACTGCACAAGTCATGTTCAGGTGAGCACCTACAACACCCTTTCTCCACCTGTTTCTATGGCAGAAAATGGAATGTGTTTTCAAGAAGTTTAAAGCAATTAGGAGCAATAGGGTATAACCCCAAGGTGGAGTATCGGTAAAATATCATTAAAAACCACTACAGCTGAGTTCAGACTGGAAATTTGCCCCGGCAGAGCCCTGTTTCAGCGACGCTTCAAAACCACATTAAAGGGGACGTTCACACAGGCACATCTGCCTGGCGTCCCCCACCCATAGGCAACCCGCACTGTTCCACTTTCTGCCCACGTTAAATAGATACCTCTTTGAAGGGGTAGCAAATCCCTGCAGAGCAGCTTTAAACCACATCAGTCCTCTTCCCAGCAGTGTGACCATGTGGCCGATATGCCGGGAGCAAGCTGGAACAGCAGCAGCAGCTTGATTGGCCATGCTCCGCTGTACCGACCAATGCGGTGCCGGGATCCTCCCCCAATCGGCGATCTGCGGCGAGCTCCCCCAATCTGGGCCAGCAGTGTGAACGTTCCAGCGCGCCTTCTCCCGGTAAGCTCCCACAGTAGACCACTCGTGTCACCAGGAAACCCCCGGAACAGTTTGTTCCAGGGCTTTTTTGCTGCGACTGGCTTCTGGAGCAAATTGCCAGTCTGAACTCAGTCTACTAGAGTCGGTACCTTATTGTTAACATTCCAACATACAAAAATAGCTAGAAAGATATATTCCAATGCAAAGTTGGTATTATGTGTCATGCTATTGTATATTTTATTGGAATAATATTTCAGAACCTTATGTTACCTTGTTACCACAATTTGCTATGGGTCTCTTTAAACTGCTGCATTCACTGTCCTAACAGGCAAAATAAATTAGAACTTAGCCTGTGTAATGTAACCAATATATTCCATTGACTCAGTTACAGTTTTACCACCCTTAGAAATCTTTTGAACCATTGGACTCTGTAAAAAATTGGATTGGTGTCTTAATATTGTGCGTTACTGTGTGTCTTTCCATGAATGGAGTTGGTGAGTGTTTTATAGCTTGGATTGGAATATACCTTTCTAGCTATTTTTATAAGTTGGAATGTTAACAATAAGGTACCGACTCTAATAATAGTTTTTAATGATATTTTATAGATACTCCACCTTGAGGTTATACCCTATTGCTCCAAACTGCTTTAAACTTATCGAAAATGCTGGTGAAGAGACTTGTGTTTTTCAAAAGGAGTGAAATTAAATCCAGAAACCTTGTCTTGGAATTCATACTTTGGATCTCATACTCTGGACTGAGAGCAGATCTATATGAATATTGCAGAATTAGAACAGTTCAATTGTTTACTTGCTGTCTACTTGTGAGTAATTGGATTTACTTTTTGTAAACATTTGAATGACTTACTTTTCTTCTTTATTGTGATTATTTGAAATAGATTTTGTATTAGATGAATAGTTAAGAAATAATCACAGTTATATTGAATAATCACATTTATTTAAGAAAAATATTTGTTGTTTTTTGTGCTTTCTTTCACAGTCATATTTCCTATATTTCTATGAAGAAGCATCTTCATAATATTCCTTATCTGAAAATAATGAGAGGGGGGAATTTTAGTAAGAACTTCCCAAAGAGACATAGCCTACCTAGTACATGCCTTATACAATTTTATCCTTCAGTATCATTACAATAATCCCCCAAACAGACATCTCCTAATAAAGATCAAAGGTCCCGGTCACATGAGTGAGATAATCCACTGGGGAAGTGAAGCTTTTTGCTCCTGAGCAAAATGAAGCACGGTATCTTGATCAGACATCTCCCCGAGGCTCCACACACATGCCGTTAGCCGCGATCACACGTTGGTGAGGAAGCATTGCAAAGAAGGACAAGGCGGTTCAGCAGCATGCGTTTGTGCACATGCACAGTTTGGGGTTTCCGAGCATACCACGGAGGCTTACAAAGAAGCATCCGGTGGGACACGGACAGCCGTCGGATGCGATGGGATACTAGCACTTCTGTGATCAGATGCCCACCCATGCTGTGTGTTTTCCAGAAAATAGTGGACTTTCCCCAGTATCTTTTAATTCTGTTTCTTCGGCTGGGTGATATGGGTTGGAGACAGGCACGCAACGCTTGCCAGATGTTGCTGTGTGATCACGCCCTTTTAGTCTGCCCAGCAGTTGTGCCTCTCGCATGGCAAATTCTCTGTGTGACTGGGGCCAAAGTAAATCATCTGTTAGAGGCTTAGAACATAGAACATTTAAAAGGAAAAAGACTTGGTCTCAGAGAAGCTTTAAACATATACCACACTCATACCGATGAAGCTGCCTTACAGTGACTCAGACCATTGGTTTATCAAGGTTAATACTGCCTGCTCTAACTGGTGGTGGTGCTTCAGTGTCTCAGCTAATGTCTTTCATGTCACCTGCTATCTGGCCCTTTAACTGGAGATACCAAGGATTGAACGTGGGATCTTCTGCACAGTGAGAAGCTATTAAAGATATAGGATAAACATCAGCTTTATTCCTTTAGCTGTACAATAAAATAATACTTCACATGTTGTTCCTACTTTTAAAACAGGATTCAGTCCTATACAACGAAGTCAATGAATTGTCTTCAAGCATTTTGAGTTCTATATCTTCAAAAGACAATGTGGTTACTACAGGAGCAACTACAGATTGTTTCATACACATCACTCCCTGGTTCCTGGGGAGCAAAATGTCATGGGGCAATGGTACAAGATGTGTAGCGTGTTAGATCTTTTGCCCACAGAAACAAACCCCAGAATTACTGGCAGTTCAAAAGGCTCCCCACTGCATATTTGGATCTTGATTATTACACTTCTGACTGCCAATCCAAGCATATCCTGTCCTTTTAATGGAGGCTTAATGCATGGAGTAATAATTCTTATAGCCCAGACTAGCCTGATCTCATCAGGGCTTGGAAACTAAGCAGAGTCAGTGCTTGGATGGGAAACCATTGAGGAAGACTGGGGCTGCTATGTGTCAGGTTCAACAGCAAGCAAATCCAGGCACACTTCACTCAGAAAGTTATGCTTTATTGGAATACCAGTCTGTTGCCAAGTAGTACAGGTTAATTGTCAGGAATGATGAGTATTACATGGGGGGCTGTGTATATACTCTGATGCTTCAACTAGCCAAGCAAATGCAGTGGCCAGGCTGCCGATGGGTCTCCCTACGTGGGAGCACATCCAGCCTGTGCTAAAGACATTGCACTGGCTGCCAATAGCATACCAGATTCGCTTCAAGGTGCTGTTTTTGACCTTTAAAGCCCTTTATGGTCAGGGACCGGCCTACTTGAGGGACCACCTTTCCCCACATGTTCCCTGGAGAGCACTGCGATCAGGATCTCAAAACCGTTTGGCCCTCCCTGGTCCGAAGGCCGCTGGGCTGACATTGACAAGGACCAGGGCATTCTCTCTGGCAGCTCAATCCTATTAGAATCAGCTCCCTTGTGAGATCAGGGACCTGCCACAGTTCTGCAGGGCCATGAAAATGGAGCTTTTTAGACAGGCATTCCCGTAGGAGCGGCACCTTACCAGCTACGCCCATGGGGACTCAGACCCAGCGCAGGGTGACCTAGCACGGTGGCATCACTGAACATGTCTCAAATTGCACTTTACTGTTCATATCGCCATCGATATTAATTGCACTTTACTGTTTTGTAGCGCCATCAACTCTAATGTTTTTAATTAATGTACCTGTAATTTTATAAGATGTATATTGTTTTATTAGTTTTATGGAAGCTGCCTTGAGCCCGCCTTGGCGGGGAGGGCAGAGTAAAAATAAAATAAATAATATATAAATAATGTCCAGTACTAAGTCATGCAGATTGTCTATACAACTGCACAAAATCTGAGAAAAGTTGACCATCTTATAAAAAAAACCCTTTCACCTTGCTTGGATATTCCTGGAGTGTTTTGCCTGAGCAGAAAACTACAGATTCATTTGACATTTCATTTCAAGCGAAATTCTGTGGCAGCTGTTCTTTTACAAAAGTTTCACTTCAGTTAGGTCAAGATAATGACTATCATAAAGCAAGGATTGATGCTAATGGCTTCAGCTTTGCTAGAGAAATACTGTCATGATGAAAGTATCTGTTTTGTTTCATTATAATATGCTGGAGAAAATTGCACTGGAACCTGCAACAAATTTCTTTTGGTTCTGTACTTTTCATCAAACAAACGTGTTTTATCAAACAAACACATTTCACTAGGAGTAGAACATAGAAACCAAAGCCTTGATTTCCATTTGTTCTTCATATCAGTGAAGAGTCTAGTCTTTTTCTCAATGCTATCTTACTATAATCTTTTGTTCATTAGTCATTAGCTTTCAATGGGGAACACTGATGGTTGTCTCCTAAGATTATATTGAAGTAAAAGGCTAGTGCCATAGTCTGCTTATCTTCAAACTTTACTTGCTCTATTGATTTTCATTTTTTTTCCTATTCAGCAAGGATTTCTACCTTCCTTTCTTGTAAATACAGGCAGTTGGTTTTGAGAATAAAACACAGATCAGAACCAGTTACAACAGCAGACTTACCCAAGGTGCATTCACCTCATTGACCTCACCTGTATTAACCTGTATTTAACTAATACTTTCTCCAAGAGGCCTATCATAAAATACTGTGGAGTTTTAGCAGTAAACCTGAAGCTCCATTCTGGTATAATGACAGGCATCCCTAAGAACACTGAAGGAATTCAAATAGCTTTGAACCAAATGAGGAAAAGTTAGAACTGTTCAATGGAATTTCCTCCATTCCAACCAATTCAGATCCACTGACAGCTGTCTATCAAACAGCATAAGAACATAAGAACATAAGAGAAGCCAATGATGAATCAGGCCAATGACCCATCTAGTCCAGCACTCTGGCTGATTTCCCACTACAGCTGCCTCGGTGTTGCATCTCTGTTTGCCCCGACACTATTGGTCAATTTCACACCTGAAGCCGCGGGGCTGCATTTTGACCCGCGGCTTCGCTCGATTTCCCCCGCAGTTTCATGATCCTGTTTTTTGAGGATCACGAAACTGCGGGGGAAATTGGGCGAAGCCACGGATCAAATGCAGCCCCGCAGCTTCAGGTGTGAAATTGACTAATAGTATCGGGGCAAACAGTGGCGCAACACCAAGGCAGCTGTAGTGGGAAATCAGCCTATGTCACACAGCGGCCAAAATATACCAGGTGCCATCAGGAGGTCCAGCAATGGGGCCAGGACACTAGAAGCCCTCCCACTGCTGCCCCCTCCAGCACCAAGAATAGAGTGCATCACCTGCCCCAGACTGAGAATTCCCATCTATACCCTGTGGCTAATAGCCACTGATGGACTTCTGCTCCATATGTTTATCTAATTCCCTCTTGAAACTGTCCATGCTTGTAGCTGCCACCACCTCCTGTGGCAGTGAATTCCATATGTTAATCACTCTTTGGGTGAAGAAGTATTTCCTTTTATCTGTTCTAAGCTGACTGCTCAGCAATTTCATGGAGTGCCCACGAGTTCTTGTATTGTGAGAAAGGGAGAAAAGTACTTCTTTCTCAACTTGCTCAATCCCATTCATAATCTTATAAACCTCGATCATGTCATCCCTCAGCTGTCGTTTCTCCAAACTGAAGAGCCCCAAGCATTTTAACCTTTCTTCATAGGGAAGGTGTTCCAACCCTTTTATCATTCTAGTTGCCCTCTGCACTTTTTCCAATGCTATAATATCCTTTTTGAGAGGTGGTGACCAGAACTGTACACAGTATTTCAAATGAGGTCGCACCAATGATTTATACAGGGGCATTATGATACTGGCTAATTTGTTTTCAATTCCCTTCCTAATAACCCCCAGCATAGCGTTGGCCTTCTTTATTGCAGCTACACTCTGTCTAGACATTTTCATTGAATTATCCACTAGGACTCCAAGATCTCTCTCTTGGTCCATCTCTGCCAGTTCAAACCCCATCAACGTGTATTTATATTTAGGATTTTTGGCTCCAATGTGCATCACTTTGCACTTGGCCACATTGAACCCCATTTGCCACGTTGACGCCCACTCACCCATCCTCAACAGATCGCTTCGGAGTGCCTCACAATCCTCCCTGGTTTTCACCACTCGGAACAACTTCGTGTCATCTGCAAATTTAGCCACTTCACTGCTTACTCCCAATTCCAAATCATTAATAAACAAGTTAAAAAGCATCAGACCGAGTACTGATCCCTGTGGTACCCCACTGCTTACCACCCTCCACTGAGAAAGTTTCCCATTTATACTCACTCTCTGTTTCCTATTTATAAGCCAGTTTTTGATCCACAAGAGGACTTGCCCTTTCATCCCATGACTATTGAGCTTACTTAGGAGCCTTTGATGAGGAACTGTATCAAAAGATTTCCGGAAGTCAAGGTAAATAATATCTATTGGGTCCCCCTTGTCCACATGTTTGTTCACTCCCTCAAAAAACACTAACAGGTTAGTGAGATAAGATCTTCCCTTACAGAACCCATGCTGAGTCTGCCTCAATAGTTTTTGTTCATCAATGTGCCTACTCATTTTTTCCTTAATAACAGTTTCCACCAACTTACCCGGTATCGATGTCAGACTGACTGGCCTGTAATTTCCCGGATTTCCCCTGGAGCCCTTTTTAAAGATGGGAGTGACATTAGCTACCTTCCAGTCCTCAGGAATGGAGGCAGATTTTAAAGAAAGATTACATATTTTTGTCAGGAGATCCACAAGTTCACATTTGAGTTCTTTCAGAACTCTCGGATGAATGCCATCCGGGCCTGGTGATTTTATTAGTTTTTAAATTGTCCGTCAGTCAGAGGACTTCCTCTCTTGTCACCTCAATCTGATTCAGGTCTTTCAAACCCCCTCCCAAAATCGGTGCTTCTGGAGTGGGCAAGCACTTCTCGTCTTCCACAGTGAAGACAGAGGCAAAAAATGCATTCAGCTTCTCAGCCATTTCCCTATCCTCCTTCAGTACTACTTTTACCCCTTGGTCATCCAAGGGCCCCACTGCTTCCCTGGCTGGCTTCCTACTTCTAATGTATTTGAAGAAAGTTTTATTGCTGGCCTTTATGTTTTTTGCGATATGCTCCTCATATTCCCTTTTTGCTTGCCTGATCACAGACTTGCATTTTATTTGCCATAGTCTGTGTTCCCTTTTATCAACCTCACTAAGACTAGCTTTCCACCGCTTAAAGGAATCCTTCTTACCTTTTACAGCTTCCATTACTTTATTTGTTAACCATGCAGGCTTTTTTCTATACCTATTTGTACCTTTCCTAACCTGTGGTATATATTTTTTCTGAGCTTCTAGGACTGTATTTTTAAATAGTCTCCAAGCTTCCCCAATGGTTTTGACCTTCTCCACTCTTCCTTTCAATTTCTTCCTCACATGTCCCCTCATACTAGAGAAGTTACCCCTTTTAAAGTTAAAAGTGGTTGCGTCAGTCTTTTTGGGCAACTCCCTATCTGTACAAATGTTAAACTCAATGACATTATGGTCACTGTTCCCAAGTGGTGCAATCACTTTTACATCTCTCACCAGGTCTTGGGTGTTACTTAGGACCAAATCCAGAATCGCCTCTCCCCTGGTAGGATCTGTGACCATCTGTTCCATAGCATAGTCATTGAGAGTGTCTAAAAACTCAATCTCTTTTTCCCAACTAGAACTCATATTGACCCAATTAATGTGTGGGTAGTTAAAGTCGCCTATTATGACACAGTTATTTCGTCTAGCCACTATCTTTAATTCATTCATCATTTTATAATCCTCCTCTATCTTTTGATCTGGTGGGCAATAACAAACTCCCCCTTTTAAGCTTACTTTTGGACCCACTAATTCAACCCATAGCATTTCCAGAAGCAAATCCAATTCTCTTACCCTCTCAATCTTACTGGACGGTATACCCTCTCTGACATACAGAGCCACACCACCTCCAACCCTTCCCCCCCTATCCTTCCAATATAATTTATAACCAGGAATCACCGTATCCCATTGATTTTCCTCATCCCACCAAGTTTCTGAAATACCCACAATGTCTATTCCCCCCCCCAAACACCAAGCATTCCAACTCCGATTTTACCTCGGAGGCTTCTAGTATTTGTGTATAAACACTTATAGTTTCCCACGTTTGTTAAGCCCACAGCCTTCCTCTTGCTGCCTCGAGACCTGGCCAGGCAGTTCCTATCATTAGCCACAGTCTCAGTGGACAATTGTAATCCATTTCCTTGTGCAAAAGTAATAGCTACCCCTTCATCTCTTTGAGATGAGCCATCCCGAACCAGAGACTTTTCATCTCCTGTCAGCTTTCCCCCATTATTCAGTTTAAAAACTGCTCTGCCACCTTTTTGATTTTGAGCACCAGCAGCCTGGTTCCTTCTCGGGACAAGTGGAGACCATCCCTTTTGTACAGCTCCCTCTTGTCCCAAAAAGCATTCCAGTGCCTAACAAACTTGAACCCTTCCCCCCTACACCACCGTTTCATCCACGCATTGAGACTCCTGATCTGTGCCTGTCTCTCCGGCCCTGCACATGGAACAGGTAGCACTTCTGAGAAGGCTACCTTGGAGGTCCTGGCCTTGAGTTTCCTGCCCAGCAGCCTAAATTTCTCCTCCCGGACCTCACGACTGCATTGTCTCATGACTGCATGTCTGAAGATACTCTGAAAAAGCCACCACTATCTTTGATCACTAAAGCAATTCTTTCTTCCCCTATCAAGAAGCTAAAGTTAGCAGATATATACAAATATATTGAAGAAGCATTTCCTTTTTATAAGAGGAAACATCAAGGTTGGAAGAACAGCATCAGGCATAATTTTTCTTTAAATTATTGTTTTATTAAAGTAGAGAGTTGTGAACAGCATCAGGCATACTTTTTCTTTAAATGATTGTTTTATCAAAGTGGAGAGTTGTGAAGACAGCAAAGGAAATTACTGGTGTATCTACCCAACAAATGTAAATGATTTTGTGCATGAGGACTTCAAATGATGCTGGAGATTGCAGAAACGAGGGCATCAAAATGAATATAAGCTATTTCTCAGCATGACTTCACCATGGGAAAACTGTTCTTGTTTAACACTCAGTTCACTTTGTCAAATACATTCTTACTTTTTAGAGCGGTTCCAAAAAAAATGGTCAATATTTTGCAATTGACTACCGGTGATGGGAGAATTCTGGTTTTCCTTGCAGAGAGTTTTCTTCTCTGATAACATCTGAAAAAGCAAAGTGGAACACCATAAACTGGTTTTATGGATTATGCTCTTCTTCAGCTGTCCAGCAGAATGTTTTTCTGAATCTTCAGCAGTCTGTCCCTGCTTCCCTTTGTTTCTCCACTTTCTTTCTTTCTTTTTTTTGGGGGGGGCCCCCCAAAGGGGATTTTTTATTGCTTTTTTATAACTGACAACTTATAACTACAATGAAAAAAGGAAGGGACTACATCTAGGGAGAAAGTAAAGAAAACCCACACTAAACTAAAAACCAAAGAGAGGGAGATCTTTACCCCAGTTAAAGTCTATGTTAATACTAAATTGTTAGTAAGCAATGCATATTGTGAGTTACAACCTATCTCTGCTATATAATTAGTTAATTACTTGTTATGGGAGACTTTCAGAGCATCACCCAAGCTCGCTTCATAAAGGCCATTTTCAGAGTCCTTCTGCCTTTACTTAGGCTTTCTATCTCTAAAAGCATAAGTTGGTCTGTGGGCTGCAGCACCTTCTTCCATGGCCAAGTCTTTGTCCATCTCCGAGGGTGTGGAGCCGCTTGAACCAGTTTCACCATCCTCTTTGGCTCCCAGTTGGCATTTCAAAAATTCTTTAGCCTTGTGCACAGAGTCAATCTTCTCTCTCTTGTTGTGTAGCTTAAAGATGACCCCTTCTGGAAATGCCCATTTGTACGCGATTTGGTTGGTTTGGAGAAAAAGGGTTAGATCCTTATAATTCTTCCATTTTTGTCGAATTTCAAAGGGAATGTCTTTTAGAATCTTGATTGTAGCATTCCCAAGCTTCAATGGAGTTGCTGATGTAGCTTTTAAAATTGCATCTCTAGTTTGCCTTCTTGAAAATTTAACTGAAATTTCCCCAGGTAGGCTATTCTTTAGGATGTAGTTTGAGTACACCCTATACGCTGATTCTATATCATGCAGTATTTCTTCTGTTTTTAAGCCTACAACTGGTGCGATAAGATCACTAAGGAGCTTCTTCAAATCTTTTGATGATTCAGGAACTCCCTGGAACCTGAGAACCATGTTTGCTTTCTTCATTTGTAGAAACAAGAGTCTATTTTCATTATTGATTTTGCTTGTTTATTATTTGTTCCACCTTTTTCTTCAAAGTCTTGTTTTCGGTGTACATGTCTTTCACCATCTCTATCGATTGCTCCGTCTGTTTAACATTTTCTGCCAGCTGGAGCTGTTGCGTTGCGATCATCTGGTTTAAGACGGTTAAATGCTGGTTAATACCAGTGAGCTGCTCCATAACTGGCTTGAGCATCTCTGCTAGAAGTCTCACAACATCCACTCCCTCCTCTTCCAGTCTCAGACTTTGCCCACCCAGAGGTTTTGGTTTCAGTCCTTTCTTCCCTACGTCCGACATTTTGTTCGATTGTTTACAAAAGCCAACTGACTTTCCACCTCCTCTGAAAATTGCTTATGCTTTAAATCCGCTCTGGTAAGCCTCACCAAACAAGCCAAGTACTTCGATTTTCCCTTCCCCCCACTCTTTTTCTGTAACTTCTTTCTCTCATGAATGGGGGGGTGTCCCTCCATTCTCCGGTTCCCGGTATAGGGTGGGTAAGGGATCATTCAGTTATCTTCACATTCACTAAATCCAACTCACATTCATTGCTGGTCACTCTGACCTTGCTTGCATCCACAAATTGCTGGATCTCCCGCACTTGTTCTGGCCAGCCCAGCTTGTGCCATGCGGCCACACAGCGGTAGGACCGTCAGGTTGGAGGAGTGCCTCAATTCTCCAGCATTGTGCCATCGAAGAGGCTGCCCCTCAAAGAGCCCTATGGCTTGGAACCCTCACCAAGGGTTCCGTGGGAGAACCACGGGGAGCCTCGGGAAGAGCAACTGCCCTTGCTATGCCATTAACCAGAAGTCCCTGTTTCTCCACTTTCAACCATCAGGACAGAGAAACAGTCAGCTATATCTTGGAGAACCTGAAAGGATGCCACTTGCACCCAGACTGGGTCAGCTCAGTTGGACACTGCACTCCTGGGATCAATGCAGAGAATGATGGTGAATATGTGATAGAACTAGATACTATAAAGGAAAATTGCATATTGTTGGGACTTAGCTGTAAGTGAGTCTCATTGATTTTAGTGAAAATATCTTTCAAGTGATAGGGTATTTAGGGTCAGCCTTGTGGATGTGCTGTCAATCAGTAAAATAATAAATTTATGGTTACTTGTCAGAGTATCTGGATTATATGTCACACTAATAGATATTATTCTCATATTTCAAATGAAATTCAGAAAATACATTTTATGTTTCCACATATTAGCCCATATAATTATATCTATGTGACTGTCATGAATTGTTTAGCTTTAGAGCATTATCTCTAAAGCTATTATTAAAGATAATGCTCTAAAACTTTAAAGCATTATCTTTAAGAATAATATTGATTTAAAAATCCCTCTTGAAAAAGCTTTAGATTGTTAATTCTGCAGAGCCTGCATTGCATATGAATAAATTGGGTTCAATGCCAAAAAAAATCATGATTAATGTTGGTATAATGTAGATGGATGACATAACAATCAACATTTTCTATAATCTCCATTTCAATGTAAAATATATTGCATTGTTTGCATTTATTAAAAACAAACTAATAGTTGTAATGGAAAATAGATTGATTCCATCTCTGCTGTTTTGATAGGGTTGGAGAACACAAAGTTTGTTATCATATAATGTAGTTAATGTATTCTCTGAAGCTTCAGTTCTAAGCACATTAAACTGAATTGCCAATTACATAAATCCATAGACAAAAGAACCTCCTCAGGAAAGCTCCTCCATTAGCATGTTCATAGCCTGGAAAACTACTAAAAGACAATGACTCAGCCCTACCCCACCTTCCAGGGTAGATATAATTACCTGCCTACCATTTTTCTGCTCACCTTGACACAGAGAGTACTCCATCTTTCTGTGTTATACCTCTGAGGATGCCAGTCACAGCTACTGGCAAAACATCAGGTCCTACAATGCCAAGACCACGGCCACACAATCCGAAAAATCTACAGCAACTAATTACATAAACCTTTATTTTTTTTAATAACATTTTATTAATAAATGCAAAAAGGAAAATAGCAATTAACAAAACAGGTAAGTTGGAGTATACACAAAAAGAGTGTTAGAGTTACTAAAAAGAGTATTACATTTTCAAAGTTACAGTATCAGTTTACATTTTTCAAATCAAGGAGACATTCACATCTTACCATAAATTTAAGTCATTAACTGTAGTAGGGATTTCACCCTGATCAATTAAATATTCCACAATAGGGAACCAAATCATAGCGTGATCTAAAGAAGATTTGTATACATCTCTTCCATCTACATTTTCCGTTATTTTTGACATTATATAGAAGTTCCAAAGTTTAGCATGCCAATGATGTTGTTGAGGACTTTTAGTGTCTTTCCAAAATAAGGCTACTGCAGTTTTAGCTGCTGCCAACAAAATGGCTATTCTTTTCATAGTATTACTAGATTGTATATGCATTTGCCATCTATTTAGTAGTATATGTTCCACTGTGCATTGCAATTCATAACCAGTTATATTTTTAACCTGAGTTATTATTTCTTTCCAGAACAGCTCTAGTTTTGGGCATTCAAGCCAACAGTGGACATAATTTCCCACACCTCCACATTTCTTCCAACATGCAGGAGAAACAGCAGATGTTATATGCGATAATTTCTGAGGTGTTAAATACCAAAAAGTAAGTATTTTAAAAGTTTGTAATTTTATTTCTATAATATTCGTATTAAAGGGAAACGTCCTCCATATGTAGTGCCAGTCGTCATCAGATAAAATAGAATTACAGATAGAATGCCACCTTTTCTGATATGTCAATAAGTTGTGAGACTCTATTTCCATTAATTCTAAATATAGTTTAGCCATAAGTTGTCTTCTAGAGGTATTCATCCATTTATATATTTTTTCAAAGTTTGATAAAGGACGCTTAATGATATTATTTAAATGTATTTGAGAACAAAAGTGGGATATTTGTAGAAATTGCATCCAAGAGATAGTAGAACCCAGTTTTGCTTCTAATTGAGTTTTATTCATTAAAATATTGTTTTCTACAATATCTTCAATTTTTGTAATGTTTGCTTTTTTCCATGTTTCCTGGTGTATTGGGAAATTTGGAGGTAATAAACTTTTTTGATTAAAGAGATGTTGGAATTTTGAAAGTCCAGGGATCAATTGTTTTCTTTTATTTTCCCAGGTGGCTAAGAAGGTTTGCAGGATCAGACTATCAGTTATTTTTTTGGAACGTTCTGAAGGTGTTTGCCAGATTGTTTCCGGAACATCAAATGGGTAGGTATAGTGTGTTTGTATTATAATCCAATCCTTATTTTGGTAATAATGTAGCATTTTGAGGATGTTGGCTAGGTGATTAGCTTGGTAGTATTTATATAGGTCTGGAAAGCCTAGTCCCCCTTTAAGTTTATGCTTGGTTAATGTTTCCACGCTAACCCTATGGCGTTTATAAGCCCAAAAAAAGTTTAATAAGATTTTTTGCCATACCTCAATTTGTTTCTTAGATATTGTTATTGGTAGAATTCTAAAAAGAAATAAGAACTTAGGTAATACATATGTTCGAATGATGTTTAGGCGATCATGCCAAGAAAGAGACATTTTATGCCACTGAGTAAATTTTCTCTTTAGTTCTTCTATTAAGGAATCATAGTTAACTGAATGTATATCTTTAAGATGCAAAGGAATTTTAAGCCCTAAATAGCTCAAATATTTTGTGGTCCATTTATATAGGACTGATTTTTTAAGCTTTTTCACAGTATCATCCTCTAAGTATATTGGGAAAATAGAGGATTTGGCAATATTGACTTGTAATCCTGATACATTGTCAAACTCTTCCAATATTTTTTGAAGCGATGGTAAAGAAATTGTAGGTTTAGTCAAAAATAATAAAATATCATCTGCAAATAAAGTTAATTTAAAAATTTTATTTGCTATATGTATCCCATGTAGATTTGAATGCATTCTAATCCTTGAGGCTAAAGGCTCCATTACCAAAGCGAATAATTGAGGAGATAATGGGCATCCCTGCCTAGTGCCCCGTTTTAAATTAAACTTATCCGAAATAGAGCTATTTATACAAAGTTGAGCTGTAGGTTGATCATATATTGCATTAATTATGCGTATAAAGCTTTCACCAAAGCCTAAATGTTTTAGCAATTGTTTTAAATATATAAAGTTAACTGAATCAAAGGCCTTTTGTATATCTAAGGCAACACAAATGGATTGTAATTTATTTTGTTTACAAAAATTAATTAAACTCAGTGTTTTATAAGTACTGTCCATAATGTCTCTATGGGGCATAAAGCCAACTTGGTCTTGATGGACGTATTGCGTCACAGATGAGCTTAGACGTGATGCTATTATAGTGGAGAAGAACTTAAAATCACTGTTTAAAAGGGAAATTGGCCTGTAAGAGGCAACATCAGTCAAATCTTTACCTGCTTTTGGAATAACTATTATTGAGGCTTGCAGCCACGAAGGGGGTAAAATTCCATATTGCATGACATAGTTGCAGGTTTTAGTAAAGGGTAAAGCTATGGTATCCTGATATTTTTTGTATAATTCTGAGCTAAAGCCATCTGGGCCAGGAGCTTTATTACACTTGGATTTTTTAATAGCTGCAATCACTTCCTTTTCAGTAATAGGACTCTCCATTACTGCTTTATGTTCTTCTGACAGTTTAATATTGTTATAGTATTTTTCTAGATATATTTTAATTGAGGTTGCATTTATTTCTTTTGTTTCATATAATTGTTTATAATATTCTAAAAAAGCCTTTGTTATTTGCTGTGTTTCAAATTGTAGTTTACCTTGTCTGTCCTTTATTGAGGTAATTAATCTGGCTTCCCTTTTCTGTCTGACTCTTCTAGTCAAAACTTTCAGTGCCTTCGATGTGTTTTGCCATGATTTTTGTTGCAAATAGAGTAAGTTTTGCTGTATTTGATTGATGTCAAGTGTGTCTAGCTCCCGTCTTATGGCTAATAATTTCTTGTATGCTTTTTTATTGCCTGTTTGTTTGTGTTTCATTTCCAGTACAGCTATTTCTGTTAACAGTTTTTCTCTTTTTTGCTTTCTTTATTTGTTTAGATAAGCTGCCTTGGATATCAACTCACCCCTTACGACAGGCTTCATCGCATCCCAAATAATTGCCGGGGATACATATTCTGTGTTATTGTCTATGAAATAATTTTTAATGACTGATTCTATCTCAGCTGCTATGATTTGATTTTTTAATAAATTTGTATTCAGCTTCCATGTTGTTTGTCTTACTTCCATACCTAGTTCTAAATCACAGCTGACCCAATGATGGTCAGACCATTGCAGATTCCCAATTTGGGCTGATTTAATTTTATTTATTATAGATGGTGAAGCTAATAAGTAATCAATTCTGGTATAGGTTTTATGTCTCTGTGAATAATATGTGTAGTCACGTTCTCCTATATGTAACTGTCTCCAGATATCTATTCAAGAATATTGTTGGATCAACCTCGCAAGGGGGGTTTGTTTCTTCTCGATCTGTATGCATTTTTTCTGCATCTTATTGAAGGAGGATCTATCCAAGGAATAATCCATAATACAGTTTAGATCTCCCCCGATAATTAAATCACCTTCTTGAAAGTTGGCTAGCTTATTTAGGACTTCAGTCATAAAAGCTATTTGATTTGTATTTGGTGCATACAAAACAGCTAGAGTTACAACAGTTGTATCAACACTTCCTACCACAAATAAAAATCTACCTACAGGGTCTTTGAGTATTTTCTTAAGCGTGAAGTTAGTATTAGCTAAAATTAGGATGGCTACACCTCGAGATTTAGAGGAGCCATACGACTGCCATTGATATTTGAAATTTTGTGATTTAAAAAGACATGGATACTTAGCAGTGTTGTGTGTTTCCTGAAGAAAAACAATATTTGGATGTTCTTTAGTTATTTGCGCAAAAATACGCTTACGTTTCACAGGGTTGCTCATGCCTCTGGTATTATAAGTCATGCATCTAAGTAGTTTTGACATTTTATAGAATCAACAAAATAACAATACTTTTGCACAGATGTAAATGGTATATCTTACATATATTCTACCTGATTATTGTATATAATAAAACAATGCGTGCAGCGTAACCAAGGAATTACTATCACTCTTTCCTAGAAATGAAAAGTCAAGGAAAATATTACTTTTGTAACTAGCTTTAACTACTCTCCTGGAGACTAATACTGCCTTACCTGCCTTATCAACTGTGTAACAGTAACTTTACTTAACTTAACCTGTTTGATAACTATACTCAATATCTAACTCTAATAACAACCCCACCCCCACCCCTAACTGAAAACACACACCAAAATAAAAAGACTAAGGGTAAAAGAAAAAGAACTTCCTGTAACCCTTCCCCAAATACTTGGGAGAGGTAGTGAGATTAAATCTCTCACTCCTTAGAACAAGGATCAAAGTTATGAATTTGAGACTATATCCAGATTAACTATAGAAGGAACTGGTGTGAATATTACTTGCTCCCCCTTCCCCCCAATACCATATATGGTCTTTAGAATATTGTATACAAATTTAACATAATAATCTTTAAACCATTAGAATAAATGACCACTTTATGAAACCTTCATACAGCAGATAATTATACATTTACTCTCAGTGAGTTATAAGTCAAGGACGTGCCATTACTTTGTTTTCCTTATGTGGAGTTAGATTGTACTGCAGTCTTCTTTTAAAAGATTGTCTGTCAGTCTCCATAGATTGCTGGGTGATTTCCAGGAGTTCCAGTAATGTTTGACCAGATTCCAGGTCTGTAGCTGTGTACAATGTTCCTTTGTGCCATACTTGCAATTTTGCAGCAGCAGACCATCTGTATCTTATGTTTGCTTCCCTGAGTTGCATGGTGATTGGCTTTAGAGTCCTTCTCTGTGCAATAGCATCTGGGGGTAAGTCAGGGAAAACTTCTATTTTAATATCCAAAAAGGGAAGATTTTTGTTTACTCTGGCTTCTGTTAGTATTTTATTTTTGGTTCTTGCATCCAGAAACGTTGCCAGAATATCTCTTGGTCCTCTACGCTTATCTTTGTTTTTCTGTCCCAATCTGTGAGCTTTTAAAATCATAGGGGCCACACCATCTTCAAGCTTAAGAATAGATGCAAGCCATTGTGCCAGAAATATTTGTAATTCACTTTTCTCTTCAGTGTCCTCAGGAAAACCGCGAAATTTCAAATTATATTGCCTGGTCTCCATTTCTAGAGCCAACAGTCTTTTCTGAGTTACTGTCTCTTCAGTTTTAAAAGTTTTAATTGCTTCTGCAGCTTGTAAACCTAAAGAAGTTGCATGATCTGCTTTTTTATCAACTTCCTGCAGAGCTTGTTTTATATCATTTAGCTGGGTCTGTATAGGCTCAAATAATGCCTTCATGGAGTCTAAAATTCTTGTCTCCATTTTGCTCATTTGTTTTAAAACATTTTGAGAGTCAATTTGCAAATCATCTGTACCTTGTTGCTGAATGCCATCAGCCATCTTGTCTTCAGTAGTTTAAGAAGCAGATCGGCCTGCAGTCGTTGTAGCAAGTTGGAAGTAGTCAGTAAGTGGTCGCTCTGTATCTTTTTTCTGGTTCCTGGGCCTCTCACTGGATCTCCCCATATATTTAGAGTCGTTTGCAATCAAAAGTGGTGCGATTTAGGAGGTATTGGGGCGAGAAGGAGCAGAGCTCTAGAATTGTGCAGCCATTCTTCTTAGTGTCAGGCCACGCCCCCAACATAAACCTTTATTAACAAGATGGATTTTGCCACACTGAGTCATCATTGGTGCCTCTACAAATATTTGAAAGCTGCAGTCCTAAACACACTTACTAGCAAGTAAGTTCCATTGGACTTTCTTTTCAATAAACACCATGTTGGACCACACAGCAAAGAAACTTTGGTGCATATTCCCAATTGCTACAGAGTTCAATGGCACTGGGTTTACCTAACTTTACCTCATACTTTTAATCAGTAAACATTTCAGAAATGCTGTTGGGCACTTAGAGACTTCAGATAATATGCTTTTATGTATATATAACAGTACTTTATACATCAGAGGGAGAGGTTAGGCAGTAAGGGGACATGTTGAAGGAATGTGGCTTAGTGGTAGAGTATCTGCTTTGTACTTAGAAGGCCCAGTATCAGTCACTAGCATCAGATGGTAGGTGACATGAAAGCCTCTACCCGAGACCCTGGAGAGCCACTGCCAATCAGAATACACACTTACCTTGATAGACAGTAGTCTGAAGGCAGCTTCATGTGTTACCTTCCATCAGCCTGCCTGGTACCGACCATCACTGACTTCTCCCCACCCAGAGTTATCTTTGCAATGGCCATTCCACGAGGTCATCATGAAACAGTTTTATAAATTATCTACTTAAGTTTGTTTTCCTCTTTCCCTTCTGTCTCTTTTCCCCTGCTCTGCCCTGGATAGCCCAGGCTAGCCCTACTAGGTCTTGGAAGCTAAGCAAGGTCAGCCTTGGCTAGTATTTGGAACAGTGACCTCCAAGGAATAACAGGGTTGTGACGCAGAGGCAGGCAATGGCAAACCACCTCTGAAATGTCTCTTGCCTTTAGCTTGCCAACTAGTGGTGCATAATGCTAAAGAGCTAGAACTGCTGGCTGCCAGACAATCTTAGGATCTCCTGGCTATTCCACACACAATACCATATGATAATTATTAATTATTCTTTCCCCCTTTGTATTGCATTATATTATATTACATTGGTGGCACCAGAAGAAAGTTGATGAGACAAATAAATAAATAAATAAAATAATTGCCTTTTAAAGGTTCCACATGGAGAAACATTCAATCAGTCCCCCTTTTAGTTCAAGACATATGCTAACCTTTATTGTATTTTGCATTTGCCTTTTCCTGCTTAAAGAGATCAGGTTCAGCGGATATTTAGGTTTAACTGATATTTAGTTTTTCAATTTATAATTGCACCCTAAACATGATTACCAAATTTCACTCCAGTGGCATCATGGTTAATAGAATCACCCCATATAAAGAGACAGATTTTACGAGCAGAATGCCCAGTGTAAGAGGTAGACCCCAAACCTTGCCGTATTTGGCTTATGAAGCCTGCTGAAAGCCTGTATTATTTTGCTAACACTGACACATGATAGAAACTTGAAAATTTAAAAGAAACAAAAGTGTTATGATCAAAGTCTGTCTCTCTTCTTCTGGCTCATAAACAGGATGGAGGTCATTTTTCCCCCTCCTGCACAACTACTTTTGCACTGCACAGATGAAATGCCAAGTGTCCGACATAAATAGCTAACACTGAGGTCATAATGGCTCCTATAAATAAGCCTGGTCAGTGGCTCAGTTCTCCTTACACTGGCAGCCTAAACCTAAACATGTTATTTGGAAATAAGGGCTGACCTGTATGCTTTGGAAAAGCATGTGGCTGAGAAGGTCTGTGAATGTAACACTTAAAATGCAGGTGAGGGAATCACAAGATGTTTTGGATAGATGGGATCAAAGTAATAACATAATAATCAAACATCCCCCCCATGCCCAAAACTCTCCACTTGTGGAAAGCAAGCATCACAGCCCAGCAGGATGATGCAGCAGTTACTGTGTTGGACTTTCTGACTTTGCAACCGAATCCAGGACCCACTGCTTTTATTTTCCATGTAATTTGTTTCAGGTCAAGCAAACATATGCATAAATCTATCCTAAATCTATCCTAGCATTTATAATCATATTTCTAAGAACTGTGCACTCAATATGACCAAACACAGGTTGGATCCAGTTCAAATTGTCAATTTCTACCATTTCCCCCTTCCTGCTGCAGATCCCCTTCATGTCATTCCTTAGGCTCCTCTATCCCTCAGGAGCAGCATTTTGTGGAGATTGGGGGGCTGCAATGGGAATGAGAGCAAATTCCATTCTACTGATGAAAAATTTAGTCTAAATCCAACCCATAATCACCTGCTTTAGAAGCGCAATTATATCCCGATCCTGAGAACATCCACAGCCATCCAGAACTCCACATGCACACAGATCTTATTCGTATTCACTTCAATGGAGGCATTCTCTTGTTCACACAAAGCTCCCCAGTCCCAGTAAACCATGAGCGGAAACCCTTGCTTGCATTCAGGCAGGGAATGTAGGAGAGACAACACACTGTTATTACATAAGGAGCAAAAGGGGAAAGGGTAGTGGACAAAGCTAAATAAAGTTAAATAAAGAGCAAGATCTGCAGAGAATAGTCCACCTAGATATCAGAAATTAAGAAGGCTATTGGAGTCTTCGAGGAATCTTCTTGTGCATCAGAAAAAAGTGGGGTGTGGCAGAATAGACATAACTAGCCTGGGGGTGTTCACAAGTCCCAAACCCACTCCAAATCATCAGATGAACAAACGCAAACGCTTGCTAGGCTTCTGTCTCAGGAAGTTTACCCAAACCCTTGGACCTTCCATTAATAGCAATTAACCAGTCATGGGCAATCAATAAAATTGCTGAGCAGTTGGTTTAGAACAGATAAAAGGAAGTAGTGATTAACACATGGAATTCACTGCCACAGGAGGTGGTGGTGGCTACAAGCATGGACAGCTTCAAGAGGGAATTAGATAAACATATGAAGCAGAGGTCCATCAGTGGCTATTAGCCACAAGGTATAGATAGGAACTCTCAGTCTGGGGCAAGTGAAGCTCTGTATTCTTGGTGCTTGGTGGGGGGGAGAACAGTGGGAGGCCTTCCAGTGTCCCACTGGTGGGTCTCCTGATGGCACCTGTTTTTTTTGGCCACTGTGTGACTGTGTTGGACTGGATGGGCCATTGGCCTGATCCAACACTGGCTTCTCTTATGTTCTTATGTCCTTATGTAAGTTGAAAAGAAAGGCTTCATTCACTGTCCCATAACCTGTTTAAGTTTCTGTTCAGATATTGTAGAGCGCAGTGAACAGCTTGTAAGTGAAAACATTGAGATGTTATGGTTTTCTTTTTATTACCAGAGCCACTTCCTCATGGAATGATGCCCTTATTCATGGCCTCAATAGTCTCAGACAGCTAGGCAGCCATTTTTGGCTCCATCTAGTCCAGCATACTGTTTCACACAATTTATAATGTATTGAATTAATTTGTTGTTGAAGGCTTTCATGGCCAGAGTTCATTAGCTGCTGTAGATTTTCCGGGTTGTGTGGCCATGGTCTTGGCATTGTAGGACCTGACGTTTTGCCAGTAGCTGTGACTGGCATCCTCAGAGGTATAACACAGAAAGATGGAGTACTCTCTATGTCAAAGTGAGCAGTAAACTGATAGGAAAGTAATTTATTTCTACCCTGGAAGGTGGGGTAGGGCTGAGATGGGCAGTTAAGAAACCTAATTGGTTGTTGGGTACCAAATGTTTTTATTCTGATACCTACAGTTCTATTTTATAGTTTGTAATTTAATTATCTTTGTAAGTTTGTTTTTATCTTTATTTATAGATTGTTTTATTAATGTTGTGAGTTATCCCAAGCCCCATGACCCAGGTTAGAGGCAGGGTATAAGTTTAAAAATAAATAATTAAAAATATTTGGTAGCAATGTAGCAAAAGTACAGTACTTCCCCTGGAAATCAATGCCCCTGGCATTAATAGCTATGGTGTTCCATTCTTTCATTTCTTCACTTGATCATGAGAGTGTGAGATCCTATGCATGCCTAGTAACTGAGCAGTAACTTCTTGAAGATGAATTTGATACCAGTCTTTTAACAAAAACAAGGAATTGGAATTAACAACAACTCTAATTATTCCAAAAGAGCCTAGATAAAATATTGGGGACAATGTGCAAGCACTAATAAATGCTAATGCATCTCTCACTGTTGTATACTGGCAAAAGCATTGTACAATCTTAAACACTGATTAATAAAGCACTTTTGAAGTGCAACCCAATAAATTATATGGCATGCATCACAAATCACAATCAATCTAGACCGAAATGTTGCTTTGCTCAAAAGCCTTACCAGGATTCACACAGCTGTGCTTCACGGGGGGAAAAAAACATTAATTGAGATGTAACTGTACATTCCAAAATGTAGTAAGAAATGGCAGATGTTCTACTGGCTAATAATCATTCCATACATAAACAAGAATCAAATAATAGCTTTTTAACAATTAGAGTAGTCAAAGTAATTTTAAGGGTGGATGGAACAAGAATACTAGCATCAAGTTTGTGAAATTAAACAAAACTAAAATTAATATGTGAATAATCTCCACCATTAATTAAGAAATAAATGCATTTTACTACTGGATTTTCTTTGAGCTGCTAAGCTAATAACTGCCATCACACTTCCCTAAGCCTACAAGCCAAATATAGATAAAAGAATGATGGATTTTACCTGTCTGAAAATAACAATTCCCTTCTGGATAGCATAATATGTGGCCGATATAGCATCAGATTTTTAAGTTAAACAATGGTATTAGGGAACAATTCTACAGCCATATGATTAACACCTTAATTACTACCAAAAAATGGATAGTTCTGATGAAGACATTTTGCCATGACTGTAAAGCAAAAACAATTGTCAACAAATATTGTGATGGATTTAATGGCAAATTTTGATTCAAAGATCCTTTTCTTTCTTTATGCAATCGAGCATTCAGATTGGGAAAGTTTCATTTAACATATTCCAAAACAGTCCCAAAATAATTGCAGAAATGTTAGAACTATGAATCTTATAGCAAAGTTCAAAATTGAAAATTTGTTATCATTCATATCATTAATTGTTATTATCATATCATTACTTTTTCAGGATTTTCTTTACGTAACTAAATAGCATGAAATTTAAGCTAAACAATGCAAGTATTTCTTGCAATATAAAACATTTCTGAGCATGTCATAAACCTTAATTTTGTCATCTTGTCTGGTTTCCCATTGCCTACATACAGAACAAAATTAGTCTTTAAAGGTGTGATCCCGCTACAATCAGGGCCAGCTCCAGGGTTTTTTTGCACACTATGCAATGCTACCTTCTGCTCCCCCCCATGTGCCCACCAATTTTCAAACATAAATGCATTTTAAGAAGAATGAAAAACAGAAAATTTGAAATTGCTAATTTTAAATTGGTTTACATTTTTAAACAATATGGTTTTATTCTTGTTTTAATGTCTTTTAAGATGTGTTTTTGTGTTCTGACCTTTAGGAGTTCGAAAGCTCACAATCCCAGTGTCTTTGCTCCTGATCTGGTTCTACAGTAAAAATTAGCATAGTAATACAATCAATAAACATAAAAAACCAATGAATCGATAACGGGCCATTAACAAAGCCAAGAGTTATTATACTAACATGGCAGGTTGTGAAAAAATCCTACAATAAGAAACAAGAAGAGGAAAGCACGTGTAACTAGACTGAACATAAATTCCCATACTTACCCTTCCTTCACCAGCCTCTCTTCCCTTATTGTTTCTCATATGTCAGATTTTACATTGCAAACTCTTCAAGATCTGTTTCCAGAAAGGGCCAACCATGTTAATCTAGTACCACCTTTTAATTCTAGCATAAAATGCCACAGAGAAGAGCACTCTAGCCTATGAAATCTTATGCAACAGTAAGAACTCATTGGCCTTTAAAGTGCCACTTAAGAACATAAGAACATAAGAGAAGCCAATGTTGAATCAGGCCAATGACCCATCTAGTCCAACACTCTGTCACACAGTGGCCACAAATACCAGGTGCCATCAGGAGGTCCAGCAGTGGGGCCAGGACACTAGAAGCCCTCCCACTGCTGCCCCCCCCAGCACCAAAAATAGAGTGCATCACCTGCCCCAGACTGAGAGTTCCTATCTATACCCTGTGGCTAATAGCCACTGATGGACTTCTGCTCCATATGTTTATCTAATTCCCTCTTGAAACTGTCCATGCTTGTAGCTGCCACCACCTCCTGTGGCAGTGAATTCCATGTGTTAATCACTCTTTGGGTGAAGAAGTACTTCCTTTTATCTGTTCTAACCCGACTGCTCAGCAATTTCATGGAGTGTCCACGAGTTCTTGTATTGTGAGAAAGGGAGAAAAGTACTTCTTTCTCAACCTGCTCAATCCCATTCATAAACTTATAAACCTCAATCATGTCACCCCTCAGCCATCGTTTCTCCAAGCTAAAGAGCCCCAAACATTTTAACCTTTCTTTATAGGGAAAAGAACCCTTTGATAATTCTAGTTGCCCTTCTCTGCACTTTTTCCAATGCTATAATATCCTTTTTGAGATATGGTGACCAGAACTGTACACAGTATTCCAAATGAGGTCACACCATTGATTTATACAGGGGCATGATGATACTGGCTGATTTGTTTTCAATTCCCTTCCTAATAATCCCCAGCATAGCGTTGGACTTCTTTATTGCAGCTACACACTGTCTAGACATTTTCATTGAGTTATCTACTATGACTCCAAGATCTCTCTCTTGGTCTGTCTCTGCCAGTTCAGACCCCACAACGTGTATTTATATTTAGGATTTTTGGCTCCAATGTGCATCACTTTGCACTTGGCCACATTGAACCCCATTGGCCACGTTGACTCCCATTCACCCATCCTCGACAGATCGCTTCGGAGTGCCTCACAATCCTCCCTGGTTGTCACCACCCTGAACAACTTCGTGTCATCTGCAAATTTAGCCACTTCACTCCTTACTCCCAATTCCAAATCATTAATAAACAAGTTAAAAAGCATCAGACCGAGTACTGATCCCTATGGTACCCCACTGCTTACCACCCTCCACTGAGAAAGTTTCCCATTTACACTCACTCTCTGTTTCCTATTTATAAGCCAGTTTTTGATCCACAAGAGGACTTGTCCTTTTATCCCATGACTATTGAGCTTACTTAGGAGCCTTTGATGAGGAACTTTATCAAAAGCTTTCTGGAAGTCAAGATAAACAACATCTACTGGGTCCCCCTTGTCCACATGTTTGTTCACTCCCTCAAAAAATACTAACAGGTTAGTGAGACAAGATCTTCCCTTACAGAACCCATGCTGAGTTTGCCTCAATCGTTTTTGTTCATCCATATGCCTACTAATTCTTTCCTTAATAACAGTTTCCACCAACTTACCCGGTCTCGATGTCAGACTGACTGGCCTATAATTTCCCAGATCTCCCCTGGAGCCCTTTTTAAAGATGGGAGTGACATTAGCTACCTTCCAGTCCTCAGGAATGGAGGCAATTTTAAAGAAAGATTACATATTTTTGTAAGGAAATCCACTAGTTCACATTTGAGTTCTTTCAGAACTCTCAGATGAATGCCATCCGGGCCTGGTGATTTATTAGTCTTTAAATTGTCCATCAGTTGTAGGACTTCCTCTCTTGTCACCTCAATCTGATTCAGGTCTTTCAAACCTGCTCCCAAAATCAATGGTTCTGGAGTGGGCAAGCACTGCTCCTCTTCCACAGTGAAGACAGAGGCAAAAAATGCATTCAGCTTCTCAGCCATTTCCCTGTCATCCTTCAGTAGTCCTTTTACCCCTTGGTCATCCAAGGGCCCCACTGCCTCCCTGGCTGGTTTCCTACTTCTAATGTATTTGAAGAAAGTTTTATTGTTGGCCTTTATGCTTTTTGCGATATGCTCCTCATATTCCCTTTTTGCTTGCCTGATCATAGACTTGCATTTTATTTGCCACAGCCTGTGTTCCTTTTTATCAACCTCACTGAGGCTAGTTTTCCACCGCTTAAAGGAATCCTTCTTACCTTTTACAGCTTCCATTACTTTATTTGTTAACCATGCAGGCTTTTTTCTTTCTTTTTTTTAAGTACCCTAAGATGCACTTTTATTATTTTTCAATAAACACAACAGACATACAAACATACACATACCTAACATACACTAAACTACTACATATAACACCTATTCCAAGAGACTCATTTTTTTGTTCCTTCTTCAGTTAACAATTTTTTTAAAAAATCCAGTTTTCTATAGTCAAACCAGGTTTGTCCTTTCTGTGTCCTCAAATCACGACGTTTAATGTCCATTTGCGCTTACATTATACCATTCATAAAATCTCTTCCATGGTTTTTGAAAAGTCCACTCTGTGCCGGCTCTCATCTCTAGAGTCAGTTTGTCATTTTCTGACATTTCAAAAAGTTTATTCGCATACTCATGCCTTGTTAGTATTTCCATTGTTTTCCAGTATTTGGCATATAAAATTCTAGCAGCTATCGTCATGTGAACAATCAGATATGTACCTACTTTATCAAAATCTTTTGGAAATATATTCAACAGCAATATCTCTGGGGTAAATGGAACATTATTGCTTATTATTTCTTTCATCATCTTATGAACCCACCTCCAAAATCTTTTTGCCTCATCACACAGCCACCACATATGATAAAAAGTGCCAGTTTTGTTTTTACACTTCCAGCATTTATCTGAGCAATTTACATTTTATTTAGCTAATCTATCTGGTGTAACATACCATCTATAAAACATCTTATACATATTCTCTTTATATGACACAGCATTAGTCATTTTAATATTTTTCAGCCAGACTTGTTCCCACTCCTCTAAGTCAATATTATGCCCAATATTTTGAACCCATACAATCATATTTTTTTCACTATTTCATCTGCCATCGCGTTATCTAATAATATCTTATATATTTTCTTTATCTGTTTTCTTTAGTATCTGTTTTCAAAATAACCTCTTCCAGCTCAATTATTTTATTGTTAAATCCAAGTTTGCTGTCTTTCGCATATATCGATTCTAATTGTGTTTTTTTCCCATCAGGTTAATTGTTCTGGTAGTTTAAGTTTGCCTTTTTTATCCAAAATGTCCTGGTATCTTAATAATTCTTCTCCATCATATACATTTGGTAACATATATGCTTCTAATGGTATTATCAGTCTTGATATTTTAATATAAAATTTTTAATGTGTTGAGTCCCATACCTTCAATAATGCTGCTCTCCGCCAATGCTGCTTAAAATATTTTTGAGAGCTTGTTTTTTTATACCATAAAAAAGCATTCCATCCTAACAGTAAATCATGTCTCTCAATTTTCAACAGCCTTTTGTCTTCCAAAGTAATCCATTCTTTAATCCACACCAGTGCTGCAGCTCTATAATACAATAGCCAATTTGGAATGCCGAGTCCTCCTCTCTCTTTTACATCTTGTAGCATCTTCAACCTAATTCGTGCTCTCTTCCCTTGCCATATAAATTTCATTGTCAATCTATCCAGATCCTTGAATAGATTCTGGTTTTATAATATAGGAATAGTTTGAAACAGAAACATCCATCTAGGTAAAATATTCATTTTTAATATGGCTATTCTTCCCATCAGTTTTCCATTTTTCCAGATCCTGTTTAGTTTTTTGTAGAAGAGCTTTGTAGTTATCTTCAATTAAAGAGCTGCATTTATTCGTGACTGTAATTCCCAAGTACTTTGCTTTATTTACAATCTGGAATCCGGTACTTTCTTGTACTTTACTTTTTTGTTTTTGATCTAAATTCTTTACTATTATTTTTGGTTTTTTGTATTTATTTTAAAACCTGCTACTTCTCCATACTCTTCAATCTTATCTTTCAATGCCTCTATTGCTTCTGTCAGATTTTCTAATATAAATGCTACATCATCTGCAAAGGCTAAGAGTTTAAAATGCTCTTTCTTTTTTTTAAGTCCAGTTATTTTACTCTCCCTTCTTATAGCTTCATTCATTATTTCCAGCACCATTTTAAATAAAAGTGGTGATAATGGGTATCCTTGGCTCATGCCTTTTTGAATCTCAAATTTATTTGATTGCTCCCCATTGACTAGAACTCTTGCCTGTTGTTCATTATAAATTGCTTCAGTCATAGAAATAAAGCTTTCTCCTGCTTCCAACATCCTAAGCATCTCCATCATAAAAGTCCAATTAATATTATCAAATGCTTTCTCCGCGTCCAAAAAGACTATTGCCATTTGCTTCTCAAGATGTATTTCATAATATTCTAGTACGTTCATCAACATTCTCAAATTATTCCTCATTTTTCTTTTAGGTAAAAATCCTGCTTGGTCCTTATTTATTGTTTCCGCTAATATCTTTTTCATCCTTTGCGCCAAGATTGATGCAAAAATCTTATAATCGGTGTTTAGAAGAGATATTGGTCTACAGTTTTTCATTTCTTTTTCATCCAAGTTCTGTTTATGTATCAGAGAAATAATTGCTTCTTTCCATGTGTCTGGAATCACACCCTGATCTCTTGCCATGTTACATATGTCCTTAAAGATCATTGTGATTTGTTCTTCAAATATATGGTAGAATTCCACTGGAAGTCCATCTGGGCCTGGGGCTTTACCTCTATTTTGTCTTTTTAGAGATTGTGTTACTTCCATCATTGATATCCGTTGATTTAGTATTTGTCTTTGTCCTCCTGTCAGTTTTCATATTTTTCTTAATACTCTCCTTATTGACATTCACTCTACCATATAAAGTTTTATGGTATTCCTCCATAGCTTTTTTAATTTCTTCATTTCTATAAACTTCTTTTCCTTCTTTTCTCAATATTTTAATGAATGTCCTTTCTTTCTGTTGATTGATTTTATAGGCCAACCATCTCATAGGCTTGTTTGCATTTTCAAAGTAGTTTTGTTTTGCAAAGAATAGCTTCTTTGCTAGTTCTTCTTTCAATAGACAATTCATTTGATGCTGTAACATTTTTAGTCTTTTTTCCATTCCATCTTTATTCTCTAAAGACATCATAGTGTTCTCTTGTACTCTTATTTGTTTTTTCAGTTTCTCATACCTTTGTTTACTTTGCCTATTAATTCTTGCTGCTTTTTGTATCAATAGTCCTCTAGAAAATGCTTTCATTGCATCCCATGTCACCTGTAATGATGTGTCTTTAAAAAAGACTGTTTTCTTTAAAAAAGACTATTCTTCCTTGATTTTAGTTACAAATTTTTCATTTCTTAAAGTCTTTAGATTCATGGTCCACCTTTTTCTCTTCTCTACTGCTTGTAGTTCCATATACACCGGTTTATGGTACGCATATGTCCCCACCTGTATTTCTGCTTCTGACAAATCCTTAACCATTAATGTTGAGATCTATATCATATCTATTCTGGACCATGAGTCCTGTTTAGCCGAATAGTATGTAAACTGTCTTGAAGAGTAGTTTCTTATTCTCCAAGCATCCACCAAGTTTAATTCCACTAATAAACATTTTAGACTTTTTGGCATTTCTGTCCGCCTTTTCTCCTTCCTCTTCCCACCTGTTTATCTTTATCTTTGTCAGCAATTGTATTAAAGTCTCCAAGTAGGCATATAGTCTGATAGTCCTGTTCGACTATAAGATTATGTAGTTCCGAATAAAATTTTTCTTGGTCTTGGTTTGGTGCGTAGATATTCACGAGTAGTATTTTTTCCCCTGGTTCTGAATTTCCACCATCAAGATTCTCCCATCATCCGAAGCATATATTTTCTCTGGAAATAAGTGCTCTTTAACCATCATTGTCACTCCCCTCTTTTTCTCCTTTTTATCTGAAGCTGCAAAGGTTTTCCGTAGTCTTCTATTTTGTAAAAATTTCTCATCCTTCTCACAAATATGAGTCTCTTGCATGTAAATTACATCCAAATTCTGTTTGAATAACTGGTGAAATATCCTTTTTCTTTTCTGCAGTTCATTCAATCCATTAGCGTTCACCGATAGGATTCTAAGTTTTCCCTTATCCATTATACTTATCTTTCTGTTGGTATCCTTTCCCTTTTGTCCATTGTCGTGTACCAATCGGGGATTGTCTGGTCCTAATCCTTCTTTCTTTGGGCTTTGAATCAGCTTCTGCTCCTCTCGCTTGTTCCCCATCTTCTCTCTCCTCTTCTTCCTCTTCTTCTTCTTCCTCCTCTTCAATTCCCAATTCCTGACCATGTCTTTTCAAAACTCTTCCGTTTAAAAATTGATGTAACCCAGTACTTTTTGCTTTGATAAGTAAACACCAGCCCTTCTGGCAGCAACCATCTATATTGAAGATCATTTTCCCTTAATAAGCCCATTAGTCTGGAATATTCTCTTCTCTTCTCACATATTCTCCAAGGGATTTCTTTTAAGACTTTTATTTCTCCTGTATTGGTTTCGCATTAACTTCCATCAGTACTTTGTCGCTTGTCATCCTTTTATAGAAACACACTTGTATTTCTCTAGGGACTTTCATACGCCTTGCATATGCTGAATTCATTCTGAGAACTTGATCAAATTCTTTTTCCATTTCTTCTTTTCCAATCCCTATATGTTCAGCCAATATTTCTACCATCTTTTTCGAGAGATCTTCATCTTTTTCTTCTGGGATATTCTGGAATCTCAATACATAGGCCACTCTTTCCACCTCTAATTGTATTAACTCTTGCTCAGATTCCCTTTGTTTCTCTTCAGTCTGTCTCGTGTCCTCTTCTACTCCTTTAGTCCTCTTCTCCATTCTCTCATTATTTTTCTTCAACTGTGCTATGTCCTTTGTGTTTTCTGCCACCTGACTCCAGATTGCTTGCATGTTATTTACAAGTTGCTCAGTTAGTTGTGTCAGCTTTTGCATCACTCCTTCCATCTGTGCTTTAATTGGGTCGATTGCATCCGCAATCATGCTCTGCATTTCCTTTTGTATAGGACCACCCAGTTTGCTAACTGTCACTCCTGCCCCTGGTGACGTTGACAGAGTTTTTGTAGTCTGCACCGTTTTAACATTAACATTCGACATTTTGCTGGTTTTTCTCTGAGCTTTATACAAGTTCAAAGTCAGCTATCATGTTTCTTCTTTTTGTTTACAATTTATTTCAATCTGGCTTCTTTCCCATTATCTGCTTGTTTTCTTCAGAGGAGCTGGCTTGGCAGTGTGCCCAGTCCTTTGGATGTCTGCCTGGGCCAGTTGTTATTATTATTATTTGTTCAAGGTCAGCCTCTCTGGCTGTTCCCAACACAGACTCAGTCTATTTAAAAGGGGGGGAGTCAGATTTATTTCCTTAGTAATCAATAGTCATTTTCTAGTCCATAGACATAGCAGGCTTATTAGTCTCTATTGGGTTAAAATTAAATTCCATTGGGTTGTCAAATCAGCCCGTGCCTTCACCCCACTGATTTTATAAGGGCTCCAGCTCCCCCTCCTGGTGGAGGGAAAAATTTGAGAGCATAGAGTGAGGACTTATATTCTCTCAAACCCTCAACAATCAGCAACCCTCAATGATCAATAGTCAGTTTCTAATCCACAGACATAGCAAGTTTATTAGTCTCTATTGAATTAAAGTTGAGTTTTATTGGGTTGCCAAATCATCCCACAACTTCACCCCACCAATTTATAAGGGCTCCAGCCCCTCTCCTGATGGAGGGAAAAGTTTGAGAGCATAAGGTGGGGTCTTATAGTCACTCAAACCCTCAACAACCTTTAAATCGATCTCTCTCCCAGAAGATCCCAAAGAATCCAGTCGCTTCAATACAGCTTTCTGCTTGCTCTTCTACTAGAAGTTCTTTGGTAACTTTAATAGCTTCGCCCCCTTCCCCTCTACTCTGCCAAAACCCTGCCGGGTTTTAAAGTATTCCCTTCGATTTTGGCCATTTGAATAGATTTGGGGATGATTTCAGTTCGTTTAGGGGCTATTCGTGTGACAGTCTTTGCTTCGGGAACATAGAAGAAAAAAGTTTTCTCCACTCACGTTTATGCACTCCTGTTAACTTCCGCTTAATCATCTCTTGGTTCTCCACGGTAATGAAGGCTTTTGCCCATTGAAATGGATGTTGTCCCCCCGGCTTGCTTCAGAGCAAGTCCACAGGTCTCCTAACAAGTTGCCTTCTCACTAGGACCTCAGCTCAAGCTCCTTGCCCTCACCACTCCTACCCCAGAGCGTGGGGTGGTCCCCAACTTGCTGGAGAACCTTTAAAGCCGAGGGATCAATCGGTTGCTTGGAGCAAAGCTCTCAAGCGACTGCTAGTGCCTTGCTGCAGTCGCAAACTCCCCATGCTGTCTTTTTTCTATACCTATTTGTGCCTTTCTTAACCTGAAGAATATATTTTTTCTGAGCTTCTAGGATTGTCTTTTTAAATAGGCTCCAAGCTTCCCCAATGGTTTTGACCTTCTCCACTCTTCCTTTCAATTTCTTCCTCACATGTCCCCTCATACCAGAGAAGTTACCCCTTTTAAAGTTAAAAGTGGTTGCGTCAGTCTTTTTGGGCAACTCCCTATTTATACAAATGTTAAACTCAATGACATTATGGTCACTGTTCCCAAGCAGTGTGATCACTTTTACACCTCTCACCAGGTCTTGGGTGTTACTTAGGACCAAATCCAGGATTGCCTCTCCCCTGGTAGGATCTGTGACCATCTGTTCCATAGCACAGTCATTGAGAGTCTCTAAAAACTCAATCTCTTTTTCCCAACTAGAACTCATATTGACCCAATCAATGTGTGGGTAGTTAGAATCACCTATTACAACACAGTTATTTTGTCTAGCCGCTATCTTTAATTCAGTCATCATTTTATAATCCTCCTCTATCTTTTGATCTGGTGGGTGATAACAAACTCCCACTGTTAAGCCTCCTTTTGGACCCACTATTTCAACCCATAGCATTTACATAAGCGAATTCAATTCTCTTACCCTCCCAATCTTACTAGACTGTATATCCTCTCTGACATACAGAGCCACCCCACCTCCAACCCTTTCCCCCCCTATCCTTCCGATATAATTTATAACCAGGAATCACTGTATCCCACTGATTTTCCTCATCCCACCAAGTTTCTGAAATACCCACAATGTCTATTTCCACCCCCCAACACCAAGCATTCCAATTCCCCAATTTTACCTCAGAGACTTCTAGCATTTGTGTATAAACACCTATAGTTTCCCATGCTTGTTAAGCCCACAACCTTCCTCTTGCTGCCTCAAGACCTTGCCAGGCAGCTCAGTGGACAATTGTAATCCATTTCCTTGTACAAAAGTAACCACTACCCCTTCAGCTCTTTGAGATGAGCCATCCCAAACCAGAGAGTTTTCATCTCCTGTTGGCTTTCCCCCAATATTCAGCTCTGCCCCTTTTTTGATTCTGAGCGCCAGCAGCCTGGTTCCTTCTTGGGACAAGTGGAGACCGTCTCTTTTGTACCGCACCCTCTTGTCCCAGAAAGCATCCCAGTGCTTAACAAACTTGAACCCTTCTCCCCTACACCATCGTCTCATCCACGCATTGAGACACCTGATCTGTGCCTGTCTCTCCGGCCCTGCGCGTGGAACAGGTAGCACTTCCGAGAAGGCTACCTTGGAGGTCCTGGCCTTGAGTTTCCTGCCCAGCAGCCTAAATTTTTCCTCCAGGACCTCACAACTGCATTTCCCCACATTGTTGGTTCCAACATGTACTGCAACCACTGTCTCCTCCCCAGCACTATCTACCAGCCTATCTAAAACTCGCGTAATGTCTGCTACCTTTGCACCAGGCATGCAAGTCACCATACGGTCAGTACGTGGGTTCGCCACCCAGCTGTCTACCTGCCTAAGGATCGAATCATCAACTACCAAGAGGCCCCCTCCCACCCTTCCCAGGGATGGTTTCTTGGTATGAAAGGATACCTGTTCACCAGCTGAGGAAGAGGTCCCTTCTGAGGGCACATTCCCCTTGTCCTCAGCATTATGCCCCATTTCCCCTTGGCCCTCATGCTCCCTGGCAGCAGCGGGGCTGCCAGATCCAAAGTGGGACGTGTCTAACAAGTCCCCAGGAATCTTCTCCGTGCACCTAACTGACTGTCTCTGCTTCTCCAGGTCAGTCACCTAGTCCTCAAGGGAGCAAACTTGTTCCCTGATTACCAGGAGCTCCTTGCACCGAGCACACACCCAAGATCAGTGGGCAGATAGTCATACATGTGACACTCCGTGCAAAACACTAGATAGCCCCCAACCCCCTGCTGGCATTCTGGCTTCATAATTGCTTTTAAACTAATACTTTTATATAATCCCTCTTATATAATAATACTTTTATATAATCCCTTTTTATATAATCCTGCCTTATATAATTACAGGCAAACAATGACCCTTTCACACCCTAACTCGAGCAGCCAGGACTCTGCAACAACTCACAACTCACCCACACACTCCCAAATACAATCCCCCACACAGTACCTTCTCAGCTAAATCACCACAGCTGAAAGTAAATAATAAAAAACACTCACTCCTCTAGCAGCTCTTGCTCCTTCTCAGAGCTCAGCTGGGTCAGCCTCAGAGCTCAGCTGAAAGTAAATAATAAAAAACACTCACCCCTCTAGCAGCTCTTGCTCCTTCTCAGAGCTCAGTTGGGTCAGCCTCAGAGCTCAGCTTCAAGACATCCTATTTGTCTTCCAGAGCTCTTGCCTTTGTGTCCTCTCTAAACCACCACACACAGCATGAAGAAGTGAACAGTGACTCAGGAAAGCTCCTACTTTGCCACATATTCTGTTGGTCTTTAAGGCACTTTCCAGGCACCTCCCGTAGACCCCGGCTGGCTGGGCTGCTCAGGGCCCTCCTGCACCCCACAGAGCTGGGTGCTTGGGGGAATTACGATTAATATGCAATTGACTTATCTATAGGATCTGACCTGTGTATACCAGAACCCAGGAATAGACACAGAAACTGGGTAACTAAAATAATTATTTCTTTACTAAATAAGCATACAAACTATTCACACAATATAAAACTAAGGAAGCAGAGGTGATTGATGGCTTATAGAGGGGTGATACAACCTGTCCAGATGTGCAGAGGTCCATGGATTCTGGCCTAAACTCAGAGAGAGTCTAGAGGTGGACTGCCATCTTGGATCATGGCAGAAAACACACAGTCTAAGGCCATGTGTGTGCTGGGATATAGGCATTGGCAAAGAATGCAGATCAATGGGCAGCCCTGGGGGCTGGTCGCAGGTGAGAACAATAGATTATCTGGACCAATGATGAGTCCCAGGGATGTGTGATGCCAGTAGGGGTAGACCTTAGGTATGACCAATGAGCTTCCAGAGAGGCAGGGTTTGGATTTAACAATAGAAGCCAGGTGTTGGGTGGCTAGTTAAATGGATTATCTGATTCACTAATGGTCCTGGCCTGGGGTGGACAAAAGATGGGAGCCTTCCCTGATTAGCTCAGGAAGGATTGCTAAACATTTGAATGATTGATTGGTTTATCCTGGTATCTTGAGGGACAGAGGCACGAAAGACAAAGAATTTACACTTAGGACACAAAAGACTGGGTGAGGTGCTGGAGAGTGCCAGGTAGCTTCTAAAGACTTACCTCTGGAACTCATTGTTATTCCATAAACATAATCTCTGCTGGGTGGAGGGGGAAGACTGGAGGCTTGCTCTGAGGTCACCTTATGAAACCTGAATATGAAATCTTTTTGCAGACCACTTGCAGCCCGACTCTGGTCAAGCTGAGAGTGCCTGGCTTTTTTGGACTTCAGGTTAGAAAGCAGGGCACCTCTGTTTTGGGGCTACCCAAGAATAAAAGGCAGTGCCTCTGGCAACAGATGGATGTTATAAAGAATGCCCAGTTGGAGTCAGGATGCAGAGGTACAATGTAAACTGTAATCAAGGAGATATGCAGAGGTGGGAAATGAACAAAATTAGCATCTGTAATAAGATAAAAATCCTATCTCCCTAGTCAACCCAGAGGGTTCCATTGTCCTGAATTTGTTGATGAATTCAAGTTCCTCTGTAGGAGAATTGCTACACTTAGGTCAGTAATGGAATGTCCTGCACTCAATATATAGAGGAAACTCTGTGCAGGATTGTACTGTTAGTCTGTGCCACTTCCATGCATGTAGGTATTTAGCTGGTTAGCCACAAAAATTTTTAAATGCTCATGTTGTCTAGATGTAAATCTCATGCATCCAATGTGATCATGTGGAATAAAATGATGGTCTTGAGTCTGGAAGACTTTGGTTCAGATTCCACCTTTGTCATTAACTCATTGTGTTTACAGCTGAAGTGGTGGCTCTGATATAGAAGGAATGTATGTCAACATTCACAGACAGGAAACCAAGGGCCACCAGGCCAGTCCACATAGCAGTGAACTGGAAACTAGTAAGGGGTGCCCTGCTGGCATGAATGAATATAAGGGCTGGGCCCAATGGTTGAATGACTAAGCATTCTGCAGACATGGTGACTGGGCAGGGCTGACCTCCAAGAGCCACCCACAGGCCACTATGAACACCTTGCCCCTCCTGGTCTGTTTTGGACCTCTGCACCATGAGCCAGAGCATATGCATTGTATTTCAACATCCTGCCTTCTGAGGGTTTGACTGAAGTGGTCACGGCTTGTGGTAGAGACCAGCTTGCCTCACTTGAGGGCCCCCAAAAAGGCCAGTGTAAAGGTTGACTGGAACAAGGAGGCCTTGAAGTTAGACCAGCAGATCTTAGGGAGCTGCAACAGGAGTCTGGCAAGAATGGGAAAAGTAATAGGTTTCAGTTTGTCTGATGCATGGGGGAGAGCCTTCTCCAGCCTTCTATGGCCCAGTGGGCAATGAAGGTGTAGAAGGGGTCGGGGAACCCATGGGCCTTGCTGTGAAATGAGATCACAGTGATATGAATGGTCATGGTCTTAGGTGCAAGGCCTTTCTCCCAGAGGGAGGCAAAATAATGCAAGACCATGGTCTCAGAGGTGGGCTAGGAGCCTCTGCCTCCATGGGCCAAGGAGAACTCCAGTAAAGAAGCTGTGGCCCTAGAGTAGGTACACCATGTTGAGGGGCAAAAGAATTAAATACTCCCAGCAGAATCAGCTGCTGCCAAGAACCTATAGCTCCTCTGGGAAGGGATCTGGATGGTGATTCACTTCAGGGGCCAGGTCACGGAACCTCTCCTCCTGAAAGCGAGACAAAGCAACCACAATGTTGTTACCTGCACCTGCAATATATTGGGCTGAAAAGGAGATGTTAGTGGACAGACATGCAAGGACAAACCTGTGGACAAAACACATTACCCACTCAGAGGACACCCGCTCAGAGTACAGGTTTACTGACTGAAGTCCCTGACCATAGCCTGGTTGTCACACCAGAATCACACCTTCTGGTTCCTGAAAAGGCCTCATAAATGATAATGGCAGTCAGATTTGGAAAAAAATTCAAGGAATGTGAGGTCCCATAAGATGTCTGTCCCCACCCACTACTCAGGCCAACACTGTGCACACCAGTGCCCATCAAAATAAATGCCGAACCTGATGCTGCTGATGCATCTGATGCATCCAATTGGACTTGCATGAAAGTGCCTACGTCAAGGGGAGTGTTAAAAGAACTCAAGAAATGAGTTCAGCTTTCATGCCTCAGGTGATCCTGGTAGGTTGATGTGGAGAATATGCCCCAACTTTGGCCCTGGCAAGGCTCTATCTGGAGAAAGAAGAAGAAGAATTGGTTTTTATACCCTGCTTTCCTCTACCCTAAGGAGTCTCAAAGCAGCTTACTATCCTCCTCCCTTCCTCTCCCACAGCAGGTGCCTTGTAGGGTTGGTGAGTGTGAGAGGGTTCTGAGAGAACTGTGACCAGTGTTCCCTCTAAGCTGAGTTAGCATGAGCTAGCTCACAGTTTTTTAGCCTCTGGCTCACACATTTTTGTCATAGCTTAGGAAGGATGGCTCCAGAGCAAACTAATTTATGCAGCAGCCAAATCGCTCACTCACAACTTTAATGCCAGTAGCTCACAAAGTAGAATTTTTGCTCATGAGACTCCACAGCTTAGAGGGAACATTGACTGTGAATGGTCAAGGTCACCCAGCAGGCTTCATGTGGAGGAGTGGGGAATCAAACCCAGTTCTCCAAATTAGAGTCCACCTCTCTTATACACTACAGTGGCATAAAAAATGATCCTACTGAATTTCCCCCTTTTTTTAGGTTGTGCAAACAGGAATCACATGTGTGGGAAACAACCCCACCACAGTATAGATATATATAATGAAGCAGTGGGTGGTCTTTCTATTAAATGCTAACCCTTTCTTCCAGTCCTGGTTTAAGAATACAGTTGAGTTTTTTCCTCTGACCATACAGCTTTTTATGTGCATAAATCTGCACAAAATATATACCACAAGAAGCAGGACCCACGATACTCGCGGGGGGGGGAGTATTCCCCGCGGTTCCTGGGTGGTTGGTTCCATGGCAGTGGCTGCAGGCGAGCCCAGCATTTGGTCTGCTGGGCTCGCCAGGCTTCCCCCACACTTGACAGCAGCAACGGCCACAACTCTAGCCACCAGCCCTCCAAGGTTTCCCCCGCCACTGTAGCCACCAGCAGCAATGGCAGTGAGCCCTGTGCGGCTCCCAGCTGCCAGGCCACTGGACTTCCCCCCTGACAGCAACAATGTCTGTGGCTCTAGCTGCCAGCCCTCCAAGGCTTCTCTCTCCCTCACTCCTGCTGCCACCGCTGCCAGCAGCAAAGGTGGCAAGCCCTGCGTGGTTCCTAGCTGCCGGGCCGGCCAGGCCAGGCTCCCCCAATGGCCATGGCTTCCAGCCACTGGGGTGCCAAAGCTTCTCCCCCCTGCGCCACCACTGCCACCACCGCCGCCACCAGCAGCAATGGCTCTGCTACAGTGCCTAGTGGTAAGTTTGTTCCCTGAGCATGCGCAGGGAACGCACTTACTTTTGGGGGAATTTAAATATCCCCCACATATTTTTTTACAGTTTTCAGATTTTTCTCCACATCTGGGGATTGCCCCAAATGTGCAGGAAAATCTCCCTGCCCCCCAGGTGCCCCCGATGTGCAGATTTAGATATCTGCACGAAGGGGGCATGTTGGGAATTAGATATATCTATATATCTAATTCCCAAGTGGCCCCCTATGTGCGGATATCTAAATCCGCACATCGGGGGCACCTGGGGGGCAGGGAGATTTTCCTGCGCATGTGGGGTAATCCCCACGTGTGCAGAAAAATCTAAAAAGTTTAAAAAATTATACGGGGATCTTTAAATCCCCAAAAAGGTAAAAGAGCCCTCCCTGCGCATGTGCAGGGAACGCTCTACAAACTGGCCATTGCTGCCGGGATGGGAGGGCGGGAGAAGGCTTGATGGGCCAGCCGGCCTCGCCTCTGCTGCTGGAGAGGGAGGAAGGGGGAGGCTTGGCGGGCAGTCAGCCTCGCCGCTGGGGAGGGAGGGTGAAGCTTGGCGGGCCAGCCGGCCGGCCTCCCCCCCCGCCGCCGCCGCCACGCTGCTGCTTGGGAGGGAGGGGGAGGCTTGGCGGGCCAGCCGGCCGGCCTCCCCCCTGCCGCCGCTGCCGCCGCCACCGCCGCCCTGTTGCTTGGGAGGGAGGGAGGGGGAGGCTTGGTGAGCGGGCGGGCGGGCCGCCCGGCCGGCCCCCCCCGCCACCGCCTTGCTGTTTGGGAGGGAGGGGGAGGCTTGGTGGGCCGGCTAGCCTCGCCGCCCCTCCGCTGCTGCTGGGGTGGGGGAATCTCGGCGGGCCGGCTGGCCTTGCCGCTGCCGCCGCCACTGCTGGGGGGGGAGGGAGGGGGAAGCTTGGCAGCTGGAGTACTCCCTCCCCCCGCGAATATCGCGGGTCCCGCCTCTTGTCTATATACTAATAGCCAAGTGTCCCCAGTCCATGCGGATACTTAATTCCACAGATCAGGGACACATGGAGGGAAAAGTGATTATCCTGCACATGTGGGCCACTCCCCACATGTGCAGAAAAATGTAAAAACTGTAAAAAAATATAGAGGGAGGTTAAAAATGGCCAAAAAGTAAATCAGCGTTCACTGCAGATAATGGACTTACTTACTGAGGCAGAGGACGAGGAGCGTTCTCTCCCCCTCCCTCCCCCTCCTGTAGTTCTGATTGCATTGAGTCATCCCGCTTGGCCACGCCCCCTCCACCAAACGTTCAAGCCTGCAGCAGCCGACAACAGGATCTACCTTGAGATTTTTAAAGTGACTGAACAACAACAACAATAAAAGCAAACCGCAGCAGCTTTCAGGTCCCTTCACTCTGCTCAGGCGGCTCCTTCTGCTTTCCATGAAATTGCAAGAAGAAAGTGCACACTTACACGGAAAAAAGGGGGGGGGAAGCCAGCAGAAAATAAACATGTATTTGATTCTGCCCTTTAGAGCAGGCGAGAGCAGTTTCCAGTGCCGCCACTCTTCCCTATTTCCCCACCTCCTCCCAGCCAATTAGTTTTATGGTTTACTGTTACAGGGAAAATAAAAAACAGAGTGAGTGGGGAGGAAAACCTTTTCTCCTTCAGAGACTACAAGAGTGTGAGTCTGTGTGGGCTTGGTCATTTCTTCCCCTGCACTGAAATGCCAATAAGGAGGGATGGCGACATTTTGTTGCAGGTCCCCTCTTGTAGATATTCTAAAATTGATTGATTGATTTATAAATTGAATTTATAAATCATTCAATCCCTGAGTACTCAGAGCTCTGAGTGATGAACAATGATAATCAAACATATAATCAAACAGCACCAACAATTTCAAAGCTGGTTAAAACAATTTCATAGTTAACAATATTCAGATGGCGTTAGTATATACAGTTTCAACTGTGTCCCTGTCTCAAAGGAAATATGTGGGGGTGGGAAGAGTAGGAGGAAGGGACTGCCAGCCATGACAGTGCTCATCACTGTCCTCAACCAGAGGCCTGGTGGAACATCTCTGCCTTGAAGGCCCTGTGGAACTGCATCAGGTCCTGAAGGGCATGGATGTCATTTGGCAGACTATTCCACAAAGCTGGGGCAAGGGCAGAAAAGGTCTGGCCCTGGTCAAGGACAGCTGGATGTCTTTTAGGCCAGGGTTCACCAGTAAGTTCTCAGCAGAGCATAATGCTCTTTGAGGGTGTAGGGCCTAGCAGGCCCAGGGAGCCTGTGGGAGGAGGTTGGGCCTACAAACCCCAGAAGACCTTGGGAATTTTTGGCGTCGATTTTGGCCAATAGGGAAGAAAAGGGCTGGGGAATAAAATAACTGGTGCAAGAGAAAAGGCTGTTCTTCTTCCCAGGGAATGGATCCAGAAGAAGGCTGCTGTGGGGAAGAAACCCTCATCCTGAGGGAAGGATGAGTAGTCTAAGGCCACTTGAGATAGTGAGCCAGAAACAGTATATTTAGATGTGCTAGGGTATTTGATTTCTTTTCTTTTCACCCACTTATTATTCCTGCACCTTGTTTGTTTGACCTCCTATAAAATAAACTGTTTTCATTGTTTAGTCTGCCTGGTCCTCACGCCTATTATTTGGCCAAAAGGGAGGTCTGAAGGTCTTGGGAGGGCACTCTGGGCCTTCTCAAGGGATCTTAAATCCAGAGTTGTGGCAGCGTCAGGTGACACCCCACCTGAGCCATGACAGGGGGACATTCTGGAAGAGGTGGTCCTGCAGGTACGCTGGTCCCAGACCACTTAAGACCTTGAAGGTTAGTACCAAAACCTTGAACCTGACCTGGCACTCCACTGGAAGCCAGTGCAGCTGACACAGCACAAGCTGAATATGTGCTGTCCATGGCGTTCCCATCAGGACTCACACTGTTGCATTCTGGATCAGCTGGAGTTTCTGGATCAGTCTCAAGGGCAGGCCAGTGTAAAGTGAGTTACAGTAATTCAATCTGAGGTGACCGATGCATGGATTACTGTGGCTAGGTTGGAGTGAGACAGGAAAGGGGCCAGCTGCCATGCTTGGGGCAAATGAAAAAAGCCAGCTTGGCAATGTTGATGACCTGGGCCACCATAGATAAGGAGGAATCCAGGATGACACCTAAACTCCTGATAGTCTGTGCCAGTAATAAGAACACAGCATCAAATTTATTTATTTATGCAGCCCCAACTCCTTCCCCCAGGCACAGAACCTCCATCTTAGTTCGATTCAGTCTCAGCCAACTCTTCAAGCATCCCGTCATGGCCTCTAGACCCTTGGCCAAATTTTGCAGAGTAGTATCTGGGCAGCCACCCATTAACAGATATAGCTAGGTGTCATCAACATACTAATGACACTCCAGCCTGAAACCCCTTAGCAAAGGGGCACATATAGATGTTAAACAACATTCATACACATCTGTTTTTGTAATTCTTCACTTTTACCTTAGGCCATGGAGGTTTAAAAAAATCATTTCCCTGTTCTAGCCATGCAAAGGAAGTAATTATCAACTGAAAATGCATTTCTTTATTGCTTTGCTAAGGATCTTGTAATAGCAGAAGAAAGCACAATATCGTTGTGAAGTTCAAAATTCCCACTGAATTTAAGGATGTTGCATCTTGGCAAGACTCTCAGGTATCAATCTGAACTAAGCAAATAGATTTCAAGTATACTACCTGCTTTTCCAAAATCTATGCATTTAATTTTATTTACAGAATTTATATTCCACCTTTCTGCCCAAGCAGGGCCCTCAATGCAGCTAACAAAAGCAGTACATTATAAAACAATCATAAATCTAATTTACCACCAAAAGATAATCTTATTTTAATATAATAATTCTCTTGGCGTATTGGCCGTTTCCAGCTCTCCCATTGGCTGTGCAGTGCGTTCCATCAGCCATTGGCCCGTCAACCTCCACTCAAGAGTAGTTGCATGCCATTGGCTGGGTTCTGGGTCCGCTCCTCTTCCCTGCCCACTTCCACTTCAACCACTGTTGCCTGTCAGAATAACTGCCAAAGGACTGTCTCTCCTGATGAAGACACTTCTTGTGCTTGGCTGCTGTGGGACTATTCCCTGTGGCTGTGGCTAGGCAACCAAGCTTGGTTCTGTCAGTAAGAAGACAAAGGAAGGAAACCGTTTCCAGGCCTTTGTGAGGAACTCATTGGAGCTAGTCCTGACTAGATTTGCCAGCTCCAGGTTGGGAAATTCCTAGATATTCTGTGTCTAAGGAGGCCAGTCTAAGGAAGCCAGGGTTTGGGGAGGAGAGAGGCCTCAGCTGAATAGAATGCCATAGAGTCCACCCTCCAAAGCAGTTATTTTCTCCTGGGGGAGAGAGAGATTTGTTGTCTGGAGTTCAGTTGTGATACCTGGTGATCTTCAGGCTCCACCTGGAGGTTGGCTACCCTAGACATAGGAGTTAGCACTTTGGAGCAGGTCTGCCAGACACAGGTTCTTGCTGTGGAAGCTGATTAGGTCATTTCAGACCACTCACAGACTTTCACCATAACCCTCTTCCCTGCCCACTGCCAGCTTGGCCACTTTCCTGTTATAATGAACTGTGAAAACGGCTGTCTCTCCTGGTTGGCTCCACCATGGCTGGCTGGCTACTGAGGTGGGTCAGCAGCCATCAAACCATTCCCTTCAATCCCCTGCTGTGCAGCTGACTTTCCCTAAAGTTGCCAATCTCCAGGTGGGACCTGGAGATTTCCCACTGTTACAATTAAACTCCAGATGACAGAGATCAGTTCCCCTGGAGAAAATGGCTGCTTTGGAGGGTAGACCCTATGGCATTATACCCTGCTGAGTCCTTCCCCTCCCCAAACACTGCCTTCCACAGGATCTGCCCCCCAAATCTCCAGGTATTTCCCTACTCGGAGCTGGCAACCCTACTTACCCCTCAGTGCCTGTTGCTAGGCAACCAAGCTTGGTTCTGTCAGTAAAAGGCAGTGGGGAGGAGACCAGTGTTCCCTCTAAGCTGAGTTAGTATGAGCTAGCTCACAGTTTTTTAGCCTCTAGCTCACACATTTTTGTCTGAGCTCAGGAAGGATGGCTCCAGAACAAACTAATTTATGCAGCAGCCAAATCACTCGCTCACAGCTTTAATGCCAGTAACTCACAAAGTAGAATTTTTGCTCACAAACTTCATAGCTTAGAGGGAGCATTGGAGAAGACCCTTTCTACACCTATTTTGGCCTTTGGGAGGAAACTCATTGGGGCCAGTCCTGACTAGGGTTGCTAGCCTTGGATTGGGAAGTTCCTGGAGATTTTATGGAGTCTATGGAAGCCAAAGTTTAGGGAGGGGAGTGGTATCAGCAGAACAGAATGCCATAGAGCCCACCCTTCAAAGCAGTTTTCTCCAGGGGGAGAGAGAGATCTGTTGTCTGGAGTTCAGTTTTGATACCAGGTGATAGCACAACCAGTGTGGCGTAGCAGTTAGCACTTCAGAGCAAGGTCTGCCAGACCCAGCTTCTTGCTGTGGAAGCTGAGTGGATGATTTTGGACCAGTCACAGACTTTCAGGCTAACCTACCTCACCGGATTGTTGTGGAAGTCAAAAGGGGGAGAGGAGAATGATGTGAGCTGCTTTAGTCCCCACTGCAGAGAAAGACTGTACTTTTCCTCCTGGGGAGCCATTGTTGCCAATCTCCAAGTGAGGGTTGGAGATCACTTAGAATTACAACTGCTCTCCAGATGGCAGAGACCAGTTCCCCTGGAGAACATGGTGGATTCTGTGTCCTTATACTCTGCTGAGATGCCCCCCCCCATGACTGCCAGTGTGACATAGCAGTCAGGGTTTCAGAGCATGGTAGAGGCTGCAGGTGGAGGGGGGTATGGAAAATGAAGTTAGAGGGGCAAATAATGGTAGGTTGATGATTAGCTGGGAAGGAGATAGGATTGCCAACTCCAGGTTGGGAAATTCCTGAAGATTTGAGGGGTGGAGCCTGGAGCAGGTGAGGTTTGATGAGGGGTGGGACCTCAGACAGGTACAGTGCCATAGACTCCACCCTCCAAACCAGCCATTTCCTCCTGGGGAACCATTGTTGCCAATATCCAGGTGAGGGCTGGAGATCACTCAAAATTACAACTGCTCTCCTGGAGGGAGGGCAGAAGTCAGCTGAAGTCAGAGGGGTGGATAAAGGTAGGTTGATGGTTAGCTGGGAAGGTGATGGCGTTGCTAACTCCAGGTTGGGAAATTCCTGGAGATTTGAGGGGTGGAGCCTGGAGAGAGTGAGGAGAGGTGGGACCTCAGACAGGTACAATGCCATAGACTCCACCCTCCAAACCAGCCATTTCCTCCTGGGGAACCATTGTTGCCAATCTCCATGGAACGGCTGGAGATAACTCAAAGTTACAACTGGTCTTTAGGTAGCTGCTCTCCCTCCCTCTCTCCCTCTTCCTTCCTTCCTCCCCATCTTTCTTTCTTTCTTTCCAGCTCGCCATACTTCCAGTGATGTCAGGGGGTGTGACATATGCTAATGAGTTATGCTAATGAGCTCCTGCACCTCTTTTTCTACAAAATGACCCCTGCTCACAATAATGGGTTTACATTGAGGGTGGGAAAGTACCAGCTGTTTATTAGGAAAAACTTTTTTACAGTAAGAGTTGTGCAACAGTGGAATCAGCTGCCTCACTGGCAGTCTTTAAGCACTGACTGGACAAACACTTGTCAGGGATGCTCTAGGCTGATCCTGCATTAAGCAGGAGGTTGGACTAGATGGGCTGTATGGCCACTTCCAACTCTGTAATTCTATGATTCTTTAGATCCCTGTCTGGTCACAGATGTTGGGATCACCTGCAGCAAGGTTCAATAGGGCTGATGGTTCCATTACAGCATAATCCTGAAGATGTTATCTTGATGTGAATCTTGTTGGTTTCTGTTAAACTTCTTTTGCAAAATAATTGATTCATTGATTTGCTGCCTGGGACTGTTATAGCCACACAGATCTTCCCACTTGCAAAGGATTCTCTTTTCAATATGCCACTATGGGGGGCAGTTCTGTGTTTGCATCCTTTAACTTGATGTCCACGTCCAAGTACACTCAAAGATCAGGGGTGAATGTTTTGAGGCCAGATTTTAGGTGTGGGAGATGCAAACGGAAAACATCTCAAACATAACAAGGCCAGCAAGTATTCTTCAAAATAGTTATGTCTGGAAATACTGTCTAAGCTGGAAGTAGGTCCAATGGAACTCAGTCAGATTTACTTCTGAATATACCTGCCTAGGATTGCTCCAAAAATCTCAGAGCTGCCATTGATGAGAAGGTTGGGTTTCAGCACTCAGTGGATTAGATCCAAACTACATTTTCCAATGGCAAAGCGGAACTTTCAGGCTTCCCCCTACCACCACAGCCTACTGATCTCCATGAAATACTGTTCTTGGGTGGTAGGGGACCCTGAGGAACAACATGGGGGGGGGGTCTGCAGAGGTAACTTGAAATTGGTGGAAATTGCCAATTTGACAACTCACTATTTTTTCTTGTCCTTTCTTCATGGCTCCCTTTTTAACACTAGCAGTTCATAACTTCTTTGTAGCATCCATCCAGTGATGAACATAGTGTGAACTTATCCTAGTTATGCAAAACAAGAGAACTTAGGCAAATCTGAAAAGGGATGCAAATGTGGTGTGGGTAGGTTCATAGGTGGCAAATGTATTTCTACCATGTGCTGATTTCATTGCAATGAATCAGAGGTTATGGTGACCCCTGATTCTGACACTACCTTTGACATGCAAAAATGCAGGCTGTATATGTTGTCTTTGCCTCTGGGTAACCATTTGTCTGGGGATCCTCTATCAATACCTCCATGCCTCCAGTGTTTGTGAGATGCTTGGTACTTGCTAGATGCCTTTCTAGAACTGATCCTGAAAAGACGCTGACCTCCTGAATCACATCAGTGCTGCCCACAAGTTGGTATGGATTCTCCCTTTTCTAGAGCAGTATTCTATGGGGGGGAAATGAAGAGAGGGTAGGGGAAAGAGGGAGGATTCCAGAGGAGGACCATCTATATGCCTAAATCATTCACTTCATTCTCTTAAGCACTGTATCATGCAAGTGGTTCCTGTATTTCCAGAGAGGTCCTTGGGGAGGTCCAAAGGAAGAAGACCAGCCCCGTAACTAACAACTTTTTGCTTGGGGGGGCCAGTGTTTTTCTCAGGGGGCCTGCTTCTGGCACAATCCTGCCATCAGCCCTTCAGTGGGGTGAGGATGCTCTGTTGGTGGTGGGTGGTTTTAATCGACAGAGCCAAGTAGTCAAGCTTGGGGAGAGGGAGTGCCTGGACCCAATATAGGGCAACATAAGATCCAGCTTGGTGTAGTGGTCAAGAGAGCAGACTCTAATCTGGGAGAAACGGGGTTTGATTCCCCACTCCTCCACTCACAGCAAGCCATAGTTCTGTCAGAGCTGTCCTTGAAAGAGCTCTCTCATCCCCACCTACCTCACAGGGTGTCAGTTGTGGGGAGGGGAAGGGAAAGGAGTTTGTAAGCCGAGTGAAGTGAGATATAAATCCAATCTTTTCTTCTTCTTCTTCAAAGAGATTTGGGTGGGTGAGACCTTCAGAGGAAAGAAACAATCGCTGGGCAAGACTATAAAGGGGGGGGGACTTCTTCCCCCCTGATCTGGGCATCCTTGTGGAGGGAGGAAGGGTTGGGGAAAGAACTTTGCCTATTTTCAAGTTCCTGAAGGAGAGCCAGAAATCGAGCCATTGAGAAAAGGAAGCAGAGGATTGTGGGGAGGGAGGAGATGCTTCTCCATGAACGAATTGTGTACTCCCACCTCCAAGGCTGCAATCCTATGCACAATGATGGGGTTTTCCTCCGAGTAAAAATGCTTAAAATGGTGCTCCAGGTAACAAAAAACAGCATGAAATATTTGGGCTGCTTTCCATTCTATTGCATCCTTACTCATCATCGTAGAAGGGATTGGGATTTTAGCACACTAGCATTCTGCCTGGGAGGCCTTAATTTGAAAGTAGATTTAAGCCACTCTCTTCGCTCCTTCCTTCCATTCCTAATGCGGTGGTTGAGGAGAAAGAGTTGACAAAATATTGAGGATAGAGGTACAATATCCACGGCGGGAGGCAGCCAACCCTGCTCCTTTCCCTCGCACTTGAAGGGGAAGGTTAGCGCCAGGCAGCCCCCCCCTTCAGGCCCTTGAGCACTGCCTTCACACCATTGGAGAGGCTGAGGGTGAGATTCTGCTGGGCAGAGAGTGATTTATGTGGGCCTGGGACTTTGGCTGCCTGTACTGAAACTGTATTGAAAGATACAGACTGCTGGATTTGGGGTGGGTGGGTGCCCTGTGTCACTTCAGAGGCAACCCTGACAACAATTACGTGTCCCAGGCTTCCTTATCCTCACTGGGCGCAAACCCGCCACCCTTTCCATTCTGCAGCAATGAACCTTGTCACAAAGCATTGGGAATGTGGATTAGGTGCTTTAGATGGCGAGAAATGAGACTCCAATCCCATGGCAGATCTAGAGAGTTCAGACTGACGAGGAGCATAATCTGTGTGGCCGATCTTTTCCTAAGAGCAGACACAAAGGCAGGTTTCCATGGCTAACACACCTAATGAAAATGTGAGCCCAGCAGCAGCCCAGAAATAAAGGAGAAATCAGCGGGAGGGGAAGTGGAATAGTAGCCACTGCCTGCACCTTTTTGAGTCTTCATGGGGCACAGGAGAACAAAAAAGGGGGAGGGGCCAGGGGGAGGGAGGGGGAGCCAAGGATTGGGGGAAGGCCCATAAACACCATGGGGGGCAGGGCCCCATGGGCCCCCAATAGCTACGAGCCTGAAAAAGACACTGGAAGGAGCAAAAGACAGAGTCTGGTTGTTATGTTATTTCAGGACATGCAGAGATTACTCTAAAGGGGCTGGAAGGGGGAGGATTTTTTGGGGGGGTTGTTGCATTTTGTTTTAAATAGAGGTTTGTAGGACTGCTTGAGCCACTGGGAAAGGTAGGGGGTAAAGTTATATAATGTTTTATAGACTATACACATTCTTTTTTTAACATTTACACACAAGAAAGGATGTCATGCTTTCAACAAACACATTTCTGCAAGCACATACATTATATAGGTAAAACCATTAGGAAGCTGGCATAATTATTTACTTCACTTATACTATGCCTTTCACCCCAATGGGGACTCAAAGTGGCTCACCTCCTCTTCTCCATCTTATCTTCATAGCACCCTGTGAGATAGATTAGGCTGAATGTGTATGACTGGCCCAAGTTAAGGCAGTGAATTTCAGAAGCAGGGTGGGGAATTAAACCTGGCTCTTCCAGATCCTAATCCAATACTCTAAATACCATGCTGGCTCTCTGTGATATTGACACGTGCCTCTCCCTTGTGCTCATATGATAGCAAACACAAACTGGATGTTGTATAATGTGTGAAGCAACCCTAATTCTTTGATGTCCAGAAAAACTCACATGTGAACTAAACACACATGAATGCATAGTATTAGTTTTTAGAGGCGTAATTAAACATTGAGAATGATCTAAAACTGGTACCATTAAATGAGTTCAACAGCCTATTAGCCACTAGGTGGCACCAAATAGCTATCATTCATAGAACATGCTTCAAAAGCTTGATGTGGCATGGGGGGTGTCATTTACATGCCTATTTCACCTGCAGTCAAAGCTTACAACTTTTAAAAAATACATATATCAAGGTGGCAAGGACTGATTTAATCATATCATGTGTTGATAGATTGCAAATAAATAGTATATTGTAGGCACACAAAGTCCTATGAAAATATTTCAGCATACTATTTTAAAGTTTTCATTTAATAAAAAAAATGCACTATACAGGCAGATACTGCTTCCTACATGTATTCTTGCAATTCCTAATTTAAGGAGTTAGGCAGAACAAATAAAACATATACTGCAAAAGTATGCCAAATCTGATAATCTAACTTCCAGTAAACTAATGTTTATTACTATACGACTGTATCTCCCACAATTATATAAATCTTTAACCAAGTTATGAATGTTATATTCCATATTTTAATGTCTTTGTGTGTATAGTTTGTAAACACCAAGTGACCTCTTGTCACAGATGCTTTAGGGTTGCCAGGTCTTAGCTGGCTGCTGGGGTGTGTGTTCTTGGTCCTTTTCTGGGACCTCTTTGGCGCATGCACAAAGCATGCATGCCACGATGACATTACCTAGAAGTGACATCATCGCGCAGGGTATGTTGCAGGGAACGCTCTATCATTTAAGGAAAAACTCTATGGTGACATCATTGCACCAGGCATGTAGGCACAAACAAGACACTTTGGGGATGGGGTTCCCCCTGCTGGCCAAATCAGGGTCAGTGGATTGGGGGCCGCAAAAGCAGGCAACTTTCCACCCCCATAGGGAGAATGGGAACCCTAAGATGCTTCTTATCTAAATGGAAGTGTACCTGAGGGAAGAGGAAGCTCTGGGTAATAGCTAACATGGAAAGTTGAGTTTTAATACTGTAGTAATGTACTGGAGTTGGAAAACTCATAGCTGGGTGGGAAGGTCTGCCTTGCTGTATCTGGGTTGAAACAAAGAGAAGGGTCTCAAACCGGGAGACATGGGGAGCCGAAGAGGGGCAGAATTGGTAAGAAAGGATAGAGAAATGGGTGCTGTTTGAGGCTTAATATTTGTCTAATTGTATTTCAATTTCTGTTCCTTATGTACTGTAACTCACTGAGTCTCCAAGATTTAGCAGGATGAAAAGAAAATCCAGGACAGTAAATGAAGTTCAATTGTTCAATAAATGTATTCAGCTACTTACGACCTTCCTCACATAAATCTTCATTTTTACTTCAAAGCTCTCTAGTGACTCCATGTCCATCTTGGACCTACCATGCTCCAAGAAGTTAATCATTACCACTTTGGATATCCAGAAGGGCTAATTATGAGTGGTTCCAGATGTTGAAAAAAAAGCATAAAGAAAGGAAGTGCAAATGATCCCCCCCCCACCTTCCAATTGGGTTTACCCAACGAGAGAATCTGTACATTTCACTTGCAGAGAGTTTTTCCAATAGGAGGGCAGAACACATTTATCTCATGGAGAAATGCTGCCTTTCTTCCCTTCAGACAAGACCCGTGGCAAGAAGAAATTCTGAGTCAGATTGTGAGTCTTTCAAGGTCAGTATTGTCTGTCATAAACCCACCTTGGGTCTGTACATACTTACCCACACGTTGCATGTTTCCTCTGCTTTGTGCCACATCCCCAAGTTATAAATCCCACCTCCCATGTTACCAGTGACTTAGAGGACACTAGAAAAAGCTGCCTCTGAGCATGTGCAAAGGGTAGCATTTCCCAATTACTCCAGCCTGTCCCTTGTGTCTGTGTGTGAGTGTAAGCATGACGTCTAAGTCTAAAGTGCATGAGGGGGAGCTGAGTCATGGTCTGCTCTCTTAAAGAGGAAAAGACTTTATTGCTACAGATTAAGCTAAAGTACAAGACAGGGAAAATAGCATTGTGTCTGCTGGGTTCCAGATCTACTGGAAATAAAAGAATATTATAACACCAAGCTAAATTTAGCTATACAGAAGATTTTCCTCCCACATCTCTCCCCTCTCACTGATGCCTGTGGAATAAATGCACATTCTGACCTCCACCTCCTCCATGCAGAGGAATTTGACCAGCATTTGAACAAAAACTAACAGACATTTCAACCTTTATAACCCTTCCTCTCTTTGCTGGTGGGAAGCCTCTCCAATCCAGTTTTAGGGAACTTGCCCCATGTGGGAGGTGAATCCCAACCTCCCAATCAACCTAGAACACGTTCCACACATCTCAATACCCAGGTCATGTTTTACAACAGCCATTCTTCTTGCTTTCCCTGGCAGGTAGGCAAATAATGATACCTCTACAGAAATACATCTCTGCTCTCTGACCTCTTGGTGCATTTTATGACTCTCTTCCCTGGGAAAACAAATGGCTTTCAGAATTCCAGGAACTCCCTGATATGCTTCAAAGCAACTTACATCTCTGAATCATAGCATTGTCTATTCTGACTGGCAGTAGCTCTCAGGATGAACTCTTTCATATCAACTACTGTCCTTATATCTAGAGATGCCTGGGACCTTCTGCATGCAAAGCAAATGCTGTACCACTGAGACACCCACAAAAGCCATCTGCCCCTTCTCTTCTTTCAGTGTATTCATTTGAAGGTCAAGTGGCTCTTAAAAATGGCTTGATACCACCCAACTTGCATGACTCAGCTAGGTCCAGCTGCTTGCTACTGTTTAACAGCAGCCACCCTGTTAAATAGTGAGTTCCATGGATAAGCAGACCCCAAGTCTAGTGATCAGCTCTACTTTATTAGTGATGTCAGCAAGAACAAGACAAGACTCCAGGGCCGCAGTCCTGTTTAAATAGCATGCAATTGCCACACCTAAACATATCCCACTCCCTACGATAGGCTATTTACATAACATTACTTCTTGATTGGCTACCTCCAGAGTCCTGATGGGCTATTGCTCTAAGGCACCAAGCTCAGCCCATCTCTGGTAGCACAGTCCTGGATTGTTTCAGCCCCAATACATAACACACCCTAAGAAAGGCAATGTGGTGTTATAGTTAGAACTTCAGAATAGGGTCTGGGAGACCCAGGTTCGAATCCTCATCTTGCTGCACTGGGTGATTTTGGGCTAGTTACACACTTTCAGCCTTATCTACCTCACAGGGTTGTTGGGTGGATAAAAAGGAGAAGAGAATAATGTAAGGTGCTTTGGTCCCCTGTAATGTATCCACTGGAGAACATGGGCTCTGGACAGCCATGTGCTTGGACTGGTTCTAACCGATCCACCATGTGACCAGGCGAAGGGCCTGAGCTTCGCCCCGAAGGACAATGGACTACTGGATCCTGACTCCCCTCCAATGGAGGAGCAGGAGTTAATCCAATCAATGTAAATAGCGAATCACCGGGTATGTGTGTGTTTGGGGTGTGGGTCACTTGGGGATAAAAGCCGGCCTGCGAGCCGGCTCAGTTGTCTTGTTCTTCAACTAATAAAGTATGTGAGAGCTGAAATCACTAGTAAGTCTCCGTACTTTTCACTGGCGACGAGGATGGGATGCCAACTCCCTCCATGAACAACGACCACAAGACGAGCACCGCTGACCGCCCCAACGCTGAAAGCACCGAACGCCGCCGCCGAGCTTCGTGTCCGCCTCTTCGGTTCCTGGGCACCGCACCGCTCCCTAGCACCGCTGACCCCGAGAGCAGCCTCGCTTCCAACGCCGCCAACTCTACGCCTGAACCGCAACTTCCACGGGTGAGCACCATGGCCGCTAGCAACGAGAGCTTCCCAGCCTTCGACATCTCTCGTCCCGCACACTGGGAGACCTGGATCGAGACGCTGGAACATTACTTCGAGATCCATGGCATCACGGATGCAGGTACGAAGAAGGCCTATCTCCTGCGCTACTGCGGCATCGAGGCACACCTCCTCCTGAAGGACCTGGTGAACCCCCTCCTGCCAAAAGACGCGGCCGCCACCTACGACGTGCTGGTCAAGGCGCTTACCGACCACTTGGCACCAAAGCCCACCAAGTTCGCGGAACGAATGGAGTTCTTCGCAAGAACGCAGGGCCCCGACGAAACATCTCCAGAATTCCTGGCCGGACTACGCCGCGCAGCCACAAGGTGTGCCTTTCCCAACCTTGCAGATACCCTCCTAAACCAGTTCTTGGTGGGGCTGAAGGAGGCGAAACTGCGCCGCAGGCTCATCAGCTGGGACGACCTCACTCTGGAGGCCGCCCTCCAAGAAGCGGCCACCTACGAGAAGTCCCACGCAGATCACCGGCCTAAGATGGTCCATCGCCTCCAGGACTCCAGCCCCTCTGATGACTCGAACGAGGAGGAGGTCCTACAGGTGAACCGCCGATCACAGCCACGCACCCAATGCCACAAGGGATCCCCCGCAACACCAACCCAGCCCAACGCATCTGCCTGTGCCAGCTGTGGTGACGCTCACGAGCGCCGGACCTGCCATTTCCGGGACGCCGTCTGCAGGACCTGCAACAAGGCCGGACACCTCGCCCGAGTCTGCCGCTCCAAGGGCAAGCGCCTGGGATCCACTGCTCAGCTGGACGCCGCAAGCCTGCACACCGTGACGACCCAGCGCCGGCAGACGGTATGTAACTTGCCCCCTGAGAGCCCGGACAAGGTGCACGTGACTGTCCAAATAGAGGGGTCCCCCTGCCAAATGGAAATAGACTCAGGGTCCTCGTTCTCTATAATCTCTGCTGAGACCCTTAAAATGCTATCCCCAAAGGGGGGACCCTGACTGCACAAGCCACGGGGTTTGAAACTGACGGACTTTAACAAGAACCCAGTGGCAGTCCGTGGCTGGGGCAAGTTTCAAGTCTGATTTAAAGGGTTCTCGGGCTTGCTGGACCTGCTGGTTGTGGAGGGGCGCCTCTCGAGCCTCCTGGGGCTGTCATGGTTTGGGCCTTTGGGACTCCAAATAGCGGGTGTAAACCACCTCGGGACCGCAGACTAGGAGGCGGTTTGCCGGGAGTTCCCCAAAGTATTCGACGGGACCCTGGGGAGGTACAATGGGACCCCGATTTCGCTAGATCTGGACCCTAACGTACGACCCATCCGCATAAAGGCACGGCCCCCTCCCATAGCCATGCGGGAAAAAATAGAGGCCGAGCTCGACCGCCTGGTCGCCCAAGGAGTGCTGGAACCGGTTGCGTCAGCGCGCTGGGAAACCTCCATTGTCACGCCTATTAAACCGAATGGGGCTATACGCATTTGTGCAGATTACAAATGCACCATAAATAAGGCCCTGCAGGACCACGCTTATCCGGTCCCGGTAGTGAGCCATGTCCTGGCCTCCCTGACGGGGGCCAAAGTTTTCGATAAATTGGACTTGGCGCAGGCTTACCAGCAGCTGCCAGTAGACACGGCCGCTGCGGAAGCGCAAACCATCACCACCCACAAGGGGGCTTTCCGGGTCAATAGACTGCAGTTTGGGGTTTCAGTGGCGCCAGGGATTTTTCAATCTTTCATGGATTCCCTCCTGAAAGGAATTCCAGGGGTCCAGCCCTTTTTAGATGAGGTCATCATCGCGGCACCGGACTCCACCGCCTTCGCCGACCGGCTGCGTCGGGTCCTGCAGAGGTTCAACGATGCCGGCCTCAAGGTGAAGAAGGAGAAATGCCTCCTGGGGGTGCCCCGCATTGAATTTCTGGGTTTCGCAGTCGATGCACAAGGCATCCACCCCACAGACGAAAAAATTAGAGCGATCACACAAGCCTCGGTCCCCACATCCAAACCGGAACTCCAGGCCTTCCTAGGCCTCTTGAATTTTTACCATGCGTTTCTGCCCCAAAAGGCAACGGTGGCTGAACCCCTCCACCGGCTGCTGGACAAGGAGGCGCCGTGGGCCTGGAAGCCGGAGCATGCGGCAACTTTCCAGGCGGTAAAAGACTTGTTGGTCTCCAACGGGGTGCTGCACCACTTCTGCGAGGCTTTACCTGTGGTTCTGGCGTGTGATGCGTCGCCCTACGGGGTGGGGGCGGTGTTGGGGCATCGGTTGCCGGATGGCCGGGAGGTTCCGGTCGCCTATTATTCTCGGACCCTGTCTTCTGCGGAGCGTAATTACGTGCAGATAGACAAGGAGGCACTAGCGATAGTGGCGGGGGTTAAAAAATTCCACCATTATCTCTATGGCCAGCCGTTCGAGATCCTTACAGACCACAAGCCTCTCCTGGGCCTCCTTGCACCCGATCGACAGACGCCGCAGATGGTCTCGCCCAGGGTTCTCCGCTGGTCCATATTCCTGGCGGGGTACTCTTACACCCTCACCCACCACCCAGGGAAGGCCATGGGTCACGCGGACACACTCAGCCGCCTCCCACTGCCCGCGACGGACCCAGACCCGGCCCCCGCCCACGTCATCGCACTCCTAGAATCGCTGCCCGATCGCCCAGTACATGTCAAAGAGGTGGCCCGCCTCACGGGCCGCGACAGGGTTCTCTGTCGGGTTTTGAACTGGGTGGGGAGGGGATGGCCGACAGCTAGACAAGACCCGGAGTTTGCGCCTTTTGTCACAAGGCGCGATGAGCTGTCGACCTATAAGGGGTGCCTAATGTGGGGAGGCAGGGTGGTCATTCCGAAACCACTACAGGAACGGGTACTGAGGGACCTTCATGAGCACCACCCTGGGGTAGTCAGGATGAAGGCTCTGGCGCAGGGGTATGTCTGGTGGCCAGGGTTAGACCGGGATATTGAGGACATTGTAAAAAGGTGTCAACCCTGCCAGGCCTCCCGACCCGCACCCCCGACGGCCCCAGACAGGGCCTGGGAATCCTCTCACCGCCACTGGTCACTCCTGCACCTCGACTTTGCGGGCCCGTTCCAGGGGCAGCTGTTTTTAATACTTGTAGACGCCTACAGTAAGTGGCTAGAAGTAGAGCCGGTACCATCCACCTCCTCCTGGGCGGCCATCCAAGCGATGTGGCGGATTTTCAGCTCGCACGGACTCCCCGACACCCTGGTCACCGACAACGGGACGGCCTTCACGTCCGGGGAGTTCCAGGAGTTCACCCACCAGCACGGGATTCGCCACATCAGGTCGGCCCCGTTCCACCCCGCCACCAATGGCCAAGCCGAACGCATGGTGAGGACGGTCAAAGAGGCGCTCCGTCGGACCGAAGGAACAGACTGGGACTTCAGGCTGGCGCACTTCCTGTTTGGCCAGAGAACGACACCCCATGCGACAACCGGCCGGAGCCCGGCGGAACTACTGATGGGCCGACGCCTCACCACCAGGCTGGACCGGTTACATCCCGATCGAGCGCCCAAGCGGGAGCCCTCCACGGAAACGCCAGTGGCAGCACGAGGGTTCTTCCCAGAGGGCCCGGTGTACGCATGGAACTACGCGAAAGGGCCCCCGTGGATTCCCGCCCGAGTAGTCCGGGTCCGTGGCCCCCGGTCCTACGAAGTCTCGGTAGAGGACGGCCAGATCCTGCATCGCCACATCGATCAGCTACGTCGCCGGGTGCTACCCCTGGAACCGGATGAGGGGGAGGAGTGGGACGAGCCAGCTCAACCAGACGCGGGGGCGGACGCACCAGAAGAAATCCCAGGGGACTTCAACTCCGGACTGACGGCCACCGCAAATGACACACCGGCCGAGATGGTGAGCCCAGCCCCGCCAACACCAGAGCGGCCACCAGTCCCCACAGCCGCCCGGGAGGCTGTCAGTTCCCCCATGCCAGAGCCCCGTCGCTCCACGCGAGAGCGGCGGCCCCCAGCTATTTGAAAGACTATGTGTGCGGGTGTTTATCGGACCAAGGGGGGAGGGGTGTAATGTATCCACTGGAGAACATGGGCTCTGGACAGCCATGTGCTTGGACTGGTTCTAACCGGTCCACCATGTGGCCAGGTGAAGGGCCTGAGCTTCGCCCCGAAGGACAATGGACTAGTGGATCCTGACTCCCCTCCAATGGAGGAGCAGGAGTTAATCCAATCAATGTAAATAGCGAATCACCGTGTGTGTGTGTGTTTGGGGTGTGGGTCACTTGGGGATAAAAGCCGGCCTGCGAGCCGGCTCAGTTGTCTTGTTCTTCAACTAATAAAGTATGTGAGAGCTGAAATCACTAGTAAGTCTCCGTACTTTTCATCCCCACTGTGGAGAAAGGTGGGGTATAAATGGAGTAAATAAATAATAAATATAGCTGAAGATGGGTGGCAGATAAAAGGCAGACTGGTGAATGATTGAGAAGGAGAGACTGAGGCAGGTAAAGGAGGCAGAATATGGGGTTTGTCAGGGGAAGGAAAGAGGAAATATTCTGGGGAGTGGGTTACAAGGAAAGTGAGGCAGCTCCCACAAGCAATGCTCCCTCTATGCTGTGGAGTCTTGTGAGCAAAAATTCTACTTTGTGAGCTACTGGCATTAAAGTTATGAGTGAGTGATTTGGCTACTGCATAAATTAGTTTGCTCTGGAGCCATCCTTCCAGAGCTAAGACAAAAATGTGTGAGCTGGAGGCTAAAAATCTGAGTTAGCTCACACTAACTCAGCTTAGAGGGAACACTGCCCACAAGTCCTTGAGAGGTCCCTAACATAGAAGTGGGCTTGGCCCAGTGGCTGGAAGCACATTACTGGGTCATGGTTTTCCTAGGTAGAGACTTCAGGGGGTGAGGAACAGCTTAAAACATAGCAGCAAATAAAGGTAGGTTGGCTGTTGGGTAGGAAGGAAATAGGGTTGCCAGGTTAAGAAATTCTTAGAGATTTAGGGGTGAAGGCTGGAGAGGCTGGTGTTTGAGGGGGGAGACCTCAGGCAAGTATAATGCCACAGACTCCATCCTCTAAAGAAGCCATTTCTTCCAGAGGAACTTGGGTTGCCAACCTGAAGGTGGGGGCTGGAGATCACTTAGAACTACAACTGCTTTACAGATGACAAAGATCAGGTCACCTGGAGGAAATGGCTGCTTTGGAGAATAGACTGTATGGCATTAAACCTGCTGAGATTGCTTCCCTTCTCAAACCTCACCCTACCAAGGCTTCACCCCTAAATCTTCAGGAATTTCACAACTTGCAGCTGGCAGGGAACTTTAGTTGGGAGATCCATTGTGATTCCAAGAGATCTCCAGTTTGACAACCCTAGAAGGATAGAAGGAAGCAGGAAAAGGCTTTGGGACTTTCAGGAAAGGGAAATAATGGGGGAGGAGGAAGTGAGATCTCTCCCATGAGTCCTTGTGGGTTCCTGCTTGTAGGTTTATAATAGTTTCAAAAATGTTGTGATGCTATAGTATTTCTAAAAATGAGCAATGGGGTTAGGTTCTTCTGCATGTGAAGGGTATACTATTACACCAGAAAGGAAATGGAGTCTTCTGTGTATGTGTACAGGGGCCAAGGGGTGTGCAGATGTCAGGCAGGTGGGGAACAAGTTATACAGATGTGTGTGAAGCAGTTAAACTGAAAGAGATTGTTTTGGAGGGTGAGAATGTGGAGGGTCTATTCACTTGAAAAGGAGACCAATGTTTCATGAAGTTTGAGAAACCCTAGCTTCAAGTACTTCCCTGTTATTTGTATGCGTCAGACACCCTGATGAAACTGACCTCACGTGACATTCTGAGCATGTTACCTGAGGGGAAGGGAACTCGTCAAAAGGGGAGCATTGATGCCTGATTGAGTTATATCTTCTATTAGTCTATCTGGCAATGACAACAAATTGTTTGCCAAATGAGTTCAAAACATTAAACAGACAATAGGTATACATTGAACTGAAAGCTGCCCCACAGATGGTATTCACCTAGCTAAAGATCACCTTCAGACAGTGATCAGATACCAAGTGGATCAACATCAGTACATTTCAGCATATTTTTCTGAGACCAAAATATAAACATTTCAAGCAAAGTGTACTTCATTCAGGCTTTATTTGCCAAGGTCTGCTGCCTGGCCTTGTTGGCTCTAACTGTGGGAGACTGTTTATTTACAGTGGGGAAAGCAAACAGAAGGCACACCTGTTTCTTACTTTCATATCTGATGGATGCTTATCAGCAAGGGCTATAGCTTTAAACATAACTCACAGCTTGATAGCCAATCCCCTAATGCTCTCCAGTAATAAATGCATTTCTGTTCAATGAACCCAAGCAAACTCTCCCTGAAAATAGCACTGGCTGGCGCAAAAGCAGCACTCAGAAGAGTCATATGCTACCTCTCAGTACCAATTCACATGTTAGGAAGTCCTCATCTCCCCTGCATGTCCACCCTGATCCTTTCAAGCAAACATGTGCTGGTAGTAGTTCCATGCATGTGCAGGCCCAGTTCAGCCTGTGACCATGGCATATGGGTAGGGCTTGCCCTCCTGCTATTTTCCTGAACTAAAAAAGTCCTGGGGAATTGCTATTTGCCCAATGGGAACTACACATTTGCTGTTTAGTCTACATGCAAATTTCCAGTGAGGCAAACAGTAGCTCCCTGGGACTATTTTGGATTGAGAAAACAGTGCTGGGAGGGAGGCTTAAGCCCTCTCTCCTTGAACAGTGGTCTCAATATGAATTGGGCATGTGCACACTTGAGAATTAGTCCAGAGCATGGAATTCCCAGTGTACATTTGAGCAAAAGGACTGCAGCAGACATGTGGAGGATATGAGAACTTTATAATGTGTGAATTGGCTCACTTGGATGGAAGATAGCCTTCACATCAGGAAATAGGAGGTTGTCCCTAGAGCTCTGAAATGATATGGAGGCCTTTGGGGTCATTTCCCATTAGCAGACTCTCTGTCAGCTGGATGAGAAGCAGTTGGCATGTTCTTTAACCTGAATTGCTGGGTGCTCTTAGGCATGCTGCTCAAGAAAACTGGGATTATGTGTAATGACGCTTCACTTTCCCCAAAGGTTATGTTTAGAAATTGAATGGATTTGCTCGCAATGCCCATTTTCTTTTGAGTCAAGCAGTCCATATGATCATGTTGATAATTTGTTTACATTTCAAAATGCTATTCATGTGGAATGGTTTTGCATCTAGGCACTACACAACATTAAACTTGGTATGTAGACAATACAGTTGGCACATGCTGCTCACAATGTACTGGCCTGCTTGGATTAATGTGCTCCTGCATCATCATGGGTGGATCATTTGAAATCAGCTCCATTTTGAGAGTTTATGCTACATGTTTCACCTGCACAGTCAACTTCATTCATCAGGCAGCAGCATTAATCCTGTTGGCACATGTGCAGAATTTACTGGATTGAGATACAGTTCCAGGCAATAGTGCAAGTATGCATAATATTTATGACCCATTTTAGAATGTGCAGTGTACATGCTTGGCTTTGAGAATGAGGCAGGCAAAACTATCAATGCTTGAATAGTAGAGAAACAAGACTTGCAGCTTCTACCACCCTCTCCATTCAGTGCCAATGGGACTGAGATAACCAAGGATGGCACATCTGTTTTCAGTTAATATTTGTTTTTTTATCAAGTTGATTGCATGGGGCAGGAAGGAGAAAAGAGTTTGCCACCAGGAAAACAGTGTGAGAATGCACATGGACAAAATATCTCCAAAGATGTGAGATGTGATGCTGGAGTTCTAGGATATATGGAAACCATTTTTAGGCTGCCTTTCCGCCTAACTTAGGATCCCCATGGTGGTAAACATTAAAGCAAGTTAAACATTACGTTAAAAACACATATAGAGATATAAAAGGCTAAATGTAAAGATTTCCCTTGCTCGAAAGCTAGTCAAATCCAACTCTAGGGGGCAGTGCTCATCTCCGTTTCCAAGCCAAAGAGCCAGCGCTGTCTGAAGACATTTCTGTGGTCATGTGGCCGGCATGACTAAACGCCAAGGCGCACAGAATGCTGTTACCTTCCTGCCAAAGTGGTACCTATTTATCTACTTGCAATTTCTTGCTTTCGAACTGCTAGGTTGGCAGGAGCTGGGGCCAGAGACAGGAGATCACTCTGTCATGCGGCGCTAGGGTCTCAATCTGCCAAACTACAGACCTTCTGGTCTGCAGCTCAGCATCTTAACCTCTGAGCCACCATGCCCCATATAAAGAAATATACAGACCATTAAAACAAAACCCATAGGCTCATGTATGGGAAGGAGTACCAACGGAAACACCTGAAGGAATGCCAGACAAAACAGAAAAATCTTCTCCCACAGGTAGAAGACAATGAGAGAAGGGGACAGTCAAAGCTCCTTGGGGAGGGAATTCTATAATTGGAACTCTAGACTTGTTCCTTGGCCTTTAAAAAGAGCTGCATGAGAGCCTGGCATGGCTCAGGGTTGCACTACTAGGGAAGGAAGATTAAATCTTTTCTTCTCCCTTGCAGCATTTCCCAAGTGGAAAATGCTCCCAAGGCAACTTTTCTTCCTCCACCCCTGTAATCCCCAGAGTATTTTTGCAAATTTTAATCCTACTTGAACCATTAATTCACAGGGTTTGTTTGTTTGTTTTTAATATTCCCTAAGAAAGAGCACGCAGAACCTTTCTGAACAGAACCTTTCAGGAAAGAGCCATTTACCCAAGAACCTATTTCCTCTGATGATTGACACATGCCCAAGTACTAACCACCCAACTGCTTGCAAACCCTTTTTTCACAGACTGGGCCTTACAAAGAAGGCACCTGCTTCTGCACAGGGGCACAAGAATTCACCTTGTTACGGCAGCGGCAGCAGCAGCAGCAAGTACACCTTCTAGTCCTGTTCTGCTCTGCTTACTACTGCCACTGCCCCAACCCCTCTCCTCCCCCTTCATGCCAGTGTGACAGTAATCACACTAGGAGACCCTGCAGCCCTAAACCCCCTTTCCCCATCACTTTCCCTTTCCCAGCTAAGCCACACTGTAACACTACAGGGGAGCTGTGCAGGGAAAGAGGGCAAAGTCCTTTAAAACACTGGTTCTCAATTTTTTTTGATATGGTGACCCACAAGTCCAAATTTACTTTGTATGGTGACAATCCAGGACCATTCCAAGGTTTTTTGACACTCTATGTGAACTATGACTTTGGTATGCATCTAGTCCAGTGTTTCAATTTCTGCAGTGTCCAACAAGATGTTTATGAGAACAAAGGCCACAGCTACACAGTCTTTGCATATGGAGGTTACATTCCAGCCTTTGATCACCCTTTTCTACTCCATTAATCCCCTTTAATGTAATTATTATTGGCAATCATTTTTGGATTAGCTTTGTGTTAGGATAGGTTGCGTATTGGGAGAAGCAGCAATATTGTATGTTGCACTTATTGTATCCTAACTGCAGCATTACTTTTGAGTGCTTCGCTGTCTGCTCGGCCGGTGGTCTGAAGCTTGGCAGAGACCACCGAGGGCACTGATGTTGGGCCAGGGAATTCCGGTGCTCCTGGGGAAGGGAAAGTATAGCGGTGGGAGCAAGCAGAGTGGTATGGGAAGGGGCAGAGAAATAGGAAAGCTCGGCCCCCTTCCAGCCTGCATCCCATCCCAAGGGATGTTGGTGGTGGGGCTAGAAAAAATAACCCCTCTCCAACATTGGTGCTGTGCAATGCCAGGTCTATAAATAATAAGACCATGGTCCTTAGGGACCTTCTGCAAGAGCAGAAGGTAGACCTGGTGTGCGTGACCTAGACCTGGGTGTGGGAGGGGGAGACAGTAGCTCTTTCCCAACTTGCCCCACCTGGGTTCTCGGTCTTTCACCAACCATGGACTGGGGGCTGGGGGGGAGGAGTGGCACTATTCATCCGGGAGGTTTACTCCTTCAGGGCACTCCCGTCCCCAAGGATCATGGGCATCAAGGGTGCCAGCCTGGTTTGGGAGGCCGGGGAGAGTTTGGCAATTTGGCTGGTGTACCGACCGCCTAACGCACCAGTCATCCCTGATAGAGGCTGTAGCAGGCTGGGCATTGAAACACCCTAGATTGATAGTCTTGGGTGATTTCAATGTCCATGCTGATGATGCGACCTCTACTCAGGCAGTGGACCTGGTGTCATCCATGGTGGCACTGGGACTCTCCCAATATGTATCGACCCCCACTCACCAGGCTGGGCACACTCTCAATTTGATCTTTGCAGCAGGGGTTACAGTGGACCGGGTTACTGCTTCGGCAGTCCCATGGTTGGACCACCATGCCCTAGGGGCCCGTTTGAATGTCTCACCCCAACCCTGTTTAGGCGGTGAGCATATTTTGGCTTGCCCATGGAGTCAGATGGACCCAGTGCAGTTCCAGATGGCCCTGCAGGATCCGATGCCCCCTGGCGGCTCGTTGGATGAGCTTGTGGAGGACTGGCATAGCCGGCTCTCCACAGACATTGACGAGATCACTCCTTGGCGCCCTCTATGCCCCCGCACTAGGCTGGCTCCCTGGTTCACCCAGGAGCTGCAGCTTATGAAGCAGGAGCTCAGATGGTTAGAGAGATGGTGGCGTCGAGCTCGAGATGAGGCAACAAGAACATCTTATAGAACATTTATGAAAGCCTATGAGACGGCAGTCAGAGCCTCAAAGAAGGATTTCTATGCGGCAGTGATTGCATTCACTAGGTCTCTCCCAGCCCAATTGTTTAGGACGATTTGGTTGATAACAGCTCTGCCACAGGGAAGATCAAATGTTAGGGAATTGGCTATTGGCTGTGAGGCTTTTGCAAGCTATTTTGCAGATAAAGTCTTGGTGCTCCGCCGTGATCTCCCCACCACATTTGAAACAGTGAGTGAGCTCGAGGCCCACTGCACATCTTTGATTCTGGATCACTTCAGCCCACTCAGCCTGGAGGAAGTCCATAGATTGCTCACAGCTGTATGCCCAACCACATGCAGCCTTGACTCATGCCCTTCCTGGCTTATTAAAACTGGCCACGAGGGGTTTCAAGGTGCCCTAAGGAAGATTTTTAACAAGTGCCTCTTAGAAGGGCAGTTCCCTGGGGCACTCAAGGAAGTGATGGTCTGTCCTCTCCTGAAAAAACCATCTTTAGATCTGGCTGAATTGGCCAACTATCAGCCGGTCTCAAATTTGCCTTATTTGGGCAAATTAGTCGAGGGGGGGGGTGGTACAGCTGTAGGGCTTTCTGGATGACGCTTCCATGTTAGATCCCTTCAAGTCCGGCTTTCGCCCAGGATACGGGACGGAGACTGCGCTGGTCGCTCTGACTGATGACCTCCGGAGACATCTGGATCAGGGCGGGTTGGCAGTGCTGTTGCTGTTAGATCTATCGGCTGTGTTTGACATGGTCGACCATCAGCTACTGGTCCACTGCCTCACTGACATGGGGATTCAGGGGCTTGCTCTGCAATGGCTTGCTTCCTTTCTCCAGGGTCGGGGACAAAGGGTGGTGCTAAGGGAACAGCAGTCCAGGAGACACCCACTTGAGTGTGGTGTGCCTCAAAGGGCCATGCTGTCCCCGATATTATTTAACATCTACATGCACCCCCTTGCCCAGATTGCCCGTAGATATGGGCTGGGGTGTCACTGATCCGCTGATGACACCCAGCTCTATCTGATGCTGGGCGGCCAGTCAGACTTCAGACTGGAAGATCTGAACTGGTCTTTACAGGCTGTGGCTAGTTGGCTCAGGCTGAGCCGGCTGAAGCTGAACCCAGCGAAGACGGAGGTCCTGTGCAGGGCTGGCCCCAGGTGTCTGGGCGCCCTAGGCAAGACAGCCTGGGGCGCCCACCCCACAGGGATGCCAACCTCCCAGTGAGGCCTGGAGACCGGGGGGGTGGAACGCCGGCTTTCCTGAGCACTCTGCACTAGCGGCATGCTCAGGAAAGCCAGGGAAGCGGCGCCCATTTCAACGGGCGCCCTTCCTCCCAGCCCCAGCGCCGGCTGGAGACGGGGGGAGCGCCGGCTTGCGCCCTTCCCTCCCAGCCCCAGTGCCGGCTGGAGACGGGGAGGGAGCGCCGGCTTTCCTGAGCACACCGCAGTAGTGGCATGCTCAGGAAAGCCAGGGAAGCGGCGCCCATTTCAACGGGCGCCCCTTCCCTCCCAGCCCCAGCGCCGGCTGGAGACGGGGGGGAGCGCCGGCTTGCGCCCCTTCCCTCCCAGCCCCAGTGCCGGCTGGAGACGGGGAGGGAGCGCCGGCTTGCGCCCTTCCCTCCCAGCCCCAGCACCGGCTGGAGACGGGGGGGTGGAAGCGCCGGCTTGCGCCCCTTCCCTCCCAGCCCCAGTGCCGGCTGGAGACCGGGGGGGGAGCGCCAGCTTTCCTGAGCATGCCGCAGTAGCGGCGTGTTCAGGAAAGCCAGGGAAGAGGCGCCCGTTTGAATGGGCGCCCCTTCCCTCCTAGCGCCGGCTTCACGGGGGGTGGGGCGGGGGCGCTTTGGCACCCCTGTGGGCCCCAGCGCCCTAGGCGAGTGCCTAGCTCGCCTAGTGGGCGAGCCGGCAGTGGTCCTGTGCCTGAGTCAGGGTGGTTCGGGGTTGGAGATCCCACTCCCGACCTTTGGGGGGACGCCATTGGTGCCAGTGCTGGAGGCTAGGAGTCTGGGAATGCTCCTGGATCCCTCCTTTACTATGGAGGCCCAGGTAGCGGCCACTGCTAAGCTTGCCTTCTTCCACCTTAGGCTGATTCGGCAGTTGGTTCCCTTCCTTGACCGCGCCGACCTGGCTACAGTGATCCATGCAATGGTCACCTCAAGACTAGAATACTGTAATGCTCTCTACATGGGGCTGCCCTTGTCACGGATTCGGAAGCTAGAGCTAGTGCAGAATGCCGTGGCCAGGCTGCTGATGGGCCTCCCCAGGTGGGATCACATCCAGCCTGTGCTGAGGACACTGCACTGGCTGCTAATAGCATAGCGAATCCACTTCGAGGTGCTGGTGCTTACCTTTAAAGCCCTATATTGCTGGGGTCCGACATACCTATGGGACTGCCTTTCCCTGTACATAGCCCAGAGAGCACTATGGTCTGGGTCTCAAAATCGGTTGACCCTCCCTGGCCCGAGGGAGGCTAGGCTAGCTACCACTAGGTCTGGGGCCTTTTCAGTGGCGGCTTCTACCTGATGGAATGAGCTCCCAGAGGAGATCAGGGCCCTGTGGGACCTCTTACAGTTCTGCAGGGCCTGCAAGACGGAGCTCTTCTGCCAGGCATTCAATTAGGGGCCGCCTCTGTTGTAGTTCCTGGCCCGTGGCTTTTAACATCAAGCTGATGCCATAAGAAACCTTGAGCAGATAGACATCCCAGAACAACTGGGAAGTGGAAACCTTGTCTGTAAATGCACCACCTGAGTGAATCTCAGCACTTTGTGTCTGCACTTTGCACTTCGTGTTTTGTATTCATTTTATATGCTATGTTGTTATATAATTGTATGATTTTAATTGTATTTATACTTGTTGGAAGCCGCCCTGAGCCTGCTATGCAGGGAGGGCAGGGTATAAGTTTGATAAATAAAATAAATTTAAGATTCTAAGAAACTTGCTCTAGTAACCAGTAGGACATGTTTTACTTGATCTGCTGTGTGCAGTGAAAAAAATCCCCAGCTATTGTATGACATGGAAGATAATGTTTCCAGGGTCAGGCCTTGCTTTCAAAAACACAGCTTAAAGTGTTGCCTCAGATTAAGTACTGAAACTGATTCTTCTAGGAACCACTTCATATATTATTTTCTTAGAGAGATAATGTTATGTGCAGAAAATGTGCATACCTATCATTTGTAGTCAAAATTCTCAGTTTGCTTACTGAGGACAATTGATTACATTCATCACATATGATAATACATGCTCTTTTCTCCACAAAGTTAGGGTTGCCAGGTCTGGGTTGGGAAATACCTGGAGACTTTGGGGGTAGAACCAGGAGAAGGTGGGGTTTGGGGAGGGGAGGGGTCTCAGCAGGGTACAATGCCATAGGTCCACCCTTTAAAGCAGCCATTTTCACCAGGGGAGCTGATCTCTATCAGCTGGAGATCAATTGTAAAAGTGGGAAATCTCCAGGCCCCACCTGGAGGCTGGCAACCCTACACAAAACTGAAATATTATGCTGATGAACTACCTAAAATGACCTAAATTTTTCAACCTCAGTAGAGTGCAAGAGTCTTAGCGTGGTATAAACTGTGAAAGCACCCCTAGTTTCCATCCAATCTTAAAATTTATTTATTATATTTATTTATTGTTTTCACTTTTACCCCTCCCTCCCCACCAAGGCAGGCTCAGGGCGGCTTCCAAAAACTGACACACAGTATACAATTTACACATAATAAAATACAAGTCATTTAAAAGACAGACATTGTTCTTTTATTATTGAAAAACAACTACCATGCACGGGAGGGTCGATGCTACTCAACAGCTGTTTGCTCAAAACTGCATAACTCTGAGTATTATACCACCTTTAATCACCTTTGGAGTGGTTGAAGTATAGACTTTCATCAGTGCTGGCATAATGATAAGAGGGAGAGTGAAAAGTACTGAGTCTGACGCATCGTTGAGAGATTTCAGCTCATACTTTTACTAAGTGATTTCAGAAGATACAGAAATACAGGGCAAGCCCGTGGGCTGCTTAAATGTACAACAATAACTCCACCCACACACAGCCATACACCCGTGATTGGCTATTTACATAATCCCACCTCTGATTGGGTTCCTTTAGGATCCTAGGCAGCTGATAGGCTGTTACCAGGATCCTATGTGTCCATTGTTTCCTAGATTGAAGCTCTGGTCACCTCGCTGACTGTGTGTGCAGGAAAGTCATGTGCTTGGTCTCAGTTGGTACACAACACTTCTCCCTCCTTAGTCTTGATCTTACCCCTGGTGTGTAACAATGGTTTGTGCTTCCACGGTGGCATCGTCCACTGGAAGTTGCTGGTAACTCTGGGCCAAATCTAATTTTCCAAAAACCCTGGCCCCCGTCAATGATGCCAACACCTGGCTGACCACTGGTACCGGATACACATGGTCTTGTAGGGCTTTGTTGAGCATGCATTTGTAATTCATGCAGATGCAGACATCCCCATTTGGTTTGATTGGGGTGACTATTGGCATTTCCCATTTGGCGTGGGGCACCGGTTCTAGAACCCCTTGCTCCACCAAGCAATCAAGCTCCGCCTCAATTTTCAGTTGTAACATGGGGGGGAAGTGCCTGGTCTTCGTGTGGATAGGCCTCATCAGGGGGTCTAAGTCCAGGGAAACCGAGGGACCCATGCACTGCCCTAGAGTCCCATCAAAGACCTCCGGGAATTCATTACATACCACATCGAAGTCCCTGGACTGCACCTGGTTTAAGCCTGTCACACCCAACCCTAGTGGCCCAAACCATGAAAGACCCAGGAGGCTTGTGAGCTTTCCCTCAACCACCAACAGTTCTAGAAGCCCCTTAAAACCCTTGTATTGTACTCGAAATTTGCCCCACCCCTTGATGGCGACCGGGTTCTTTTGAAAGTCCTGTAAAGAGAGACCCAGCGGCTTTTTTAAGAGGGGCCCTCCCAGGGGCAGAGTTTCTGTAAAGTGTCTGCAGAGATTATAGAAAAAGACCCTGTGTCAACTTCCATCTCGCAAGGGGACCCCTCAATTAAAACCATGACATGCAGTTTGTTTGAGGCATCAGGGGGCAAATTCAGTACCTGATGGTGCTGGCGGTTGATGGCTAGGAAATTCAGGTCCAAGGATGCCGTGTTTGTTGTCTTCCACCTCTGCAATCCCTTGGAGCGGCAGACACGTGCGATGTGGCTGGTCTTTCCACACATCCAGCAGATCGTGTTGTGGAACTTGCAGGAATGACACTCGTGGTCATCCCCGCAGCTGGCACACACTGCAGTTGAGCTGGCATGTTGGTGTGTTGGTCCAGACAAGCAGTGAGCTGGGGTGCTGGTTTGGCCAGGTCGCCACAACTGATGGACATCCCCGTTGTCGGAGTCCCCAGAGTCTGGAATGGTATTGGCCTGGTGGGCTGTGGCAGCTTGTCAATCCCGTTGGGACACCTCAAACACCGTGGCTGTCTGGAGGGCTTTCTCTAGTTTCTATTCCTCAAGACCAACCAACTTGCACTGGAGCTTTGGCTCCCGGATTCCCCACACAAATTGGGTCAGCAGCGTGTTCTTCATGTTGGGGAAATCACAGTCTATGGCCAGTCATCGGATGTCGGCCCGGAAGTTGGGGGTGGTCTCGCTGGGTTTCTGAGTACGGGCGATGAAGTCCATCCTCATGGCCATGACCAAAGGTCTTGGTGTGTAGTATCCCATTCAGGGCCTTGATCAGGTCATTGTAAGTAGCTGCCTCCATTTTCTTCAGGATGATAAGACTCCGGGCCAGCTGTATCATTGCGACGCTGCACATGCTCAGAAGCCATGATTTTTTTTAGGTCCTCATCCATGGTTTTTGACTTTTGAAGAAATGGGTTAGCTGTTCAACCCAGGATTCCCAGAGCTCGGGGTGACCTGGGTCGAAGGTGGAGATCTGTCCTGGAGCAGATGCCATGACTTCCTGGTCAAAGCAGGAGTGGTGTCCTGTGGAGCACTGCACAGTGCGGTGCTGCTCGTGAGTGATGCGGGTCGTGGCAGCATCCTATGGATCGGTGCTCGGTGCTTGTCGGGAAGCAAGGTCTGGTCCACTCATCGGGTTCCCATCTTCATCGCCAGTGAAAGGTACTGAGTCTGATGCATCATTGAGAGATTTCAGCTCATACTTTTACTAAGTGATTTCAGAAGATACAGACATACAGGGTGAGCCCATGGGCTGCTTAAATGTACAACAACAACTCCACACACACACACCCATACACCCGTGATTGGCTACTTACATAATCCCATCTCTGACTGGGTTCCTTTAGGATCCTGGGCAGCCGATAGGCTGTTACCAGGATCCTATGTGTCCATTGTTTTCTAGATTGAAGCTCTGGTCACCTCGCTTTCTGCGTGTGCAGGAAAGCCACATGCTCAGTCTAACTTGGTACACAGCAGAGAGACTGACTATATGAGCAGGAAAATTAAGAGGACTCCATTGAGGCAACCAGGTCAACCATAAACAAGTCATTCATGGGGAAGAATGTGTTATAACAGTCTTATCTTCCAAGTGGAGGGTTCACAAGGCTACCCCTGAGGTCAACTACCTGGAAGCAGGGACCTTTCTCTGTTATCTCCTTCTTGTCCTCTGCCAGGTAAGCCAAAATGGAGTTTGAGGAGGGGCACTGGAATGGAGGTGGGTTGAGGAGATGTGTGAAGATTGTAGATGGCAGTGAGAGGGTTGGCAATGAGGGGCTTGGTGTGGTACATTTCCAACAGCAGATAGAGGGCATTGAGGTGCTGTAGGGGGCTAGGGAAGAGGTTGGGCTGCTGAAGGAATAGAACCAAGATGAAGCCCAAGTATGCAAAAGGCTCTTTCTCTCCTCCACTTGCTTTCCCATCACTGAATAGCTCCTGTCATTTTTCTACCCTTTCTCCTTCCTGTTACTTACTACCATAAAGTTACTAGTAGCTGAAGAGATTCTCTCCCCCCATTATTGTTACAAAGGGAGGTGAAAGACAATAATGCATGAAGCTGACAAGGAGAATGAGGAGAGAAAGAAATATGCAAAGAGCAGGAATGGGCATTAGAGAGGGCTGGCCTGTGACCAGTGTTCCCTCTAAGCTGTGTGCATGAGTGACTGCCCATTAACACAGGAGGCCTTGCTCAGCAGCAGTCTGGAACTGTGCAGGTTCTTGTGTTGGAAATGTATGAATTGCAAGGTCTAATCCAGTCATTATAGGGTTAAGTTGTTTACCTTCCCTACCATTGTTTAGACTGACCTGGAAGGAAACCTGGCAGACAACCAATGCAAGAGAAGCCCAGGAAAACTGGTCTGGTTTGTAAACATTGATTGGTTAATCTATTCAGGTGATTTCCTTCTAGGGATCAAGAAGGAGGATTCTCCATCATTGCAGATGTTGTGTGACCATGCTTTTATAGCAGTAAGATGTGACAATGTAGCTCCAGATATGTTTGTTATTTTGTAGGTTTCCTGTGTACCTTTTACCCTTAGAAATAAGGCTATTTGCAAAGAAAGAAATGTCTCCTCTCCAGTGAAGCAAAGATCCATTGCAAACTTTGAGTATTTAAGTATTTTTGACTATTTCCCCCAACACCTTGCACAGCCAATTGCCCATTATAAGACTACAACAATTATATTCTCCTCAGGATGTGAACTGATCTGCTCGGGGGGGGGGTGGAGGGAACATTGCTTGCAATCCACTTTCAGAGGCTTTGTAACCCACTTCTGGGTCTGAACCCACAAGTTGGGAAACACTGTTTTAAAGGCTTAAAAGGGGAACAAGTGGTTGCCAACCTCCAGGCCTGGAGGAATTACAACTGATTTCCAGAATATGATGATCAGTTCCTCTGGAAAAAAGGTAGCTTTGGAGGGTCGACTGTATGGCACTATATCCCTGCTGAGCTCACCCACCACCAACACTCTGCCCATGGATCTCCAGCAATTTTCCAAGCAGGAGCTGACAACGCTAGGCAGTACACCTGTTGAAAGCAGAGCGTAGCTTCACCTCTTCCCCATAGTGGCAAGGGAGGGAGTGTCCATGAAATATACTGGGTTTGAGACATGTATAGTGATCAGCTCATGGTTTATTAGTGATTTCAGTTTAACTCTAAGACAACTCTAGCAAGGTTGGAGCCCTACTTATATGCATGCAACCCCCCAACACACACACACACTCCCCATGATAGGCTATTTACAAAACATTACTACTTGACTGGTTTATTCCAGAGTCCTGGTCAGTTATTGTTCTTGTGCTCCAAGCTCAGCCAGTCTCTACGGTGATTCAGGTTGATTCAATTACGGATGATTCAATCCCAATACATAACACCCCTCCCTCCTAAGCTCCAAAGCACCTAACAGACATCGTCTCTTAAGTAATCTGGTCTGTGTTGCTCCCTGGTTGAGTGTTGCAATTCTGGCAGTGGGATCACAATTACTGGGATCAGGTTCGATGTCGCTGACAGGGTAGTAACAGGCGGCAGCGGGCTTGGTGAGTCCTCAGGGCCATTCATGGTCACCTGATCTGGGGCTTCTCCTACTGGTCCGGCTGACTGTTCCTTGTCTGCTGGGAGGTCCCTCATGGGCTTGGGTTTCTGTGGCTGGGGCAGCTGTGTCTCGCCATCTTCTGAGACTGCTGGTGGGAGATGTGGTTCAGCTTGGGGTAGACAGCTGCGGAGTTGGTCAATGTGCCTCCGCAACACCTGGCCATCCTCCATAGAAACCTCGTATGATGGGGCCCTGTAATTTGGGTCACCCTGGCAGGGATCCAGGCTGGGCCACTGGAGAAGTTTCGGGTGTAGATGGGGTAGCCCAGGAAGAATCCACGGGGTGCTGCTTGGCTCTTGGGGAACAAGTGGTGTTCTGGAGCACTGTCTGGGTGCAGCCGGTCTAAATGGGTGGTTAGGCACCTGCCCATGAGGAGTTCCATGGGGCTGTGGCTGATGAAGGTGCTCGGGGACACATGATGGCCGAAAAGGAAAGCCACAAACCGGTGATCCCAATCTTCATGGATGATCCGCTGGAGAGACTCCTTTGTGGTCCTCACCATCCTTTTGACTTGCCCATTGGTGGCTGGGTGGAAGGGAGTGGATCAGATGTGCCTGATTAAGTAGCTGCCTATGAACTCTTGGAACTCACCCAAGGTGAAGGCCATTCTGTTGTCCGTCATGACAGTGTTGGGTAAGCCGTAGGTACAGAAGATCTGTTGGAGGGCTTTGGAAGAGATGGAGGAGACTGGCATCACTTCCAGCCATTTGGTGTAGGAATCCACCAGAATGTAGAAAATCTGTCCTTGGAAGGGCCTCACAAAGTCCAGATGTAACCGAGACCATGGTTTGTGGGTGGATTCCCACTGTTGCACCGGTACCCTGGGAGGCTCCGGTCGGGTTCCTTGGCATGCCTGGCAGCACTTTACACAGTCCTCAATTTCACTGTCCATGCCAGGCCACCATACATAGCTGCAGACCAGTGCCTTCATCCGCACGATCCCTGGGTGCGTTTCATGCAGCACTGCTACTACTTGCTGGTGCAATGCTGCTGGCACCACCACCTGGCTCCCCCACAGCAGACAACCTTTGTGTGCTGAAAGTTCATCTCAGGGGGAGGAGAATCCTGCAAATTCCGGGCCCATGTGGCTGGTGGGCCAGCCCCTCCCCACCCAGTCCAAAATGTGGGAGAGGACACGGTCCCTGGCAGTGTGGTGGGACATGTCGGACACCTGAAGAGGACAGTCAAGGAGGTCCTTGAGGAGCAGGATTTGATGTGTCAGAACTGGGTCTAGGTCGCAGGAGGGAAGCGGCAAGTGGCTGAGGGCATCGACATGATGCATTGCCTTTCCAGGGTGGTGGACAAGAGAGTACCGGTAGCCAGTCAGGAAGATAGACCAGCGCAGCACTCTGGGAGATAGTATCTGTGGTGTCTGGTGATCCGAGGCCAGCATGCCCAGCAGGGGCTTGTGATCGGTCATGATGGTGAAGGGCTACCTGTAGAGGTAATCATGGAACTTTTTGACTTCTACCACAATTGCCAGCACCTCCTTGTCTATTTGCACATAAATGCGCTCGGCTGAGGACAAGGTACAGGAGTAGTAGGCCATGGAAACCTCCCTGCTGTCAGGTAGCTGGTGTCCGAATATGGCTCCTATCCTATACGGTGAAGCATTGCAGGTGAGAATGACGGACAGTGTTTCCTTGAAGTGTGCAAGGATGGCATTGGAGGTGAGCAGCTCCTTGACAGCCCAGAACATGGTCACTTGCTTCTGGCCCCAGATCCAGGGGGCTTTCTTGTCGAGGAGTCAATGCAGTGGCTCTGTGACCACAGCTCTGTAGGGCAGGAAGGAATGATAAAAGTTCAACAGCCCCAAGAAGGCCTGGAGTTCTGGCTTGGATGTGGGAGCCGGGGCATTGACGATGGTGCGGACCTTGTCGGGGGCAGGATGGATGCCCTGAGCATCGATGGAGAACCCCAGGAACTCAACTCGTGGAACCCCCAGGAGACATTTCTCCCACTTTACTTTGAGACCGGCAGCTTGAAACCTCTGCAGGACACTGCACAGGCAAAGTCCTCATCCGTGAGTGTGGCAATTAGAACGTCATCAAAGAAGGCGTACCCTGGGAATTCCTTTCAGGAGAGAGTCCATTAGATTCTGGAAAATTCCTGGGGCTACACTGACCCCGAATTGTAGCCACCGCACCCAGAACACACCCCTGTGCATCACTATCATCTGGGCCTCTGTGGTCACATTGTCAGCTGGGAGCTGTTGGTAGGCCTGAGTTAAGTCCAGCTTATTGAAGATCTTTGCACCCGCTAGAGATGCCAGGACGTGGCTGACCACTGGGACTGGATAGGTGTGGTCCTGCAGGGCATTGTTTATCGAGCATTTGTAGGCCGCGCAGGTGCGGATGTCTCCTTTGGGCTTTACTGGGGTCATGATAGGGGTTTCCCATAGGGCATGTGGTACTTGCTCCAAAACTCCTTGGGCCACTAGCTGATCCAGCTCCCCATCTATCTTAGGCTTTAGGGCAAACAGGGTGCACTTGCCTTCAGCCGTATGGGCCGTACCTCTGGGTTGAGTTGTAGGGAGACTGGAGGTCCAGTGTAGCAACTGAGCATCCCATCAAAGACCGCCGGGAACTCGTCACACACCCTCTGAAAGTCTCTGGTGTCCACATGGTCCACCCCAGTCACTCTAAATCCTAGGGGCACAAACTAAGTAAGTCCTATGAGGCTTATGCAACTGCCTCTCACTACCAGTCGTCGAAGTTCCAGTACTGCACTTGGAATGTGCCCTCCTCTATGATGGACACCTCATTTTTTGGAAGTCTCATAGGGTGTAGCCCACAGGCCCCCCTTAGGACAGAGTCTCATAAACGTGTCCTCAGAAATTATAGAGATGGAGGATCCAGTGTCAAGTTCCATTGTTCAGGGCCTCCCTTCAATCAGGACAGTTACAGTAATCTTGTTGGGGTTGTCGCAGGGCAAGTTCAGTACCTCCTGCTGCTGGATGGAGGTGGTGTGTAGCTCCGTGGAGTGCATCAATGTTGGGGTTGCCGCTGGTTGCCTTCGGTTTCCCTTGGCATGACAGGCTCAGGTGATGTGGCCAACCTTTCCACAGTTCCTGCACATGGCGTCCTAGAATTGGCAAGACCTTTGCTCATGAGGCTCTCCACATGTTGTTGATGCGGTGGTGTCAACAGTGCGAGGTGGTGGGGACAGGCATTGCAATGTAGGTGGTGTGTAGCGGCATGTGGGTCACTGGAGCTGTAGAATCTCATCAGCTTCATCCTTGGAGGTGTCCATGTGGTGGGCAGCTGTGGTAGGCCTCCACAAAGATGGTACACTTTTCGCATTCCAGACCTCACAGTGAACTGCTCCGCGGCTTCTATGGCAAGGGCCATCTTCATGGACTTGAAGTTGGGGTCATCTTTTGCAAGGAGCTTCCTCCAGACCTGCTTGTCCCTCAGGCTGCAGACCAGCCAGTCTTGGAGTGTGTCTTTGAGGTTTATGAAGTTACAGTGCCAGGCAAGCCAACGTAGAGCTGTGATGAAATCCATGGTGGATTCGTTGGTGGTCTGGTTTTTTGTGTGGAACACATGGTGGGCAGTGATGACAGACGATTTAGGAGAGAAGTGTTCCTTAAGTTGGTCCAGGATTGTTTGGTAGGCGGTGTCCTTGAGCTCTGCAGGAGCAATGAGTGAGCGGGCGATCTCGAAGGTCGTGTGGCCACAAACTCAGAAGAAAGTGGTGAGCTTTTTTGCAGAAGAACTCGAATCAGGTGAGGCAGGACTCCCAGTTCTCTGTGGTGGTGTTGAATGCATCAAAGTGTCCTGGAGCGGCAGCCATGGTCCCGGTAGCGATGCGATGCGCTTGGCACTGGTGCGTGGTGCAGTGCTGGAGGGCACTGGGCTGGCTCAACAGGATCCCATCCTCATTGCCAGTGAAATATACTGGTTTTGAGATGTGTATAGTGATCAGCTTATAGTTTATTAGTGATTTCAGCTTAACTCTAAATCAACTCTAGCAGGGCCAGAGCCCTGCTTATATGCATGCAAAATGCCACACCCCACACACACACACACTCCCCATGACATGCTATTTAGAATAAGAAGAAGATATTAGATTTATACCCCGCCCTTCACTACCCAAAGGAGTCTCAGAGTGGCTTACAAACTCCTTTCCCTTCCCCTCCCCACGACAGACACCCTGTGAGACAGATGGGGCTGAGAGAACTCTAACACAAACTGCTCTTTTCCAAGAACAGCTGTGCCAGAGCTTGTGACTGACCCAAGGTCACATCAGCAGGTGCAAGTGGAGGAGTGGGGAATCAAACCCGGGTCTCCCAGATTAGAGTCCACACACTTAACCACTACACCAAACTGGTTACAAATCATTACTGCTTGATTGGTTTATTCCAGAGTCCTGGTCAGCTATTGTTCTCATGCTCCAAGCTCAGCCAGTCTCTAGGGTGATTCAATAATGGTGATTCAATCAACCAGTCTCTAGGGTGATTCAATCTGGGATGATTCAATCCCAATACATAACAGTCCAGTAAATGGATTTTCAAGTCTGTGGAAGGAATTTTTTTTTAGGTTATTCAGTTGCACTGTGGAATATTTCCCCTTTTTGAACTCAAATCCAAGTAGAAATATTTATGAATTCAACTGCTGACACACATGCTCAGTTCATCACTCCTTAATATAAAGTTTCTGATTGGTCATCAAAGCTTAAACCTTTCTTTCTGAGCCCATCTTCTTGTTATATCATTCCATCTGTGTGGTGCAAAGACACAGTAACTAAAATTCAGAAAGTTCTCAGTCCGGTCTTTTTTGAGCTTCACTAATACAATTAGTCAGTTGTCAGTCAGAGCATTCCCCAGTATCTTTAGCCTCTTTTTTCTCTACCCCAGTCATTGTATGTTCATCATAACTTGGAGTAACACAATCTCTGAAAGGGATCCATGGACATTGTTCTGGAACAATAACCACAGCTCCAGTAGCAACACAAATGTACTTGACTTTTGAATAAAGACTCATACTCTGCATGCAATTTCTTCCAGTTCTTCTTCAATATCTGGGATGAAAAGCTTTGCAAGTGTGCCAGGAATACATGCCATGGCAGTAAAGTAGAAGTATTATGTTAGACACTTTATTGATTCCTCTGTGGTCCAACGTCAACTAAGAGTCAGATGTATACACATGATTCTGAGATGCTTCATGTAGTTTGAAAAAGCTGTAAGGCAGAAGTCAAGAAATATTTGTATGTAGTGTAGTGGTTAAACGTGTCGGACTAGTATCTGGGAGACCAAGGTTACCATCCCCACTTGAGCCATGGAAGCTTGCCAGGTGACCTTGGGTCAGTCAAACTTCCTCAGCCTAAACTACCTTATAGGGTAGTTTCAAGAATAAATTAAGAAGAGGATAATAATGTAAGCTGCCTTGAGTTCCCATCAGGGAGAAGGCTGGGGTACAAATGAAGTAGATAAAAATAAATGTCAGTGGAAGTAGACCACCTCTAAAGAAGACTGTATGGATCAAAGCACATCACATGTGGAACATACATATTCAGAGCTGATGTGAACTGACCCTTTGTCATCACCATCAATAAAGGTTTTTCTCACAAAAGTCCAAAATTCCTTGGACAGTCAGTCTGGTTAGAAATGAGAAATAAAACACCATGTGAGCTCTTTGTTGAGAATTCTGAAGTATTTCTCTCCAAGCAGAAAATGCTGGAGGTGATCGAAACCACGTATCTGCTGAAGGAGGAGCCCAGGGCTGCCTTTCTCCCTTCACTGTTTATGTCCTTTAGGTTTCTTCACAGTGGCTAATTTTATCTCAGAAGTAGGAAGAAGCATAGTAGGGCAAATTATCCACTAAGAAGAGTTAAGCAGATGGAGAAAGGCAGCCAGAAGGCCTTCTTTCAGTGTGTCTATTCCTTGAAGATTTCTCTTCCAGTTGCTGCAGGAGCCTTTAGAATCCCACAGAGACAGCATGAACATGGCAGGACTGCTCTTACATGGTGAGTGTAACATGTAGCAAGGCTCTAAAACAGATGCAGAGCGTAGAACCTACATACATGGAGTTTGGGTGAATCAGTCCAAAGTCTGCTGTTATTCTCTCTATATTTGATTGTTTTATGCTGGTGGGCAAGAAGAAGTTTCCAATGCAACGTTAACCCAGCATATATTCTTATTTAAACCGGGCCCTTAGCTAATAATGTACCAATAATGAAGGAGCAAGGTGTTTGAGCTGCCAGAGGGGTGAGTGGTATTTTTATTTATTTACTTTTCAGCTGAGGTGCTTTAGCTGATAAGGTACTGTGTGGGGGACTGTATTTGGGAGTGTGTGGGTGAGTTGTAACAGACTCCTGGCTGCTGGAGTTGGGATGTGAAAGGGTCATTGTTTGCCTGTTATTAAGTGCCTGGGTGAAACTGAATAGCAGACTCCTGGCTGCTGGAGTTGGGGTGTGAAAGGGTCATTGTTTGCCTGTCATTAAGTGCCTTGGGTGAATTTGAGTAGCTGCTGGCCACACCCTCTCCTGGGGGGCACTTCTATTTAAGGCAGGAAGCTTGCAAGAAGCACGAGCCTCTGGCACGAGCCGAAGGGTGAGGCTCTTGGCCTGTGGCTCTTGGCCTAGGGACTCTCAGCCTAGGGGCTCTGTAAGAGGCCCAGGAAGAGCCAGAAAGCCTGGGACCTTGGCTCCTTGGGTTCCCAGTAAGGTAAGTAGACTCCTACAACAGGAACCATATAAATACAAAGGGTTGTAAAAGGGGGGTTATAGAAAAGTATTTGTTTAAAAACAATTATGAAGCCAGAATGCCAGCAGGGGGTTGGGGGCTATCCAGTGTTTTGCATGGAGTGTCACATGTATGACTATCTGCCCACTGGTCAGAAGTCTTGGGTGTGTGCTCGGTGCAAGAAGGTCCTGGTAATCAGGGAGTGAGTTTGCTCCCTTGAGGCCAAGGTGGCTGACTTGGAGAAGCAGAGACAGTCAGTTAGGTGCACGGAGAAGACTCTCGGGGACTTGTTAGATATGTCCCACTCTGGATCTGGCAGCCCGGCTGCTGCCAGGGAGCATGAGGGTCAAGGGGAAACGGGGCACCATGCTGAGGATAAGGGGAATGTGCCCTCAGAAGGGACCTCTTCTTCAGCTGGTGAACGGGTATCCTTTCGTACCAAGGAACCGTCCGTGGAAAGGGTGGGAGGGGGACTCTTGGTAGTTGGTGATTCGATTTTTAGGCAGGTAGACAGCTGGGCGGTGAACCCACGTACTGACCGTAGCGGACATTATGCTTGTTTTAGATAGGCTGGTAGATAGTGCCGGGGAGGAGCCAGTGGTCGTAGTGCACGTCGGCACCAACGATGTGGGGAAATGCAGTCGTGAGGTCCTGGAGGAGAAATTTAGGCTGCTGGGCAGGAAACTCAAGGCCAGGACCTCCAAGGTAGCCTTCTCGGAAGTGCTACCTGTTCCATGTGCAGGGCCGGAGAGACAGGCACAGATCAGGAGTCTCAAGGCGTGGATGAGACGGTGGTGTAGGGGGGAAGGGTTCAAGTTTCTTAGGCACTGGGATGCTTTTTGGGACAAGAGGGAGCTGTACAAAAGGGACGGTCTCCACTTGTCCCGAGAAGGAACCAGACTGCTGGCACTCAAAATCAAAAAGGTGGCAGAGCAGTTTTTAAACTGAATAATGGGGGAAAGCCACCAGGAGATGAAAAGTCTCTGGTTCGGGATGGCTCATCTCAAAGAGATGAAGGGGTAGCTATTACTTTTGGACAAGGAAATAGATTACAATTGTCCACTGAGACTGTGGCTAATGATAGGAACTGTCTGGCAAGGTCTCGAGGCAGCAAGAGGAAGGCTGTGGGCTTAACAAACGTGGGAAACTATAAGTGTTTATACACAAATGCTAGAAGTCTCCGAGGTAAAATCGGGGGGTTGGAATGCTTGGTGTTGGGGGGAGAAATAGACATTGTGGGTATTTCAGAAACTTGGTGGGATGAGGAAAATCAGTGGGATACGGTGATTCCAGGTTATAAATTATAACGGAAGGATGGGGGGAAGGGTTGGAGGTGGGGTGGCTCTGTATGTCAGAGAGGGTATAACGTCCAGTAAGACTGAGAGGGTAAGAGAATTGGATTTTCTTCTGGAAATGCTATGGGTTGAAATAGTGGGTCCAAAAGGAAGCTTAACAGTGGGAGTTTGTTATCGCCCACCAGATCAAAAGATAGAGGAGGATTATAAAATGATGAATGAATTAAAGACAGCGGCTAGACGAAATAACTGTGTCGTAATAGGCGACTTTAACTACCCACACATTGATTGGGTCAATATGAGTTCTAGTCGGGAAAAAGAGATTGAGTTTTTAGACACTCTCAATTACTATGCTATGGAACAGATGGTCACAGATCCTACCAGGGGAGAAGCGATCCTGGATTTGGTCCTTTGTAACACCCAGGACCTGGTGAGAGATGTAAAAGTGATTGCACCACTTGGGAAAAGTGACCATAATGTCATTGAGTTTAACATTTGTACAGATAGGGAGTTGCCCAAAAAAGACTGACGCAACCACTTCTAACTTTAAAAGGGGTAACTTCTCTGGTATGAGGGGACATGTGAGGAAGAAATAGAAAGGAAGAGAGGAGAAGGTCAAAACCATTGGGGAAGCTTAGAGACTATTTAAAAATACAGTCCTAGAAGCTCAGAAAAAATATATACCGCAGGTTAGGAAAGGTACAAATAGGTATAGAAAAAAGCCTGCATGGTTAACAAATAAAGTAATGGAAGCTGTAAAATGTAAGAAGGATTCCTTTAAGCGGTGGAAAGCTAGTCTTAGTGAAGTTGATAAAAGGGAACACAGACTATGGCAAATAAAATGCAAGTCTATGATCAGGCAAGCAAAAAGGGAATATGAGGAGCATATCGGAAAAAACATAAAGGCCAACAATAAAACTTTCTTCAAATACATTAGAAGTAGGAAGCCAGCCAGGGAGACAGTGGGGCCCTTGGATGACCAAGGGGTAAAAGGAGTAGTTAAGGATGATATGGAAATGGCTGAGAAGCTGAATGCATTTTTTGCCTCTGTCTTCACTGTGGAAGTGGAGAAGTGCTTGCCCACTCCAGAAGCACCGATTTCAGGAGGGGGTTTGAAAGACCTGAATCGGATTGCGGTGACAACAGAGGAAGTCCTCCGACTGATGGACAATTTAAAAACTAATAAATCACCAGGCCTGGATGGCATTCATCCGAGAGTTCTGAAAGAACTCAAATGTGAACTTGTGGATCTCCTGACAAAAATATGTAATCTTTCCTTAAAATCTGCCTCCATTCCTGAGGACTGGAAGGTAGCTAATGTCACTCCCATCTTTAAAAAGGGCTCCAGGGGAGATCCGGGAAATTACAGGCCAGTCAGTCTGACATCGAGACCGGGTAAGTTGGTGGAAACTGTTATTAAGGAAAGAATGAGTAGGCACATTGATGAACAAAAACTATTGAGGCAGACTCAGCATGGGTTCTGTAAGGGAAGATCTTGTCTCACTAACCTGTTAGTGTTTTTTGAGGGAGTGAACAAACATGTGGACAAGGGGGACCCAATAGATATTATTTACCTTAACTTCCGGAAAGCTTTTGATACAGTTCCTCATGAAAGGCTTCTAAGTAAGCTCAATAGTCATGGGATAAAAGGACAAGTCCTCTTGTGGATCAAAAACTGGTTTATAAATAGAAAACAGAGAGTGAGTATAAATGGGAAACTTTCTCAGTGGAGGGTGGTAAGCAGTGGGGTACCACAGGGATCAGTACTCGGTCCGATGTTTTTTAACTTGTTTATTACTGATTTGGAATTGGGAGTAAGCAGTGAAGTGGCTAAATTTGCAGATGACACGAAGTTGTTCAGGGTGGTGAAAACCAGGGAGGATTGTGAGGCACTCCAAAGGGATCTGTCGAGGATGGGTGAGTGGGCGTCAACGTGGCAAATGGGGTTCAATGTGGCCAAGTGCAAAGTGATGCAAATTGGAGCCAAGAATCCTAAATATAAATACACGTTGATGGGGTCTGAACTGGCAGAGACGGACCAAGAGAGAGATCTTGGAGTCGTAGTAGATAACTCAATGAAAATGTCTAGACAGTGTGTAACTGCAATAAAGAAGGCCAACGCTATGCTGGGGATTATTAGGAAGGGAATTGAAAACAAATCAGCCAGTATCATCATGCCCCTGTATAAATCATTGGTGTGACCTCATTTGGAATACTGTGTACAGTTCTGGTCACCACATCTCAAAAAGGATATTATAGCATTGGAAAAAGTGCAGAGAAGGGCAACTAGAATGATAAAAGGGTTGGAACACCTTCCCTATGAAGAAAGGTTAAAATGCTTGGGGCTCTTTAGCTTGGAGAAATGACGGCTGAGGGGTGACATGATTGAGGTTTATAAGATTATGAATGGGATTGAGCAGGTTGAGAAAGAAGTACTTTTCTCCCTTTCTTACAATACAAGAACTCGTGGGCACTCCATGAAATTGCTGAGCAGTTGAGTTAGAACAGATAAAAGTGAATACTTCTTCACCCAAAGAGTGATTAACATATGGGATTCACTGCCACAGGAGGTGGTGGCAGCTACAAGCATGGACAGTTTCAAGAGGGAATTAGATAAACTTATGGAGCAGAAGTCCATCAGTGGCTATTAGCCACAGGGTATAGATAGGAACTCTCAGTCTGGGGCAGGTGATGCACTCTATTCTTGGTGCTGGGGGGGGGGGGCAGCAGTGGGAGGGCTTCTAGTGTCCTGGCCCCACTGCTGGACCTCCTGATGTTACCTGGTATATTTTGGCCTCTGTGTGACAGAGTGTTGGACTAGATGGGCCATTGGCCTGATTCAACTTTGGCTTCTCTTATGTTCTTATGTTCTCATGTTCTTATGTAATGGCATTGCACACATTAAACTGGACACCCACATGCAGTGTCATGCAGATAAGTTTCGGCTCTCTAGCATTTCATTTAACTTGGGCGTAAGTTGCCAAAGGAATTTCTGCTTTGGTTTTATTTGGCAAAACCTTCCCTCTGAAATAAGATCAATGGAGGCAAGTTTTGGTCATGCTGTAAACAACTGCAACTTTTGCTGTTCCTTCTCACCCTCCAAGGCCAAACCATTACATCTTTCAGTACCCTTACATTTTTTAATCTTGTTCAGGAGGTGGTGCAATTCTGATGTAAAATAAACAAATGTATTTTAAAACTGCAACAAAAGCATTTCCATCCTCTTTATCTTGTTAACATTTATGAATGCCTTCAATTTATTTCTCAGCAGCAATGATCTTTCACAAGCTTTTGAAATCATTTCCCCCTTTTCAGAAGTATGAAAGCAGAAACAAAATTGTGAACGTAGATTGACCCTGGAATTGCATAGATCCTGAAATGTATCATGGGAGATGATAAGCAGAATGATGTGAACTGCAGAAGCTTTCAATATATTTGTCCTCATGCCATTTGTACCCTACCCTGCCTTTTTCCCCAACAGGGAAACAGTTTACATTGTTTGCTGCTCCTCCATTTTATTCTCACAACTACCCTGTGAGATAAATGACACTAAACGTGTGTGATTGGTCCACTGTCATCTAGCACGCTTCCATGGCAGAGTGCGGATTTGAACTTGGATCTCCAGATGCTTGTCTGAGGGTCTGGTCACACTGCCGTTTTGATCGGGATTCGCTGCTGTTTCCTTGCGCATGTCAGTTTCACGTTCACACGCGCCAATCCGCCTCCCGCCCCGAAACAGGCTCACTCGCGCAATGATGCCGGGTTTTCCTGACCCCTCGAAAATCAAGTGTCTTCCTGGCACTTTCGCTTTGAATGCGCGATTTCGCCTATCTGGACAGCCCATCTTTCGCAATGATTGAGATTAGGGCCGTCTGAATGCTCTTTGTGCTTTAAAAAAAAAAAAAAAGTTCCGGTTTGAGCGCTTGAGCAAACATGCGCTTAATAAATCCATTTAAAGTTTAATAATGGATTTATTAAGCGCATGTTTAGTCAAGCGCTCAAACCAGAAGCTTTAAAAAAAAAATGCACAAGACGGCCCTGGAGGCGGGAATGAGACGCGGGGGCTCCGGCAGCCTGGATGGGGCCGGCAAGGTGGATGGCGGACACGGTGGAGCCTGTTTTCGTGGGGCAATGGCGGCGGCGGCACCCCCCCCCCAAGTGTCGGCAGAAGCAGCAGCTGCCCAAGCCTCCCCCGTGGCCAGCAGGATCACCTGGAGGGACGGCGCAGCAGCAGGCAAGTGGGTGCTGTAAGAGAGGGGCTTGGCTGCATCTAGTCAGCCCAGTGCGAAGAAAAATATTCCCGATTTAAACAAAGTGGGAACAAAGTGCAATTACCTTTGCAGTGTGACCAGAGCCTGACACTCTGACCGCTATACCAATTGCCAATTAAGCAGCCCTGTTGTACACAAAGACAAGAAGGCTGCTAGTTTTAGCTCAACAAAAAAAATGCACCTAAAACTTCTTTCTACAAGTTGAAATTCATTCTTCCTACCGGCTGCCACCCAAAATGTCTACTCAGAGGAAACTCCACATGGTGAGAGTTATACAAAAATATGGTTTCCTGAGTCTTCATAAAGTGTATCTGGTTCTGGGGGAATAAAGGCTTCCTTCCTGCAGCTTTTAAATCACTTGCTCTCCTGCCCCATCTCTGTGAAGCTCTGGTGAGCCATACTGAAGCAGCTCGGCTGGAAGCAATACCTCCCAGCAAAGCACAGTCTGTAGCACTACCTCTTGTGTTGATCTTGGTAGAGGAGCCACGTACAACTCTGCACTAGGTGCATATGAACTGAGTTTTGGAGGGGTCAAGAATGAGGAAATCCAAGACTTTCTGTCAAGTGTTCCAGCCCAAATCTGTGCTTTGATCTGCTGGGGAGAGGGGTTAGGAATCCTACTACCAGGCAGCATGTAGGAGTAATAATACTATTAATAATAATTATACCAGTAACATTCAATGGATCACTGAGAACTATGAAACATGACAAAACTTTCCGGATCTCTTTGGCGACTGAAACGTAATCCTCCTCCAAACCTTTCCTCTTCCTCTTTGTTTTCTTAATATTTTCAGCATGATTGGTTGGATTGCACTGGCTGAAGGGTGATTTCTTCTATTATTCTTGATTTCCACAAAATATGAAATATGAAACCTAGCCCAAAGTGTGCATTGTTAAGTCCCATTGATTTCAATGGAAGAGATTTAAGAACGTGCCTCACTCTTGCATTGGAATTAATAGGACCTGAAAGAGATTAGCTTTGACTGGATCATGCTCTAAATTCAAAAAGTGACTTGAGTTAAAGTATGAAAATGTCAGATTGAAGTCATTGGAATTACATCCTGGCAACTACGCTTAGAACACTTGTTTCGGAATAGATGCCACTGAATTCAGCTGGGCTTGCAAGAAAATATGTGTAAAACTCAGGAAACTGGTTATTGAAAGAGTTCCCCTTTCATTTATAGATAGGAAATGGAAGCACAAAACTTTTTCCACTAGACTGCAAATCCTTTAGTTGTCAGAGGACTACTCAGTGGTAAGTCAATGAGCCTGTCTATCACCTTAGGTCCCCACTGAGTCTCCTTCTAGTGGAACCCTCTCTGAGAACTATTTGCTTGACTGTTACCTAGGCTCATTCTTTTACAGCAGTGGCTTCTATAATAGTCCACCAGAAATCAGGCCCTCTTGCTGGCCATATTCCACAGGCAGTGTCAGGCTGTTTTGCTCAGAGGGTAGGTTTGAACAGGAATTAAGTTGGGATGAGTATTGTGCTTGTGGGAGAATGGAGGGCTAGTTGTTGGTGTAGGTGCCAGGTTCTGATTTTAATTTTCTGACCAGTATTCTAAACTACTTTGAGTCACTGTTGAATGACAAGACCAGTGGGGGAAGTATCTTAATGAACAAATAATGAGGGAAATTGTCACTACCAGCTAAAGAAACCAAATGAATATGGCACAGCAGTCTTTGGATAAAGGCCACAGAAGACAGCAGAAGTTCTGTGTGTTAAAACACAAAATTTGCTATTAAAATCAGACCTCTTTTAACATAATAGAAATCTCATGCTTAAACACATGCAGCTTGCCTTCACCACCTCTAATCTGACCACATTTAGGCTGCGTTCATGAAGCTTGGGCAGTTTGGGGCAGAACAAATCTCTCTGTTTCAATCGGGAATATAGAATCCTGGTCAAACACCACACCCCTAAGGTGCCTTTATATTGCACGGGCATTGCAGTGGATCTTTCACAGTGTTACAGTGCATCATCCATGTAGCATGGTTTGAGTTATTTTTTAAAGGTTCCCTGGTGCGTGCGCATATGCACACAACCAAAACAGTGCCTCCGTCAAGAATTTCAGGAATTCCTTCTCGGACCCTTATTAACCTATTGGCTGCTTCCTAGGCTTATGTGCACCATGGAGCACGGGAAGACAAAACCCATCTGGAATGGATTGGCAGGTTCAGACTGCCAATCCATTTTGTGTGTGCTCCCCCGCGTTCAGACATCTGCCCACATGGGATGAATGTGTGGGGATCCTATTTACTCTGTATTCAACTTGTCATACAATGGGGTATGACTGAGGAACGGCTGCTGAATGTGGCTGTGTGACCGAGCCCGGGAGGAAACAGTACTCAAATCTCTTCTTTTCCCACATCTTTGGTAGATTTGGAGAGATGACCTTATGAAAATCTCCTTTGAAAACAGGAAGGTTATATGGAATGCTATGCTAATCCTAAAGTTGGTGTACTATGGTAGGATGCCAAGTTTGCATGTATCTAAATTTCACAGACTGCTTTTATGGAGGTGTCCTAGGCAATACCATGCAAGAAACTGGTGAGATATGTGCTTCTTTGCTGGAAGGTGCTGTAATTTAATAAGTACTCAGTGACAATGCCAAAATATGAAGACCATATTTAGGCACACTACAGCAGAACCCAGTGGTCTAGAGCAGGGATCCCCAGCCTTTTTGAGCCTGTGGGCATATTTGGAATTCTGACAAAATGGTTGCCACAAAATGACTGCTGCAGGAGACAGAGCCAGCCACAAAATAATTGTCACAACTTAACTTCAGTAATACAGTGTAGATCCTTGTGCTGTGGTGGTAGCTGCTGCCAAAGCAACATTTTAAAAAATCTGCACAGCCAACAAATCTCCAATAGTCAACGTAAGAACATAAGAGAAGCCAATGTTGAATCAGGCCAATGGCCCATCTAGTCCAACACTCTGTCACACAGTGGCCAAAAATACCAGGTGCCATCAGGAGGTCCAGCAGTGGGGCCAGGACACTAGAAGCCCTCCCACTGCTGCCCCTCCCCCAGCACCAGAAGCCTTGCTGGACATAAGCCCTACCTGGCCCCACACACTTCCTAAAAACACTTGGCTGGTGCTGGAAAAGTTGTCAGCGGGCACCACGTTAGGGCCCCTGGCCTAAAGCCTGGGTTGCAAACCCAGCACCATGATATTTGTGATTTTTCAGAAATAAAATTTCTGCTCAGACATGAGATTGTAAGAATGTGTAGAATCTGGGAGGGAGGGGTGCTACAAATTTGTACAGGGCCCAGAGTGAGGATAGCCAGGCTCTGTTGATGAGATTGTCCTTGAGCCACCAAGTTGGCTGTATGAAACAGCAGACTTGGGTGCTTCAGCACTATATTTTATTAATTTGGTTATTTATGCATTATTTCTCCCCCAGTGGGGACTCAAGGGAGCTTACAAAACTGTTCTCACTCCCTGCATAACCACAAACTTAGAGGTTAGACTGAGGGAAAGTGACTGGCCAAAGGTCACTCAGCAAGCTTTCCAGGCAGAGTGGGGATTCTTACCTGGGTATCCCAGACCCTTATTCTGACACACTACCTGTTATGATATCCTGGCAGGTCTATTCCTTGACATAGGATGCTGGACAAACTTAGCTGGTGTTAGACCTGCTTGGGAGTAAGGCACTCATCCTGCTCTTTTCCCTTTGTGGTTTCTCTTGGCCCTTATTTGAATGCAGAAAGAGTAGGATAGGACCAAAGAACTGCAAAGGAGCCAACAGCTAATGACCAGTGTGAGCATCATCCACCCAAGCAGGCAACAGGGGAACATAGCCTCTTGTTGGAAGGCATTACCTGGGGAAAATGATTTTCAATTCCTTACCTCAAAGGAAGGGAGAGATTTCGTGGTGCACATCTGGAAAAACATCAGGCTGTTATGAGGCAAACCTCACTTGAACGGAAGACTAACAGCCAGAAGCGCTAGAAAGGGACCAGGGTGGGGTGGAAGAGAATCACCAGCTCTCAAGATTTATTATGCGGCCGGTGGTTTGTAGTCCCAAAGTTTAACGACAGATGGTGGTGTAACTCCACCAATTTAGTAACTCCTTTGATGCTGCAGAAGAGATTCCCTCGATTTGATTTTAAAAGCCAGCATTTTCTCTTCCCAAGCTGTCTTTTCTTAACAATTGCTCTGTGTGTGTGTGTGTTGGGGGGGAGATTAGAAAAATAATTCCATTTAGAAGAACAGGCTGTTTATTGTTTTGTTCTTTCCTTTTATAAACAAGCATAATGGGAAATGGCAATCTGATCTACACCCAATGCAGCGAGGAAAAGAAATACATTACATTAATTAAAGGAGGATGTTTGAAAGTGGTGTTTTGTTTTTTGAAGCGCGAAATATAATACAACTCCGGTGGACTGAAATCTCGAGTCCGAAACAAGAACAAAAGGGGGAGGGAAGCATTTTTTAATTTTTTTAAAAAAGAGAGCTGAACAGGTATTAATCGATAATAACTACCTTTTTAAGCAACAAAAGAAGCCAGAAAATGTTTATCTCGTAGTGCGTTGGTAAAGGTTTTGTCATAGGTGTTTTGTTTTTAGGTCAACTTGGAAATAAGTTTCCCACTGATTTGCAGGAAACTTCCTCCCAAGGAAACATGCCGAAGATCGACCGCCTGTGCCAGTTACAAAGAGGCCCCACAATCCCGCCAGGTGCGCATCGCCTTTCGGAACGAGGCGCTCTCAGCGGGAACGGGAGAGATCAGGCACCCTCCTTGGAAACAAAGGCAGGCTAACCCTAGAGCTCCACTAAGACAGAGCCGGGCTCTCCCCAACACACAGCACCCCTTACTTGGGACAGTGGTGTGTTGGAACAGCCCTCTTCTCTCTCTCTCTCAGCACCGAAGAGTTCTCCTGGGACATAACGTTTAATGTCAGCAAAGGAAGCTGGGAGCAAGTCCCGCGGACTTGGCCGACGTCAGGGCGCCAGCCACAGGCAGCTCGCCCACTTGCTTTTGTTTGGTTCCCCTGGCCAACAATTCCGTGGCCGGGAGTCCCGTGAAGCTCGCGCTTTCGGACCTGCCTAGGAGACTCCGAGAGCGCGGAGCTCGACCTGGGAGGCTCCAGCATCTGTTTGGTGCCGGGAGAACATGGGAGGGGAGTTCCTGAGCCCAAAGGCTGCAGGCTGTCAGTAGCAAGAGAGCTTTCGCTCCCCGTGAATTACTTCGTTGGACGCTTCCCTGGAGTGGCCGGGAGGCACTACGGATCGGCCCAGGACGGGAGTTTTCGTTCTCCCTTCTTCTCGCCCTCGAAGTCCTCTCTCGCTCGTCTGGAGCCCCCTTTGGAAACTTTTCCGCCGCAACTTCCAATAGCTCCTCGCCTGCCTCAGCTAAACACATTTGGCTCGGCCGTCGAAGCGCCCTCGGTGCTTTCGAAGTATTTCCGAGGCGGGTCTGCTGACAACCGCAGCCGTGAGCCCTCCAAGCCGCGTTTACTCGGAAGTAAGGCCAGCTAAAATTCCTTTATAACAAGAAAGCATTTAGATTTATTCGACAGGCCGGCTTTACAGTCGCAAGCTGTCCTTGGAAGTCAGCTCAGCTGAAACCTGTGCCGGGAGAGGGGCCTTACTCCAAGTAAATCGCGCTTCCAGTGGTGGGGAGGGGCGCTCGGCGAGCATGGAAAGGAAGCGGAGAGTTGTGACTTAGAGTTGTGAGCGGCAAAGGGGATATGTTTTACGACCGCCCATCAGCAAGCACCCTGCTCCGGGGCAGTCAATAGCCTTGAGTGTTCCTGCCCTTGGGCTGAACTTTCACCTCTCGAACCCGGCTCAACCCTATTGGCGGAGAGTGATGAATCTCCGCAGCAGAGCCCTCGGCTCCCGGTAAAACCTGGCGTCCACCCACCATTTGTTTTCTTCTATTCCGTTCCCTTTCCTCCCGGACGGGAGGCGAGAAGGGTGGGTTGATGTGCTGCCCGTACGTCTCCAGATATATATACCTTGACAGCTAGGTGAGAGACTTATCTGGGTTATACTGACTCTGCTAGGAAATGGCTGCTTTCCAGGGCGCATAATAAACTACTGGCCAACTTTCACCCAACGCTTGCTTCAAATCTTTGCACCTTTCCTCACTTCTGAGCCAGAGGAGTTTTTGCACCTCGCAGGTTTTAAAGTTTAATCACCAGCGAGTCTTTCCCCGACTTTTCCAGCATTTCTTCTTGGTTGTTCAAGGAAATCGAAGCCAAAAATACCTAAACAAAACTGCTTCCATCAGCACCCTTGTGAAAGAAAGGGAATAGAGGGTAGGCATCGCTCAAAATCCAAGCGAAGGAAAAACGATCCTTTCCCCCATCGCTCAGTTTCCAGCCGACGCGCAGGCTACAAGTGCGTAAGAACACCCTCTCCCTCCAATTTGCCGCCAGTAAGCAAATAAAACCTTTTGCATTCTTATTTTTTTGGAGTGGCGATCACTTTCTGTCCAGGTCTTCAGCAAATTTAAAAGAGCGTTTCCAATTCAAAAGGTACTGAAGAAAGCCCAAGGCACGCCCGGCACACTTTCAAGAGGTGTGCAATGTAAGTTCTTATTTAAGTAAAAAAAGAAATTGAGCGTCGTTTTGAAATATATTGGACGTGCCCGTATATTATGTATTTCTTGTGCATTATTACAAAAGCATAATTGTAAATAAGGTTACAAATGAGGGAAACGTCTATCACTTTGGGAATTTTAGTTAGGCTGGAAACTTTGTTATGGCCACGTAACTCGGAGCACTTGAATTCATACCGCTTCCAGTAATACACGCTGGTGTGATGCAAAAGTTTAAAAATCTGGTTTTGAATTGAAACACTCCGGTTTGTAACTGTTGCTGATCGGGTTACTTTCCCCCCACCTGGGGTGAGGGGCTACAACTTTCATTCCGAAAACAAGATCTGTGCTTGCGGGGGGAGGGACGACATGTAGCATCGGGCTTGGCTTGTTTATGTATGTGAAAGACTTGTGTGAATCGGAATACTTGCAAGGCTAGAGGCTTTGCAGCCTACAGACAGATGTTACAAAGCTCGGTTCACTTTCAGGGTTGCTCGCGAAGCTCCAGACAGCGCACGCCATGATGAAAAGTAGCGCAAAGTGCCCCAAGGTTCCTTAAACGTTGGAAACCATTATATGCCACTCAGATAAAGAAAGTGGACGGCCTTCCCCTTGCACCTCATCCTGATATCTTTTAATGTCTTTTAAAGAAGGCTCTGTGGGCCTCGGCAAGGAGACGGGGAAGCAAATACATGTAGCGGAAGGTGAGACGCTTTCTACGGAGGATCTCAACCCTTACCTAAACGTAGCGGTCGGTTTTGCAAGTGGGGAGGGGGAAAAAACGTGCATATGGGTGTAGGAGTGGGATTTCAGCGTAGCTTTGGCGCAAAAGTGCTCCGAGCATGTGCAGTGTGCCTCTGCCTCTTGCAAAACAGCCCAGCAATTCATTCCCGGAGATTAAAGGCTAAGGGGAGGGTATAGTTATCAACCAGGCGCCCCCTCGCGCCGCAAAATTTATGTACGAATTCTCTTCTTTCAAGTCATTCAGAGGACAAACTCAGCGGGCGACCCAGTCGCTTGCGCGGGATTTACCGCCTTTTTCATTGCACGAGACCTTGAGCTGAGCACGTGTGGGGTCACCCGGTGTCTTCCGCGCTGTGGGGTGTGTTAACGGTTGAAGAGCTGTGCTCCTGAGTTGGAGATGAATGCCAAGGCGCCATATTCTGAGTGTTTGTCTGAAATGCGCGCACTTTGCCCACATCCCTCAAAGAGCGGCCCAAGTCTGAAGAGATTTCTTCCTACACTCCTAAACCTTGTCTCCAAAGTTTCCTTCTCGTTGGAGCCCCCCCTTCCCCGAGATCTGCCTGAAGGCTGCAGGCGCCTCTCAGCCCTGCAAGTTGGCAATACAAGGCTTTGTTTTCTCTTTCCCCTTCGCTAAATGGGTTGTGGTAGAGGAGGGGAAAGAGGAGAGCAAACAACTTCTCTAATGGGTTGTTTACATAGCAGGTGGACCTGACATCAAGGAGGACGCTTCTCCGCGAATCCTAATAATATCCAGCTCCGCCAGCAAGCTTCCTTGGCCGGAGAAAGCTTAGGAAGAGGGAAGGAAGAGAGTGGCAGGTGGACTAGGGAAGCCCCGCCAGCCCCCTTCACTTTTTTGGGGGGGAGGGGAGAGGGAGCGACGACTGGCAGTTCTCCGCACCTCACAGATCTTTATTGACACAACTTTGCAATCCCCGAGAGGGGCTTCCTTCCTTCCAAGGGGGCGGGAGGGTTTGCTTGCGGGCGCGCGACGTTTGATTGGAATCACCCATAAACATACACAAGACGCAGCTTCACACACTCCATAACGGAGCTAGACCCACACTGCGGGGGTGGGGGGAGGCAGACGCGAGGAGCAGCGCGAGCCCGGGAGAGAACGCGAGAGCCAGTGCAGCCGCTTGGCCGCCTCGGCTCGCTTTGGTTGGTTTCTTTGCTGCTCAGGCCAGGAGTTGCAGAGATCCAACGCCGCCAGCGGAGGAATATCCAGCCCCCATTCAGAGACCTTGCTGCTGTTGTCATTGCTTCTCCCTCTGGCTTCTTGTTTTTCCATCCGGATCTCTCCCTCCCACTCTCCCGCCGCCGCTTAGTCTCGGCAACAGCAAAGCCGCTCCTCCTTGCGAACACTTTTCTCCCTCTCGCCGTGTTTTTTTATTTGCGTCTGCGTGCGCGCGGCGGTCGAGTACACACTGCCTGCCTCTCTGCTGTTCCCCGTGGCGTCGTCTCCTCCGGACGCTCTACTCAGCGTGCGTTGATGGTAAGCTCTCCCCCCCCCCCGCATTCCCCTCCCTCCTCCAGTCCCGAAGTCTGGTTTTCGACTTGTAAGACTTGCATTCTTTGTCACACCCCCCCCCCCCGTTCAGCTGTTTCTACTGCTAGAAAGTTTTCCTTCCAGCCGATCTTAGCATGGGGAAGGGCTAGTGTAATAAGTGGCAAGGGCTGTGCTTGGCAGGTGGCAACCTAAAACTCCACTTTCTCCCCAAACAGAGGGGAGCGGCTGTACTTCATCTGACGTACGGGTTTATCCAAGGACGGGTTTATTAACTGCAGGGAGGCAAGAGCACTATTCGATCGCCCAGATAAGGGTCCCCACCTTAAATGTTCTCAAGCATTTGTATTTAACGAGACCCCTCCCCCCGCGTGCAATAAGCTTTGTAAACTCACCGACCCTGTCTATTATTGCAGCTTGCGTTTACTTACGGCGTATAGCTTTTTAAAAATCTGCCAAAGTTGGGAATGTTATTTCGGAGTGTGTGTTTGCTTTCAGCCTGTTCCTCTGGTGTCACTTTCCGCGGAGGGGAAAGCACGTGTGTCCTTTGGAGAGCGGTGACCTGACCCTCCCCCAGTGTCAAGATCTCTTTGCAGGAGGGGGGAGGTGGAAGGAGGGAGTGAAAGGCCTTGTAGTGACACTTGCTCGGCCTTTAGGCAGTCTCACGATTCACCGACTTTTCTTCCTTCCATCAGTTGCACGTGCACTTCGAGGAGCAATGGTTTATAAAAGGCGTTTTGCTGTCCACCCTCTCTGGCCAGGACGAGTAACTGCATTCGTTGGTTTATATATTTATTTTGCTGCCGTTGCTTGGTCTCCCAACACCTTTTCCTAGCTCCCTTTTATGCACTTGCCGGCGAGTGTTAACCTTGAAAAACAACAACCGGGGGTGGGGGAAAGTTAGCCTAAAACAATCGATTAATAAATAATCACGGTAGACTCTTATGATGGTCCGGAGGCATTCTTCCTAGCTTGTGAGAGAGCATGCTCCTGAAAGGCACTCTTGAAGTTCAAAACATAGAAAGTGGTGAAAGTTTAATTCGGAGAGGCTTGAGATGCAGCAGGTAAAGGGGCTCTAAGGCATGCGGGACTTTTATTTATGGACTTGTGAGTGTGAAGATAGGGGAGAGAAGTAATACAATGCTAACTGGCTTTTCTTTCCCCCCCAGTTTTCTGAGTGATTACCCAGGCATGTTGTCTATTTATTTATTTAAAAGTTCTTGGTGTATGGATGAATTTTAAAATAGCCTAGATCTTCCGGTTATTCTCACTGAATAAAATGGGACTTACTTATAAGTAGTTCTTCTTATGATTCTTTCGTTTTAACAGCCCAATCCTAAGTATGCCTTCTCTGAAATAAGCCCCACTAAGTTATAACTAAGTGTGCACAGGAATGTATTCTAAGTGACTTTCAGCTAAAATATTTTAAAAGCTTTTAATATTTGAAGTTAAATATTGTATATTCATTGTCAAAGTGAATTCACTGCACTGTGTACCTCTTTTATGAAGACAAACTTTTTAGGAATTTTTCCTTGAAGATAAGATTATCTTCCTCACTTTGATTTCCACTGTAGTAACTATATTATAGTAACAGTACTAGAATCACATGCATAGATCTCAAAAGCCATGCATGTTACTTAAGTGATCTTTAAGGAAAACTTCTTGAATGAGTGTCCTCAGTTTACAGAAGAAAGGAGTATGTCCACATGACCCTTCTGAAGAATAAAATGAAATATCAGTTTAGGAGATCCTTTAATTCCCAGCATTTTTCTCTTAATTAAAAAAATCATTTTATCTTGGGTTGTGATCCTGAATTCTCCTGCCCAAATAAGTAGTAATAGTGCAAAGGACTTTAGGATTATAGTATAGAAGTTCTTTATGCACTAGATGTCATATTTGTTCGCTCTTGCAGAACTGATTCAAAAACTCTTTGGGAAATATGTCTTGCTGTGTTTTTCTGAATCAAACTGTTGATCACTCTGTGAGCACAATGAAATGGGAAAGTACCATGCAGCAACCTATGGATTTATAAGTTACTATAAAACATGTGTGAGATATTTTTCTTTTCTGTATCAGATAACCCTGTTGAGAAAAGGTTTGTGTCAAATAGTGTTATAATGGATACAGACAGATTAAAATGTATAGCTTTTTGTTAATGCTATATTATATATAATGAGAGTGATCATTCGTTATTTATAGTTGACTGGCCATATTGACTGTAATTTGTTGTTTACTAGACATACAAGGTACAGTCATCATCCCATTGAAGTCAGTGACAAACCTACCATTTATTTATTTATTTTTAGATATTTGGATTTTCCCCGTACTATGTAAAATTACAGTGGATACCTGCAAATTTGGCAATCTATGGAAAATTACTTCCTTCCTATTACTAAGGAAAGGAATTGGGGCTATGTACTGGCATAGCTAGAACATGTGTAATAGACATGTGACAAAATTATGTTCAATTAAACAACATGATACTGTATGTAGGATGAAATATGAGGCACTGAGCTACATTAAAATAGATTTTAATATTGAATAATAGTCCTAATCTGTGGAGGATCAACAAGCCTCTCTTCTTCCAAAAGAAGGCAGATGTATTTGTATTCTTCTGTTGGTGCCTTTGTGGCACATTAAAGAGAACTAGTTTTCTGAAACATATCAGACCTAAAGGGGTTCTTTACTAGTTATGGGTGACTTTGTATTTATGGTAAGTTTCTGAAAAAAAAGGAAGAGGTCTTGCTTTTTTCCACTTAATAAAATGTTTGGGAATGTTAGGATACCGTACAGCTTGATCCATAGTTCTTAAAAAACCCCAACAACCCTGAGTTTTCAAACATTGATAGTAAATTGCTCATGAGTTTGTTAACTAAGGACTAATTAGACTAAATTGAGTACAGCAGTTTTACTGGATTGTGAGTAGTTCTTCTAATTAATGTACTGCATTTGTAAACATCTTGTGAGATTTACATATTGATCTTAAATGTCTGTGCATAGAAAACAACACATATTGGCTTCACTAGACATTGATAAGAAGCAATGCTTATTACAATTTCACCATTATAGGACCGTGAATATTTTTGAGTGATAGCAGATAAAATGAATAGTTGAAGATAGGTTTTTGTTTCATTTTTTGACTGATGTATGAAGGTCTTGGTTAAAACTCTTTGTAGATACAGGTTTTGGAACTTCAGGACAAATCGTATCTGCCCTGTTAAGCACATTACTGATGTTAGTGGGATCTAGTTATATAGTAACATATATAGATGTTATGCTGGAAGTAAATCCTTTTTTATTTTTATTTTTTTTAATATAGTTTTTATATAGTTTTTGGTAAGTATTACATATTAACTTTTATCCCGTACATTTCGTAACGGTTTTTATCCCTTCTCCCTCCCTCCTCCCCCCTCTGCTTTTCCAATGCTTTAGTCCTTTATTCCCAGCCACGGGCACAAGGTCCGAATCTTGCACTGAATGTCCTTTCTTCCTTCTGTTGGTAGCCACTCCAGGTAAGTCTTCCATTTCGTGCTGATTGCTGTAGTCCTGTCTGCCCATTTGGTCTTCCAGTTCAGTTTCTCAATTATGTCTGACTGTATGAAATCAAACAAATAATTATGCCAGATTTCTACTGTCCACTTACTCTTGTCCTTCCAACCCAGAGCAATCACTGCTTTTTCTGCTAGTATCATTGCTTTGAATATAGCTTGGTTCTCTTTACTTACTACTGGGTTTCCTATTATGCCCATTAACATTAAATTAAAGTTAATGGACAGTGAAACTTTGCATGTTCTCCTTATAATTTGCAATATTTTTGTCCAAAAGACACTGACCTCTGGGCAGTCCCACCACATATGGGAAAACCATCCTTTAGCCTGTTTACAATGTCAGCACTTGGGGCTCATTCCTGGGATCATGTTTGCTATTTGCGCTGGTGTTTTGTACCATTTTGTAAAGAATTTATGCTCCATTTCGTTAAATTTGATCACTTTAATTCCCTCTATTCCTTCCATTATTTTGCTTGCCAAGTTTCCTGATATCTGACCTTCTTTGGTCCAAGTGTTCTGTAGGTAAGATATTGTCGTGTCTATATTTGATATCATTTTCCTATAGATTTTCCCTGCTAGTCCTTGTTTTGATTTTTGCATCCCTTTGTATAGTTCTTCTATTGGTTCCTCTATCCATATTTTCTCTTTTTCCTTGATCTTATTAACCATACTATATAGGCCTGTTATTTTTAACCAATGTTGGTTACCTACCTCTTCCACTATCTCGTGTACCGGTTTTAAGTTACGTCCTCTAAACATGTCTTCCAACCTATAATACCCTTTAGTTTTAGGATATTCCCACCATTTATTCTATTTTATTTCGCTGTATATTGATTCTAGTGGTGTTCATCTTGAGTTTCTTCTTAGCCATTTCGCTTGCCACTTGCTCCAAGATTCTAATGCTGAATGTCTGGGGCCTTTAATCAATTTGAGATCTTTTTTTGTGGCTTTAGAGAAAATCCCGAATCTTCCTATATTGTTTATCTCATTTTCAAATCTAACCCATTTTTGCTCCTCCCCTTCACCTATCTCTAATAGCGACTTTATTTGGAAGGCTTCATAATATCTATTCAGCTCTGGGACTCCCCAAGTCAACTCCTCCTTGAGACCGTGTATCAACCTTTTTTGAATTCTACACTTTTTACTGCCAAATATCCACTTTCTAATTGCTGTATTCCATTGTTCTAACCTTTTGTTATGGGCCTCTAATGGTATCGACTGGAATAAATATGTTAGTTTAGGTAGCCAGAACATTTTAACACTCCTAATTCTAGTAGATATACCAAGAGTTTTATTTTTCCACTTTCTCATTTCATTCTTTATTTTCTTCCATATCGTGCTATAATTCACCTCCGATATTCTATCGATCTTCTTTTGTAACACTATACCTAAGTATTTGAACTTTTTGGTGCCCATTCCAATATTTGTAATTTTGTTTATTTCTTTTCTTTCCTCTTTGTTCACATTGAGGTACATGATTTCTGATTTAGCCATATTAACCTTTAACCCTGAACAGCATTCGAAGTCCTCTAAGATAATTTTTACTTCTTTTATCGCTTCTTTGGGATTTGTCATAACTACTATAATATCTGCAAATAAATTAATTTTTATTTCTTCCTTCTTTACCTTATAACCTTCTATCCTTACACAGTTTCTTATCCTTTCAGCTAGTTGTTCTATTGCTATAATAAATAAGACCGGTGAGAGCGGGCACCCCTGTCGGACCCATCTCTGGATCTGAAAAGTTTGTGATTTGGCATTATTGACCTTTACCACTGCTGTTCCCTCTCTATATATGTCCTTAATTGCTCTTATATAATTATCTCCTATTTCATACTTTTTCATAATCTGCCACAAGTATTCCTGAGATAGGGTGTCAAAGGCTTTATAGACATCCAATTTTAAAAGACCTAACTTTTTTTTTTTTACCGTGTTGTAATACGTTTATTATATTCCTAATAGGGTGGGCTATGTTCCTATCCTTTACAAATCCATGTTGGTCTTCTTTTATTATTTTGGGACTAAACTTCTTTAATCTATTTGCCAGCATTTTTGCGAAGATCTTGTAGTCTTGGTTAAGGAGGCTTATAGGTCTGTATGAACCTACCTCTTCAGGGTCTTTGTTTGGTTTCAAAATTACTATTATTTCTGTTTGTCTCCATGAATCTGGGGCCCTTCCCCCCCTCAAGATTTCGTTGAAGATCATTTGGAGTTCTGGGGCAAGAATATCTATCATTTCCTTATAAAATTCACTTGTGAACCCGTCTAGCCAAGGGGATTTTCCCTTTCTCAATTCTTTAATTACATCCTTTATCTCTTGTATTGTAATTTCCTCTTGTAATTTGGCTTGCTCATCCTCCTTCAGTGTTATGTTAACTTCCTCTACAAAGTCTGTTGTGTCCCTTTTCTCAGGGGTCTTTTGGGGGGGGGAGCACACCGGAGCACAGCTCCGGGAGCTCAGGAGCCAAGCCCCGCCCCCAGCCGGCGTCCCGGAGAGTCTTTCAGGCAGCTGAATGTCAATTTCAGCTCCATTATATCCTATGGGCCATTGAAGTCAATGGTGAAAACATAGGATATATTCTGGGGGCTGGAGGGGAGGGGTTTGAGGGAGAGGCTCCAAACTCACAGGATAGCTTATGGAGCCTCTCCCCAAGATATCCACCAAGTTTCAAGAACATTGGATCAGGGGTCCAATTCTATGGGCCCCTAAACAGGTTGCCCCTATTCCCTCCATTGTTCTCTAATAACTTTTTTCCCACCATAGAGAACAATGGAGGGAATGGGGGCAACCTGTTTGAGGGTCCATAGAATTGGACCCCCTGGTCCAATGTTCTTGAAACTTGGTGGGTATCTTGGGGAGAGGCTCCAACAGCTATCCTGTGAGTTTGGAGCCTCTCCCTCAAATCCCCTGCCCTCCAGCCCCCAGAATATACCCTATGTTTTCACCATTGACTTCAATGGCCCATAGGATATAATGGGGCTGAATTGCCGCCAAATTTCTTTCATTCCCTCCTTTCCTTCTTTCTTTTTCCTCTTTCCCTCATTCTTCTCTTCTCTCTTTCTTTCTTTCCCACCTTCTTCTCTTCTCTTTTTTCCTCCTTTCCCTGTTTCCCTCCTTCTTCCCTCTCTTTCTTTCCCTCCCCTTTCCTTCTCTTTCTTTCCCTCTTTCCTTCTCTCTACTCTCTCTCTTTCCTTCCCTCTTTCCACCTTCTGTGGCCCAACTCTCATGAGAAGGAGTTTAAACTTTAAACCCCTTCTCTCTTAGCTCCCCCACCCAGGCCAGCTGGGGAAGGGAAGGCTTTTGAAGATGCTGCCCCCTTTTGCTTCCCTTTCTTACATCACTTCCGGTGATGTCCGGGGGCGTGGCATATGCTAATAGCCTAATAGCTCATTAGCATACCATATGCTAATGAGCTCCTGCAGCTGTTCTTCTACAAAAAGACCCCTGCCTTTTCTTATATAATTTTTTATAGAAAGACTCGAATGCCTCCCTTATTTCTATGGGATGTTGAGATTTTTGACCATTTACCTTTATACTTTTTACCCTTTGTCTTTCCTTCCTATTTTTCAGGTAATTTGCTAGTCTTTTTGCTGAATTTATGCTATTTCTTTGAAATTCATTTCTCACCATGGCTTCCCTTTTCCATATTGTTGCTGAGTCTAAGGCCTCCAATTGTTTTTTAATTGTTAATATTTGGTTCTGTATCATAGGATTGTATTTTTGCATTAGTTTACTTTGTAGCCTCTCCATTTCTTGGATTTTGGCCTGTCTTCCTAGATGCCACTCCTTTTTTATATTCTTCTCTTTCTTAATACAGTGCCCCCTTATCACTGCCTTTGCAGCATCCCATAGAATATTGGTGGGTACTGTTCCTCTATTTTCCTCAAAATATAGCTTTATCTGCTCAGACATGTATTGTCTATCACTTTCTGTGGCCATTATTAAGTTATTATATCTCCATGTTCTGGTTGTTGGTTGCTGAGTGAATTCTATTTCAACGCTTATTGGAGCATGGTCAGATATCCATATCGGGTGGGTTGTAATTCCTTTGATAATCATATTACTATTCTTTTCTAAAATTATGTAGTCTATACATGATACTGTTTTATGCCTACTAGATATATGTGTGGGTTTAGGCCGGTTCCCCACAGACTCATGTGCCTCTATCAGGCCCCAATTTCCCAACTTGATTGTTTTATCTTTTGTTATGTCTATATTTAGGTCACCTGTTATAATCACTTCTCCTTCGGAGAATTGTTTAGTTTTTTTAAATATTTTACCCAGGAATTTCTTTTGCCCTTTATTTGGGGCATATATATTTACTATGGTATACTTCTTATCATCCATTTTAAACTTTACTAACAAATATCTACCATTCCTATCCTCTTTTTTTTCCATAACCTCTAGTTTAAATTTCTTATGAATCAGTACTGCTACTCCTTTACCCTTGGCATCACCTCTGGCCTCTGCTAGTATCTCCCAAGTCGGATCGTTTAGCAACGGCTTGCTATCTTTTTTTCTTATGTGTTTCCTGGAGGCATAAAACATCAATCTTTTGATCTTTTGCCAGCTTAGCTATCCTGTACCTTTTAAGGTTTGACGTTAACCCATTGACATTCAGTGTAAGTAATCTTATTGTTCTATCCATATTCTTTATGATTCTGGACTTTGAGTTCCCGTGGCCCTGGGATTTTTAAGCATATTCTTAAACTACCCCTTCCCCTTCCCTCCCATCCCTGTGGTAGAGTAGACTTGTGGGGATAAGAAACCTTCCCCCTCTCCACTTCATGAGGTGCACACATCCCCTCCTCCCCCTTATACTTGTAATATTAACATTAGCTCAACTTATACTTGGATACTTCCCTTTAGGTGTCTTCTTCTAGTGAGTCTGTCCTGAGGCACTTTTCTCCTCTCTCTGCAGTTCCTTCTTCTGGGTCTGCTTCACCCTCTGGCTCTTCTTCCATTCCCTCTTCCCTTATGTCTTCAACGTTTATTCTGAGTTGTTTGAGGAGTTCTTTGGCCTCAAAGGCATTCCGTGCCATGAGCCTCTTCCCTTCTTGGAATATTATGATTGAAGCTGGATAGCCCCAGGTAAATTTTACATTGTTTACATATAGTTTTTGGGCATAGGGGCGCATTAAGTTCTTTTGCCTAAGTGTCTCTTGGCAAAAATCCTGTCTCACCCAAACTTTCCTGCCCCTGAAGCTCAAGTCCTTCCTCTTTTTTAGCTCCTTATATATTTGTTGTTGTATTTTTTCTCTGGAGAACTTGATAATAACATCACGAGGGGCTCCTCCCTTGCCTTTTCTTTGAAGGCGGTGAGCTCTTTCAACGTCTTCTGACTGAATCCTGATTCCATTAGTTGTCAGCCATTCTGTTACTACTCCTTCCAGGTTCTTGGTAGAAACCTCTTCAGAGATTCCTGTCAAAATCAAGTTTGCTCTCCTATTCCTGTCTGAGAGGTCATTTATCTGCTTTGTTAGGGAGCCAATCCTCTGTTCATTTGCCAGAGCCTTTTCTCTGGCAAAATTTGCCATTTGCTTTATGTCGGCAATTTCTTTCCCTATCTTAGCCATATCTACTCGTACAGCCTTAATTTCTTCGCTAATTTTTTCCTGAGATGCTAGGAATATCTTCTGGAGGTTTGCTATTTGTTCTGACAGTTCCTTGATATTTTTTGCCATCCTTAGCTGTTTAATTAAGTCTTAATGAGCTAGGCTCTTGCTGTGTGAGCGTTATCTTACTGAGTGGTTGTAAATAAAGGGTTTCTTTACTTGCCGTCTGTAGACTCTGCTGCTCTTTGCTTCTTATTATCTTCCCACCTGGTTATATGCCAGTATTTGGCTGTTTACAATCCTTTGAGCTGTAAATTCCTTAGTTTACGGGGGAGCTCGGAGTTTCAGCGTCCGACTTGGTTTAGTGCATGTGTGCCTCTCTGCTGGAAGTAAATCCTATTGATTTCAGTAGAGTCATTTTTAGTGTGTGGGTAAAATTCAGGTAGTTACAAAACAATCCTCTCTCTAATTGACACAGACTGTGGTGGTCCTAGCAATGGGTGGAGGGATGAGAGTACTACTCTGTTGCTGAGTGGGGACCACAGTGACGGGAAGAGGCCCTGCCATTATTGGTTGGTAATGGCAAGAGGTGCTAGAAAGTAACTTGGACATACTTTCACTGATTATGAAGCAGTGCATCTGTGGTCAGTTTTATGCTTTCTCTTCACAGTGTTCTAGCAATGTGCATTCCAAAATAAGTTCACCTGCCATTCAAGCAAACATGCTTAGGGTATGCAGTGTGAAGTGATGTAAAACTCTGATAAGTTTACATTTTTAGGAAATCTATAAAGGTAGAACTGTTTTGATTTAGTGTCCTAATAGCGATATGACAGTGTGGTTTAGGTGATGCTGAACTGCAGGCTGGAAGGTTGGTAGTTCAGCAGTTTGAGACCCGAGTGCCGCATGATGGAGTGAGCTCCCATCTCTGGTCCCAACTCCTGCCAACCTAGCAGTTTGAAAGCAAGAAATTGCAAGTAGATAAATAGGTACCACTTTGGTGGGAAGGTAACAGAGTTCTGTGCACCTCGGCGTCTAGTCATGCTGACCACATGACCATGGAAACGTCTTTGGACAGCGCTGGCTCTTTGGCTTGGAAACAGAGATGAGCACTGCAACCCTAGAGTCAGATTCGACTGGCTATCGAGCAAGGGAAACCTTTACCTTTACCTAAAGTCAGAGGATTCAGATTTAAGTGTTTATATTTAAGCTTAGTTATAAAAAGATTTACTAGAAAAGTAATCCTATTACTTTGAAACTTTCTTTTAAGTAGACGAATTTTGGATTGTGTCCTTGTAAATGTATTCAGCAGCACACTGCTGAACAGTTTATAAACCTAAGTGTTTCTGCTTAACAGGACATTAGAATGGATAGTTTGATCTTATTGTTTTCTCATTTCTCAAACTTAAGTGGACATTGTTTCTTTACTTCACAAACACGTTGAAGCTAATTAATTAATATTTGTGAAGTAAAGTTTTACAGTTTAATAATGGGTCAGGCTGCTTTTTGATAAAAGAAGTGTCTTGGTATGCTTTGTGATTCAAATTATGAACGTGTTGTTCCCTTTTAATTTAAGTATGGTTGTTGATGGAGAAAATTACAAGTCACAAAATTGGAATGCTCTCAGTTACATTACAAATATCGAGTACTCATTTAGGTGGCACTCAGACTGATTCCTAACATATTTGACAGAGGTTTGCTAGAAACAGCATAAATGTTTTGTTTGAGCACTGTATGCAAATATGCCAGATAGCTTAGATTTATACCTTTGCAGAGCTGAGGTTCTTCATGTATATATGTATGCTGTGTATAATTTATTACTATATTAGATTGTCAGAAGTAAATGCTGTTCCTAAATAGATATGCACTACAATCTTAAAGTTATACCCATCAAAGCCATTTGACTTCAGTTGTTTTAGAAGGTGCAGTTCTGCTTAGGATGGCACTGGTAAGCTGCAGTCCTAAATCACCTTATAGAGGAGCATGTCTGATTTGAGTTCAGCAGGAAGTTCAGAGTAATAATTAGAGCCACTTCCAAAGTGGTACAAAATGTATGGTCATATGGGGGGGAAAAACATGATGGTGGCTTGTAGTCCTTGCATGTAGCGATTGCACCTCTCACTATGGTCCTTTCCATACTTGGATCTCATCCCTGGTTTTATCAGAGTTCAACTCGGGACACAATACCTTGCATTTATCCCTGGTTATAACAGCATCCGTTTATCCCAGGACAAGTGTAGGGCGAAACCGGGTTGACCTCAATGTAATGTGGAAACAAAAAACACCCCGAGATAATTACAGGGTGAACTTGAGTGTAATGTGGAATGTAAGTCTGGGATTAGGGTTGAACCAGGATTTAAGGTCTAGTGCGGAAAGGACCTATATTCAGGGGTCTTTTGGGGGGGGAGCTCACCGGAGCGCAGCTCCGGGAGCTCAGGAGCCAAGCCCCGCCCCCAGCCGGCGTCCCGGGGAGTCTTTCAGGCAGCCGAATGTCAATTTCAGCTCCATTATATCCTATGGGCCATTGAAGTCAATGGTGAAAACATAGGTTATATTCTGGGGGCTGGAGGGGAGGGTTTGATGGAGAGGCTCCAAACTCACAGGGTAGCTGATGGAGCCTCTCCCCAAGATACCCACCAAGTTTCAAGAACATAGGATCAGGGGGTCCAATTCTATGGGCCTCTAAACAGGTTGCCCCTATTCCCTCCATTGTTCTCTATGGTGGGAAAAAAATTAACTTTTTTTCCCACCATAGAGAACAATGGAAGGAATAGGGGCAACCTGTTTGGGGGCCCATAGAATTGGACTCCCTGGTTCACTGTTCTTGAAACTTGGTGGGTATCTTGGGGAGAGGCTCCATCAGCTACCCTGTGAGTTTGGAGCTTGAGCCTCTCCTCAGCCGCCTCCTCCAGCCCCCAGAATATACCCTATGTTTTCACCATTGACTTCAATGGCCCATAGGATATAGTGGGGCTGAGTTGCCGCTGAATTTCTTTCATTCCCTCCTTTCCTTCTCTCTTTTTCCTCTTTCCCTCCTTCTTCTCTTCTCTCTTTCTTTCTTCCCCACCTTCTTCTCTTCTCTTTTTTCCTCCTTTTCCTGTTTCCCTCCTTCTTCCCTTTCTTTCTTTCCCTCCCCTTTCCTTCTCTTTCTTTCCATCTTTCCTTCCTTCTTTCCTTCTCTCTACTCTCTCTCTTTCCTTCCCTCTTTCCTCCTCCTGTGGCCCAACTCTCATGAGAAGGAGTTTAAACTTTAAACCCCTTCTCTCTTAGCTCCCCCACCCAGACCAGCTGGGGAAGGGAAGGGGAGGCTTTTGAAGATGCCTCCCCCCCTTTTGCTTCCCCTTCTGACATCACTTCCGGTGATGTCAGGGGGTGTGGCATATGCTAATAGCTTAATAGCTCATTAGCATACCATATGCTAATGAGCTCCTGCAGCTGTTTTTCTACGAAAAGACCCCTGCCTATATTGCTGCATGTATATGTGCTATAGATGTAGTAATATAGCTTTGTAAATGCACAGTGCTTTACATATGGCTTTGATGCTTTTCTTCTTCATGTAATAGTGCTTTCTGTTTAGGAAATTCTTAATACTTGAAGCAGCCCTGGCTTGGAAATGTACTGTGCTGAATTCAGACTTGCATTCAGTTAAAGGGGCTGGGGTGCATGGCAGCAGTCTTTCTGCTATTTATTTATGCTTAAGCCCATTAACTTTAGTGTTATCTTAAGCAGAGTACACCCTTATAAATGAATATAGGAGGGTGAAACTTTGTTTAGGATGGCTGTGTTAATAGGGGTCAGTAGGAAGAAAATGACTGGTCAAATATTTTAAGGTATTAATTTACTAAAACAAAATTAGATTCTGGTTCAAGAAAGCTCATGCCACAATATATCTGTTAGTCTTTAAGATGCCACAAGGCTGTTTCTTATTTTGGTAGCAACAGATTACCATGGCTGCTTGTGTAGAATTAAATATATAATGATGGTAATTACAGAATCTGTTTTTAGAAGACTTCTGAATCTAGTTTCCTGCTCGCCTCTGAAGATTTAAAGATGTGTTAAATCAAACTGAGGCACTTTCTTCCTCACAGTAAATGTAATGTACTTGGTAGTGGTCCTGATTCCTAGGTATTTCTAATCTATGTAGATGCCATGGGTTGACTGTTTCTGAGCCTATGCTGAGTTTCTTTTTGAATAGAAGTCTTTTTTCAGGACAAAACTTACCTATGCAGATTGCTTTCTTTATGAAAAGGATGCTTTTTCCAGCATCTGAAGAATATGAAATCTTATATCCTGCCCATTTAGAGTGGCAGTGGTCTTGTATACACTTCACTGCCTGAAAAAAATCACATAAAATAAGGTGGCCGCTAGTCATTTGGCTGAGGGAGAGAATCTCTGGTTCTCCTCTGGGCTGACAGGTTCATATGCAGATCATGGGAAATCAATATGTTAGTGATCTTGCTGAATGTACCCTTTCAGATACCTCCATGGTTGTCTAATGGGCACAGCTTCATAGAGTAGCACAGTGTATATGAGCCTTTTCACATTACCTTTCTAATCCAGATGTTATCCGTCATTGGGCTGGTTCCGAGTAAAGCAATACAGGGATGGGCATTTCACATAGCAGTTTTTCTTCCATAAAGGGGCCGTTCCTGAAGCACTATGGCCATTTCACCCAGTGCCACTCCCCCCATTTCCTCCATGCTCATAATTCCCCCTCACCAAACCCCTGATTGCAGCGCACATTTCCTTTCTCATTCATTAACTGGAACTAAGGGAAAGCCCCCTGCTGTCAGGCAGATAGCAAATGCAGTACACAAGTGTTTCCCCCACTCTCTTCCCCAAAGGACAGCTTTTACTCCGATAGTATTTCATTGGGGAAAGAAGAACAAGAGAGAGAGAGAGAAACTAAAAACCTAGGGATAAAGTGAATTTCCCCCCTTATTTGCATCACTGAGCTGCAATCAGGGACTCGGGGATTGATTGTAAATGAGGTAGAGAGGCCAGAGTTGTTTATGGTATCGCTATTGCACTGAATTGTTTTATTTGTTTAGCATTTCAGTACTTCCATTAGAACTTCAAAAAAAAAAAAAGGCTGAGGAAGATTGTGTGTGGGGGGAAAATGAGCAGGTGCGGGGGTGAAAAAGGGAGATGAAAGAAAGCGGCATTACAGGAAGTGCTACGGGGCATTTCACACAGTACTGCATAGCGATTCAGAAGTGGAGGAAGGATTTGAAACCGGAAGAAATGCAGTTTTCCTCAACGGCTTAGACATGCCTCCTGAACAGGACAAAGGCAGGTTTGTCTGAAAAGGTAAATATATTCTGTTAGAAGCCAGTTACTAAAATGGATTTGTCTGAAATGACAGGAAAATCCATTAGTAACCAGTTACTAAGCTGGAATACATAGCCTGCCTGAAAAGGGCCTATGTGTTTGCATTCATAGTGTATTATACTACTAATTCAGCCATCATCTCATGTAAAACTGTTAGCCCTGTAACTGTGCCATTATGTGTGAACTTTCTTTACTCTTTGTGTGTGTGTTTTATTCTTTCCCTTTCCTGTTTTACAGAGCTGGCGTTAAAGGAATGGCCAGTTGAAGTCACACCATGCAGTTTAAATAGGAAAGAGAGATTAGCAGAAGCTTGGTTAGAAACAAGAAGTGTGTTTGTGTGATCCTAACTTTTCCAGAGTTGATGTGGGTCCACTTTCCACAGACCCATGATATAGCATAGAAAATAAGATACCTCTTTGTCATGATATGTGCAGGACGGAGACAGGGCCTAGAGGCCTAGACTATAGGAGGGGCTTGTCTAGCAGTGGAAAGCAGATAGCCTACAATCCCCACAATGCTTGGGGATGGTTTTAGCCAATGGGAGTGCAGGGATTCTGGGAGGAGACTGTTGCATTCTGGTGGAGGTTCTACAGTGTCTTAAGTTGTAGGCTGTGGGAAATGGTGGTTTTCCTCAAACAGGAGTGAACTGAAGGGAACGGTATTCTTCGTCTCATCTGTGGACTTGTCTCACAGAGGGGACAGAGTCTGGACTGGTGAGAAAAAGGTTCCCCACTTGGCTCAGCATGAGGGGTAGGAAGGCTTGTAGGCCTTAAGTAGTAACAGTTAAGGAGTAATAGGTAGCTGCATTAGCTTTGTGTTCTTTTTGCCTTTCAGCACTGTTATACCTCTTTAAAGTACCTTGCCTTATTTGCCTTGCCCCAGTATTGTTCTTAATAAACCATTGTTAAGTACTCTGCCTGGTCATCACGCCTGTGTTTTCTCGGCTGTAAAGGGGGCATTTTTGGATGGGCTTGAGAGGGTACCCTGGGCCTTCTCAAGGGACCGTAAGTCCAGGGTGGTGGCAGCAGAAGGCGGTGACCCTCTGGGGTCATGACACTCTTACACAAAAGTGTTCTTAACTTCAGGGAGACAGTTACAAACTGACTCCCAGGTGATCAGCTGGTACTGAGGTTCTTCTGACTTCTCTTCTTGGAAACTTTGTAGACATTAAAAGCATTGCTTTTGTCCCTGGCTAACTTGGGCAGTGAGAGAGTCATGAGCTTTTTCTTCCATAAGAACATAAGAGAAGCCAATGTTAAATCAGGCCAATGGCCCATCTAGTCCAACACTCTGTCACACAGTGGCCAAAATATACCAGGTGCCATCAGGAGGTCCAGCAGTGGGGCCAGGACACTAGAAGCCCTCCCACTGCTGCCCCCTCCAGCACCAAGAATAGAGTGCATCACCTGCCCCAGACTGAGAGTTCCCATCTATACTCTGTGGCTAATAGCCACTGATGGACTTCTGCTCCATATGTTTATCTAATTCCCTCTTGAAACTGTCCATGCTTGTAGCTGCCACCACCTCCTGTGGCAGTGAATTCCATATGTTAATCACGCTTTGGGTGAAGAAGTACTTCCTTTTATCTGTTCTAACCCAACTACTCAGCAATTTCATAGAGGGCCCATGAGTTCTTGTATTGTGAGAAAGGGAAAAGAGTACTTCTTTCTCAACCTGCTCAATCCCATTCATAATCTTATAAACCTCAATCATGTCACCCCTCAGCCGTCGTTTCTCCAAGCTAAAGAGCCCCAAGCGTTTTATCTGTCAGGTTCCCCAGAAAGTCAAACACCAGGCTTCATAAAGAAGATAGCGTTTATTGAAAGCAGTTCTAAATGACACGGTAACACTTCATTGTAAACGATGACTAAATCTAAAAAGGCACCCACAGTTATACCAGCTCAAAATGCCCCCCCTCTCTATCTACCAATAGTCGCTGAGCCCGCGTGCGGGAAAAGGTGCGAAAGTACTAAAGCAGTAAATAACCAAAATGCCCAGAGCTGTCCCAAACAGAGGAAACAAGATCTGTGAGACCAAGGACATTTGGTGAGATAACAGAGTGCCCAGGTGGTGGAATCCTGAGTCTCCTAGGCAACCTGCACACCTCCCTACATTCCAGAGCATGAAAAGTTGCAGACCATCCCTCCCTCCTACCCTTCCATCCATCTGATGTCAGGATTACCTGACATTCTGCCCCTCCTATAATAGACCCCCCCCTCTAGGTTTATGGGGGTACAATTTGTGGAACCGGCGGTCCAAACATGGGGCGTGAACATGTTCCTTCCTCACCCATTCCCTCTGTTCAGGCCCAAAATCCACCCACTCAATAAGATAATGCAATCGGTTCCAAGAAATTTTGGAATCCAGGATTTCAGCAACCTCGTAGTGTGGTTCCCCCCCAACCATCAAGGGGGATGGCGTCGGTTGTTGTGGCCTCCATATATTCTTCCCAGGCGAACGTCTTAATAACCTGAGGTGAAACACAGGATGAATTGCTTTCAACGATTTGGGCAATATCAGTTCAACAGTCACAGCATTAAGCACCCGTTTAATCTCAAAAGGTCCCACATACTTCCAACCCAGTTTCCGACTGGGCTGAAGTCCTTTGATGTTTTGGGTGGACACGTATACAAAGTCCCCTGGTTTAGGATCCCACCCTTTATCTCTCTTCTTGTCCGCCTGAGCCTTGTACACCGATTTGGCATCCTCCAAAGTGTGTGCCAAAATCGGCCATGCCACTTGGAGTTGTTTGCACCAGTCCCCCGCTTCCCCAGCTGGCAGAGTTTGCTGTGACAGGAACGGGAGGGGAGGAGCCTCATAACCATGCACTGCCATGAAAGGGGAGACCCCTGTGGATGTATGGCAGGCGTTGTTGTAACAGAATTCCGCTAAAGGTAAGAGCGATTCCCAATCGTCTTGTTAGAAATTGGTGAAACATCTGAGATATTGTTCCAGAGTCTGATTAACTCGCTCAGTCTGTCCATCTGTTTCTGGGTGATATGCACTGCTAACCCCCTTCTCCACCCCTAACAGTGCCATCAGCTCCCCCCAGAAGTGCGAAACGAATTGAGACCCCCTATTGAAGACCACCTTAGTGGGAAGAGTATGGAGTCTCACGACGTGCTGTAAGAAAGCCCTAGCAAGCTTTCTTGCCGATGGGATCGATTTAAAGGGAACAAAATGGGCTTGTTTAGAAAACAGATCCACCACCACCCATATCATGGTTTTCCCCCCACTGGGAGGCAATTCCGTTATAAAATCCATGGAGATAACTTCCCAGGGCCGGGTGGGGGTCGGTAGAGGTTGGAGCAAGCCCGGCGGCTTCCCAGGTCAGGGGAATGGATACAAACTAAAAGAAAGAGTAGCAAGGATCATAATACAATTATTTAAATTATTTTTTGATACTCCCCTTTTGCCCCCATAGTAAAAAGTGAAAATTAGTTATAAAAAAGTATAAAGCAAACAATCACAATCATGTTCCACTGTAGTTTGTACAACTTAGCTCTAGATTTATAAATAAAAGATATGTATCAGGCTATCAAGAATTAATCTATTTTGCTTTTTTCTTTCCTCTGAACTTCTTTTTGCCAAAATCCAGTTTAACTTTTAGGGGTTTAGGGGCAGCAGCCCCTAATTCTGCTTCCAAATCGGATGATTCTGCCGACCTAGTCCAGGTGTTGTCAGAACTTTCCTCCTTCTCTTCTTCAGTTTCTGTACCTTTGTTATCCTTCACTGTCTCAGATTCCTCCATCACTTTCTGTTGTTGCTCTAAGAACCTTTTCGCTTTAGAAACAGAATCAATCTTTTCTTTTTTTGCGTTGAAGTTGAAGATAAGCCCTTCAGGTATTATCCATCTGTATGGTGTGTTATTTTGCTGTAAGAACAAAGCCAAGTCTCTATATTGTCTCCTCTTTTTTCTAATCTCAAATGGAATGTCTTTTAGTACTTTAATTTGTTCTTCTTTAATTTTCAGGGTTATTCCATTTGTCGCTTTTAAAGTTATATCTCTTGTTGATCTTTTTGAGAATTTCACATATACTTCCCCGGGTAGTTTGTTTTTATTAATAAATTCTGGATATGTACGATAAACCAAGTCAATGTTATTTTGTAGAGCTTCCGTTGTTAAGCCCACCATGGGGGCCAGTTCCTCGCTTAGAATCTCTTTTAAATTCCCTCCTTTCTGCTCTGGGATGCCTTGAGGTCTCAGGACATATGCTGCTTTTTCCATTTGGAGGAGAAGCAGTTGCTGTTTTCTTTTTTCACCACCTCCAATCTTTGTCCAAATTCATTGGACTTAACATCAGCTTTTTTCAGCTTCTTTACTATCTTCTCCGTTATTGTTGAATTTTCTTTAAGCTTTTTTGCAACGTGTCAAACTTGTCATTGAGGTTAGTCATCTGGTCCAGCAGAGGGTGCAAAGCAGCAGCAATCATTTTAGGAAAGTCTGTGGTTGCTTCCAGTTTCGTAGCTGGAGATGATGTGCTGGCAGTTCCTGCTGCAAATTTCCCTTTAGCTGCCATTTTTTCTGCTCGCTGTGTCATTGTTTATGTTAAGAGAAAAGTTTTTAAAAGTCTCTGAAAGCCTGCCGATTTATCGCTTTCTTGCTGATTACGCCACACTTAGTCAAATATTCGCTCACTTCAAGCCGCCTTCTCAGACCCCGCTTTAAACTGAGTCTTTTTGGGATTGGGTATTCCCATCCCCCTCTGCTTGTTTGGGCCTTTGGCGTGGCTTTACTGCTATTGTTTGAGCAGTTGTTCACTAGTACATGAGTCAACTCACATTTTTATTCATGCTTCTTCAAAAGGTAGGGAAGATTGTTGTTCTTTTGGATCACTTATGCTCTCTGTCCTGTGTGCGCCTCTTGGTGCCATTGCTGGCTCCGTGCCGCTGGAACCTATCGGGGCAAAAAGGAGCCTCAATCCCTTGGCTGCCACCTTGGGTGAGGTCTCCCACTCGCCCCAGGCTACAACTCCCCTGCAAGGAGTCAAGAGGGCCCAAGATCAACTCGAACCCTTTCCCATGAGCACGATTTGTGGGTTGCTCACATCAGAGCTTTGATGGAGCGCACCTGTTCGCAAGACACCAAAAACTGGAAGTCGCCATGCAGTGATGGTTTGAAAGAAGAAAGGAGCTGTGTGTGTGTGTTATTTTTTTAGGCCGTGTGTCTTAAGTTTTGGGCCAACTTTTACAATAAGAGATGCAGTGTGGTGTCATCGTTAGAATGTTGGGCTTGGGAAGGCTCAGGTTTAAATGCTTGCTTGCCCTGGATAGTCCTTGGCCAGTTGCTCTTTTTTAGCCTAATATACTTCACAGAGTTGTTGTACTTAACAAAGTTGTTGTATGGATAAAATAATAGAGACGAGGAGCCATGTTTACCACCCTGAGCTTGGAGGAAGGATGGGATAAAAAAGTAGTATATAAATATTTTATTTTGTTTTGGATAAAAGGGTGGCTCACTGGCTGCTTTGTTAAACTTGTTTCTTCCAGAATGTCTCCAGTCAGTTATTTGGTACTGCAAGCGCGTGTTTGTGTGGATTTTTGTTTTCTGTAGTTCAGAGGGCCTGTCATATTTCTTCTGTGGTCTATGTTAATTTAGCCCTAATTACTTTTGGTCAATGCACAGCTTCATCTCTGTTATGATATGCTAGTTATCGTGAGTTTCTTATGAGGTAGAAGATTTCTTGGAGAGAACATATTTCATGGTAGGTTTTTATAGAAGCAAACCCAGAAATGTTTGGTGCGATTGCTTATGCCAGTAGTTCTCTATTGCTGGTTATTCTTCAGATTGTATTGATGTATTGATGCTGTTCTTCTAATTGCTGTATTATATGGTATATCAGCAGTCTACATTCAGTGTAATGTTGTGATGACAAGTGCTGTTTTGGCCATCGAATCAAAATGACTTGATGACATTAACACGGGTTGCACAGCATTATGGAATTTGGGATTAAAAAGGCTATTGATTTGGTCTCATGGGTAAAAATGACTTATTCTTCTCTGGTTAGTAAGGTACACAATTTCAGCATTTATTTTATTCCTGTTAGATTCCCCACCACCACTTTGACACTGCCTGTATTAGACTTTCAGAAAGTCTTTGTGACCTTAATCCCAAAATTGGGAAAAACAAGTGCCTGTAACAAATTCATTTCATAACTAGAATTAAAGCAATTCAGTTTTAACACAATTAAAAGTAAATCGAGATAAGCTTGTTGACAGAATCCACTAGATATTTGAAAGAATCAAACAGAAACAAGCCTGTTTTCTGTGTGTATGGGTAAAGGTAAAGGTTCCCTTGCTCGAAAGCCAGTCGAATCTGACTTTAGGGTTGCGGTGCTCATCTCCGTTTCAAAGCCGAAGAGCCAGCGCTGTCCAAAGACATTTCCGTGGTCATGTGGCTGGCATGACTAAACACCAAGGCGCACAGAACACTGTTAACTTCCCATGGAAGTGGTACCTATTTATCTACTTGCAATTTCTTGCTTTTGAACTGCTAGGTTGGCAGGCGCTGGAACTAGAGACGGGAGCTCACTCCGTCATGTGGCACTCTCGGGTCTCGAACTGCTGAACTACTGACCTTCCACAGCCTGCAGTTCAGCGTCTTAACCACTTGAGTGGCCAAGAAAAGACTTGGATTGGATACAAGCCATCGAAAGCATAAAATAAATAAAAAGTACTGTAATGACAAATTGAGCGGTTTATATTCTCTGTGCATAAAGGGTACTTGCCTTTTTATTTCCCCTAAATTCAATCTGTGGGGGCTGAGGGAAGAAAACAGCGCAAAGAAGCTTTCTCACACATTATTGTGCTCTTCCTCCACCGAGCTCAGAGCAGCATATGTGGTTTTGTCCTTTCTCCTCCATTTTATCTTTGTAATAACTCTGTGTAGGGTGACTAGGCTGAGCAAAAGTGACTGGCCCAAGATCACCTAGAGACTTTTGTTGGTTGTATGAGGATTTGAATTCAAGGTCTCATAAGCTCAATGGGGCTTACTCCATAGGAAATGTCCTTAGGATTGCAGCCTTGAAAGCTGTACCACACTGGCTTTCCAAAAGTAAATCCTGTCCTTATATATATTTGAATTTTGGTTCCACCACATTCTATGCTTGCCATAATTGATTCAGCTCAAGAACTGGCAGTCAGAAGACACTGGCCAGGGCTGACTGGCTGCTTCGCAAAGTCCCACCCCCGTCAGCCCCTGTCAGTGTTTTCAGCTCAGTCCGCTCCAGTCTTCCGACAGGAGAGGATCATCTGGAGTGTGAGCGCAGGGACAGGCCCTCAAGGCTGAGGCAAGTGAGAGAAGGCCTTTTCCACCCCCCCACCCCATCCCCTGGGCCTTCTATGAGGGTACTAGGCCCAGAGAAGGCCTTTTCCGTCCCCCACGCCCCATCCCCTGGGCCTTCTATGAGGGCACTAGGCCCAGAGAAGGCCTTTTCCCGTCCCCCACACCCCATCCCCTGGGCCTTCTATGAGGGGATTAGGCCCAGAGAAGGCCTTTTCCGTCCCCCACACCCCATCCCCTGGGCCTTCTCTGGGGCACTAGGCCCAGAGAAGGCCTTTTCCGCCCCCACATTCCATCCCCTGGGCCTTCTATGGGGCACTAGGCCCAGAGAAGCCCTTTTGCGCCCCCACACCCCATCCCCTGGGCCTTCTATGGGGCACTAGGCCCAGAGAAGCCCTTTTCCGCCCCCCCACGCCGTCCCCTGGGCCTTCTATGGGGCACTAGGCCCCGATATGCCGTTTTCTGCCCCCCATGCCGTACCCTGGGCCTTCCATGGGGGCACTAGGCCCCGAGAAGCCTTTTTCCGCCCCCACACGCCATCCCCTGGGCCTTCTATGGGGGCACTAGGCCCAGAGAAGGCCTTTTCCGCCCCCACACGCCATCCCCTGGGCCTTCTATGGGGCACTTGGCCCCGAGAAGCCCTTTGCGCCCCCCACACCCCATCCCCTGGGCCTTCCATGGGGGCACTAGGCCCCGAGAAGCCCTTCCCCCCACACACCCCATCGCCTGGGCCTTCCATGGGGGCACTAGGCCCCGAGAAGGCCTTTTCCGCTGCCCCACACACACATCCCCTTGGCCTTCTTTGGGGGCACTAGGCCCCGAGAAGGACTTTCCCGCCCCCCTACCCCATCCCCTGGGCCTTCTATGGGGCACTAGGCCCCGAGAAGGCCTTTCCCCCACCCCATCCCCTGGGCCTTCTTTGGGGCACTAGGCCCCGAGAAGGCCTTTCCCCCACCCCATCCCCTGGGCCTTCTTTGGGGCACTAGGCCTCGAGAAGGCCTTTTCCACCCCCCACACCCCATCCCCTGGGCCTTCTATGGGGGCACTAGGCCCCGAGAAGGCCTTTTCCGCCCCCCACACCCCATCCCCTGGGCCTTCTATGGGGGCAGTAGGCCCAGAGAAGCCATTTTCTGTCCCCCACACATCATCCCCTGGGCCTTCTATGTGGTGGGCAGTAGGCCCAGAGAAGCCCTTTTCCCCCACACACTGCCTACTGCCCCCATAGAAGGCCCAGGGGATGGTGTATGGGGGACAGAAAAGGCCTTCTCTGGGCCCAGAGAAGCCCTTTTCTGCCCCTCTTCCCTTCCTTTCCCCCTTTTTCTTTCTTCCTCTCTCCTTTCTTTTACTCTTCCCCCTATTCCTTCCTTCCTTCCTTTCTCCAACCCTCTCCTCCTTCCATCTCCCTCCCTTCCTTTCTAGGGCCCATTGTCTTCCACCACAACGGGCTTTGCTCCCTAGTTTTATCGTATTTCAAATTTCATCTTGTTCTGGGAAGCCTCTCATCTGAAGACAGTGTTAATCTCCCTTCTTCGATGCAGCCCCACAACTTCAAAAGCTCTTCCTGGATCTGATGCGGTGGCTTTTCCTGTCCAAGCTGTCACATGCCCCAGAGGCAGGCGATTCCTTCTCTCACTTCCTTTTTCCAACCATGCGAATAGGAGCATTTCCAGCGAGATGCATCCTTGCTCTTCTTTTTTCAGCAGAGTGAGGCATTTCTTGTCTTTTTCTTCAGACCAGTTGTTTCCCAGTGGGGATCTTCAGCAGCGTGAGGTGACTCTCGTGGCCTACCCTGTGATTATTCCAGTGTCTATCACTTATGGTGCCCAGTTATGGTGACAAAGGCGGTTTTTTAAAAAGTGCACAAAGTGCGGGACCAATATGACTCACAGTGACAAATATCTCTGTCTCGTGTGCCTTCAGTCCCATAATGCAGGCACTTGTGCCATCTGTCAGCACTTCATGCCCCAGGTACGTTCCGGTAGGGTATAACAACTAAAGGCCGCGTTATGGGAGAGGGCTTTGTTGGCTTTGGTCCCGTCAAAGTCAGTTCCTAGCTCAGAACCTCCCTCCTCAAGCTTGTCAACACTGTTGGTTCCGGTACTGGAATTCCATTCCAGCCAGCCATCTGTTGGGCTAGTCTCAGCAGTTCTGACTACTGAAAAGGTTCCCAGTCCACCAAAAAGAGCTACATCTGTCACACCAATCTTGAAGTTGAGATGTCTTCGGTCCTCATCAGTGACCTTCTCGGTTCCAACACAAAATCCAGGGATAAGGAGAGGCTTGGCTTCTCTTCCAAGCATGACAAGCTTCTTTTACCCTCTCCAAGGCAATCTTCCAAGGAGTAACATGTCATCTTGGTTCTGCAGTGCAGTCCCTCTCCACGTTTTGGTTTTCCTGATAGGTCTATCTCCGAGGCTGAGGAGGACCAGTCTGGTATCCTGGCAGGTCAGCTAATGTGACCCAACACTGCCTCTCTCTTGGCAGGAGGGTTTTCCACCCCAATGACATTCCTACTATATGTCTCCAGTGTATTTACAACAGTGGCCTGATAACGATTTTCAACAGCTTCAACCTCTCCCTGTGTTGAGCTTCAGACATGATTCTGAAAACGTTAGGTTGTGTGGAAGCCTGCTCCACCTTGTTACAATTTATGTCTCTATGCCATCAACCAGATGAGGATGTGGCTGTGGTATTTTGTTACAGTTCTGAGAGTGCATCCTAACCATGTCCAGAAAACAGAGATTTGTTGACAAAAAAGATGGTGGCTATAGACTAATACTTGACTTGAGAGAATTAAACAAATTTTTGAAGGTTGCAAAGTTTAGAATGGTTTCTCTGTCATCCATGATTGAGTTTCTTATTTCTGGTTTGTGATCCTAGACCTTTAGGACGTGTACTTTCATACATTCAATATGCCCCTCACATAGAAAGTACCTCTGTTTCATTCAGATGTTTTTCCATACATTGCTGTCCCCTTTGGCCTCCCCACCGCTCCTAGGGTTTTCACGAACTGTATGGTGGTGGTTGTGGCTCATTTAAGACCTGTGGACTGTACCATCTTCCCTGATTTCAACAATTGGCTTATTGTAGCATTATCCGAAGAACTCTTGAGGATGCAGATAAGAGTAGTCTTCTCTACCTATACCCAATTAGGCTTAGTAGTTAATTGGCAGAAATCTTGGTTAGAACCTTCCCACCAAATTCAGTTCATTGGAGCGTCTCTGGACTCTGTAAGAGCGAGGGCCTTCATACCCCTGGATAGGAGCAGAACCTTGAGGACTGTGATACGTGCTTTCTTGAAGAAAAGAGATGGCAATCAGTCAAGTTGATACAGCATTTACTCAACCTCATGGCATCTACCATGCCTGTTGTTCCCCTAGCCAGGATGCACATGTAGGGCTTGCAGCTTTGGTTTTTAAAGAAGTATGATCCTGTCAAACATGCTTCTGCATGCTGTTTTTTGATCCCTAGTTTGGTTTTGAGGTTTCTTGTATGGTGGGTGGAAAGTGCCAACCTTTTTACTGGGGTCCAGTTTGCTTTTTTGGTTCTTCAGGTCACCCTCACTACTGACACTTCACTACTCGTTATTTGGTTATTTTCTGTATTACTGCTTTGTATTATTCTTTACCATATGGATTATTGAATTTGTTTGCTTATGATCTGTTGGTCTGTGAGTATTAAGTAAAGAATAAAGAAAGGACATTTCACTGTTAGACTGGGGAGCTCATTGTGAGGGTCTCTGTACAGGGCAGGTGGTCTACCCTTAGTGGGGGCCTCTATATCAACATCTTTGAATTACGTGCAGTGAGATTTGCCCCTACCTCCTTCGCAGATATGCTCAAGGGCAAAAGAGTTCTAGTACGAATGGACTATACCTCCACCATATACTATCTAAACAAACAAGGAGGTTCAATGTCTCAGTGGCTATGTATAGAGGCAATAGCAGTTTGTGAGGTAGCTGCATGTCTCAGAGCCTTCCCCAGGGCTATTCAGATAGCAGGGAGCCTAAATTCTGAGGCAGACAGTCTGAGCAGGGTTTATCAGACCAATCATGACTGATCCATCCAACCCAAATATCTATGGGAGGTCTTCAAGAGTTGGGCCTCTCCTGGTAGACTTTTTTGCCACCTAAGAGATGAAGACTCTGGGATTTTGTTCTCTAGTGGGCAGCGACCCATCCTCCCTTGGAGATATATTCCACTTTCCCTAGTCAGGGACCTTGTTTTACACTTTCCTTCTGTTTCTCCTCCTGAGCAGGGTTATTGGGATACTAGTGGCAGAGTCATTGGACTATATCCCAATAGCCCTCTTTTGGCTCTGCCAAATTTGGTTTTTGGAGCTACTCCACCTAGCGTTTTCTGAGTACATTGCACTCCCCCCAATCCCAGATTTACTAGTACGGGGTCCAATTTTGCAACATGATGTGGCCCGCTTGCACCTCACAGCATGGGGAATCTGTTCTTAGGTCCACTTTTCTCTTCGGAAGTACGTGATATCTTGGTTCAGGCCCATAAATCCTCCACAAGGTATTCTTATTCCGGGATGTGGATTGGTTTTGAAGCTTGGACTTTGTCCAAAAGGGTGTCCCTAATTTTTCTGCCTCATGGATCACTGCCTTGTCGTGGCGAGGGGGCTTGCGTGGTTCGATGAGGCTGTGGGCTATGCTGTGGAGGGCCACCCAGGATGGACAAACCACAGCAGAGAACTCAGACAAAGCGTGATCCCCTGGAGAAGGAAATGGCAACCCACTCCAGTATCTTTGCCAAGAAAACCCCATGGACAGTGACAAAAGGCTAAAAGATATGATGCCGGAAGATGAGCCCCTCAGGTCGGAAGGTGTCCAATATGCTACTGGGGAAGAGCAGAGGGCAAGTACGAGTAACCCCAGAAAGAGTGAAGCGACTGGGCCAAAGCCGAAAGGACGCTCAGTTGTGGATGTGTCTGACGGTGAAAGGAAAGTTCGATGCTGCAAAGAACAATACTGCATAGGAACCTGGAATGTAAGGTCTATGAATCAAGGTAAGCTTGACGTGGTCAAAAATGAGATGGCAAGAATGAACATTGACATCTTGGGAGTCAGTGAACTAAAGTGGACAGGAATGGGCGAATTTAACTCAGAAGACCATTATATCTACTACTGTGGCCAGGAATCCCGTAGAAAAAATGGTGTGGCCTTTATAGTCAACAAGAGAGTGAGAAAGGCAGTATTGGGATACAATCTCAGAAATGACAGAATGATCTCAGTCTGAATCCAAGGCAAACCATTCAATATCACAGTAATCCAAGTCTATGCCCCAACCACTGCTGCAGAAGAGGCTGAAGTGGACCAGTTCTATGAAGACGTACAACAGCTCATAGAACTAACACCAAAAAATGATGTCCTCATCATCATAGGGGACTGGAATGCTAAAGTAGGAAATCAAAAGGTAACCGGAATAACAGACAAGTTTGGCCTTGGAGAACAAAATGAAGCAGGGCAAAGGCTAACAGAGTTTTGTCAAGAGAACACGCTGGTCATAGCAAACACCCTTTTCCAACAACCTAAGAGGCGTCTCTACACATGGACACAGGGGTCTTTTTGGGGGGGAGCGCACCGGAGCACAGCTCCGGGAGCTCAGGAGCCAAGCCCCGCCCCCAGCCGGCGTCCCGGGGAGTCTTTCAGGCAGCCGAATGTCAATTTCAGCTCCATTATATCCTATGGGCCATTGAAGTCAATGGTGAAAACATACGGTATATTCTGGGGGCTGGAGGGGAGGGTTTGAGGAGAGGCTCCAAACTCACAGGATAGCTGATGGAGCCTCTCCCCAAGATACCCACCAAGTTTCAAGAACATTGGATCAGGGGGTCCAATTCTATGGGCCCCTAAACAGGTTGCCCCTATTCCCTCCATTGTTCTCTATAGTGGGGAAAAAAGTTAATTTTTTCCCAACATAGAGAATAATTGAGGGAATAGGGGCAACCTGTTTGGGGGCCCATAGAATTGGGCCCCTGGTCCAATGTTCTTGAAACTTGGTGGGTATCTTGGGAAGAGGCTCCAACAGCTATCCTGTGAGTTTGGAGCCTCCCCCCACCCCCTCCCCTCCAGCCTCCAGAATATACCCTATGTTTTCACCATTGACTTCAATGGCCCATAGGATATAATGGGGCTGAATTGCCGCCAAATTTCTTTCATTCCCTCCTTTCCTCCTTTCTTTTTCCTCTTTCCCTCATTCTTCTCTTCTCTCTTTCTTTCTTTCCCACCTTCTTCTCCTCTCTTTTTTCCTCCTTTCCCTGTTTCCCTCCTTGTTCCCTCTCTTTCTTTCCCTCCCCTTTCCTTCTCTTTCTTTCCCTCTTTCCTTCTCTCTACTCTCTCTCTTTCCTTCCCTCTTTCATCCTTCTGTGGCCCAACTCTCATGAGAAGGAGTTTAAACTTTAAACCCCTTCTCTCTTAGCTCCCCCACCCAGGCCAGCTGGGGAAGGGAAGGGGAGGCTTTTGAAGATGCCGGCCCCCCCCGTTTTGCTTCCCCTTCTGACATCACTTCCGGTGATGTCCGGGGGCATGGCATATGCTAATAGCCTAATAGCTCATTAGCATACCATATGCTAATGAGCTCCTGCAGCTGTTCTTCTACGAAAAGACCCCTGCATGGACATCACCAGATGGGCAACACCGAAATCAGATTGACTATATAATTTGCAGTCAAAGATGGAGAAGCTCTATCCAGTCAGTAAAAACAAGACCTGGAGCAGACTGTGGCTCAGATCATGAGCTACTCATTGCAAAATTCAGACTGAAACTGAAGAAAGTTGGGAAAACTACAAGGCCATTCAGATTTGACCTAGATCGCATCCCCGATGAATATACAGTAGAGGTGAAGAATAGGTTTAAGGGACTAGATTTGATAGACAGAGTGCCTGAAGAACTATGGACAGAGGTCCATGACATTGTAAAGGAGGCAGCAATCACCGCCATCCCAAAGAAAAAGAAATGCAAAAAAGCAAAGTGGCTGTCTGATGAGGCTTTACACATAGCAGAGGAAAGAAGGAAAGCTAAAGGCAACGGTGAAAAGGAAAGATTTGCCCAACTGAATGCAGATTTCCAGAGAACAGCAAGGAGAGATAAGGAAGCTTTCCTGAATGAACAGTGCAAAGTAATAGAGGAAAACAATAGATTAGGAAGGACTAGAGATCTCTTCAAGAAAATTGGAGAAATCAAGGGAACGTTCCATGCAAAACTGGCCATGATAAAGGACAAAAACGGTAGGGACCTAACAGAAGCAGAAGAGATTAGGAAAAGATGGCAAGAATACACAGAAGAACTATACAAGAAGGATCTCAATGTCCTTGACAACCACAATGGTATAATCACTGACCTCAAGCCAGACATCCTGGAAAGCAAAGTTAAATGGGCCTTAGAAAGCATTATTAACAACAAAGCTAGTGGAGGTGACGGTATCCCAGCTGAGTTATTCAAAGTCTTAAAAGAAGATGCTGTTAAAGTGCTGCACTCAATTTGCCAACAAATCTGGAAAACACAACAGTGGCCACAGGATTGGAAAAGGTCAGTGTATATTCCAATCCCAAAGAAGGGCAATGTCAAGGAATGTTCAAACTATCGAACAATTGCACTCATTTCACACGCTAGCAAGGTCATGCTCAAAATCCTACAAGCTAGGCTCCAACAGTGGATAGAGAACTGCCAGAAGTACAAGCTGGGTTTCGAAGAGGTAGAGGAACTAGAGATCAAATTGCCAACATTCGCTGGATTATGGAGAAAGCAAGAGAGTACCAGAAAAACATCTACTTCTGCTTCATTGACTATGCTAACGCCTTTGATTGTGTGGATCACAATAAATTATGGCAGGTTCTTAAAGAGATGGGAGTACCGGACCACCTCACATGTCTCCTGAGAAACCTGTATAAGGGTCAAGAAGCAACAGTTAGAACCGGATATGGAACAACTGATTGGTTTAGCATAGGAAAAGGAGTACGACAAGGATGTATATTGTCACCTTGCTTATTTAATTTATATGCCGAGTACATCATGCGAAATGCTGGCCTGGATGAATCACAAGCGGGAGTTAAGATTGCTGGGGAAAAGATCAATAACCTCAGATATGCAGACGATACCACTCTGATGGCAGAAAGTGAAGAGGACCTAAAGAGCCTCTTGCTCAGAGTGAAAGAGGAGAGCGCAAAAGTGGGCTTGAAGCTCAACATCAAAAAAAATAAGATCATGGCATCTGGCCCCATCACTCCTTGGCAAATAGAAGGGGAAGTCGTAGAAGTAGTGACAGACTTCACGTTCCTAGGATCCCAGATCACTGCAGATGGTGACTGCAGCCACGAAATTAAAAGACGCCTGTTCCTTGGGAGGAAAGCGATGGCAAACCTAAACAGCATGATAAAAAGCAGAGACATCACCTTGCGAACAAAAGTCCGCATGGTCAAAGCAATGGTATTCCCCGCAGTAATGTATGGCTGCGAGAGTTGGACTATAAGGAAGGCTGAGCGCCGAAGAATAGATTCTTTTGAACTATGGTGCTGGAGAAGACTCTTGAGAGTCCCTTGGACTGCAAGGAGATCAAATCAGTCAATCCTAAAAGAAATCAACCCTGATTGCTCCCTGGAAGGCCAGATCCTGAAGCTGAAGCTCAAATACTTTGGCCACCAAATGAGAAGGGAGCATTCACTGGAGAAGACCCTGATGCTGGGAAAGATTGAAGGTCAAAGAAGAAGGGGACGGCAAAGGATGAGATGGTTAGACTGTGTCATCGATGCAACGAATATGAAATTGAGCAAACTTCAGCGGACAGCGGAAGACAGGAGGGCCTGGCGTAATCTGGTCCATGGGGTCGCAAAGAGTCGGACTCGACTGTGCGACTGAACAACAACAATTTTTCTTCCCCTTACATTTTGTCTTGAAGTGCCTACTATCATTAGCGCATGAGGGGTTGGCCATATTGTTGGTCAAGACCCATCTGGCAGCTATTTCAACATACCATGAGGGTATAGAGCAGGGGTGGCCAAACTTGCTCAATATAAGAGCCACATAGAATAAATGTTAGATTTTTGAGAGCTGCAAGGCATGAACAAATATTCATACATGTTTTTATTTAAATATGCAACTCTGATTTTTATTAACATTAAATGAGATTGCCAAAAATAAAAACCAAAGGGGTAAAAACAGATATTGATAATGATATTGATTTGTCCAATGGTATTTATTTGTTTGCTAATGATATTGTCAAGATATTGCCTTTTAAGTCTTTGCTGAAGCTGCATGAGAGTCAAGCTGAGCCGAGTAAACTCAGCATGCCGGCACTGTCAGTGCAACAACTGTCACAAGTTAACGACTATTGTGACTAGATGCAGCTGGGTGAGCTGTCAGAGTCACAGTGACTCAGCAAAGATCTTGACAGCAGATCATCTAGTCTTGCCACGTGCTGTTTGCTAATTAACTTGTAATTGGTGACACCTAGACGGCTATGTAGTCAGAGGCGAGGCAGGGCTAAGGACACATGCTCACACACACACACACACACACACACACACACAGTTCAGGGCTCAAGGCTGAACTGGGAAAAGCTGTATCTGCTTGAAGTGCTGCTGGAACGAGAGGCTGGAACATCTGCTACAGTCTGGGCGTCTTTCTGAAGGGCTTGTCGAGAACCTTGGTGAGAAGGCTGTTGACACAGAAAGAGGACTGCATGCCTTGGCCTCAGCCCAACATCTCCAGTTGCTGTTTGAAGTTCTTAGGCTAAGTATCTTAGTTAGAAAAGTGTTTTGTTCCTTTGTTTGAGCCTTGCACACTTCCTATCCCTTACTTGTTGATGTTTTATGTTATTCTCTTTTTGTAATAAAACATTTGTATTTTAATTGGATTGAGTCACTGACCCATGAATGGCTATTGGTATTTAATTGGAGTGCAAGCAATAGCATTCTCTCTCTTTGCACTGATTTGGGAACGAGCCTGAGCGAAGTAAGCGTCCCTGTAGTCTCTGTGGGCATCTGGAGTGAGGGTGGAGATATAGAGGCAGAAGGGTGGGGTCGTGACAGATATTTATTTGTCTAAGAGAGAGAGGTGAAAAGAAGTAAAGAGGTGGAAAGAGAGAGAAAGCAAGTAGATGGGAGGGAGGAAGAGAGAGAGAGAGAGAGAGAGAGAGAGAGAGAGAGAGAGAGAGAGAGAGAGAGAGAGAGAGCATGGCTCCCCTTTCCTTCCACAGCTGCCCTGCTGGGAGCCTCATAATATGTGTGAAAGAGCCGCATGTGGCTTCTGAGCCGTAGTTTGGCCACCCCTGGTATAGAGGGTTCTTCCCTTTTTTCTCACAAGCTCATCTAATGTTTTCTGAAGGGGCTGCTGAATGTGTTTCCTCCTACCCCATATGTTTTCCTCAAGTGGTCTCTGTTGCTTGTGTTTGCACAGCTGATAAAGCCCCCTTTTGAGCCCTTGGCCACGTGCCCATTGGTGTTACTTTCCAGAAAAGTGGCCTTCCTGGTGGCCAGGAGAGTGAGCAACTTAATGGCCCTCAAGGTGGATTACCCATTTAATGAGAGGGTCGTACTTCATCCCAGCTTGGACTTTCTTCCAAAGGTAGTCTCTTAACTTCACCTGGTACAGGAAATTGTGTTGCCTGTATTTTCCTCATCCCTGAACTCTAAAGCTGAAAAGGCCTTGCATACACTAGATGTTAGAAGGGTACTACTCTATTATATGGCTAGGACTAGGGCTTTTTGAATTGACAAGGCATTCTTTGTATGCTATTGGGGCCCTAAGAAGGGGAAGGCTGCCTCTTCCCAGTGCCTTACCAGGTGGGTGGTAGGTGCCATCAGTTCTTGCTACGAGGTAGCTGGGAAACCCTATCTGTTGGAGGTGACGGCTCACCTCCATGAGGGTGCAGGGTTTTTCGGCTGCTTTCAACAGGAGAGTCCCACTTGTGGACATTTGCAAAGCCACAACTTGGTTGGCGGAGGACACATTTGTGAAGCATTATACGCTGGACCTGCAGGCAAGGAAGGATTCATAGAATCATAGAATCACAGAGTTGGAAGGGGCCATACAGCCCATCTCGTCCAACCCCCTGCTCAATGCAAGATCAGCCTAGAGCATCCCTGACAAGTGTTTGTCCAGCAGCTGCTTAAGGACTGCCAGTGAGGGGGAGCTCAACACCTCCCTGGGCAGCTGATTCCACTGCTGCACAAGTCTTACTGTAATTTTCCTCTGCCCCTAATATCCAGCTGGTACCTTCCTGCTCTTAATTTAAATCCATTATTGTGAGTCCTATCTTCTGCTGCCAACAGGAACAGCTTCCTGCCCTCCTGTAAGTGACAGCCCTTCAAATACTTAAAGAGAGTAATCATGTCCCCCCTCAACCTCCTCTTCTCCAGACTAAACATTCCCAAGTCCCTCATAGAGGTTGGTCTCCATTCTCATCCTCATCAGATGGGAGCAAAGCGGTTCTCCAGTCTCTCTTTCAGTGAGAGCATCACCGCACTTCCTCCAGTGAATAGCTTGCTAATGGTCCCAATGTGGGGCTGCACCAAAGATGGAAGATGAAAACAAAGTTTCACTTACCTGTAACTGTTGTTCACTGATGTCTTCCATGCAGACACACATTTCCTTCCCCCTGCCCCACTGTGAGCTCTCACATGCTTGTTCTTTTTCCTGTGTGGTGGTTTGTGGCAGTCTTGCAGGACCTGAGGGAAGGGGACGTCTGCTTCTGGAGCAGGTGATTGTTTGGGTGGGAAAAACTGCTGTGTCAGTTCCAGAAGAGGAGAGGCGCCCCCTCAGTAGGTTTTTAAAGCTGGGAAAATTTATTCCACGGCTAGCCTGCACAGGCGCAGTCTCAATGTGTGCCTGGGGAAGTTGTTGGAAAATCTCTGAGACACAGGTCTTTAGTGTGGAATGAATCAGGCATGTATGCAGCTGGCAGACCTATGTTAAGCGATTTTATTAGTTGTGTGTATCAAATATAACTTGTGTTCAGTCTCTCTGCTTCTATACATTTATAAATGCACGTAGAAAACTATAGAATCAGTTCTTCTAAGACAATGTGTTTAAGGCTGTGATATCAGGGCCCGGTGTCTGGATCAAATACTACTTTGATCAAATGACTGTACATCACATAAGGTTACTACATCAAAATGATCAAAGTTGGAGTTGGTGTTTCTAACTCGTTGATGTTAGTGGATATGTCATTTTTCTACCCCAGACAATAAGGAATGGCAAATATGAGGAGATCAAGTTTCTTAATAGTAGCATTTCTGTACTGCTTTCCCTCAACTATATATAAGTTTTCTGAGATAAGACATTGTTCTAAAAATGAGAAGATGAGCATTTACAGAAAGTACAAATGTAAGATTTTTCTACAGTTGAAAGTCAAAATTAAAATATTTATAATGGAACATTGTTATATGTGAAAGCGCAGACAAGACTGTGGTTACATTAAAGTACAGTATTCTCATTACCTAAAAATGAAAGTGCAAAAGACCTAATGTAGTCAGGTATGAAGAGCCTGCCAGGGTTTCTGATGAATAGTTATGTCCTTTCCCAGTATTGAGAAGTTCTCATAATATTTGTGTAAAAACACATTTAAACTTAAGGAATACTATTAGGGAAAGGAATGCTGATTATCTTGTGTATTGTGTAGTCGGTATACAACAGAAGATACAGAGTATTGCCAGGCATATTGTAAGGATGATTTTTCAACTGAAAACCAATTAGCATAGCATACAAGTGCTACAAGTGCAAGAATATCAGGATGTTACTTTTGAAAATGATCATGAAATGCTTTCACCCAGAAAATTCATTCAGATTTGCTTGTTATCAGTTCTGAATGAATTTAAGTTACTTTTAAGGTTGCAATGATGCTTGTAAATTGTTCTAGTACACAATAACCATCCAAGTACACCATGTAATATGTATGGTCACTAGTTCACAAAATAGTTATAATTTACAGAAAGAACCATAAAATCTTGAGGACATATCCACTTAGCAAAGAGAAACAAAGGTTTATTGAGAGAGAAATTAGCAGATAAATTTTTTTGTTTTCTTATGCTATAGGTGAATAATGTCCTATACAACAAGTTAGTTTCCCACATAAAGAATGTAACATAAATTAGTTTATTTTAAAATATTTTGACAATTTTAAAAACTAGAAATGAGCAACACAAAAAGAATTGAGGCGTGAAGGTACAGCTGAAGTGGATGTAGGGAGAAACCCCCTCCAATCTGCATCAATACATGTATCCTTTCAGTTCAGTGGGGTCCAGATGAATGTTATGTGTCCATGTATGTATGGATCTATTCTGCTGGACTAGGCAACTTAGTTAAAGAAGCAGTGTGACAGCAAGACAACAGCCAGCTATATGCTATATAACTCCATTAATTTTGACTTCGGTGAAAACTTCTAATGATAAAAAGCAGTGGTTTTAATTGCATATATCCAAGGTGTATAAATCTTTTTTACTTTTAATTGATTCTATTCCTGTCTTAATATTTACACTTTAGTTCCGTTGTAAAAATGGTGTGGGGGGAACTGAAGCTCCTTCTCCCCCGACACCATAGTCCTGCATCAGCCACAATTGCTTTCGCCACAAGGTATTAGCCACAAGGTATAGATAGGAACTCTCAGTCTGGGGCAAGTGATGTACTGTATTCTTAGTGCTGGGGGGGGCAACAGTGGGAGGACTTCTAGTGTCCTGGCCCCACTGCTAGACCTCCCGATGGCACCTGGTATTTTTGGCCACTTTGTGACAGAGTGTTGGACATTGGCTTCTCTTATGTTCTTATGCTGAATTGGCCCCAGGAGTGCTTCAAAATGTTAGTTCCCTGTCTTATCTGTTTATAAAATTGGATGGGAAACACTAACCCCGTTCATGGCAGATATAATGTCTAGGTTGGCCCAAAGGTAGTTTGGTTCTTGTCCTTGGCTCACGAAAAGCAAAGTAAAGAATAAAGATAAGCGCAGGGTTTTGTAAACCTAGTCCTTGTTTTGCAAGCTTCATGGAATAAACCTCAGTTAGCTGATGCATGTGAATCTTGTTTATTCGCAGTACCACCATTAAACCCCTCTTCTACATAAAACATATTGGTATAGGACACCTACCAGACAAAATACAGAAATATTTAAAAAGGAATGTAAGACTTTTTATTTAGGCTATGTTATAATGATGTTACATGCTTTGTTAATAATCTCTCTGTCAATATTTCAATTTGAAGCTAACTGGATTTGTCTTTTAACTTAATAATTAAGGATAGTGGTGGATTGTTTTATCTTTGTAAGCTGCTTTGAGTTCTCCCTGGAGGGTTGTCATGATCCTAGGCCTAAGGCAAAAGAATAAGTTGCCTATAGGCCTTGAAGAAGCTTCTGAGAGCTTGTGTAAAGTTTATAACAGACCTGCATTTTCTAGACACTCTCTGAGCCTTGTGATTGGGTGTGAGAAATTGGAGGGAAAGGGGAGATGTCAACCCAGGAGGCTGGGCCTTGAGAGAAAAAAAAAAATATATATAAGGCCCTCCTGAAGAGGGGGAGGCATTCTTCTCTCAAGAGCTGAGTGGCAGAGAAGCCACTGTCAGCAGAAGAGGATCTCTCACCCAAGGAGGGTGGGTGGATGTGGCAATGGTCAGGTACAGTAGGAACCAGTGAGTCAGCCACATTAGGAAGCTTTATTGTTTTCTTGCTGGTTCCTTTATGTATTAATTTTTCCCCACTGGCTAAGAATGTATCCCTGTTAAAGCTGTTGCTCCCAAGTGTTTCTGCCCCCCCCCCCGTTCTAACCACATTTACTTGTAATTAAAATCCACTGAAGGTTCTTTCCTTCAAATGCAGCATGCTTACAATTCTAACCTTACTGTTTATCGTTTATTGTGCTCTGTTTTTTAATGGCAAAAAATACAGGTAGCATAACAGGTGGCAGAAAACTTTGATTCTGTCTCCCTTGGTAATTGTGAATCAAATTATATTATTCCCTCTCCTAAGTGAGCAAAGTACTTAGGAAGTTAACTTCTATGCTACTTAATTTATTTCAAGATTCAGTTCAAAGTATTATTTATGCCTACATTTGGTTATTATTTCTTAGTGTAAATTAGAAGTCTGCAAATGTACATCCACGTTACTTGTGAGGGGGGGATTCCCTCACCCCCGCACTTTCTTGTTGAGCCTGTGCCCAGGCCTGTGTCTCTGCTGCCTGCAGACTAAGTGCAACTCCTAGGCTGCGCTGCTAGCAGCAGCATGCTTGGCATGGCTCCTGGGCTGCATGGCCACTGGTGGGCCCAACGTGGAGCTCTGGGCTGTGTAGCCACCGCTGCCACTGGACCCAGTGCAGATCCCTGGGTTGTGCAGCTGCTGCCAGCGGATCCAGTGCAGCTCCCTAGTGCCACTTGCACAGAGAATGCCACTTCACTTTTTGTGAGACTTAAAGCCCCATTTTTTTAAATTTTCAGGGTTTTTTTTTTGCAAGCCTGGGAAGTGCCCCAAGTTTGCTGAAAAACCCGTTTAGCCTCCATGTGGCCCCAGTCAATGCATTTAGGAATCCGCAGATGGGGGACATATCTGGCTAATAGTATTATAGATTAGAAGTACAGTCAAAATAGCCTGATGAAGTATGGTAGGGCTTGAGGGAACTGCATGCTGATACCTTATTGTTAGACAGGCAGGCATATCTGTCTCCTGTGCAGGTGGACAGAAGACCCGTTTAGGTTCAGCGCATGTGTCTGTAGAGAGGAAGCAAATGGGGAAGAAATTGGAAGCATATTTTTAGAACAGAATTCTGTATCACAATAATACTTAATGATTGTCTGAATAGTTGATTTCAGATATTTGCATTAATAGTGATCAGACTATGAAATGATAGAAATACTCTTATTGGCACTGTTTTGAAAGAATGCATTGGAGCAGTAAACAACATTAATGATGCAGCTTTAATATAATTATAAGAGAAAAAGTTTCTTCTCAACTTTAAAAGTGTGCACAGGTATAAAAATAGCTTAATAGCATCCCAGTTGCAAAATATTTTGGGGAAAACTCATGCTTCAGGAAACTTATTGAAAAGTTTGTCAACGCAGTGATGATACTGTCTATATTGTTCAGATTAGTTTAATATTTATGAGAACTTCATTTGGGTGCTGAATTTTCCCTTTGGCCCAAAAGGGATATGCTTCTACTTCAGGTATTGTTTTATAGGTCAAGGTTTTGGAACCTGATGGCCATAAACGTTTTACATTTTTCTGTGAAGTCTTGTCAGATACAGAAGGCAGTTATGGACTGCTCAGAAACCATAATCAGGACTCTGAAAATCAAAAGGCAGGTTTCAAATAAGTGACATTAAAAAGTCTTATTGTTAGTTTCTGAGCTTTTATGGCATTCATTGGTCACATTTTCAGATTTCTCTGTAAATTCCATCATTAGAAACAATCCTAAATTCCAGCGTGTTAGCTGCAACACTGGGTTTCTGAGTTATGATGGGGGAATTAGCTAAGAGACAGTTTGCTTAATAGGTGTGGAAGCTAAGAATCGTACTCCAGCTATACCAGAGTCAGAGCTGCACAGACGACAGACAGGAAATGGCTTTTTGTGAAATTTAATACTAAAATAAGCCTGATACACTCAGCTAATCAATGGAATATCATCCCAGTTCCAGTTTAAGCGTTTCGCTACTTGGTCATATCCCCGTCTTACTCCGATGGGGCTGTGCCGAGACTCTGCTGACGGGAAGGGTCTGAGCAGGTCCCGGACCCTCCCGGGGTCTCTGTAGGAGACCCCCAGCCTGGAGAGCTGAGGAGAGCCTCTTCCAAGGCGACGGCCAAGGAACTGAGGCTCACCTCCATCTCCGAAAGGTCCCGTCGCTGAAGAGCCAGCATGGCGCCGAGAGACGGTTACCGGATCAGCGGACACAATCAACAGCTGCTGAAAAGCTTCTAAAAGATCTCCAAGGCTGCAAAGCGTGGGTCAAGCATTGTTCAGGTGATTTAAGTGAACAAAAGCCTTGGTAGGAATTTAGAAGTGCCTAAGGGCAAAGCGGCAGGGGGGAGGGAGACGCTCAAGAGTTAATCCCCACCCATTTGAAACAACACGGTTTCAAAGCGATCTTTAAGAACAACCCTGAATTAAGCTTTGCGCATAAGAGGATTAGCAAAAACAAAAGCTGCAAAATAAAGAAAAGCAGATTAATTTCTGCTAACTTTTACTTTGTTTTGGGAAACTTACTTCTTGTTGATATTATGGCTGGGAGAGGGCAGAAGCCATGTCTGGAGAAAAAAAATTGTATACCAACGACTCCCTCCCACAACCAGGAAGTAGCTGCAGAGATGTCTACATTGCTGGCGAATGCACTGCGCCCCCTAATGGAGCAGATGACTAATCTCAACGCGAAAATTGATAATTTGCAAAAGCAGATGACTCAAATGGATAGAAGGACCTCAACAACGGAAAAGACTTTAAAAAAATGGAAAAACAGACTGAGAGTATTAATAAAAGAGCGGATGAAGCAGAAAAGGAGAGACTCTCCAATAAAAATCAACTAATACAGCTACAGCGGGAAAGATCTATGCACATTCTACGATTCCAAGGGGTTCCAGAAGAAAAGAATGAGGATTTGAAGAACATTTTATCAGAGACTTTGGCTCCAATAATGGATTACAAACAGGAAGACTTACTGAAGGAAATGGACTGGGCCTATAGGGCTTATCCCGATTTCATCAAAAAGAATAAACTCCCTGGAGAAATATGTTTGAAATTCACGAGAAGATCTACCAGAGACTGAGTGCTAAAAGCCACGCAGGGGAACCCTCTAAAAATTAAGAATGAAGAAATAAGGATCTTGAAGGATATCCCCTTTGAAGTTAGAAAGGGGAGGAAACTCTACAAGGAGCTTACTCTCTCTCTACAGAAGAAGGGGGTCCCGTACAGATGGCTGTTTCCCGAAGGACTGAGTTTTAAATATGGAGACAGAAAATACAATATTGACTCTGTCCGAGAAACCGAGAAAAGTTGAGGAGGAAGAAGAGGAAGAAGAGGAATCCTACTCACAGGATTCAGAAAGCAGTAGTCCAATACCCTTTAGTTCTTCAGGCACATCGGAATCAGAGAAAGGAGCAGCCGCTCCCAAACCTCGAGGACAGAAGAAATACAAGAAGAAGAGACCCTAAGACCAAGATAATCGTGGAAGATGCAGTTTTTGATTAACTAAGCCGTTTTGACAATTTTTTTTACTTTTATAATTTTTTGTTAACTGTTTTATAAGGCTCTGCAACACCAGGTGACAAATGATACAAATGTAACCAGATTGTGTCACCTTGTTAGTCTTTCCTTCCCCGTGTCCAGTAGCCCCTTTTCTTTTTAGAAGTAGGGCTTAGTTTCCTTCCCCCATCCTGGTAGAGTTTTTTGTGTATTAGTTTTCTCTACCCATGTCCCATAAATTTTTAGAGGTGGAGATTAGCAACCTTTCCCCATATCTCGTAGTAAAGCAAAATCAATAAAATCCCCTTTGGGGGGCTTAAAAAAAATGGAATATCATCCCCCCCCCCAAGAGCTAGGAAATAAAGAGGTGATATGATCTTAAAGAGATCAGTGAGAAAAGAGGGCAAAGCATTGAGAATTGGGGGTGGTGGTTTATAGCCAACTTCCGAAGAATCCACAGTGAAGAGAAGCAGACTGCTTGACTGACAACCATGTCTGAGAAGACCCAAAATAAATAGGGGATCCAGCTGGTACAAGTTCCAAGAGACTGAACCAAAGATGGCTGGGTTTGGAGTCCTAATATAGGAAAATTGTGCCTTCGGGGTAGTGGGCACAATGGGGAAATGGTCTGTGATGGGCCGGGATGGCTGGTAATGGCTTTAGATGGGTTTTGGACAAAAGAAGTCTAGGTTGGGGAAGGGAAGCCTTTGTTGACAAGGCATTGGGCAGTTGTAGAGTCTTGACTTCATTAATGGCTGGGTGTTCAAGAAAACAATAATGACAATAGGCTGTGGCTAGGGTGATTCCAGTATTGACTTTTGAAGTCCAGAGGTATGATTATGGGATGTAGAAATGGAATGCAGTTTCATTGACACCCACGAGGTGATAAGATTAAGATACTGTCCTTTCCGATGACATATACGTGTCTTCTTGAGACTGTATCTGAAGCGATAGCTGAATGTTTCAGTGAGATGGTTGGCTGGGTTAGTTGGCACTGCACAAAGAGACAGCTATATTTGCCCTATGCCAGCTTTGGCCCTAACATGGCCTGGGTACCATTCTTTGCATAGTGGCAAGTGGGGGCTTGGGCTAACAAGCATTAGAAGCAATTTTTTAAGGCATAAAAGGACATTGAATTAATAGCCTGTTGATTTGAGGATCAACAGACTCCTAAAATTACAAGAGTTGGCAACACTGCGATAGACAGAAGTCTTTCCCAACTTTAATTTGTCATCAGTTGGTGTGGTAACCAGTGTTCCCTCTAAGCTGAGTTAGTGTGAGCTAGCTCATAGTTTTTTAGCTTCCGGCGCACACATTTTTGTCGTAGCTCAGGAAGGATGACTCCAGAGCAAACTAATTCACACAGCAGCCAAATTGCTCGCTTACAACTTTAATGCCAGTAGCTCATAAAGTAGATTTTTTGCTCACAAGACTTACATAACATACATAAGAACATAAGAGAAGCCAATGTTGAATCAGGCCAATGGCCCATCTAGTCCAACACTCTGTCACACAGCGGCCAAAATATACCAGGTGCCATCAGGAGGTCCAGCAGTGGGGCCAGGACAATAGAAACCCTCCCACTGCTGCCCCTTCCAGCACCAAGAATAGAGTGCATCACCTGCCCCAGACTGAGAGTTCCCATCTATACCCTGTGGCTAATAGCCACTGATGGACTTCTGCTCCATATGTTTATCTAATTCCCTCTTGAAACTGTCCATGCTTGTAGCTGCCACCACCTCCTGTGGCAGTGAATTCCACATGTTAATCACTCTTTGGGTGAAGAAGTATTTCCTTTTATCTGTTCTAACCCGACTGCTCAGCAATTTCATGGAGTGCCCACGAGTTCTTGTATTGTGAGAAAGGGAGAAAAGTACTTCTTTCTCAACCTGCTCAATCCCATTCATAATCTTATAAACCTCAATCATGTCACCCCTCAGCCGTCGTTTCTCCGAGCTAAAGAGCCCCAAGCATTTTAACCTTTCTTCATAGGGAAGGTGTTCCACCCCTTTTATCATTCTAGTTGCCCTTCTCTGCACTTTTTCCAATGCTATAATATCCTTTTTGAGATGTGGTGACCAGAACTGTACACAGTATTCCAAATGAGGTCGCACCAATGATTTATACAGGGGCATGATGATACTGGCTGATTTGTTTTCAATTCCCTTCCTAATAACCCCCAGCATAGCGTTGGCCTTCTTTATTGCAGCTACACATTGTCTAGACATTTTCATTGAGTTATCCACTACGACTCCAAGATCTCTCTCTTGGTCCGTCTCTGCCAGTTCAGACCCCATCAACGTGTATTTATATTTAGGATTTTTGGCTCCAATGTGCATCACTTTGCACTTGGCCACATTGAACCCCATTTGCCACGTTGACGCCCACTCACCCATCCTCGACAGATCCCTTTGGAGTGCCTCACACTCCTCCCTGGTTTTCACCACCCGGAACAACTTTGTGTCATCTGCAAATTTAGCCACTTCACTGCTTACTCCCAATACCAAATCATTAATAAACAAGTTAAAAAGCATCGGACCGAGTACTGATCCCTGTGATACCCCACTGCTTACCACCCTCCACTGAGAAAGTTTCCCATTTATACTCACTCTCTGATTCCTATTTATAAGCCAGTTTTTGATCCACAAGAGGACTTGTCCTTTTACCCCATGACTATTGAGCTTACTTAGGAGCCTTTGATGAGGAACTGTATCAAAAGCTTTCCGAAAGTCAAGGTAAATAATATCTATTGGATCTCCCTTGTCCACATGTTTGTTCACTCCCTCAAAAAACACTAACAGGTTAGTGAGACAAGATCTTCCCTTACAGAACCCATGCTGAGTCTGCCTCATTAGTTTTTGTTCATCAATGTGCCTACTAATTCTTTCCTTAATAACAGTTTCCACCAACTTACCCAGTATCGATGTCAGACTGACTGGCCTGTAATTTCCTGGATCTCCCCTTGAGCCCTTTTTAAAGATGGGAGTGACATTAGCTACCTTCCAGTCCTCAGGAATGGAGGCAGATTTTAAAGAAAGATTACAGGAGATCCACAAGTTCACATTTGAGTTCTTTCAGAACTCTCGGATGAATGCCATCTGGGCCTGGTGATTTATTAGTTTTTAAATTGTCCATCAGTCGGAGGACTTCCTCTCTTGTCACCGCAATCCGATTCAGGTCTTTCAAACCCCCTCCCGAAATCGGTGCTTCTGGAGTGGGCAAGCACTTCTCCTCTTCCACAGTGAAGACAGAGGCAAAAAATGCATTCAGCTTCTCAGCCATTTCCCCATCATCCTTCAGTACTCCTTTTACCCCTTGGTCATCCAAGGGCCCCACTGCCTCCCTGGCTGGCTTCCTACTTCTAATGTATTTGAAGAAAGTTTTATTGTTGGCCTTTATGTTTTTTGCGATATGCTCCTCATATTCCCTTTTTGCTTGCCTGATCACAGACTTGCATTTTATTTGCCATAGTCTGTGTTCCCTTTTATCAACCTCACCAAGACTAGCTTTCCACCGCTTAAAGGAATCCTTCTTACCTTTTACAGCTTCCATTACTTTATTTGTTAACCATGCAGGCTTTTTTCTATACCTATTTGTACCTTTCCTAACCTGTGGTATATATTTTTTCTGAGCTTCTAGGACTGTATTTTTGAATAGTCTCCAAGCTTCCCCAATAGTTTTGACCTTCTCCACTCTTCCTTTCAATTTCTTCCTCACATGTCCCCTCATACCAGAGAAGTTACCCCTTTTAAAGTTAGAAGTGGTTGCATCAGTCTTTTTGGGCAACTCCCTATCTGTACAAATGTTAAACTCAGTGACATTATGGTCATTGTTCCCAAGCGGTGCAATCACTTTTACATCTCTCACCAGGTCTTGGGTGTTACTTAGGACCAAATCCAGGATCGCCTCTCCCCTAGTAGGATCTGTGACCATCTGTTCCATAGCACAGTCATTGAGAGTGTCTAAAAACTCAATCTCTTTTTCCCGACTAGAACTCATATTGACCCAATCAATGTGTGGGTAGTTAAAGTCGCCTACTACGACACAGTTATTTCGTCTAGCCGCTATCTTTAATTCATTCATCATTTTATAATCCTCCTCTATCTTTTGATCTGGTGGGCGATAACAAACTCCCACTGTTAAGCTTCCTTTTGGACCCACTATTTCAACCCATAGCATTTCCAGAAGCGAATCCAGTTCTCTTACCCTCTCAATCTTATTGGACGGTATACCCTCTCTGACATACAGAGCCACTCAACCTCCAACCCTTCCCCCCCTATCCTTCCGATATAATTTATAACCAGGAATCACCGTATCCCACTGATTTTCCTCATCCTACCAAGTTTCTGAAATACCCACAATGTCTATCCCCCCCCAACACCAAGCATTCCAACCCCCCGATTTTACCTCAGAGACTTCTAGCATTTGTGTATAAACACTTATAGTTTCCCACGTTTGTTAAGCCCACAGCTTTCCTCTTGCTGCCTCGAGACCTTGCCAGACAGTTCCTATCATTAGCCACAGTCTCAGTGGACCATTGTAATCCATTTCCTTGTACAAAAGTAATAGCTACCCCTTCATCTCTTTGAGATGTGCCATCCCGAACCAGAGACTTTTCATCTCCTGTCGGCTTTCCCCCATTATTCAGTTTAAAAACTGCTCTGCCACCTTTTTGATTTTGAGCGCCAGCAGCCTGGTTCCTTCTCGGGACAAGTGGAGACCGTCCCTTTTGTACAGCTCCCTCTTGTCCCAAAAAGCATCCCAGTGCCTAACAAACTTGAACCCTTCCCCCTACACCACCGTCTCATCCACGCCTTGAGACTCCTGATCTGTGCCTGTCTCTCCGGCCCTGCGCGTGGAACAGGTAGCACTTCCGAGAAGGCTACCTTGGAGGTCCTGGCCTTGAGTTTCCTGCCCAGCAGCCTAAATTTCTCCTCCAGGACCTCACGACTGCATTTCCCCACATCGTTGGTGCCAACGTGCACCACGACCACTGGCTCCTCCCCAGCACTATCTACCAGCCTATCTAAAACACGTGTAATGTCCGCTACCTTCGCACCAGGCAGGCAAGTCACCATACGGTCAGTACGCGGGTTCGCCACCCAGCTGTCTACCTGCCTAAGGATCGAATCACCAACTACCAAGAGCCCCCTCCCACCCTTCCTAGGGATGGTTCCTTGGTACGAAAGGATACCCGTTCACCAGCTGAAGAAGAGGTCCCTTCTGAGGGCACATTCCCCTTATCCTCAGCATGGTGCCCCATTTCCCCTTGACCCTCATGCTCCCTGGCAGCAGCCGGGCTGCCAGGTCCAGAGTGGGACATACCTAACAAGTCCCCGAGAGTCTTCCCCGTGCACCTAACTGACTGTCTCTGCTTCTCCAGGTCAGCCACCTTGGCCTCAAGGGAGCAAACTCGCTCCCTGAGAACCAGGAGCTCCTTGCACCGAGCACACACCCAAGACTTCTGACCAGTGGGCAGATAGTCATACATGTGACACTCCATGCAAAACACTGGATAGCCCCCAAACCCCTGCTGCCATTCTGGCTTCATAATTGTTTTTAAACAAATACTTTTCTATAACCCCCCTTTTAAAACCCTTTGTATTTATATGGTTCCTGTTGTAGGAGTCTACTTACCTTACTGGGAACCCAAGGAGCCAAGGTCCCTGTCTTTCTGGCTCTTCCTGGGCTTCTTACAGAGCCCCTAGGCTAAGAGCCACAGGTAAAGAGCCTCACCCTTTTGCTCTCACCCTTCGGCTCGTGCCAGAGGCTCGTGCTTCTTGCAAGCTTCCTGCCTTAAATAGAAGTGCCCTCCAGGAGAGGGTGTTGCCAGCAGCTACTCAAATTCACCCAAGGCACTTCACAGCTTAGAGGGAGTATTAGTGGTAACAGATTTTGTTCCGTGTGTAAGTGTAGAATAGGATTATTAATTGAAATCAGTTTTCAGTCAGTGTTGATGATACCTTGGTGGATGGGGAAGTCCTACCATAATCCACAGTAGTAGATCTTATTCATTTTAGGACTAGGACATTACCCAGGATGACATCAGCGTCTTAATTTACATATAATGGTTCACATATTTTATTTTTGTTTGCCTTTTCATAGAGACTCAACATCACTTATAAAAATTAAAAGCTAACAATAAACAAAATGCATTAACAAGTTTTCAGCAAACATTAAAAGCTACAGTATTTCCTTCATTAAAATGCCATCCTGAGAAGTTCCATTCTGTATCTTATACAGAGTAATTATTACTAATGCAGAAACCTTCCCAATGTCATCAGGTGGGTGGTGGCTACAAAAGAAACTGCTTGGGTCCTGGCAGCCGCAGATCTTAGTCAATTGTAGGGTGAAACCTTCAAAAGGCCTTACTCAGTTGAGCCAAGCTGTTGCAACAGAGCATATTGGGGGGAAGCAGTTTTGTAGATATGTGGTCCTAGTAATAACCAGCACTAGGGGTGTGTGCTCGGTATAAATCGAGGCAAAAAATACCTTACAGGTATATTTTGGATATTTTTTCAACTGGATATCAGCAGGGCTGTTTAGTTATCCGATATGGTTGAGCTTGAAAAATCTCGAAAATATTTGGGATTTTTCAGGGCTGCTGGATAGCTGGCATTTAAAGGGTGTTTAAAGGGATTGCAAGCCCTTTAAACACCTTCTGTGTGAAGTTGTGGCTTGGAGAAGGCATTTAAAGGGATTGCAAGCCCTTTAAATTGCTTTCCCCCCATACATTGGAAACAATGGAGGATGGGGGCACCTTCTTCTGGGGCCTATAGAATTGGACTCCCCAGTCCAATCTTTTTGAAACTTGGAGGGTTGGGTTTTTTTGTTTGAGGAGAGGCACCAGCAGCTATGCTGCAAATTTGGTGCCTCTGTCTCAAAAAACAGCCCCCACAGAGCTCCAGATACCCATGGATTGATTCTCCATTATACCCTTTGGGGACTATGGACTAAAATGGTCCCCTTAGGGCATAATGGAGCTGAAAAATTCGGCAACTCTTAATATTTACTGAATCCAAATACTATATTGGTATTTGGATTCAGGAATATCGGGAAATACTGATATTTTTTTGGTTCAATATATCCAAAACTGAAAAATACCATTTTTTTTGCACACCCCTAACTAGCACTGTGAACTGAAAGCAGCAACTAATCAATAGCCAGTGTAGTGACTGTAAATGTAATATGCTCCCTCCACTTAGCTTGTAATAGTAAGTGTGCTGTGGCATTATATACTAGCTGAAATTTCTGCACTCTCTTCAAGGGCTGTCCCATGTAGAGCGTGTTACAACAGTTTAGCTTTGAGGTTACTGCAATATGAATCTTTGTGGCCAGCTCCTTTGTGTTAAACGGAGAGAGAAGAGAGCATTTTTTGCAGCTGTATTAACTTGCTTGTTCATTAGCAGTACTAAGGCAACTATAACCACCAGACTCTTGAACAAGTCAGCTGAGGTCTGCTGAACGCCATCAAATACTGGATGCACAATACTCTCCAAAGTTTATTACATGAATATCCATTAGGATCTTAAGTACTTTGTTTCCCTTGCTTGCTGCAAACCATAGTTTGCCCTTACTTCTGAACCAGCAGTCTATGGCTTGAACATTCTAGAGACCTGAACTGGTAAATACTTTTAATGAGTATTTACTGAGGTGGTAACAACTTTTAATGAGATATGATGCTGAGCTGCAAACTGGAAGGTCTGTAGTTTGGCAGTTTGAGACCCTGTTGCCGCGTGACAGAGTGAGCTCCTGTCTCTGTCCCAACTCCTGCCAACCTAGCAGTTCGAAAGCAAGAAATTGCAAATAGAGAAATAGGTACTGCCTTGGTGGGAAGGTAACAGTGTTCCATGCACCTTGGCATTTAGTCATGCCAGCCAGATGACCACGGAAACGTCTTTGGACAGTGCTGGCTGTTCAGCTTGGAAATGGAGATGAACACTGACCCCTAGAGTCGGATTTGACTAGCTTTCAAGCAAGGGAAACCTTTACCTTTGCAAAGATGACTATTGTGACTGGGTCTTTGTACTGGAAACTTTTTAACCATTGAGCTGTTTTAGCTAATATGAAAACTTCCTGGTATAGCAGTTCTGAGCCTCCATAATGTAGGAGTTCATTAGCCTGAATCTGCATGTGTTTTGCAGTGCTAACAAAGCTGTCTTGCACATCCCTGGCAAAAGTCCAGTGTTGGCTCTATGCGTATGAGTGAGGCTGTGTTATCAGGAACTGGTAGATGATTCAAGATCCCTTTCTTATATGTAAGATTCCAAAAAACCTTGTTTTCGTCCAAGATTAATTTTGTATTGTTGACCATTCTTTTTTTAAAAAATACAGTGCTTCAAAAACCTAAAGATTGTTTTGAGCATCCACTAAAGTTTATAGCCATATGTTGTTATATATAGGTTGTAGTTTTGCTAAAAAATAATAATACTGAAATTCATAGTTAAGGCTTAAAATAAAACAGATTAATAGAATTAATAGACATGTAGATTATTGCTACTAAATCAAAATTACAATTAGTGTTCTTATATGCACTGAAATATATTTTTCTATAATTCGCCATTATTCATTTATATTCTTTGAGTCTACTTTTATTCATAGCCATTGGGAATTTTGCTACCAGCAATAAAAGACAACTACCATGTTGTACTGTACAGTATAGATATTGTAAGTCTTGGTCTTGCTTTCCATTGATCTGAATCACCCTGTGGGAATCATATTCAGCTGATTTTTATTTCCTGAGTCAGAAATTCTGTTTTACCCATCTTTGGGGCTTTCAGCAGTTATTCTCTGTGGGCTATCTAGTATTGCACATGAAAGAAAAGGTTCAAAGGCATATAAAGAAGGCTGAGGTCTGAAATGTTTACTTAACACTGCATTGCTTCTCCTTTTTTATACTTTTTTCAAAACATTTTCCAGACTGGAGGAATAGTAGGAAGGCTTAATAAATTTATACTTTCTATATGCTGTTGTCAGTATTTTATATAAACACACATTTCTGTAGCTGCCTGGCATCCATCAGTTGTAGACTTGATAGTACAACAGTTTGTTTTCATCTGTTTTGCCAGTGAATTAGATTAACAACCTTGCAATTAATTTTTAGAAGTATATTTATATTGTTAGGCTTGCTAACCGAGAAACCCTCCCATTGTTTTAGTCTGTTAGCTTGAAACCGCAAGCTTGGTCAGATGCTTTAAAATACATTTCTTAGAACTTGTTTATTGTAATGACATGAAAGTGTTAGTATTGGAACCATTGTGGGCTGATAGACTTAATGTTGATGATCTCTTAACCCTTGTGAAGAAACTGAGCATGGGCCATGGAATCACAGTCTCAATCACTTCTGCCATTAACTAGTAGACTCATAAGGACATAAGAGAAGCCATGTTGGATCAGGCTGACCTGGAGGATCAGAGACAGTCAGTTAGGGACACAGATAAAACTCTCGGGGACTTGTTAGATGTGTCCCACTCTGAGAATGGCAGCCCTGCCGCTGTCAGGGAGAATGAGGGTCAAGGGGGAACAGGGCACTGTGCTGAGGATAAGGGGAATGTGCCCTCAGAAGGGACCTCTTCTTCAGCTGGTGACAGGGTATCCTTTCACACCAAGGAACCATCCCTGGGCAGGGAGAACAGCAGAAGAAAGTTCTTCATGTATTTTATAATATTTAAGGGATTTGATGTGGTAGGATATGTTTTTTTAAAAAAAAGACTTTTGAAAAAGGGATAAGTTTATAGTGAAGGGGTTTATCAGCAGTTATTAGACATGATAACTAGTGGAGCCTCCTATTTGGTGTAGGGGTTAGAAGCACCAGTCTGGTGTAGTGGTTAGGAGCATGGACTCTAATCTAGGAGAACTGGGTTTGATTCCCCACTCTTCTACATGCAGCTGCTGGTATGATCTTGGGTCAGTCATAAGTTCTTTCAGAGCTGCTCTCTCAAAGGGCAGTTCTGGAGAGAGCTCTCTCAGCCCACCTACCTCACAGGGTGTCTGTTGTGGGGATGGGAAGGGAAAGGGATTGTAAGACTCCTTCAGGTAGTGAAGGGCGGGGTATAAATCCAAACTCTTCTATTTCAGCAGCACTGTGTTCCTGAATATGGGATGGCAGAGAGCTGTTGCTTTCATCATCTGTTTGTGAGTTCACCAGAGACATAAGCCTTACCAGTAACTGAAACAGAATGTTTGTTTGATGAATCCTTGGTCTGCATTCAGACATCACGAGAAACCATGATTTATAAAACTATTTGATCAAATCATGGTTAGCTGTGGTGTCTGAATGCTGATAATATAACAAACCAGGGTTTCTTGGTTAGCCACCAAACTGGGATTTCAAACTAGTGTTTATGGTTGTTGCACTGGTTATGGTTTATTATGATATCAGAATTCAAAAGCCACAGTACATTCAGTACCTCTGCCCCTTTTGAAGCCTAACCACAGAAACAGCAGGTGAGATGAATGTAGAACATGAACAGTTAAACAAGTAAATGATACACATTTATATATTGATGTATATTTTTAAAGAAGTGTGGCAAAATTATTTTCAACTAGGCATTACTCATTTTTGCATGCAGTTTTCAAGACTACTTGGTAATTTCATATTAACTTACATTATCTGTGTATAATGCCATCTGTCACATTCATGGATAGAGGCCAGGGCAAGATCTAGTTTGGAGAATGTGGCTCCAGGAGCGGTGGATGGTGGAGTTGCAGCACCTCAGACATGAAAGGGAGCTGAGAGAAAGCTGAGGCAGGTGACTGAACTGATGTTAAATGTTCACATGATAAGACAATTTTTTTTAATAGTTAATACCATTGTTTTTTAAAACAAAATTTGCACCCGTAGTAGGGGAGGAGGTGAGAATCTGACAAACCAGGGTTTATGTTACTTATGTCAGGTAGACTAACTGGAGTTTCTCCTGTAGTTTGCCTCAGTCATAATTATTATGTATTCAGCTATCACCTTATATACAGCTGATGAATTCATGTTCTTTACATATTTCTAGCTTTTAAGTTTTTTATGCATGTTGCAAAAGTGTATGCTAAAAACAGAGTACTTTTTACTAGTCATTTTGTAAGTTTGAATTTTCCTTTATCTTTGACATGTTTGTGTCTTTTGAAATCTCATCCTTGGATTTGTTATGGTAGATCATTTTGAGCTTCTACTTTCTACTGCGTTTTATCATAATGCGCTTTGAGTATAAATAAACTGTGGTATGCTAAACCTAATAGCAATTAAACTGAAAGTGTTTGTATTTCATCACTGTGAACTTCGCAGAAATGTTTCCATGACAACCTCCATGCTAGTTAAAGCAACCAGAGGTGATCAACAGTTTATATTTTTTCTTCTTGTAAGAATGGAATTTGTGTTGACAGTTTTGGCCTTTAATGGCACTTTTGTACTGTGTGAAAGTATTTGTTTACTAGATCATATGCTGTTAACTGTCAGACTGAGGTAGAATGACTGCTTTTGATAAAAGACTGCATTTCATTTCTTAAGTCCATGAAGACTTAGTGCTTTAATTATCCACATTGGTACCAAAGTGTCCATTTTTTGTATGCTTTAAAATTAAATAAAAACTATTAACTAGTTAGTTCTTACCTGGATATCGTTTTAAGTGTAAAATCTGAAGAGCATTACTATATAAAATGTTCAGTACTAAACCATTTGGTGTGGTGGTTAAGTGCGTGGACTCTAATCTGGGAGAACTGGGTTTGATTCCCCATTCCTCTGCTTGCAGCTGCTGGATGACCTTGGGCAAGCCATAGTTCTGTCAGAGCTGTTCTCTCAAGGACAGTTCTCGAAAGAACTCTGTCAGCCCCACCTACCCCACATGGTATCTGTTGTGGGGGGGAGAAGGGAAAGGAGTTTGTAAGCCACTCTGGGACTCTTGAGTGAAGGACGGGATATAAATCCAATCTCTTTTTCTTTTAAACTTTTTGTATAGGCATATCAATTGCCAGATCAGAACGTTTGTTTAATTATAAATTATATTTCCTGGCATCTCTGATTTGTTACTTGTATTAATCCTGACTGCTCTGTCAAACAAAATGTATACTGATTTTTAGAAGAGGGGTTGGTTATTGTGGAACTTACACAGTATCAGTATTTGAGGTAACACCCCATGCAGATTTAATAGACAGATGACTTATAGGGACTGCAGAGCATTTTGCACACTCACAGCTTACAAGGGTTGGAATCCAGGGAGGATTTCTGTGGATGGAAGGGGGTGTCAGTTTTTGCTGACCAGCTTCCCCAGCAGCAGAACCCTGAATTCTCCTGGGGGGGGGGCGTTCTAGTGTCCCTGGTGGGAAGTATTTCAAAAGGAATTTTGGGCTGCAGTGGGAATGGGGGGCAGGATGCAAGAAGTTGTGCTCTGTGGATGGAAATCCCTTCCATCTGCATAAATTCTTTGTGGGATCCAACACCATATATTTCTTTAATGTTCAAAGAAGTGATTGTCAGCTTGGTTCCATTTCTATGTGCATATCAGGTTTTCTGAATATGGCAATGGTGAATGTTGACAGTTACTAAAATGGAATGGTTGTGGTAGTAAATTTAGATTGCTGTCTTGGCGTTCAGCAGCAAGTCTGAGATTTGTTGCCTAATTGAATGCTGTTATATAATAGTGCATTGTTCTAATATGGGTTTAAATGATCCTTAACTCTTCCACTACTACGCTTGTATCATGGATCCATTGTGACAGTTTGCATCTCTACTGTAGTTCAGAATTACTAGACTGAAGGCAGAATTGTCCCTTCCATCAAACACAGTGCTAGTGACAAAATGATTTACTTGAAATACTTGCAGAAGTACTGAGATGCTATGTTAATTATCAACAAGCTGATTGGGTGACTCTATTGCCTTTCACAGAATATTGCTACAATAATTCCTTTCACAGTTCCATTAGCATGAGCCCATTTAAGACTGTGCATGGGTAAGGGGGGGGGTCTTCTGCTCACTATTGATTTGTCTGAGACGGTACTGGGTGATGCTCAACTCTGGTGGTCGAATATGACTAAAAACTGGGATGTGCTTAAAGCAACTCTTGAGAAAGCCAAGAAAGACTATAAATGCTTCGCTGATGGCAAGTGAAGTCCTGAGTGGGACCTTAAGCCTGGAGACTCTGTCTATGTGTCCACTAAACACATTAAGGGGTTGCAACCATGACGTAAGTTGGGGTGGAAATACGTGGAGCCTTTTCAAATGAAGCGTGTAATTAATAAGGTTCTCTGTGTTCTTTGCATCCTGTATTTCACTTTAGTCTTCTGAAATGCAATCCTGGACCCTTGCCCTGGGTGCCTCGACCTCCGGTTCCTCCAGCTCTCTGGAAAGATGGGGAACCCTATCATGTGGTCCTAGAAGTTCTTGATTCTCGGATCCCATGGGGTTGGTTGCAGTACTTGATTCAGTGGAAAGACTTTGGACCTGATGAAAATGAGTGGGTGGATGCATCGAACATTCGAGCCCCTCAGTTGGTTAAGAGGTTCCACTGCCTCTATCCAGATAAACCCCGGGGGGGGGTGAGCTTGAGGGGGCAGTATGTCAGGCTCGGGCTAATATATGGTTGAACTGATCAATGTATTGCAAGTGATGACCCCATCTGTACAATGTCTCTCTCTCTCTTTCACCTCCACCCTTTGACATTCCAGTGGATGGGGGAAGGTGTGAATGCAGATGTGTGAATGAGGGGTAGAATAAGCGCTCATGCTTTGTAACTTCTTTCTCATAACAAGCGTGCCTCTAGGGGGGCCTGCTCTCAGCAGGGCGTCCTTGAAATCTTTAGATAACAGCTTCTCACGGGCTTAATTGAATAGCCGCAATGGTGGGAAGGGAGAAGGGTGTGAATGACGTATGTCTGGAATGTATTGTTTGATTGTACCTAGGGTCGCTTTTGATTTTGGCCTCAGTCTTAGCAAGGAGCTCATCCTTGCAAAATCCTAATCGCTTTTCCTAATAAATTTACTTCAAACGGATTGTGGATTGAGAGTGGATTATTGAGAACCTGGTGCCTGGTGAAAAGTACTGAGACTTACTAGTGATTTCAGCTCTCACATACTTTATTAGATGAAGAACAAGACAACTGAGCCGGCTCACAGGCCGGCTTTTATTCCCAAGTGACCCACACCCCAAACACACACACACACGGTGATTCGCTATTTACATTGATTGGATTAACTCCTGCTCCTCCATTGGAGGGGAGTCAGGATCCACTAGTCCATTGTCCTTCGGGGCGAAGCTCAGGCCCTTCGCCTGGCCACATGGTGGACCGGTTTGAACCAGTCCAAGCACATGGCTGTCCAGAGCCCATGTTCTCCAGTGGATACATTACACCCCTCCCCCCTTGGTCCGATAAACACCCGCACACATAGTCTTTCAAATAGCTGGGGGGCCGCCGCTCTCGCGTGGAGCGACGGGGCTCTGGCATGGGGGCACTGACAGCCTCCCGGGCGGCTGTGGGGACTGGTGGCCGCTCTGGTGTTGGCGGGGCTGGGCTCACCATCTCGGCCGGTGTGTCTTTTGCGGTGGCTGTCAGTCCGGAGTTGAAGTCCCCCGGGATTTCTTCTGGTGCGTCCGCCCCCGCGTCTGGCTGAGCTGGCTCGTCCCACTCCTCCCCCTCATCCGGCTCCAGGGGTAGCACCCGGCGACGTAGCTGAACGATGTGGCGATGCAGGATCTGGCCGTCTTCCACCGAGACTTCGTAGGACCGGGGGCCACGGACCCGGACTACTCGGGCGGGAATCCACGGGGGCCCTCTCACGTAGTTCCGTGCGTACACCGGGTCCTCTGGGAAGAACCCTCGCGCCGCCGCTGGCGTTTCCGTGCAGGGCTCCCGCTCGGGCGCTCGATCGGGATGTAACTGGTCCAGCCTGGTGGTGAGGCGTCGGCCCATCAATAGTTCCGCCGGGCTCCGGCCGGTTGTCGCATGGGGCGTCGTTCTCTGGCCGAACAGGAAGTGCGCCAGCCTGAAGTCCCAGTCCGTTCCTTCGGTCCGACGGAGCGCCTCTTTGGCCGTCCGCACCATGCGTTCGGCTTGGCCATTGGTGGCGGGGTGGAACGGGGCCGACCTGATGTGGCGAATCCCGTGCTGGCGGGTGAACTCCTGGAACTCCCCAGACGTGAAGGCCGTCCCGTTGTCGGTGACCAGGGTGTCGGGGAGTCCGTGCGAGCTGAAAATCCGCCACATCGCTCGGATGGCCGCCCGGGAGGAGGTGGATGGTACCGGCTCTACTTCTAGCCACTTACTGTAGGCGTCTACAAGTATAAAAAACAGCTGCCCCTGGAACGGGCCCGCAAAGTCGAGGTGCAGGCGCGACCAGGGGCGGTGAGAGGATTCCCAGGCCCTGTCTGGAGCCGTCGGGGGTGCGGGTCGGGAGGCCTGGCAGGGTTGACACCTTTTTACAATGTCCTCAATATCCCGGTCTAACCCTGGCCACCAGACATACCCCCGCGCCAGAGCCTTCATCCTGACTACCCCAGGGTGGTGCTCATGAAGGTCCCTCAGTACCCGTTCCTGTAGTGGTTTCGGAATGACCACCCTGCCTCCCCACATTAGGCACCCCTTATAGGTCGACAGCTCATCGCGCCTTGTGACAAAAGGCGCAAACTCCGGGTCTTGTCTAGCTGTCGGCCATCCCCTCCCCACCCAGTTCAAAACTCGACAGAGAACCCTGTCACGGCCCGTGAGGCGGGCCACCTCCTTGACATGTACTGGGCGATCGGGCAGCGATTCTAGGAGTGCGATGACGTGGGCGGGGGCCGGGTCTGGGTCCGTTGCGGGCAGTGGGAGGCGGCTGAGCGCGTCCGCGTGACCCATGGCCTTTCCCGGGCGGTGGGTGAGGGTGTAAGAGTACCCCGCCAGGAATATGGACCAGCGGAGAACCCTGGGCGAGACCATCTGCGGCGTCTGTCGATCGGGCGCAAGGAGGCCCAGGAGAGGCTTGTGGTCTGTAAGGATCTCGAACGGGCGGCCATAGAGATAATGGTGGAATTTTTTAACCCCCGCCACTATCGCTAGTGCCTCCTTGTCTATCTGCGCGTAATTACGCTCCGCAGAAGACAGGGTCCGAGAATAGTAGGCGACCGGGACCTCCCGGCCATCCGGCAACCGATGCCCCAACACCGCCCCCACCCCGTAGGGCGACGCATCACACGCCAGAACCACAGTTAAAGCCTCGCAGAAGTGGTGCAGCACCCCGTTGGAGACCAACAAGTCTTTTACCGCCTGGAAAGCTGCCGCATGCTCCAGCTTCCAGGCCCACGGCGCCTCTTTGTCCAGCAGCCGGTGGAGGGGTTCAGCCACCGTTGCCTTTTGGGGCAGAAACGCGTGGTAAAAGTTCAAGAGGCCCAGGAAGGCCTGGAGTTCTGGCTTGGATGTGGGGACCGGGGCTTGTGTGATCGCTCTAATTTTCTCGTCTGTGGGGTGGATGCCTTGTGCATCGACTGCGAACCCCAGGAATTCGATGCGGGGCACCCCCAGGAGGCATTTCTCCTTCTTCACCTTGAGGCCAGCCTCGTCGAACCTCTGCAGGACCTGACGCAGAGTCCGGTGCCGCGATGATGACATCATCTAAAAAGGGCTGGACCCCTGGAATTCCTTTCAGGAGGGAATCCATGAAAGATTGAAAAATCCCTGGCGCCACTGAAACCCCAAACTGCAGTCTATTGACCCGGAAAGCCCCCTTGTGGCTGGTGATGGTTTGCGCTTCCGCAGCGGCCGTGTCCACTGGCAGCTGCTGGTAAGCCTGTGCCAGGTCCAATTTGCCGAAAACTTTGGCCCCCGTCAGGGAGGCCAGGACATGGCTCACTACCGGGACTGGATAGGCGTGGTCCTGCAGAGCCTTATTTATGGTGCATTTGTAATCTGCACAAATGCGTATAGCCCCATTCGGTTTAATTGGCGTTACAATGGGGGTTTCCCAGCGCGCTGACGCGACCGGTTCCAGCACGCCTTGGGCGACCAGGCGGTCGAGCTCGGCCTCTATTTTTTCCCGCATGGCTAGGGGAGGGGGCCGTGCCTTTATGCGGATGGGTCGTACGTTAGGGTCCAGATCTAGCGAAATCGGGGTCCCATTGTACCTCCCCAGGGTCCCATCGAATACTTTGGGGAACTTCCGGCAAACTGCCTCCCAGTCAGCGGTCCCGAGGTGGTTTACTCCTGCTATTTGGAGTCCCAAAGGCCCAAACCACGACAGTCCCAGGAGGCTTGAGAGGCGCCCCTCCACAACCAGCAGGTCCAGCAAGCCCGAGAACCCTTTAAATCGGACTTGAAACTTGCCCCAGCCACGGACTGCCACTGGGTTTTTGTTAAAGTCTGTCAGTTTCAACCCCCGTGGCTTGTGCAGTCGGGGTCCCCCTTGGGGCATAGCGTTTTAAGGGTCTCCGCGGAAATTATAGAGAACGAGGACCCTGAGTCTATTTCCATTTGGCAGGGGGACCCCTCTATTTGGACAGTCACATGCACCTTGTCCGGGCTTTCAGGGGGCAAGTTACATACCGTCTGCCGGCGCTGTGTCGTCACGGTGTGCAGGCTTGCGGCGTCCAGCTGGGCAGTGGATCCCAGGCGCTTGCCCTTGGAGCGGCAGACTTGGGCGAGGTGTCCGGCCTTGTTGCAGGTCCTGCAGACGGCATCCCGGAAACGGCAGGTCTGGCGCTCGTGAACGTCGCCACAGCTGGCACAGGCAGATGCGTTGGGCTGGTTTGGTGGTGCGGGGGATCCCCTGTTGCGTTGGGTGCGTGGCTGTGATCGGCGGTTCACCTGTAGGATCTCCTCATCGTTCGAGTCATCCGAGGGGCCGGAGTCCTGGAGGCGATGGACCGTCTTAGGCCGGCGATCTGCGTGGGACTTCTCGTAGGCGGCCGCTTCTTGGATGGCGGCCTCCAGGGTGAGGTCGTCCCGGCTGATGAGCCTGCGGCGCAGCTTCGCCTCCTTCAGCCCCACCAAGAACTGGTTTAGGAGGGTATCTGCGAGGTTGGGGAAGGCACACCTTGTGGCTGCGCGGCGTAGTCCGGCCAGGAATTCCGGAGATGTTTCGTTGGGGCCCTGCGTTCTCGCGAAGAACTCCATTCGTTCCGCGAACTTGGTGGGCTTTGGTGCCAAGTGGTCAGTAAACGCCTTGACCAGCATGTCGTAGGTGGCGGCCACGTCTTTCGGCAGGAGGGGGTTCACCAGGTCCTTCAGGAGGAGGTGTGCCTCGATGCCGCAGTAGCGCAGGAGATAGGCCTTCTTCGTACCCGCATCCGTGATGCCATGGATCTCGAAGTGACGCTCCAGCGTCTCGATCCAGGTCTCCCAGTGTGCGGGACGAGAGATGTCGAAGGCGGGGAAGCTCTCGTTGCTAGCGGCCATGGTGCTCACCCGTGGAGGTCGCGGTTCAGGCGTAGAGTTGGCGGCGTTGGAAGCGAGGCTGCTCTCGGGGTCAGCGGTGCTAGGGAGCGGTGCGGTGCCCAGGAACCGAAGAGGCGGACACGAAGCTCGGCGGCGGCGTTCGGTGCTTTCGGCGTTGGGGCAGTCAGCGGTGCTCGTCTCGTGGTCGTTGTTCATGGAGGGAGTTGGCATCCCATCCTCGTCGCCAGTGAAAAGTACTGAGACTTACTAGTGATTTCAGCTCTCACATACTTTATTAGATGAAGAACAAGACAACTGAGCCGGCTCACAGGCCGGCTTTTATTCCCAAGTGACCCACACCCCAAACACACACACACACGGTGATTCGCTATTTACATTGATTGGATTAACTCCTGCTCCTCCATTGGAGGGGAGTCAGGATCCACTAGTCCATTGTCCTTCGGGGCGAAGCTCAGGCCCTTCGCCTGGCCACATGGTGGACCGGTTTGAACCAGTCCAAGCACATGGCTGTCCAGAGCCCATGTTCTCCAGTGGATACATTACACCTGGAATGTAAGATCTATGAATCAAGGTAAGCTTGATGTGGTCAAAAATGAGATGGCAAGACATTTTGGGAATCAGTGAACTAAACTGGATGGGAATGGGTGAATCTAACTCAGAAGACCATTATATCTACTACTGTGGCCAAGAATCCTGCAGAAAAAATGGTGTGGCCTTTATAGTCAACAAGAGAGTGAGAAAGGCACTAATAGGATACAGTTTCAAAAACGACAGAATGATCTCAGTCCAAATCCAAGGCAAACCATTCAACATCACAGTAATCCAAGTCTATGCCTCAACCACTGATGCAGAAGAGGCTGAAGTGGACCGGTTCCATAAAGACCTACAACACCTCCTAGAACTAACATCAAAATAAGATGTCCTCCTCATCATAGGGACTGGAATGCTAAAGCAGGAAGTCAAAAGGTAACTGGAATAACGGACAAGTTTGGCCTTGGAGAACAAAAAGAAGCTGGGCAGAGGCTAACAGTTTTGTCAAGAGAACATGCTGGTCATAGTGAACACCCTCTTCCAACAACCTAAGAGCTAAATCTACACATGGACATCACCAGATGGGCAACATCGAAATCAGATTGATTATAACATTTGCAGTCAAAGATGTAGAAGCTCTATCCAGTCAGTTAAAACAAGATCTGGAGCTGACTGTGATTCAGATCATGAGCTACTCATCGCAAAATTCAAACTTAAACTGAAGAAAGCTGGGGAATCCTCTTGGCCATTCAGGTTTGACCTAGATCACATCCCTGATGAATATACAGTGGAAGTGACGAATAGGTTTAAAGGACTAGATTTGATAGACAGAGTGCCTGAAGAACTATGGACAGAGGTTCGTGACATTGTACAGGAGGCAGCAATCGGCATCATTCCAAAGAAAAAGAAATACAAGAAAGAGAAGTGGCAGTCTGATGAAGCTTTACAAATAGCAGAGGAAAGAAGGAAAGCTAAAGGCAAAGGTGAAAAGGAAAGATTTCCTCAACTGAATGCAGATGTCCAAAGAACAGCAAGGAGAGATAAGGACGCTTTCCAGAATGAACAGTGAAAAGTAATAAAGGAAAACAATAGAATGGGAAGGACTAGAGAGCTCTTCAAGAAAACTGGAGAAATCAAGGGAACATTCCATGCAAAGCTGGCCATGATAAAGGACAAAAACGGTAGGGACCTAACAGAAGCAGAAGAGATTAGGAAGAGATGGCAAGAATAAATAGAAGAACTATACAAGAAGGACCTCAAAGTCCTTGAGAACCACAAGTATGTGATCACTGACCTCGAGCCAGACATCCTGAAGTGTGAAGTCAAATAGGCCTTTGAAAGCATTACTAACAACAAAGCTAGCAGAGATTATGGTATCTCAGCTGAGCTATTCAAAGTCTTAAAAGATGATGCTGTTAAAATGCTGCTCTCAATATTTGAGCAAATTTGGAAAACTCAACAGTGGCCACAGGATTGGAAAAGGTCAGTTTACATTCCAATCCCAAAGAAGGGCAAGGCCAAGGAATGTTCAAACTATCGCACAATTGCACTCATTTTACATGCTAGCAAGGTCATGCTCAATATTTTTATTTATTATTATTCGATTTATATCCCGCCCTCCCCAAAATGAGCTCAGGGCGGCTAACAGTTAGGGCACAACACCAAGATTAAACAATTGGGCACAAAGCCATGACTAAAACATTAAAAACAGCATAAAACAATCCAATAATACATAAAGTGCAGGTGCTCTAGCTGTTGCTACAATCCTCTAGATGTCACTTCAGTCCTCAATTTCAAGATGGATTCTAATAAAATAAGCCCAAAACAGCGGTGTAAGTTCCATAACAACACCGTCCTCCAATCTTCGTCTCAGGGCCGTCTTGCACCGTGGTAGTACCCACACCATTTATGGTGGCGGTGCGATGGTGGTACAGTGACGGAGGTGGCTCCTACTCAAAAGCCTGGTGGAAGAGCTCCATCTTGCAGGCCCTGTGGAACTGCGCAAGGTCCTGCAAGGCCTGGATCTCTTCCGGGAGCTCATTCCACCAGGTAGGAGCCACTGCTGAAAAGGCCCTGGCCCTGGTTGCCACAAATTTGACATCTCTGGGGCCTGGGGTTACCAAAAAATGTTTTTTGTTTTTTTTACCATTTTATTTATATTTTTAAGAATACAACAATATCTTCTGTTTACACAATGATACATAGTCTAGTTTCGGAGTCAACTATACACATTTTGACTCTAACCATTTATAAACTCTATCCCAACGTTCCTGGAACCACTTTCCATCTCTCCCTTGCAATATCATACTTAATTTGTCAATTTCTGCAGTCTCTATTAGTTTCTTAATTAGTTCATCTCTTACTGGTAATCCATCTGACTTCCAATATTTAGCTACTAATATTCTGGCCACAGTAAGTATATGGGTTATTAGACATACATCTTTTTGCTCAAAACCTTCAGGTATAATATTCAACAGGTATGTTTCTGGTAACAATTCTAAGTTAATATTCGTAATTTCTCTTATCATCTTATTAATATTATGCCAAAACTTTTGTATTTTTCCACACTTCCACCACATATGGAAAAATGTACCAACATTAGTATTACATCTCCAACAATTTCTAGATATAACCTTATAACTTTTAGCAATCTTGTCAGGCGTCCAATACCATCTATAGAATAATTTGTAAATATTTTCTTTATATGGAACTGCCTTTACATACTTCATCACTTTCCAAATTCTTAGCCAGTCATCAATTTGGATATTATAACCTATAACTCTCATCCACGATATCATAGAGGTTTTTACTAACTCATCTTGCATATAATCATCTAAAAAGTAACTATATAACTTCTGTATCAACTTATCACTGGTTGACAACCATAATTTGTCTAGGTCTGTTTTCTCTGTGTAGAAACCAGTTTTTTTATCTTTCATAAATCTTGATAGCAACTGGGTAGTCTCCCACCAAGAGAGATTTATATTGTTTGACTTTAGATTTTCCTTTGTTCTTAAATTATTAGCTTCATCTAACAGAGTGTCATACGCTCCTCTCTGTCATCAATGTTGGTTTTACAAATGCTTCTAATGGTGACACCCATTTAGGAATCTTGATATAATACCTTTCTCGAATTTTTTTCCATATCTTTATCAATGCTCCTCTTATTATATGATGCCGGAAGTTAGCATGCACTTTTTCTTTTTCATACCAGATGTACGCATGCCATCCCATATGTAAATCGTGACCCTCCAAGTGCAGAGTTCTCCAGTTTTCCAGTAGAATCCAATCTCTGATCCATCCCATGGCCGCCGCCTGGTAATATAATTCCCAATTTGGTAGTCCAAATCCTCCTCTTTCTTTCTTGTCTTGCATCATTTTCCCTTTAATACGAGCTTTTTTGGGAAACCAAATAAAAGCCCTAACTATTTTATCTAGTTCCGAAAAGTATATGTTCCTCTTTAAAATTGAAATATTTTGTGCAAGAAATAAGAACCGTGGTAATACGTTCATCTTTATTGTTGCAATTCGGCCCATCAAAGAAATTTGCAATTCTTTCCATTTATTCAGATCTTTCCGTATTTCTTCTAACAATTTATTATAGTTATTTTCTAACAGCGTACTGTTTCTATTAGTCATCACTATACCTAGATATTTAACTTTTGAAGTAACTTCTATTTTTGCTACATCTTGAAGCTTATCTGTTTGGCCAGGAGTACAGTTTTTTGCCCAGCTGACCCACAAACTGAATCTTAGGATCTTAAATGGAGGGATATCTATAGAAAACTATCATCACTAGGGAAGAAAGAGGGTTCTAGATGTGAGGCCTCTATTCTCAATAATTATGCACAACTAATGGCCCATTTATCCTCACTTCTATCTTATGAGATTAATAACTCCCAGTTGGGGTGCTCCTATAATAAAAGTTGGTTTGATAAGGACTGCGTGCAGGCAAAACAGAGTCTTATCAGGAGCCTTAAAGAATTTCATAAAGCCCCAGTGATTTAAAATAAACTAGAAGTACAAGCTAAAAAAAAGGCCTATAAGCATCTTCTGAGAAGTAAAAAAAATTTGGCTACACAGCTTAGATGGAATATACTAATAGAGGCAGCCAAGAAGAAGGATCATAGGAAATTTTGGAAAATAGTTGCAGGTATTAACAAAGTAGGTAATGCTAACAGAGAGTACATAATTCCTGCAAGAATATGGGAAAATCACTTTGAAGAACTATTCACAGGAGAGAATCGGGAACCCTTCCCATTGAGAGAGCTGAACAATTATCCATCCTGGGATCCAGTGTCAACTAAGGAGGTGGAATTTTACATTAAAAATCTCAAAAATGGAAAAGCCCCAGGTAGTGATTATATTACAGCAGAGCTATTAAAAGCTAATTTAACCTGGTGGTCCCCGATGTTGGCCAACCTCTTCACATATATTGATCAGACAGGACAAATTCCAGAAGGATGGGGGCTGGCTATAATAATCCCGATATTTAAGAAAAACAACAGAGCTGACCCCAATAATTATAGACCTATTAGCTTGATAAATATTATATGCAAACTTTATACCAAACACCTGTGTCTGAAACTCTGCAGATGGTTAGAACAAGAAAAAATACTTAAAACTGAACAGGGCGGGTTTATAAAAGGCCGTTCCACCTTAGATCACTGTTTGGTCCTGGATTATTTAGTTCAAAAATACACGCATAACCATAAGGGAGTTTTATATGCTGCATTTATCGATCTGAAAGCGGCCTTTGACTCGGTTGTGAGGGAAAGGTTATGGGCTAAATTGGATCAGTTAACTATAGATAAGAGATTACTATTGTTGATGTCTAATCTATATAAAAATACAACTGTACAAATACGATACACTGCTGATGGTAAGCTATCAAAACCCATTCAAGTCCAAAAAGGTGTTAGACAGGGCTGCCTTCTTGCTCCTTTTCTATTTAACTTGTATGTAAATTGCTTGATAATTGGTCTGCATGACATTGACATCTCAGCCCCCACTTTGGGCATGGGAAGAAAGATTCCTGTTTTAATGTATGCAGATGACGCTGTGCTCCTTTCACTATCTAGAGGAGGACTAAAGAGGGCAATGGAAAAATTTAGTGCACAATGCCAAAAAGAGTTACTTACTGTAAATTATTCAAAGACAAAGATCATGCGTTTCCATAAAAAATATAAAGAAATGAAATGGTCAATGGATGGGGTCCCAGTAGCTCAGGTTAAAAATTTTAAATACCTGGGACTAACATACTCATTTAATGGAAGGGCTTCTAGACATCTTCAATATGCAGCATGATCAGCACAAAGGAGCGCAAATGCTATATTGCGCTTCTTTAGGAAAGAGGGAGCTCAGTATGTACTGGCTGCTCTTAAACTATTTTCGAACAAGGTTCTTCCACAAATGATATATGGAACACAAATACTGGCAGAGAGTAAATTTAAAGAACTAGAGTTAGTACAATCGAAATTTCTTAGAGCACTGTTCAATGCCCCGAAAGGTATGGCAAATCTGAGTTTAAGACAAGAAGCAGGCTTATCAACTGTGACACTGAACGTCTGGATACAGAGGTGTAATTATTGGGTTAAGTCCCATCTGAATCCAGTGGGACTTATCCCTGATTTTTTGACATCTACACCATATCCCCAATGGGCTCTTAGGGTAGTAGATAAACTGAAATCAATCGGGCTAGATCCTGAAAATTTATTAGAGGGAGGATTGAAGCATGCAAAGATTTTAATATCACAAAGATTTATGGATATTGAAGCACAAAACGACTATGAAGCCCTACCTTCTTATTATAAGAGACTGAAGTTGGGACCTAGCTTCAGTGCTGCATCTTACCTTGGATTCATAAAAAATCCTAATCATAGATGGGCATTCACTAGAGCGCGTCTTGATGCGCTACCCTCAGCAGTCCTTTATGGTAGATATACCCGGACTCCCATGCATCAGAGGATTTGTTGTTGCTTGTTAGATCAGGTGGAGTCAGTTTCTCATATATTACTCCATTGCCCTATATATGAAGAAGAGAGGCAGCACCTGTTGATACCCCTTCTCTCACATTTTAAACCTTTGGCAAATTATCTCACATATGCCGAGGAACGCCTGATGAAGTTTTTACTGGCTGATAATTATGAATCTGTCTCACGCAATGTTGCTAAATATTGCTATCTGGTAATAAAAAAGCGCAGATTGTACTGTAACTCGAGCCACTAATGATGAAAATGACCGATCTGGTATTTTAGAAAATACGGCTGAAGGGTCTTTTGTTGTAAGATTCTGTGTTGTATTATTTTAGTTTATTTTGCTGGTCTTATGACTGTTTTAATAATAAATTTGTAAATTTGTTTTTTGTTAACATTTTTGTTTTTTTAAAGTTTATTTTAAGTCCTGCCAGACTTCCATATTCTTGCAGTACCTCCATCAAATGCTCAATTGTTATTAAGGGATCTTCTAAAATAAACACTAAGTCATCGGCAAAAGCCTGCAACTTAAATTCTTCGCCTTTTGTTTTTAGACCTCTTATTTTCGGGTTTTGTCTTATATTGTCATTCAACGTTTCCAATATAAAAATAAAAAGTAATGGAGATAATGGGCAGCCCTGTCTCGTACCTTTTTGGATCTCGAAACTACTTGTCATCTCCCCATTTACTATTATCCTTGCCTGTTGTTTTTGGTAAATAGCCAAGATCATTGTTAAGAAGTTATATCCGCAATCCCATGCCTCTAATTTTTGTCTTAAAAATTCCCAAGATACATTATCGAATGCTTTTTCGGCGTCCAAGAAGAGTAGCGCCATTTGTTTCTCCGGATGCTCTTCATAATATTCTAAAACATTGATAACTGTTCTTATATTATTTTTCATCTGTCTCTTGGGCAAAAAGCCAGCCTGGTCTTGATGAATGTTTTGTATTAATACTCTTTTAAATCTTGTCGCTAGTATATTTGCAAATATTTTATAATCAGCGTTAAGTAAAGATATAGGTCTATAATTTTGTTTTTCTTTTTCCTCTGTCCCCACTTTGTAAATTAACGTTATGAGTGCTTCATTCCATAATTCTGGTAGACTTGCACTTTTTGTAATGTTTTGTATCACCTCCTTGAATGGCATCGTTATTTGTTCCTCAAATTTTTGGTATACTTCCACTGGCAGTCCATCTGGGCCTGGTGTTTTCTTCTTTTTTTGCTTTTTAATTGCTTCCACAATTTCACAAGTTGAAATTGGCTCATTCAAAATCCTCTTCTGCTCTTCCGTAAACTTTTTCTTATTATGCCTTTTTAAATATGCTTCTATTTGCATAGGATTTTGTGTTCCTTGCCGATATAGATTTTTATAAAAATTTTCTACAATTTCTTTCAACTCTTTACTTTTATATTTAATCTCTTGCTTTCCATTTTTTAGTGCCACAATTATTCTTTTTTCCTTCTCTTTCCTTAATTTATATGCCAACCATCTGGTGGGTTTGTTCGCGTTTTCAAAATACTCTTGTCTCGCAAATTCTATTTTTTTTAGCTATCTCTTGCATTGTCAACATGTTTAGTTGATGCTGTAACATTTTTATTTTTAACCTTATTTTTTCCACCTCTACACTCTTGGTCATTCTATTTTCTTCAGCCTTAATTTTCTCTTCTAATACTGTAAATTTTTGTCTCTTTTGCTTCTTTTTCCACGCATCTTGGTTAATACACCATCCTCTCAGAAACGCCCTGAATGCATCCCATATTACATTGATCGATGAGTCTTCTTGTCTATTTCTTTTAAAAAATTCTTGTATTTCTATCTTGGTTTTCATAATAAAGTCTTTATCTTTCAGGAGTCCTACATTCATTTTCCATCTTGTTGTTCTTTGTTTCCCATGTATAACCAACAACAACGGATTATGGTCCGCGTATGTCTTGGCTAATATGTCCGCATCCTCTAACTCTTTTATCATAGATATAGATAGCCACGCCATATCAATTCTAGACCACGAGTTGTGTCTACAGGAATAGTAGGTATATTCTTCCTTTTCTATATTTCTAGTTCTCCAAGCATCTATTAAACTGTACTCTTCCGCAAGTTTCAGGAATGACTTTGGTAATAAAAGCCCTGAGTTTCCCTTTCCCCCCTGTTTTTTCCTATCTATTTTAGAGTCAAAGACTGCATTATAGTCTCCGATAATACAAATGTCCTCTAGTGGTTTATTTCCTAAGATTTCTTAATTTCTGCATAGAAACTTTCTTGGTTTTGATTAGGTGCGTATATATTTATAATCAGCATCTCCTTTCCGTTTTTTATAATTTTAATAGCTACTATTCTTCCGTCTTCTGATGCAAAAAGTAGTTCTGGATGTAAATGTTCTTTCCCATATATTACCACACCTCTTTTTTTAACTTTATCCGCTGCAATAAAGGCTTTCCCTAGTCTCTTAAAGGTTACCAAAAAATGTTGAGCCCCCAACTGTAGTGCTCTTGGGGGAACATATGGGGAAAGGCGGTCCCTTAGGTGTGCTGGATCCTGGCCATATAGAGCTTTAAAAGTAAGACCCAGCACTTCAAAGCAGATCCGGTATGCTATTGGCAGCCAGTGCAGCGCTTTCAGCACAGACTGGATATGGTCCTCCCTAGAGAGACCCATCAACAGCCTGGCTGCCGCATTCTGCACTAGCTGCAGCTTCCGGATCTGTGACAGAGGCAGCCCCATGTAGAGAGCGTTACAGTAGTCCAACCTCAAGGTGACCGTTGCATGGATCACTGTGGCCAGGTCTTCGTGGTCAAGGAAGGAAACCAACTGCCGTGCCCACCTCATATGGTAAAAGGCCAACTTGGCAGTGGCTGCTACCTGGGCCTCCATCATTAAAGAGGAGTCCAGGAGCACACCCAAACTCCTAACCCCCGAGGCTGGCACCAAAGGTGCCCCATCAAAGATCGGTAGAGGGAGTCCCAACCCCGAACTGGCCCAACCCAAGCCCAGGACCTCCATCTTCACCGGGTTTAGTTTTAGCCGACTCAGTCTGAGCCAACCAGCCACAGCTTGCAATGCCCAGTGAAGGTCATCTGGGTCGGAATTCGACTGGCTGCCCAGCATCAGATAGAGCTGGGTGTCATCTGCATATTGATGACACCCAAGCCCATAACTCAGGGCAATCTGGGCAAGGGGGTGCATATAGATGTTAAACAACATCAGGGACAACACCGCCCCCTGAGGCACCACACAATCAAGAGGGTGTCTCCAGGACCGCTGCTCCCCATCACCATCCTTTGTCCCCAGCCTTGAAGGAAAGAGGCAAACCATTGAAGGGCAAGCCCCTGAATCCCCGTGTTGGCGAGGCAGTGGGCCAGCAGCTGGTGGTTGACCGTATAAATGTGGCTGACAGATCTACAGCAACAGTGCTGCCACACCACCTCAATCCAGATGCCTTCAGATGTCAGTCAGGGCGACCAACACCGTCTCTGTCCTGTGACCTGGGCGAAAGCCAGACTGGAAAGGATCTAGGACTGAAGCATCCTCCAGAAAGCTCTGTAGCTGTATCGCCACCACCCTCTCAATAAATTTGCCCAAATAGGGCAAATTGGACACCAGCCAATAGTTGGCCAATTTGGCCGGGTCCAGAGATTTTTTTTCAAGATCCTACAAGCTAAGCTTCAGCAGTACGTGACAGAGGACTGCTAGAAGTACAAACTGGATTTCGAAGAGTTAGAGGAACTAGAGATCAAATTGCCAACATTCGCTGGATTATGGAAGAAGAGGAGAATGGATTTATACCCCGCCCTTCTCTACCCAAGGGAGTCTCAGATCAGCTTACAAATGCCTTTTTCTTCCCCTCCCCACAACAGACACCCTGTGAGGTAGGTGGGGCTGAGAGAGCTCTGACAGAAACTGCTCTTTTTCAAAAACAGCTGTGCCGGAACTATAGCTTGCCTAAGGTCATCCAGCAAGTGCAAGTGGAGGACTGGGAAATCAAACCCGTTTCTCCCAGATTAGAGTCCACACACTTAACCACTTCACCGAACTGGTGTACAGAATACCAGGGAGTACCAGAAAAATATCTACTTCTGCTTCATTAAGTACGCTAAATTCTTTGATTGTGTGGATCACAACAAACTATGGCATGTCCTTAAAGAGATGGGAGTACCAGACCACCTCACAGGTCTCCTGAGAAACCTGTATAAGGGTCAAGAAGTGACAGAACTGGATATGGAACAACTGATTGGTTCAGCATAGGAAAAGGAGTACTACAAGGATGTATATTGTCACCCTGCTTATTTAATTCATATGCAGAGTACATCATGTGAAATGCTGGCCTGGATGAATCGCAAGCCAGAATTAAGATTGCTGGGAAAAACATCAACAACCTCAGATATGCAGACGATACCTCTCTAATGGCAGAAAGTGAAGAGGACCTAAAGAATCTCTTGCTGAAAATGAAAGAGGAGAGCGCAAAAGTTGGCTTGAAACTCAACATCAAAAAAATTAAGATCATGGCATCTGGCCCCATCACTCCTTGGCAAATAGAAGGGGAAGTCATGGAAGCAGTGACAGACTTCACGTTCCTGGGATCCAAGATCACTTCAGACGGTGACTGCAGCCATGAAGTTTAAAAGATACCTGCTCATTGGGAGGAAAGCTATGGCAGACCTAAACAGCATAATAAAAAATAGAGACATCTCCGTGCCAACAATGGTCTGTATGGTCAAAGCAGTGGTATTCCCAGTAGTAATGTATGGCTGCGAGATTTGGACCATAAGGAAGGCCAAATGCTGAAGAATATATGCTTTCAAATTATGATGCTGGAGAAGACTCTTGAGAGTCCCTTGGACTGCAAGGAGATCAAATCAGTCAGTCCTAAAAGAAATCAACCCTGACTGTTCCCTAGAAGGCCAGATCCTGAAGCTCAAATGCTTTGGTCCCCAAATGAGAAGGGAGCACTCACTGGAGAAGACCCTGATGCTGGGAAAGATTGAAGATAAAAGAAGAAGGGGACAACAAAGGATAAGGTAGTTAGACAGTGTTATCAATGCAATGAACATGAAATTAAGCAAACTCCAGAGGATGGTGGAAGACAGGAGGGTGTGGTGTGATGTGGTCCATGGGATCGCGAAGAGTCGGATTCAACTGTGCAACTGAACAGTAACTAGTTTGTTTGCATCTTCTGCACTAGAAAGCATTTTGCACAGTGAAGTCTAATTTATGCCTACTGCTTTTTTTATCATTAACATCCAAACAGAGGGGCTCCCAGGAAATCAAGTGAATGTAAAGCATTTGCTTTGTAAGCTGATGCTGAATATTCTTCAGAAAGTTAAATCACCAATAAGCTCTCAGTACTGTAGAGAGGCTGCAGTTCAAATTAGATTGATTTAATTTGGATTATTAGTAAGGTAAGGATTTTGCATTCCTTGCATATCTCAAATTTGAATAATCTTTTCTGAAAGTTTTTGTTTACTTCATGAATAAATGCAGTGTTAAGCATCTGAATTTTGTTTTTGCTTTGGTAACTAAAAGAATAATGCTGTGGGTACTATTAGCCTACACGATTTAGTAGAAGAGTAATGTCTAACTTGCTTCTGTTAATAGGGTTTCAAAAGCATATTTACATTAATCTGATCTAGTGTATTATTTTTGTAAATCAAAAGATTTCACTTCTAAAAAGAGCAATGCATTAGTTCTTGGAAATCTCTCTAAAACTGATGCATGATTTTTGTGACTGAATTGTTAGTTATGTTTGTGTAATTTGAAAAGAGCTATCTGTGAAATGTAAAAAGCAGGGAAAGCATGTGTATGCATGCATATTTGCCTGTGTGGATACCTACATTGTTGAGTTCTAAACATTAACAATATCTGCAGGTTAAAGGCACCTGTTGAGGTTTTTGCTCCAGGTTCTGTCGTTTTAACGGAAAGTTTTGAGAGAAAAATGGATGAAAGTGTCCTGCATCTTTCAAGCTGGATAATTGCGTAATTCTATTTTAATACAATTTTTATCCAGATAGAGAAACCTATTGAAATGAAGTGGTTAATGCATGATCATTTAGGATTTTCTTAGTAAAAAAGCAGTATTAAAATATTTTGAATAAACATTATGTAAATCAGTCATGGGTACCCCAAAGGCATAGTAAAGTGGGTGCTGTTCATAATGGAGGGCTATAAAAATGAGACATGTTTTGTCAGGCTGCCCAAAAACTATGGCTGGATGAATGTTAAATTGGGTTCCTTGAGGCATCAGGGTTAGACTTTGTCTAAAAGATGGTACCTTTGGTGGAGGAATGCCAAAGAAACTGAAACAGAGATGAATTGGGGAGGGAAGAGCAAATGTGTTTGGAAAAACCCACCTTGCTTTTTGAAGAGCTCTTATTCGCTGAGGACTGGACAAGAAGCAATCAAGGGAGGCTAAAATATAATGAAGGTAGAGCAGTAAACAATTTAAAGGTCTCAAGGGAGTATTGTAGGGTTGCCAGGTATGGGTTGGAAAATACCTGGAGACTTTGTGGTGGATCCAGGAGAGGGCAGGGTTTGTGGAGGAGAGGGGCCTCAGCATGGTACAATGCTATAGAGTCCACCCTTCAAAGCAGCCATTTTCTCTAGGGAACCTGATCTCTGTCAGCTGGAGATCAGTTGTAAAAGTGGGAGATCCCCAGGCCCCACCTGGAAGCTGGCAACTCTAGAGTATTGTAAATGCAACTTGATACCTGTATACAGTTTTCCATCAAAAGCCAACCTTTAGGTATAGGATACCCTGTAAGAAGGAATAATCTGTTTTGTTGTGCAGGTCCTTGCATCTGTACCATGTGACTCTTTTGCTTTTTCTCTTCCATTTCCAGTCCAGCTGCAGTTGGTGACTGGCTATTAGATAAACCAGTGATGGCGAACCTTTTAGAGACCGAGTGCCCAAACTGTAACCCAAAACCCACTTATTTATCACAGAGTGCCAACACGGCAATTTAACCTGAATACTGAGGTTTTAGTTCAGAAAAAACAACTCATACATTAACATCTTCTGTAGCACTTTATCTGAACTAAGTGCTAATACATGAGTTTAAGGTCAGTGAAAACGGAAATGACAAGAGGGAAAGTGCAAGGAATACAACTGCTGAGGTAACTACTCCAACCACTTGGTGAATGGGTTACTAACAGCGCAGCACTACAGTGCATACTGCCACTTTCCACACACTCTTAAGATACTCAGTAAACATGCAGCGAGCAAACTTCGAAGAGGAAAGCTGTTGTCAAGGGTATTACAATATCTGATTCCTAGCCTCTGCTCCACTTGTCAGAACAAAATCTCATCTCGCAGGCCCAGGGGCACCGAGACTTTATCATTAGAGGGGCAGCCCTAGAGAGCATTCAGATGAGCAACCAATTTCTGAGAGTGCCAGTTTTCATAAGAACATAAGAGAAGCCAATGTTGGATCAGGCCAAAGGCCCATCCAGTCCAACACTCTGTCACACAGTGGCCAAAAATACCAGGTGCCATCAGGAGGTCCAGCAGAGGAGCCAGGACACTAGAGATCCTCCCACTGTTCCCCCCCCAAAGCACCAAAAATACAGAGCATCACTTGCCACAGACATAAGAACATAAGAGAAGCCAATGTTGGATCAGGCCAATGGCCCATCCAGTCCAACACTCTGTTACACAGTGGCCAAAAATACCAGATGCCATCAGGAGGTCCTGCAGTGGGGCCAAAATGCTAGAAGCCCTCCCACTGTTGCCCCCCAAGCATCAAGAATATAGAGCATTCCTTGCCCCAGACATAAGAACATAAGAGAAGCCAATGTTGGATTAAGCCAGTGGCCCATCCAGTCCAACACTCTGTCACACAGTGGCCAAAGTACCAGGTACCATCAGGAGGTCCAGCAGTGGGGCCAGGACACTAGAAGCCCTCCCACTGTTGCCCCCCCAAAGCACCAAGAATACAGAGCATCACCTGCCACAGACATAAAAACATAAGAGAAGCCAATGTTGGATCAGGCCAATGGCCCATCCAGTCCAACACTCTGTTACACAGTGGCCAAAAATACCAGATTCCATCAGGAGGTCCTGCAGTGGGGCCAAAATGCTAGAAGCCCTCCCACTGTTGCCCCCCAAGCATCAAGAATATAGAGCATTCCTTGCCCCAGACATAAGAACATAAGAGAAGCCAATGTTGGATTAGGCCAGTAGCCCATCAAGTCCAACATTCTGTCACACAGTGGCCAAAAATACCAGCTACTATCAGGAGGTCCAGCAGTGTGGCCAGGATGCTAGAAGCCCTCTCACTGTTGCCCCCCCCAAGCACCAAGGATACAGAGTATCCCTTGCCCCAGACTGAGAGTTCTTATCTATACCTTGTGGCTAATAGCCACTGATGGACCTCTGCTCCAGATGTTTATCCAATTCCCTCTTGAAGTTGTCCATGCTTGTAGCTGCCACCACCTCCTGTGGCAGTGAGTTCCATGTGTTCATCACTGAAGAAGGACTTCCTTTTTCCGTTCTAGGAAGAAAGAGGGAGGGAGGAAGAGAAAGAGGGAGAGTGAGAGGGAAAGAAGAAAGCAGGGGGGCAGAGAAGGGGGGGGGCTTTTGGTGGCCTTTCTCTGCTGGCACGCTGGCAGAGAAAGGCGGTGAGCAGGCGGGGGGCCTTGGGAGGCCTTTCTCTGCCGGCGCGCCAGCAGAGAAAGGCGGCGGGCAGGCGGGGGGGGCTTGGGAGGCGTTTCTCTGCCGGCGCACTGGCAGAGAAAGGCGGTGGGCAGGCAGGCAGGGGGGACTTTGGAGGCCTTTCTCTGCCGGCGTGCTGGCAGAGAAAGGTGGCGGGCAGGCGGGGGGCGCTTGGGAAGCCTTTCTCTGCCGGCACGCCTCTGTGCACCGGCAGAGAAAGGCGGTGGGCAGGCGGTGGGGGCCTTGGGAGGTCTTTCTCTGCCAGCGTGCTGGCAGAGAAAGGCGGCGGGTGGGCGGGCAGGCGGGGGGCCTTGGGAGGTCTTTCTCTGCCGGCGCACCGGCAGAGAAAGGTGGCGGGCGGGCGGGCAGGGGGGACTTTGGAGTCCTTTCTCTGCCGGCGTGCCAGCTGAGAAAGGCAATGAGCAGGTGGGGGGGGGGCGCCTCTGTGCACTGGCAGAGAAAGACAGCGGGCAGGCGGGGGGGCTTGGGAGGCCTTTCTCTGCCAGCGCATCGGCAGAGAAAGATGGCGGGCGGGCAGGGGGGACTTTGGAGGCCTTTCTCTGCCGGCGTGCCAGCAGAGAAAGGCGGCGGGCAGGCGGGGGGGGCCCTTGGGAAGCGGGTGGGTGGCGCTCCAGGTCACGTGCCCACAGAGAGGGCTCTGCGTGCCCTCTCTGGCATGCGTGCCATAGGTTCACCACCGCTGAGATAGACTGTTGGAGATGAATTAATGTAAGAGGTAATGGGTGGCAGATTTTGTTACCTGGTAAGAATGAGCCTGCATGTCATTGGAGGGACTGTCTCTACTGAGAATTGAGAGTTTTAACCCTTATTTGATTCTGAATCTGCTACTGGTGTTGGACAGGCATATAATAAAGGATACTTTCCCTCTGATCCATATGGGAGGATGATGGCAGCCTTTTCTCTTGGATTTGGAATGGTAATGGTGATTCATGCATTTGTATCCTAAAGACTCAGCTGCTATAATACTTTGTATTGGGTTTAAACCATTACTGTTTTGATGCTGTTAGGTAGCTCTTTTTTTTTTTTTTTAAACAAAATTTTTATTGGGATGCACTCAACATTTTCAACAACGTTACCAATACAATTTTTAAAAAGTTTCCATCCCATCCCCCCATCCCCCCTAATAGGCTTCCAACACTGCTAATAACAAACAAAAATATATATTAAACGGTAATCAAGTTTAGTCTTATATGAATCGACAAACCAGGTAACACATTTCAAATATATAAAACCTCTACAATTTCAACATATCTTCAAATAACAGTATAATACAGTTCAAGATACATTTCACTTCTCGTTCAATATCCATACAGATCTAAGTTATATATTTTCCCCTTCATTCTATATTCAGTTTCAAGATACAGTTTCAATCCTTCCCATTCTTTTATATACTGTTCTGCCATTTGTCCATTTAGTTTCTTTGTCATTTTGTCCATTTCCGCTAAAAATAACAGTTTTCTAAACCAGTCATGTATATCTGGCACCTTCTCCATTTTCCATTGCTGAGCAAAGGCCATTCTCGCCGACGTAATCATGTACCATAACAATGTCCTTTTTTCTTGTGGAATTCTTTCCATTGTCAAACCAAGGAGAAGAAGTTCTGGCTTTCTCTCAATTGGGATTTTTAATATTTTCTGCATCACACAATGTATATTGGACCAGTATGCTTTCACTTTGTCACATGACCACCACATATGGTAGAAAGAACCCTCTATTTTTTTACATTTCCAACACTTATTACTCAAGTTCTTATCCATACTAATATTAGCAATCTTTTTTGGTGTCATGTACCATCTATACATCATCTTATAGCAATTTTCTTTTACATTAATACAGGTAGACATTTTAAAAGATCTTTTCCACAAAAATTCCCATGATTCCATAGAAATTTCTTTGTTCATATTTATGGCCCACTTTATCATTTGCTCTTTAACAGTTTCATCCAAAGTATATGCAGTCAACAAAGTTTTATACATCTTTGAAATCATTTTTCGCTCTCTTTTCAACCATATATTTTCAAAATCATCATTCATAGCTCTAAAACCAAACTCTTTACAATCTTTTTTGTAAATATCCCTTATTTGACAATATTGTAGCCAACCATACTCAAATTCTAGTTCATTATTTGGCTTTAAAACATATTTTTTCCCTCTTTTTGCAACAATTCATGGTATTTCAACCAGTCATTACCTTCATGTTCTGAAAACAGATGTATAACTGCTGCTGGAACAATCCACAAGGGCCTCTCATCCGAAATTGTATCCTTGTACCTGGTCCATGTATCAAACAGTGTCCTCCTTACATAATGATGCTTAAACATAGAATCGACTTTATTTTTCCCATACCAAAGATAGGCATGCCAGCCAAATCTGCAATCGTGCCCCTCAAGAGCTAAAAGTTTTCTATTTTCCAAATTAACCCACTCAGATAACCAAGACATACATACTGCTTCATGATACAAATGCAAGTTCGGGACTTGGAAGCCTCCTCTGTCTTTAGTATCATACATTATCTTCGTTTTAATTCTTGGCTTCTTTCCTGCCCAGATAAACTTAAAGATTTCTCTTTGCCATTTCAACAACACTTTCCCATCTTTCACAATTGGTATTGTCTGGAACAAAAACATTAACCTGGGCAGTACATTCATTTTGACAACGGCAATTTTTCCAAGAAGAGATAATCTTAGTTTTTCCCATTTTTCTAAATCACTCTTTATCGAAACCCACAGTTTTTCATAATTATTCTTAAACAAATCTATATTTTTCATTGTGATTTCAACTCCCAAATACTTAACCTTTTTAACCACTTCACATTCTGTCACATTTTGTAACATTTGTTGCTTTGTACCAATCATATTTTTACACAATATCTTAGACTTATTTTTGTTAACATAAAACCCTGCGAGATCACCAAACTCTTTCACTTTTTCAAATACCTTAGGCATGTTATTAACAGGATCTTCAACAATAAACATAATATCATCCGCAAATGCTCTTAATTTAAATGAAAAGCCTCCAATATTCAAACCTTTTATGTTATCATCATCTCTAACCGTTTGTAGCAAAATCTCCAAAATCCAAATGAATAACAATGGTGACAGGGGGCAACCCTGTCTAGTACCTTTTCTTACCCGGAACACTTCTGTTGATTCTGCGTTCACAATCACCGTAGCTTTTTGTTCTTTATATATTGATTGAATCATTCTTATAAATTCTGCGCCCATCAAGGATTTCTCAAACACTTTAAACATAAATTCCCAATTCAGATTATCAAATGCCTTTTCTGCATCCAAAAATAAAAAACCAATTCTTTTTCGGGGTGCTTATCATAGTACTCAATTGCGTCTAAAACAACCCTCATATTGTCTTTAATTTGTCTATTTGGTAAGAATCCGGCTTGATCTTCAGCAATAGTGTCTTTCAAAAACCTTTTAAGGCGCTCTGCTAATATTTTTGCAAATATCTTATAATCGTTGTTCAATAATGAAATAGGCCGATAATTCTTTACATTTGTTAAATCCTGCGTTTCTTTAGGAATTAAGGTGATTGCAGCTTCATTCCAGGAATCTGGAATCTTCCCTGTCCTTCTAATTTCGTTTAAAAGAATCTCTAACACCGGAACCAGGTCTTCATGAATTTTTTTATAAAATTTAGCTGAAAAGCCATCCGGGCCTGGAACTTTAGAAATCTTTGCCTCTCCTATTGCTTTACTAATTTCTTCTTTAGTTATTACAGCATTTAAGATTACTTTCATTTCAGGGCTTGGTTGTATCAAATTAACCTTGGATAGATAGTCTTGCATCTTTTGCAGATCCACTTGTTTTGCTTGAAAAAGAGTCGCATAATATTTGTAAAATTCCCTCCTGATCCCTCCTGGGTCTGAAATCTCTTTATTTCCATCTTTCAAATTAGTGATTATTTTATTCTCTCTTCTTTTCTTCAATTGCCATGCCAAGTATTTGCCAGGTTTATTTGCACCTTCGAAGGATTTCTGTTGCAATTTTTTCAAGTTCCAATATACTTCTTTGTTCAGCCTCGCCTCATATTGCTCCCTTAAAATCCTCAATTCTCTCAAAATCTTCTTTTTACCAGGCCTTTTCTTAAGTTCCATTTCTTTTTCCCGAATATTTTCCATGATCTCTTTATCTATTTTCAGTTGTTGTTTCTTTTCATTATTATTAATTGCAATCAGATGTCCTCTCATCACAGCCTTGTAGGCTTCCCATACCGTTTGTGTCTGTACACCCTTATTTAAATTCAGTTGAAAATATGTTTGGGTTTCTGTCCTTATTCTGTCCACAATATTTTGTTTGTCCAGCAAATCCTCATTAAGTCTCCATCGGAATTTCTTTCTCTTAACATACGTTGACCATTTTACCGGACTATGGTCAGAAAGAATTCTAGGTAACATCTCAATTTTGCGTGTCTGCAAGATCAAATTCTCCGTCATCCACATCATGTCTATCCTTGAAAAAGATTCGTGTCTTGATGAATAAAAGGAATACTCTCTATCCCTGGGATTTTTAACTTTCCAAACATCTACCAAATGTTCGTGTTTAGTCAATTGAAAAAAGACTTTCGGAAGTTTGCCCATGGCTTCAATTCCTTTTTTGGATTTTCTATCAACAACATTATCAACAGTACCATTAAAATCACCCATTAATATCATTTGCTCATAGGTTAACTGTCGTAACTGTTCCCACAAATCCTGAAAAAAAATTTCCTTCGCACCATTTGGGGCATAGAGATTAACAATTAAAGTCTTTTTATTCTGCAACACGGCTTCTACCGCCAGAAGCTTCCCTTCATTATCTTTAAACACTTCCTTTGGTTCCAATTCCTTTTTGATATATATAGCAACTCCTTTTTTCTTTTGGGAGGAGAGGGAGTAAAACTCCTCTCCTAGTCTTTTTTGAATCAAAAATTTGGCATCAGTTTTTTTAATATGTGTTTCTTGCAAACAAACAATATCACATTTTTGTTTTTCCAACCAAAGTCTAACATTTTTTCTTTTTTGAGGTGAGTTAAGTCCATTGACATTCCATGATATAATTTGACTCTCCATGTTGATTTTGTGCTTATTTATCAGAGTCTTTAAAGTTATCATTGATGAATCTGGTCATTTGCTCTACTGTTTTGATTGTGACTCTCTTCTGTTTAAATGTAAAACTGACACCTTTAGGAATTTCCCATCTGTATCTTATACCCTCTGTTTTCAGTTTGTCAATCAAATCTTTGAAGAGTCGTCTATCCTGAAGCATTGCTCTGGGTAGTTCCTTTAAAACCATGATTTTCTTGTTGTCAATTATGAAATCTTCCTGAAATTGTTGTTTAAATAGATCCTCCTTCAGTTTTTTTGATATAAACTGGACAATTACATCTCTGGGTAATTTTTTCCTTTGCGCAATCGCAGAATTGACTCTGTACACCACATCAATCTGTGCCGCCACCTTCTCCTCTTCCATTTTTAAGAAATCTGCAACAGCATCCACCATAACAGAATGGATGTTCTCACTCTTGTCTTCAGGGATCCCCCTGAATCTCATGTGGTTAAGCATTGCATTGTATTGGACCATCACATTGACTTTTTCTGTTTCTAAAGCAACCTCAGCAACATTGGATACCACACCCTTCACTCTTTCATCCGTCTCATCTGCTCTTTTAGTCAGCGTCTGTATCTCTTTTGTAATCCCAGACATTTCTTTTTTCAACTCTGTTACTTCTGTTATTAAGGTTTTTTCCAACTTCTGAATCGCGTCCATCACTCGTTTCTCCATAGCTTCCATCAGGCCCTGTAGCTTCTTTTCTTCTTTCGCAGCCATTTTCGGGGAGGACCAGGAGTTCGCCCTCTGTCGTTGCCGCAGATCGTAAGCCGTTGTTTAAAATTTCCCTCAAACCTACATCAAATCAAAGTCCTTCTTATGCCCACCTGAATCGCTCTAATTTCACTTTTTTCTGTTAAGTCTTTCGTTTAAAATCGAAATAATTGTTTTCTGACCTTCTCAAAATGGCGGGCGCAATTTCTCTATGGTAGATGATTCTTCCGGTTACTCACTTCCTGTCCGGCAATCTTGATGGTCCCCTTGTCTCTGGTTTCCTCCCTTCTTCCGGCCTCCTTGGACTTCTCTAGGACGATTACTTGTCTAGTCTGAGGTCACTTCCTGTTCTGACGATTTCTGCTGCAGCTAGAGTACTTTCCCACACTAATTCTCGCGGAGTTTGCTGTTAGTTTCTATTTTAAAGTCAATAATCCAACCGCAGGAATGATCAACAAACCGGCTTTTTGGCCTTTTTAAGCTATTTAGCTGCACTTTTTCGGAGTTGATGTTAGTACGACAGATACAGCACGATCATGCACTTCATCGGATGTTGTTTACTTTCGGCCAAAACGCGTCTCCGGTGAGCAATTTTAAAAAGTTACCTTCAAAGTCCGTGTCTTGTTATAGCAGTGTTTCCTTAATATCAGTTTCCGTAGAATGTCTTGGAGGTCTGGGTCATGCGTTCTTATGTTGAGAGTCCAACTCGGTGGGGTCTTGTAGAGAATTTCCGAAGTGCCTTCTCTGGGGGAGGGGATCAAGGCTGGTCGCGACGCTCTTTAAAGCCCCGCTATCAGCCGATCTCAACTCCCTCTCGGGCCAAGGCTCGCTGCCAGTCACCCCCCTGCCTGGGGGGATCTGCGGTGGGCTGTAAGAAGCCCACCCTGTCGTCAAGACCCTCCGTATGCTCTGGGAGCTCTGGGAGCAAAGCCAGAACACGTCAGGACGCCATGAATCCCAGACCGGAAGCCCCCTGTTAGGTAGCTCTTGATGAAGTGGCTCACCTAGCTTTAAGCCCCCCACAACTTAGGTTCCCTGTGCCAAAGCAATCTGTATTTTTCCCATTATGATGCCTAAGGTTCAAGCTATCTGTGACATCTGACGCAAAGAGATTGAGGTTTCCCAAATCCAACTATGTTCCTTTAAAATCTGACATGTTGGGGAACTCATGTTCTCAAGTGTGATAGCGCCAAATTCAGTTTGGGATTGCAGCATGGTTGGAGGAGGGGCTTCAGCCTTCCTTCCTGCTCTTTTTCCTGGGATGAAATAAACTTGGGGGGGGTCTGTTTGCCCTCCTTTGGGACTGTACATGTACTAATTGCAGCATACAGACCCTATGTATCAACTGCTATCAGCAAGGCCTGAAGGAGAAGCAGCAGCAATCAGGAATCCTTTTGTGCCTGCAACCAGCTCCAGCTGAGAGCTCTCTGTCAGCTACCAACTGCCATCTGTGAGGCCAGACAGATATGAGGCAGCCGTTAGGCATCTTTCCATTGTATCTGGACTGAGATCTCAATATGAACTCATATTTTATATTTTGTTTTCATTTCACTGCTGTAAGCAGCTTTGGGAGCTAAATTTCTGGTTGGAAAGTAGAATACAAATGTAATGTGGTGGATCTAATGACTTGCTTCTGATATGACTTCCTCCTCCAGAGCAAGATTTTCAGACGGAGAGAGCGTGAAAGGGAGTTTGAGCCAATAAGTAACATTAGTGTGCCTGCCTTATAGGTGACATTAGTGGGACTTCTGAGATCCAGAGACTGTTCTGGATTGTTCCAGAGCTGCTGTATTCATATGCTATATTCATAATGATTAGGTATTTGGTGGCTGGAATCAAATAGATGAGAGTTGCTTTGCTTTGCAATATGACATTTGATGTATTTTAAGACTTTAAACCTCCCTTTATCTTTCAAGGTAGGATGATAGAAATCAAAACAGAAATATGTGCAGGTGAAGTTTCCCCCACTTTCCATTTACTGTATTCTGTTTTTTTACATATAGCTTGACCATCTTAACTAATTCATTTCCCCAGTGTTCTCTGTGTGCTTTGAAAGGATATAATTATATTTTTCACTGTTCATTGTTTACCTAAGCTTTGTGTTAATTCTTTAAGCTCCTCTCCTGTCTGCTGCTAATTTAGCTTTGCTCTGACTTTCTTCCAGTCTGGATGTTTTTTTTTTTTTTTTTAACTTCAAAGCTGAACATAGTGCATTATTCAGGAAGAAAGCTAATTGCAATTAGTTGATGAATAGGTTGTAACATTCTGTATTTATAAAAAATTCTTCATAAATTTCTGAGGTGGTTGTTTTTTCCTTATAACAATGTGAGCAGTCTGCTTTTTCAGAAAGATGTCTTCCCTTTCTTCTATGTTAAAAGATAAAAGGTGCTAGAAGGCTACTGAGTTGTAGCCAATGTAGTATAATAACTGAAGAAACAAGTTTTATAATATAATGGCAAAGTTATGCTAGTGGTTGTTGCTCAGCAGAAGAAAAATACACTGGTGTACTTGGGCTAAGGAATGTGGTCTTTACTATTCTATCATCACAACCAAGTTTATGATAGAATAGTAAAGACCACATTCCTTAGCCCAAAGGAAATGTGATGAATTGTTGAGCTGCCTGTCAATTATTGGTGAAATGTTGATGACATGTTTTTCTATTAATATTTTAAAATATTTTAGTATATAAGAAGAATAGTTGAATGAAAAAAGAATTAAGTAAAATTACTACATTGTGCTTAGAAAGTGGCTATTCTTGTTTAATCCAGAAATACAATCTTTAACCAAATTTTTACTTTCCATGCAATAAGAGGAAACATATTGTAGAAAACCAAGACATAATTTGACAATAGTAAATAATTTAAAATGTATAATATCAGAAAGGGGGGCACGCCAGGAAATGGATAGGCAATATACATAGGAATTGTCATTTGTATGAAACAGTCCCACCATTGAACAAATGTCAAAGCATTTTAACAGTAAGCCCCATAGCTTCCCAGAAGTTTCTAGAGCCTGCTGTCTCTTCTGAGTAATACAGTTTATATTTCTGTAAGCCATTTTTAAATGGGAGAGGGTCCTTTGGCTTTCCATATCTTATGTACTAAATGTTTATCTATTGAAGTGGCTGTTCAGTGCCATGCTTTCAATATTTTGAGATGTATGATGCAGAAAGCTGCTGTTTGAAGGAAAAATTGAAAAGTTTCAGTGGTCTATGGCTTTTCCAAAAACTATTTTAACCAGTACTGAATACATAAAGCTGCTTTATACTGAGTCAGACCACTGGTCTATCAAAGTCAGTATTGTCTACTCAGACTGGCAGTGGCTTTCCAGGATCTCAAGCAGAGTTCTTTCATGTCACCTACTGCCTGATCCTTTCATCTGTAATGACAGGGATTGAACCTCGGACCTTCCACATGCCAAGCAGATGCTCTGCCGCTGAGCCACAGCCCTTCCCCACTATTCTTTTACATCTGCCATACTTTTCCTATACATTCTCCTGTTTTGCAGCTGTATCCTATATGGGGCAGGCTTCCATGAATTTGTAACGAAGTTCAATAATGTAGAATTAATTATAGATTTGGATGTTCAAAGTGGAGGCTGCAAATTTTATAATAATTTTTGCTTTCAGCAAAATGGGGTTGATTTGATTCTGAATGGATTTGTGCCTGTTAAGCAATGTGTGATTAACTACCCAGGTATAGCCTAGGTATATATTGGTTTGGATGTGCCCCAGTTTTTAGTTTGAACGCAAGCCCATGCTAAAACAGCTTGAGCATAAGGAAATAACTTCTCACTCCTAAACACTACTGGCTTAGTTTCTGCTTCTGATTCAAGGAAATGTCCCCACTCTGGGCATTGAGCCACACAACCGATAGCTAGAAATCTGTTAATTAAGTGGCAAGATGCTTCTGCAAGCTTGGAAGCAATAAATGAGAATCTGGATAGAGTGCAATCAGAAGTAATTAATTTCAGAGAAATAATACAAATGTCTAGGATAGAGAATCAGCAGGCTCCATCCATCAGAAATATAAAGTATTTGCCATAATATCCAGTATTAGAAGTCCACATAGACAAGTGACTTGCGTAATCTGAATTGTATGCAAGTTACTCCAGTCAAGGGTGGGAGGTAAAAGATGAAGTGAAAGAGATGGCTATAGCTACCGATCAATTTAGGCCCAAGCAAAGGTTCAGTTCCCATGGCAAGGGGCTAGACATTTGGGCAGCAAATAATAATTAAAAATGGCTAAAAGAAAAAGAGAATGGGGAAATTTTTCATATGTCTGGAAAGGGTGTGCCACAGCTTATAAAACAGTGGGTGCATTCAGACGCGCCATTTGAGCCGCTTTCGGCACACCTCAGAAACGGCTTTTATGTGCGCGTTCACATGCCCAACATCTGCACACGATCCCCAGCCGTCGCTTTCCAGAGCAAACCCCCTTTAAACCGGGGTATTTTGACGCCACTTACTAAGTGGTGTTTTCCAGATTCTCCAATTCAAGCTGCACTTTCCTGATGTCTGATCGCTCATGGAGCCACTTCCGGGTGCTTCAACCCCCCTCCCCTCTGGGAAGCTGCCTTGGGCTTCTGCTTTTAGTCTGCCATTTTTTTTAAATGCTTTAGTGGTGTGCACTTGAGCAGAGCTCCGTGCCTAAGTTAAGTAAAGAAAAGCTTAAATGGTGCCTAGTTTAGGCATTTAGACAAGTCCGGGATCTTGGGGAGGCCAGTTTCGGGGTGAAAATTTAAAGAGAAGTCTTCATTTGAAGTTTAAAGGGACGTGTTGAAATCGCTGTTCTGCGCACATGCCAAACTTTTAATTCTGGAGAGGGCTGCCTGTGTGCATGCTTAAACGAGAGGAAAAACAACTCCACCTGCATGAGGATGGCAGGGAGCCCGAAACGAAGAGGTTAGTGTGATTGCAATTCTCCAGGTTAAAAAAAAACCACGCATCAGACCGGAGCAATTTAAACCGCTCTAGCACGCTGTCTGAACGCACCCAGTAGGCAGGCAAAAGCTCACTAATGATAGACTATGTGATGTCTAAGCACATATACTCAGAGAAGTAAGATTTTGGGGAATTTTGAAGCAATGGGGGACAAAGTGATTTTTTATTTAAAAAAATGGAAATTTGGGCGGAAATTGAAATATATACAATATATTTACTTTTCTATCAAACCTAAAGTTTTTTTTACTGATTGAACAACATATATCACAACTAGCAAAAATATTGTACTATTTAACATTATGCAGTTTAAAAGTATAGATATCTTTTGTTTCTGTAAGGAAAAACTGCAAGAATGCCCATGGTCTTAAGAAAGAGTTGTAAACTGCTATACCTTATGCTACCATAGGAACATTTACATGTAATTTTTGCCATCTGAACAGCAGGAAAAGATAAAAGTTGAAAGCTGAAAACAAATCTGTAGTAAACAAAAAAAGCATATGATTTGGACTCAACAGTCACAATTGGTAGTATTGCCAGGATATTTAGATATTGAGCTAAATTTAATAACCCTGAAAACACTGAGTAGAATAATAATTGCTGCCAAATTTATTTACATTTCAACAAAAGCCTTGAAAGTTTTCTATATGTTAATGTGACGATTCCCCCAGGATCCCTTTATCTTCTTCTTGGCTGGGTGGTCCCTTTTCTTCCTTGATTTTCAGTCTGTCCCACCCAGTTGTTTAAATGTCTATAGGTATATACTGATCCAGTCCAGGGGTCTGAGGGACTGACTAAAATCGTTCTTTTGTCTTTATTTGATAATGACACATGTGAGGCTGATGGAAAATCAAAACTAACAAACTTTTGTTATACTTATGAGGGGAAATGGTCAGATAGGCATCAGATTTAGGACTTAGAAGGTGAACAGGCCACAAAAATGAGGTAAATTTGTATAAATATAAACAAAAGGCAGTTTGTCACAAACACATAGCTGTTTAGTTATACAGACACGTCTTTAAACACTAAGGAGAGATATATTCCTTGTTAGTTTCTGCTTAGATAAACAAGCTTCTTTCTCTCAAAGACATTTAAGTTGATGAAAGAGTAGGAACATACACACAAGTACCACTATCCCCTCTTAACCACTTGATAGGATACCCCCCATTTACTAGGAACTATTTCCCTCAGGCCTGAATGGGGATTCTTCTTGATCCCCTCTCTTAACCTTCTTTCCCAGTCAGCTGTCATTTCTCAACTGGCACTCCTAACTGACACTCTCAGTTGTAAAATTCCATTTACCCCCTGCCACTCAAGGTTCTCAGATGGGTTAAAGCATTAACCATTTACTGTCCATCACAGTCAAGTATAAGATTTTTTATTATTATTATTTTTAATATAAAACAAACAAACATAAAAAAACATATAGATTGGGTATCTATTACAATATCTCCTACATTGTATAAATATGTATTAATTTGTTTTATCATATATTTGTATCTAGATGTTCTGCATTATATTTAAAACTAAGTTCTAAATCAGGGGTCCGCAAACTACGGCCCGTGGGCCACATGTGGCCCGCCGAGGACATTTATACGGCCCACCAGGTGTTTATGCCCGCCCCCCCGGAGCCTCCTCCTCCTCGGGGAGCGCAGCAGCAGCGCCCCTGCCTGCCTGCTGGGCTCCTCCTCCCGAGTAGCCCCATTGGGAGAGGTGCCTTTGAGGGTGCGGCGGAGAGCAGCCTGGGCGGAGCTCCTCCCAGCGGGGCGGGCGCCTCCCCCCTCCCTCCCCAGCCCGGGCGGGGTTCAGCTGGAGTGTCCGGGGATGGGGGAGCTGTGGAGAAGAAGCCGTGTGGAGTAGCCAGGCAGGGCAGCAGCGGCGAAGGGGAAGGGTCCCGGGAAGGGAGTCGCTCGCGGGGGGGGGGCCAGCTGCCGGGAGGTCCTGGGAGGGAGGGAGGGAGGCGGGGGACACGCTCGGCCACAGTTGCTGACTCCGAGGTGGAGAATTCCTGCACATTTGGGGGGAAGGTGCGTTCCGGGAAAGGTCTGTTTGCTGGGGGGAGAGAACCCCCCGTGGAAGCAATGCTGGTGAGCCCCCCTCCAGTGCCACAAGGGCCCCCTGGGGGACTGATCCCTTTCAGCCGGAGGGGGGATGTCATCCTGGGGGCGGGGGCTAAGGAAGTCCCATTGAAATACTGGTAAGTTTGTTGATTTAACTTTATTTCATTTTAAATATTGTATTTGTTCCCGTTTTGTTTCTTCACTTCAAAATAAGATATATGCAGTGTGCATAGGAATTTGTTCATAATTTTTGTTTTTACTATGGTCTGGCCCTCCAACGGTCTGAGGGACAGTGAACTGGCCCCCTGTTTAAAAAGTTTGAGGACCCCTGTTCTAAATTGTCTCCAAGTGAAATTATAAGTCTTAATTGTTCATTTATTGTATTCTTTGAACCATTTATAAAATCTGGACCGTGTACTCTGGAATCTCCCTTCTTCTTGTCCTCTCAAAAATAAAGTCAGTTTATCCATCTCAGCAGTTTCAAGAGTTTTACTTAACATTTCTTCTTTTGAGGGTATTTCATCTTTCCTCCAGTATTTAGCATACAGTATTCTTGCAATAGTCAATACATGTATAATAAGATAAAAGTCTTCCTTTTTACATTTTTCTGGTCTTATATTCAACAAGTAGAGACCCGCAAGAAACTTGCGGGATGGTTATCTCATTCATCACACCTTTGCTTCCTCTGCTCACCCCCTACTTCTCTCACACTATTTTTCCCTCTGCCCCCCTTTTCTTACTCTATTTCTGCTCCATGCATGTGACTTCCTTTCTCTTTCTGATCTGTCATCTTTCTCTTTGTTTTTCTGCCTCCCCACTTCATCACTTTTTCTCTCTCTTTCTGCCCCCCCACCCCATCATTCTTTCTTTCTGCCCCCATCACTCTCCCAGCCTCCTACCTGCTTCCTCCCCCACTCCGCAGAGCAGCAGTAGCAGTGGTGGCAGTGCTCTCAGCCACCCACCTGCTTCCTCTCCCCCCCACAGCAGCAGTGGCAGCACTCTGGGAATCACAACGCATCTCCCAGCTACAGAGATCAATTCATCTTAGGGTTGCCAGCTCCAGGTTGGGAAATTCCTGGAGATTTGGGGGTGGAGCCTTGGGACAGTGAGGCTTGGGGAGGCAAGCAGCCTCAGCAGGGTATGATGCCATAGACTCAACCCTCCAAAACAGCCATTTTATCCAGGGGAACTGATTTCTGTCTCCTGGACAACAGTTGTAATTCTGGGTGATCTCCAGTCCTCACCCAGAGGCTGGAAATGGTGGTTCTCGTGGAGGAAATGGCTGGAGGGTGGAGTCTATGGCATTACACCAGTCCAACGTTCCTCCCCTCCTCAAATCCCACCCTCTCCAGGCTTCACCCCTCAAATGTCCAAGGATTTCCCAACCTGGAGTTGGCAACCCTATTTCCTTCCCAACCAACAGCCAACCTACCTTTATCTGCCTCTCTGTCTCCTGTTTTCCATCTCCACCCCCCAGCCTCTACCTAGGGAAATTACAGCCTTTCTCCACAGTGAGGGCCAAAGCAGCTTTCATTATTCCCTCCTCCTCTTTATCTGCACAACAACCCTGTGAGGTTGGTTAGGCTGAAATATGTGACTGGTCCAAAATCATGCAGTCACCTTCCACTGCAAGATGGGGATCTGAACCTGGGTCTTGCAGACCCTACTTTGAAGCTCTAACTGCTGCACCTCACTGGCTTTCATAGGGTGGCTGCTGATGAACGCTGGCAAGCAGCCGAGGCTAGGTGAGTCATGCAAATCAGGGGGGACCTGGCAACCCTAGACTACTGCCAGGCCTAGAGTGGCCAACCTCCAAATGGGCCCTGGAGACGCCCCAGAATTACAACTGGACTGTAGACAGCAGAGGTCTGTCTCCCTGCAGAATATGGCTGCTTTGGAGGGCGGACTCTGTGGCATTATACCCAGCTGAGGCCTCTCCCTTTCCAAACCCAGCCCTCCTTAGAGTCCACCACAAAATCTCTAGAAATCCCCCAGCCTGGCACTGGCCACTCTTGTGAGGCCTGGCCCCAAGGCTCCCTCACCCCCTCCCTCCCTCCAAGGCTGAAAGAGGCCTGGAAAGAAAGGGCCCTTCCCCCCACCCTTTGACTGACAGAGCCAGTTAGCCTCCCCCCCCCCGCCAACGTTCTAATCTCTCACCGTTGATGCCTGGAGTTAGGTCCCTGCAGAGGCCATTTCAAAAGGCTTTTTGGGGAATTCAGCCATTCCTGAAGGGATTTCTTCACTTCTTGGATTTTTCTACAAACCCAGGAAGTCTACTGACTATGCAGGAAAAGCTGTTGGGGGACAGTGAGCCCCCTGTTGGTGGGAATAGGTATCCGCACATTTTGGCTATTAGAATAAGGATAAAAATAGTTCAGATGTAAAAGGTATGGTACAGTCTAACATTTTTTTGTAACATTTCATGGATCCAAGACCAATATTTTTTAACTCTGTCAGATGTCCACAACATATGGAAAAATGAACCAACAGTCTTTTTATATTTCCAGTAGTTATTAGATAAATTAGAATAAAATTTTGCTAGTTTATCTGGAGTCATATACCATCTATAAAACATTTTGTAAATATTTTCTTTATATGCAGTTGCTTTAGTAATTTTTACTTTTGTTTTCCATATCTGTAACCATTGGTCTAAATCAATATTTTGACTTAAATTTTGTACCCATTTAATCATAGTTTTTAACTATTTCATCTTGTGTCTTATCTTCCAACATTATTACATACAATTTTTAATCACTTTTTCTTAAGAATATAACAGTATCTTATCTATTTCCATTGCTTTGGAACAAATCCTATTGTTTTATCTTTAGTATACCTTGATTGTATTTGTGCTATTTCCCACCAACTAAGGTCAGGTTTTAGTCTTTTAATATTTTCTATTGATTTTAGTTCATTTTTATTATCCAAGAGGTCTTCGTATTTTAGCAGAAAGTTCTTTGAGAATAGATTTGGGTTAGTAAATGCTTCCAGTACTCCCATTTTGGAATCTTAATGTAGAAAAGTCTTTTCACTTCTTCCCATACCTTTAATAGAGCTTTCCTAATGAGATGTAGTTTAAAGTATTTATGGGTCTCAGCTTTTCCATACCATATAAAAGTGTGCCATCCCAGTAATAAATCATAACCCTCCAAGGCTAATATTCTGGGATTTTCTAGCATGAGCCACTCACTTAACTGTGTAGTGATGCTGCTTTATAATATAATGAACTTCTTAAAAAACCACAAAGAAAAACTGGAAGTTGAGGAGGAAGAGTCTGAGGAGATGGAAGAAGAAGACCAGGATCAAGATGTACAAGGAGCGTCAGGAACAACTAAAAAATCCAAGAAATCCAGGAAAAAGACCTCACCTTCACAAATAGTTACAAGACTTCAACAAAGGAACAAAGACGGCGCATACAACAGCAAGATGGATAGAAGGTAAATCAAGATAATTTCAATAAATGTTAGTGGATTGAATGCACCTCAAAAAAGAAGATGGATATTTCAACAGTTTAAATAATTAGATGTTATATGTTTACAAGAAACCCATATAAAAAAGTCAGATCAGAAATATTTGGAAATTAAAAATTTGGAAAAACTTTTATCTCATTAGGCAAAGAAAAAGAGGTGTAGCTACCTATGTGAAAGAGCAGCTACTCCCGGAGATGCTTTATAACTCTGAAGATGGTAGAGTCCTGATAATTCAAGTACAAAGGCAAGGTAAAATAACCTTGGTTGTCAATATATATGCACCAAATCAACACCAAGAAAATTTTTATAAACTTTTGCAAGAGCTCATCTCAAAGCAACAATTTGATGAGGTTTGTCTAATTGGAGATTATAATGTGGTATTTGACAGACTTGTACATAGGAAAACAACTGCAAAACAAAAGAAAAAAGGTAATGAACTTCCCAACTCTTTTCTACAGCTAGCAGAAGAATACAGTTTGGTAGACTCCTGGAAGGTAAGAAACCCAAACAAAAATGACTTTACTTATTATTCAGCAAGACACAGGTCATGGTCAAGAATAGACATGTATTGGATATCATCAGCAATTATAAATGACCTAATAGAAATGGAAAAACTACCAGCAGCCTTTGCAGACTACAATCCTGTTACGATTACACTACAAGACATAAAAATAGATGGACTTACATAAGAACATAAGAGAAGCCAATGTTGAATCAGGCCAATGGCCCATCTAGTCCAACACTCTGTCACACAGCGGCCAAAATATACTAGGTGCCATCAGGAGGTCCAGCAGTGGGGCCAGGACACCAGAAGCCCTCCCACTGCTGCCCCCTCCAGTTAACAATTGGATTGAATTAGATTCCAAATGCCTCCAGTTGTCTTTTAAAGCAGACATATGTGGTAAGAAATTGGTCTTGAAGGAACCCAAGTGAAATTCTGGGTTTGTACTTAGTATAAAAATCTCTGAACTTGACTCATTGTGTTCATTGACTGAGGCGAAGTTCATAACCCACAGTCAAACTATGGCTTGACTATACTGTATGTGCTATGGACTTGTGTATGCTAATACATCCTTCCAGCTGTTGCTTTACTGTCACCATCATTTGTCCCATTAGGATGTCATGGAAAATAATGAATGTTGGAGATTAGTACATCTGGGGAGAAGTAAGGAGTATGTGAGTTTGCAGTATGTACCTGCCAGCTGCCACTTAAACTGTGCCACAGTCTTGAGCAATGCTCCCTCTAAGCTGTGGAGTCTTGTGAGCAAAAATTTTACTTTGTGAACCACTGGTTTAAAGTTTTGAACAAGCAATTTGGCTACTGCATAAATTAGTTTGTTCTGGAGCCATCCTTCCTGAGCTAAGACAAAAATGTGTAAGCCGGAGGTTAAAACACTGAGCTAGCTCACACTATCTCAGCTTAGAGGGAACACTGGTCTTGAGAACATTTTTCTCGGAAACATATACAAAAACTTGCAGAAAGGATGGTGGTCTGTTCCTTTCCTTGTTTTTGCTCAGTTATATTTTGAAGGAGTCTGTCCACATCTCTCTATATAAAAGTCCCCTCACTGTAAAATCAATGCCCAGGCTAAGCCCCTGCACCTAGAAACATGAAATTTGGGGAGAGCACTCCTACCATGATGTAGATGCTTGCTAAGAAGGGAGTCAGAAGGGGTAAAATGTGCTCCCCCATTGTTTCCTATGTGGCCACCAGGCAGCTGCCTCCTTGTACCCCCTGCTCTCTGATTGGTTAGCTGCAGAGCTCAGTGTTCTGAGGCAAAAAAAAACCAAGTTACAGGAGACTGCAGAGAGCTCATGATAGTTGAGGAAATCAGGAATGGTCAACAGCCACCTGTGAGATACAGCAGTGCTGCTGGCCCAGCCTCTTGGCTTCCAACACACTTCCCCCACCTCCCACACCTGACAGGCAGCTGTCTGTCAGGTGGAGTAGTGGGTACAGGGCACTTAAAGCCATCAGGGAGCCTGCCCCAGCAGTAATGCCTTAGTGATCCTGCCGACCCAGCCTCCACAGTGGCTTGCAATACCCCTCCTTCTCCTACACTGGACAGGCAGCTGCCTGTCAGGTGTAGGAGAGGGGGTGGGCTGCTTACAGCTATTGAGACGACTTGCTCAGCAGGATTACCTTAGCACTGGTGCTGGCCCAACTTCTCTGATGCCTTTAAACATAGTCCCTCCAACACTAGACAGGCAGGTGTCTGTCAGGTGTAGGAGCAGGGCCAGGGTACTTTAATCCAGCAGGGAGGCTGCCCAAGCAGAAACACCTTAGCAATGCTGCTGGGGCAGCCTCCCCAATGGCATTAGACACACTTGCACCCACTATGGAAATATACTCCAAATTTGTAGAAAAGTGGTTTCCTGTATTAGGTTATTTAACTTCTCACAGTGTGGGTTCTAGATAATTGGTTCGTATGAAGTTGCTTAATATCTGATTGTTTGGATGTTGTTTTGAATACAAAGTTGTGTCCCACTTCTTAAATGTAACATAAATGAGAAGCATTTTTGTACAGAAAAAAGGGTATGCCCTGCAACCCCCCCCCAATTATTTATTATTATTATTTGTTGTATTTATGAATTGCCCCACCCCTGCTACTGCAGGGCTCTGGGCAATGTACAACCAGAGATAAAACAAGATAAAATTAATTAAAAACATTAGTACAACATTAAAGGCAATCAGATAATGAAGAACCAGTCCTCATTCCAACTCTCACTGCCAGCTACTTCATGGACGGGGGGAGGAGGGCAAAATAGATGTAAACAACAGGGAACGGGAAGGGTGCCAGCCAAGTTGGAACCATCGCTGTCCTCACTAAAATTCAATGCCCAGGACAAACCCCTGCACCAAGAAACCCAAAATAAGGGGAGTGCATTCCTATCATGATGTCAACCCTCGCTACAAAGAGATTTCTGAGAAACGCATCCCCTAAGGGGGTTAAAATGTGCAAAATATGTTCCCCTAATTGTTTTTCATGTGCCTGGCAGGCTGCTGTCTCCTTGCCCCCCCTTTAATTGGCCAACTGTGTAGCTCAGAGTTCTGAGGTGAAACCTGCCTCGTGCGCCCACCTCCCTCTGATTGCTCAGCTGTGGACCTCAATGTTGTGAGGTAAAAACACAGTTAAAAGAGACTGCAGATAATTGAGGACAGTTACAAAAATCAGTGATTCAAGGCTCCTGAATAGACATTTCTCATCATAGCCAGCATGGCAATTGAGTTTATGAATGTTCAAGGGGAGATAGTAAAGAACTTTTCTAGGAGCCGTTTTGATGCGTGCCTCCCTCATGAACCTGAAGAAATGTCCACGACATCACCACTCCCTCAGACCAACTCCCCCTCACACCTCTCACCTTTTACTACCCCCCAGAAAGGTCCTGGCAAATGTTGAGCCAGATACAACAACTCTACAAGGAGGAGTTAACTTAGGAATGCGGCAAAGACATGAGAATGAGGCATTTGCACTTAGTACTCCTGCAGTGCACTGAGCTGCGCTGGCCAAGTACCAGCAAGATCAGCCTGAGGTGCTCAGAACAACACATTTCCATATAAGCAAAACAGTGTGGTCTACAGAGAGGTCCTTCAGTAGAGAAAAGAATAGTACATGTGTCTCACTTCATTTTTTACATTACAGTCTTCTCCATTAGAATTCCTACGACATGGTAACCCCAACACGATGCCAGAAGAGACTGCACCTAGGCAAGAGATATCCTCCTGACCTTCCCAGCAGCTCCAGTGCTCAGTCTAGGTTACCAGCCTGTTCCTCATGAAGGAGAATGGAACAGCCCCAGTCTTCACCATGCCTTGATGAAATACAAGGACAAAGAACTCCAGAAACCGCCATTAAGAGTTCCTTCTAACTCAGGCAGGCAGCCTCTTTCCCTCCCCCCTCACCTGCAAGACCTCACGTAGACCCGGCAGAGACTATTCACTGTTGCCCGGCAACTAATTGCTGGCCATCAGCAGCCTGGCTAAAGTAATCAAGAAGACAATGGAATCGGCCTGGTGACTCATCCTAGCTGCTACCAGGTGTCAGACATGAGTTAAGCTTCTAGCTCTCAGTATTGACCACCCCTCTGGTACACCTCCCCTACACCTTCCGACCAATAGGGTATTTTTAGGGACGGAGTTACCAGGAGGTGGAACCAGGGCTTGTGGCCAGCCCCCTCCCTCCTGCATGTAAGGAGATGCCTGACCACCAGCTCTCTCTCTGTTCTTTGACCCCTATCGAACCTTTGACCCTCTTATGTCCAGCTTGCTATCCCCAACCCTTGCCTCCATCTTTAAACTCTAGGTCTGCAGCCTGAGTTTCCACATGTTACCTGCTGGCCAGGCCACGTGGTCCCCCATTTTTCTAGTTCTCTTTCCCTCCATTTTTCCTGAGGAACACTCTGCATGACGGGACTGGTAGGTATTGCCCACCAACGATTTACCTGCTAATGCAAATGTGCTTATACTTCTCTCTGTATTTTCTTAGACTTGAGTAATTGTGTGTGAGACTGTGTATTATTTGCTTGTGAAGAACTCCAGTAAAAGACTTTATTTGCAAACGCATAAAGTCTCCTGGTCTGTTACCAACACCTCTCGGTGGGGCTGGACTTCTATATACATAGGTGTTCGCTCCCACAGCCGATTGCCTATTGATAATCAATCATCTACCCCATTATTATTAATAATTATGTGCAATCCAGCTAACACAGGCTAGTTTTTTATTATAAGTATTGGAAGCAAAACAAAAGAAAGTCTTAAGTAGCCACCAAGCGGTATATTCTACCAGGTAATGTGAAGTCCAATACCACCACAGTATTACTTGTAACTATAAGAGAATTGCTAGATTAATTGGATTTATAGTGTTAATAGGTTGGGGAAGTAAGCATACCACTCTACTGAGGAGGCACAACAAAAATCTCATAAAACAGAGTCAGTTTCCCTGAGTCTTACTACTTATGAGAAACTGTTTCCAAATTAAAGGAAGCTGGGGGTGAAATGTAGGAACACACAAAGAAAAGGAATTGTGGGGGAAAAGTAAAACCTTTGGGGAAATTCACTGTGTTTCAGGAACATACAGTTTTGAAGGAGTAGATTTGTTGCTGTATTCAGATGGGGAGAGAAAACTGGGCCATAAGCCCCATGAGGCGATGCTGTGTGTTCTAATGATTAGGATATTGGATGAACTCTTGACTTGATTCTTAAGTTGAAATTCGCACTTAGCCATTAAACTCTCTTGATAATCTTGGGCTAGCCATACTCTCTCTGCTTGACTTACAGCCTGACTTACATCCTCACTGAAGGAAAGCACGATAAAAATGTGATGTATTAGGTAGATTCCTCTGTAATCAAAGGAAAATGTGAATCTTTCTGATCAACAAAGAGAAATAGCATCCTTCCAAATGAAAAGGCAGGGACCAGGGTGATGCAATGGAGATAGAAAAATGTGGGCAAAAATGAGAGCCAGAAATTGCTTTCGGAGGAAGGAGAGGAAGGAAATGAAGATAATATACCACCCTTCACTGTAATTAAAGGGCATTTGTTAAAAAATGGGAAAATGAGAAGCAAATTTGGGATTGGGAATGACAAGAAGAAATGGAGAGATGAGGATAAAGGTGTTAGAAAATGAGTCAAAAGTTGTTTGTAGATGGGGTGGGGAGACAAGGATTTAGGGAAACATGCAAATTAAGGCCGTGATCACACACACACTAAATAATGCACTTTCAATCTACTTTCATTGTACTTTTGAAATGGATTTTACTGTGTGAACTGGTAAAATCCAGTTGGAAAGTTCATTGAAAGTGGATTGAAAGTTCATTATTTAGTGTGTGTGATTGCAGCCTAAAACAAAGGCAAGTGAGAGGCAAATTGTGGGAGTGGGAAAAGAGAGAAGTTCATATGGGGAACGGAATTCAAACCTCAGGTCTTAAGAAATGACTGCTTCCCATGTATAAAAAGGGGCAGGAAGTCCAGTGATTGGGGGGTGGGAAGGAAGGATGAATTGAAGCTTCCTACAGGATTGTAAGAAAAGCCATGGTGGGAAAAAACTTTTGGAGGCTCTCACCTTGTCTTCCCGCCATTATTAAGAAGGTCTGAGGGAAACCCACAGGCATTTCATACAACACTATTAAAAGTTCTCTTTCATTTTTCCCTTCACCAGTCCCACCTGCTCTTATGGAGATTCCTGTCATCTCTCTCACCAGCAGTTCCTGCTGCTTCAGACTTTACTCCACCACTCATGGACCAGCATGGGTGGGCAGGCAGCCTCATGAGTGGGGGGGTGGGGGTTAAGCAGTAAGCAGGGCTGCATCTTCTATGGTTCTGCACTCTTATGGAACCCCCTACCCTGTTGCCCAGCAAATAACCTTTGACTTTACAGTGTCAGCACATAGTGCTGTTGCTTCCAGGTAGGCAGGGTGACAAAACATAGTTTTCATTGGCAAGTCAGTGAGTAGACTTGCAGAATGCTGGTAATATTGAAATGGATTACTTGCTGGGCCTTGACATTTTTGTAGCAAAGAAGTCAAGCAGCAAAGAATGTAGCATCATGAGTCTGACACAGTGAGATAACTGAATACCGGTGGTATTCAGTTGTGCAATTATGTAAAGTGTCCTTGGGCATGGAAGGTGGTTAAAGTCTTGGGGGGGCAGTGCCAGTGGGATTGATGGGTGAAAATTTGCTATGTGTCTGAATGAAATGAGTGGAACTGTATCCATTTTACCATCATGATACTTCCCTTCTTTCAGCAGGTGATCACCTTGGTTTATGTCTAGGGATGGAAATAGCTATAATGACCCTTTTACACCATAGTCATGTCCTGTGTTAGAAGCCTGAAGGAGTTTGCCACACCTAGTGTCCCAGGCTGCCTATCTTGTGGTCTGGAGGTTAACACAGTCCTGTGGAGAATTGTGCAGCTGATTTTCAGCCTCTCCTGCTTTGTGGGATTGCATGTTAGTCTCTCAGGGAGATGCCTTGGGGTGTTTGCTAACACTTCAATTCTACTTCCTTTTCATCCAGCAAAACTCTTGCCCTAAATTGTGACAGTGCTATAGTGCAACAAAGAACCTTTTAAAACTGGCTTGTTCTGTTTGGCATTTTTCCTTTCCAAAGAATAGCACCTTGCACAAGAGATGCTCTGGAGTCGGCAAAGAATTATGAGTTCACTTTAGTTGATATGGGAACGTGTGGGGGGACGGACCCCACTTAGTGATCATCTGACATAGTCACTTCCCAGGATAGGAGGGTGAGCCTCTTCTGTAAATGTTCTGGATTAAATAGTTCATTTTTAAAATATGAGGCTAGCAGCACTGAAAATTCCCAAGAAAAGCAGTCAATAATTTGCCACCTCTGTTACCTCATATGGACAAGGGCAAATCTTCCCTATTATGTAGTTGATGCAGCTGCAGGATTGCCCCTATTCAGTACAGTTAATACAATTGCGGAGCGTGCCCTTTCAACCTGTTGATAGGAACATAATGTTCCAGTATATCTTATTGTTCTTATTTAGAAAATGTTATCCCATTGACAATGACTAAAATGGAGATATCTATTGGAGTTCTGAATACAGGATTTTCAGCACAGATATGTCAGTTCCCCCTTCACACCTAATTCTTCTTGCTTTCTAAATGATAATAAGAGTGCTTAATTAATACTGTACTTATGCTAATTTAAAACAATGATGATCACAGCTTTCTGAGATCATGTGTTCTAATTAATTGAACTTGACCAGCTCTGGTTACAGTACAGATGAATTCATGCCACATTAATCCATATTTTTTTCCCTTTTCTCTTCATCTTTAAGCAGATTGGAACATGGTATGTTTTCTTTTCTTTTGTTTTTTCCCTGCTCTTCTTTGAATGACTGTGAAGTTCTTATGTCTTTGTTACCAAGTGTATGCAGTGCTGTGAACTGCTAATCTACTCAACTTTTATGGGAAGCTTGTATAGGAAAGAGGTTATTTCAACTGCTTAATGTAGCTTTCCTTTTTTGAAAAACACAATTTTAGGTTTAACAATGCATTCCTTCTTAAAGAAAAGCAATGACTTTATTTCATTGAGAACATTTAAAGTGTTTATGAAGTGTATTTCCATTTAAAAACAATAAGGACCCCTTGAGCCATCCATGATACTGTTTCAGATGACAACAACCTTGCCTTTGTAAATATCCTTTTGTAAGACATTCGTAACTCAGAGGCAAATGATAGATACTCATGGATGGGCTTCGTAGCTGATGGTAGGAAAGGGCATGAAGAACAGACACAGGGTAGGGTTGCTAAGTGTTGACAGCGCTGTGAGGCTGTTTTAGCCCTGACAAACCTGCCGTCATGAGAGAAGAGGAAGGTCACACTCAGTTAAATTTAAATGACTTGAGAGTAGACAGAGTGGTAAGACCACTGGGGACATCAGTTCTTTTTCTTCTCTTACACTTCTTCCTGTACACACAGAAAATTATTGTAATATTAAAAAGGGTTGGGGTGGGGAAATGGAAGTGTGGTGATAGTCTATCAGATTAAAAAAAAGTTTACTACTTCTGCCCATGTTTCTTACTTGATAGATTTACCACTGTTCAGTAATTCTGCCAAACCACTGTGCCCTAGGTAGTGAGAAGGAGGAAGGAGGAATACATTATGATATACGAGATTTCTTTTGTAACTGAGGAAAAGTTGCTCCTGCCACAATAGCTGGAATAATAAGTTTTCATTTATATTCCAAAAGCAAAAACTGTTAATCTTTCAGCAAAAAAGTAACTCTGACTTGCAGTATGGTGTAATGTACTGTTAGTAGTGTCCTGATTGTGCAGAAAGAGACTTCACAGGTTTAATAGAAAGAAGTTTTTGTTACAGGTCAGCAAGCACAAGCTAAAACTTAATTTTCTAGAAATCTGTGTTGTACTGTGATGCTGCACTAGTGATGCTTGTGTTTTGGATTCTGAGCAGTTATTTGCTGTGCGATAAGTATGATGTTACCTTTTTACCTCAAAGTCAATGGGGCAATTCCAGAGCAACTAGTTTAACAACCCTTGCCTATGGATTTTAGACTTTTTTTGAACAATTGTATGTGTGCTTTTGAACTGTCTAACAAAAAGCCACAATTCAATGTTTAAGAGAGAATAAGTTAACGTACCTCCCATTTGTACTCTGAAGAGAATGTGTTCCCTTTAATAATCTACCCTTTTCCAAAACACTAACAAGAATAATCCTCTCAAAGCTGTACAACCATACACAAAGACCATTTGGTAGGATATAATCATACCTGGGTGGGATAGGGGCTGATTCCTCTAGACCAGGGGTGTTAAACATACAGCCTGCGAGCCAGAACCAGCCCGTGCAGGGCTTGTACCTGGCCTGCGAGCAACTGGCTCTCTCCTGCTTTCTTCTCCGGAGCTGCCACTGTTGGCTGTCTCCTGCCCCCCTTGGGAAGGGAGAGAGGGAGCAGGCTTAAGAGGGAGCAAAATCCAAGTTTTCCCATGGCACCCTTAAGAGGCCAACAAAGTTTTATTCCAGGTATAAACTTTTGTGTGCATGCATGCACACTTCTTCTCTGGGGTGGCTGCTAAATTGCAGCTTGGCTGTCTCAGTCCCTCAAGAGAGATAAACACTTCCTTTTTATCCATTGGCTATCTTCTTCCTGCTCCTTTAGGGAGGGGAGGAGGGAAAGAGAGTGTGGGCTTGAGAGGGAGCAAAATCCAAGTCATCCCATGGCACCCATAAGAAATCATCAAAGTTTTATTCCAGGTATATGCTTTTGTATGTGTGCATGCATACTTCTCTGGGGTGGCTCTCTCAGTCCTGCGGGAGAGATAAACCAACCTCCCTTCCATCTATTGGCTGTCCCCCCCCTTTAGGGAGGGGAGGAAGGAAAGAGAAAGAATGTGTGCTTGAGAGGGAGCATAGTTCAGGTTGTTTCACGGCACCCTTAAGAGACCAACAAAATTTTATCCTAGGTATAAGCTTTTGGTGTGCATGTACACTTCTTCTCTGGAGCGGCTGCTGCATTGCAGCCTGGCTCTCTCAGTCATGCGGGAGAGATAAAAACCAACTTCCCTTTCCTCTGTTGGCTGTCCCCCCCACCTTGGGTCCCATGGCACATTTAAGATGAACAAAGTTTTATTTCAAGCAGCTGAAAACTCCTTTGTAATAACATTCAGTTGGCTTTGAGCTGCTGTTTGTTGTTGCTTTTCCCTTGATTTACAGAGTAGAATTAAGGTTCCTGGGATTGTTGCTGAGGGAAGGAATTTCTCAGCTTTGGGCTTTATTGTTTGGCATATTAAACAGCCTTACTCTTGCGTGTTAACTCTGAAGTTTGTGAGTGGGGCTTGACCTCGAGTTTTTGGGGCTTGGAGCCTGAGGAAGTCAGGGTTTGGAGAGGAGAGGGACTTCAGTGGGGTATAATGCATACAGTCCACTTTCCAAATTGGCCATTTTCTCCAAGTGAACTGATCTCTGCCACCTGGAGATCAGTTGTAATCCCAGGAAATCTGCAGCCATCACCTGGAGATTAGCAGCCCTAGTTTTGGACCACTGCAAAACTTTTCTTAAGCAGATCCCCCCACCAGCTTATAAATACTAGCACTACCACCTCTCTGCATATCAGATCTAATCTAATGAAGCCTAGTATTACAACAAATTTAGAGTCCAGTGGCACCTTTAAGACCAACAAAGGTTTATTCACGGCATGAGCTTTCGTGTACACACACACTTTATCAAATATGTTAGAATGGCAGGCAAGATTCAAGCCTGTTGTTATCATTCATCTGCTATTGCCATTTGGCGTCTGAAATCAAGCCTGCTATTCTCATTCATCTGCTATTGCCATTTGTCATCTGAAATCACCTTTATATCTCTGGTACCTTGTGTTACTTTTTATGGCATGCATGGCTCGGCTGGACAAAGCAACCTTTATGTCAGATCTGGCCCTTATAACAAATGAGTTCGACACCTCTGCTCCAGACTGTTCCAAGGACTGTAGGAATAGAAACACAAAATAATTGATATAACTCACTGGGGTAATCTACAGTTTAAAAGTAACACAAAAAATAGGGCTGGCATTGAATTATTCATGATACCTAACTTTGCTATATCTTTATTACTTTAGTAGTGGCAAGAAAATGATTATAACAAATCCTGTTTTCTAACACAGCTCAATAATGAGCTGACATTCTTTTCTGAATGAAATGTAGCACACTTCTTTTCGGGTTGTGCAAGCCCAGTTCTATTTTTTTTAAAGACTATAGTAATATATGAAAATCTTGTAGACATCTCCCTGCAGAAAATAATTGGAAAGATATTTTTTTACTTTAGTTTTTTGTAATAAAAAGCAGTTTTATAAAGTACTTCTGACTTCATTTGTTTCAACTCTAATGTTATGGACACAGGCCAAACAATTGTAAGCAATTTTAATTTCTATTGATTTCAGTGGTGGAGAGGCCTGTTGGAAAATTTTGGAAGGTGCCTATGTGGTTTATGGGGTCTTTTGGAGACCAGATATATTGCATCATGTTGATTGGCTTTAGAGTTGCCAACACCAGCTTGGGAAATTCCTAGAGATTTGGGGGTGGTGTCAATGGAGGGCAGAGTTTGAGTAGAGGAGTGAGCTTCAGTGGGGATATTGGGCGGTTTTGTATCTGGCATTCGCTCCACATTTTCTCAACACTGAGGAAAAGGTACAACTCAAAACCACATTCAAATACCCTGGGGCAACCCTGTACTAACTGCAAAGTCATCACTGAATGGCCAGAAATCTATGCAGAAGGCACCATAAAACCCGATGATTAAAGAAAGCGAAAGTGACATGCAATGAAGAGGGGAATTTCTGTTCCAAAGTGGATTTGGTAAAACAATGGAGGGAAAAGCCAATGTAGAATCGACCATTGTGTACTCTGTCCTCTGAAGCTGCCTTTTCCTCCATGTGAACTGATCTCTGTAGTCTGAAGAAAAGCTGTAATTCTAGGAGAACTGCAGGCCCCACCTTGAGGTTGGCAACCTTAATGGACTTTAGTTGCCATAACGCGAATAGTACTATTATGAATATTGATTCTTTTATTAATAAGGGGGTTCAGGATTAGACTTCATTTAACTACCCTACTCTCCTCTCTCTGGCTATGTGAAGTGAACATTGGTAATATATATAAGCATAATTCCATCATTGTCAATTATTAATTCCTTTCTACATCACTAGCAGCATTTAAAATATATTGATATAAGGCAGATTAATTATTTCATTTATAGACAATTGTTTTTTATAAAAACTAGCAAAATCTCAGTTCATTAATTTTTGGTATTTTTCAGTTGGATCTATTGGACCCAATTTGGGGGGGGGGGGTTGAGAACAAAAAAATCCTACAGGAAATATGAAGGACCAGCAGGCATGCTACTACTGCTGCTGCTGCTGCAAGGTGATGATCCTTAGTCTTTGGACTCACCTGCAAGAGTGTCATGACCCACTTTTGGGTTCTGACCCACAGTTTGAAAACCAAATTTATTTATAGATTATAATAATATATATAATGTATATACTACATAATATATATAATTATATATATATATATATATATATATATATATATATATATATATAATGTTTATATATTATAACCTGCCCTGAGCCCTGCAGTAAGAGACTATATATTCATGCAATGCTGAAAGATTTTTGTAAATGAATTCCACTAATTCATTCATTAAAGCCCCAATGTCATGCTCTCCCAGAGGTTTCTGTAAGATTATTTTGGGTAATTTTTCTGTCTAGAAGATACCAACACAGATACTTGGTTTTACAGTTCTCAGAATTGTGAATTGGTGTCTGCAGAGACAACATGTCTCTTCTTAACAGCTAAGTGTTTTAAAATAAGCATACAGTGTTAAGAAAGAGACCTCAATCTTGTTCCTCTGCAAATCTGTGTCCTTACCTCTTCAGTACTGAGTTTCAAGAAATTCAATGAATAGATGATTGTTTGGGTTGGAATAGGTCTGGATAAGGAGATGTTAAGAGTTAAGTATGAGGAGGGAGGGGTAAGCAGTACAAATTCAAGTGAAACTTTTTTGATAGAATACTCCAGAAGTCTCGATCTTTATAAGTGTATCCTAGGAATGCCAGCCTCCAGTTAGGACCTGGGGAAAGTTGAGAACTAGGGATCCCCCAGAATTACAAGTAATCTCTGGACTGCAGAGACCGGTTCTCCTGGAGCAAATGGATGCTTTGGAGGGTGGACTCTATGGCATTGTACCCTACTGAGGTCCCTTTGCTCCCCAAGCTCCATTCTCAAATCTCTAGGAATTTCCCACCTGTATTTGGCAACCCTATCCCCCCACTCGCCATTGGTGGCCACGGGTGACCTGACAACCCTAGTGTAGCCTCATGGATGTTTAAGAAAATGCAAGAATACAAATGCTGTATAATGTTACTGTTTTTGTTAAATAAAACAATGTAAATGGTTACTGATTATTGATGACGACTATTTTTCTCCTTCCAATAAAGTACAGCAGGAAAGTTGTCCAAATATAAATGATTAACCTATTAAAGTGGAGATAATTTACCTCACAGTGATTTCATAATTATCTATTTCAAATGGAAAATAATCAATAATTAATTTTCTGATATAACTATAAAACTAACCCAAAACGTTATTATACTAAAAACCAAACCTTCATCTGGGTTGTAAATATTAAGGCCAGCAAGAATGAGCCTTTATGTAGAAATGATTTAAATTGAATCTTACTGACTAGTGATTTAAATTGTGATTTAAATCACAGATTTAAATAATTTGATGTGAATCAAATCCACCCTGTTTCCTTTGGCTTCATCATATATAGAAATATAGAGTTGGAAGGGACATCAAGGATCATCTAGTCCAACAGTAGAGATTACAGGGCCTGGCCCCCTGACTTCCTGCCAAGGCCCCCTGACTTCCATGCAGCCCCCAGGCCCCCCAACACTGGGTCTCCTGGAGGACTCCCAACTCTCTGGGCCACCTGGGGGCTCCCCACCTCTGCCCCTTCCCCAAGCACAGCTTGCTTCCCCGCATAGGCAAACAGACTACAAACGCTGCACAAGTGAGTTTTTAAAATGTTATCTTTATTTTATTTTTTATTTCGTGACGTCAGTGCCCCCCTGATTTATTTAAAGGCCCCCTGAATTACAAAATCTTTGCTACGGCCCTGCCCCTGCACAACATAAAAAATTGACAACTATCTCCACCCCCAGTGACCCCCTGCTCGATGCCCAGAGGCGGAAAATCTCCAGGATCCCTGGGCCAATCTGGCCTGGAGGAAAATTCCTTCCTGACCCCAAAATGGCAATCCACATTACCCTGGGCATGTAAGAAAGGGCCACAAGAGTTGCACACTGGCTGATCCCTTCCCACCCTCCCTCTCATTATTTACCTAACTTCACAGACTCTGCCTTGCTGTCAGATGGCCATCCAACCTCTGCTTAAAAGCCTCCAAAGAAGGAGAGCCCACCACCTTCCAAAGAAGCCTGTTCCTGAGGAACCGTCCTAAATTTATTTATTTGTTTGTTTGTTTGTTTGTTTCGATTTGTATCCCGCCCTCCCCGAAGGCTCAGGGCGGCTAACAGTGGGCATGAATGCCAATTTAAACAACATAAAACAATATCAACAGGTAAAATTATAAAATCAAACAATACAACATAAACACAACATTTAAACCAAGATGACGGGAGTACGATGGCATGGTTATCGAGGTGGGATATCGAAGGTGGAATAGCAGCAGTGGCGGCTCCTACTCGAAAGCCTGGCGGAAGAGCTCCGTCTTGCAGGTTCTGCAGAACTGGACAAGGTCCCGCAGGGCCCGGATCTCCTCTGGGAGCTCCTTCCACCAGGTAGGAGCCGCCACCGAAAAAGCCCTGGCTCTTGTGACAGCCAGCCTCACATCTCTGGGGCCCAGAATTTCCAGGAGATGTCGGTCCCCAGACCGAAGTGCCCTTGGGGGAACATGTAGGGAAAGGCGGTCCCTCAGGTAAGCCGGACCCTGGCCATACAGGGCTTTAAAGGTGATCACCAGCACTTTGAAGCAAATCCGGTACACTATTGGCAGCCAGTGCAGTGCTTTCAGCACAGGCTGAATATGGTCCCTCCTAGAGAGACCCATCAGCAGCCTGGCTGCAGCATTCTGCACTAGCTGCAGCTTCCGAATTTGCGACAAAGGCAGCCCTAAGTAGAGAGCGTTACAGTAGTCTAACCTTGAGGTGACCGTCACATGAATCACCGTGGCCAAGTCATCGCGGCCAAGGAAGGGGGCCAACTGCCGTGCCCGCCTCAGATGGAAAAGGCCGACCTGGCAGTGGCTGCTACCTGGGCCTCCATCGTTAGAGAGGAGTCCAGGAGCACTCCCAAATTCCTAACCTCCGATGCCGGCACCAAAGGTACCCCGTTGTAGGCCAGGAGAGGGAGCCCCAGCCCCGAACCGATCCGACTCAGGCCCAGGACCTCCGTCTTTGCCGGATTTAGTTTCAGCCGGCTCAGTGTGAGCCACCCAGCCACAGCCTGTAATGCCCGATGCAGGTCATCCGGGGTGGACCCCGACTGGCCCCCAACATCAGATAGAGCTAGGTGTCATCTGCATATTGATGACACCCGAGCCCACAACTCCAGGCAATCTGGGCAAGGGGGCGCATGTAGATGTTAAACAACATCGGGGACAGCACTGCCCCCTGAGGCACGCCACACTCAAGGGGGTGTCTCCGGGACCGCTGTCCCCCTATCACCACCCTCTGTCCCCGACCTTAGAGAAAAGAGGCAAACCATTGAAGGGCAAGCCCCTGAATCCCCACATCGGCACAGAAAGTTCTTCCTAATGTTTCGTGGAAAATTCTTTTGATGTAATTTCAATCCATTGGTTCTGGTTCGACATTCTGGGGCAACAGAAAACAACTCTGCTTTATCCGGTGTATATGACAGCCCTTCAGATACTTGAAGATGGCTATTATATCATCTCTCAGTCGTCTCCTCTCCAGAGTAGATATACCCAGCTCCTTTAACCTCTCCTCATAGGACTTGGTCTCTAAACCCCTCACCACCTTCGTTGCTTTCCTCTGAACACGTTCCATCTTATCAACATCATTTTTAAACTGTGGTGTCCAATACTGAACACAGTACTCCAAGAGAGGTATAACAAAAGCGAAGTTATATGATCACTTTGCGTGATGTGGACACTGTACTCCTGTTGAAGGAGCCCAAAATTGCATTTGCCTTTTTAGCTACTGCATAATACTGCTGGCTCATGCTCAGATTCTTTTTGCATGTACTACAACTAAGAGAAGTCTCTGCCTTCCTATAAATTATACTTTTGATTTTTCTTACCTAAATACAGAACTTTCATTTATCTTTGTTGAAATTCATTTTATTAGCTCTAGCCCAATTTTCCAGCATCATTCTGTATCTTGAACCTATCTTCTACTGTATTTGCTATCCCTCCCAATATGATGTCATCTGCAAATTTAATGAGAATCTCCTCTATTCCTTCATCAAAATCATTTATTAGATGGCCCAGTGCCAATAATGTTATATTGAGGAATTCACTATATGTGTTTTGTTTTCTATTCTGGTGATGCATTGAAAGTTTTAAATAATTAAAGATGAATTAGAGGGTGGGGACTTTCACATTTCTGTTGCCTTGTGTGATCAGTATTTATCTCTGCAAGAGAACTGCACTTTTGAAAATCTTTGTACAATTTTCCTTTCTGTAGCCTATTTCTGTTTATTGGATAAACTGTGCTGACTGATGTCAGCCAGTAAGGCAGTTTGAGCTTTTTTGGTGCAACATCTGTGTGTCTTTCACAGCTGCCCATACTTGTTCTCTTGACTTTAATTGGAAAGTTAAATTTGTTGTTTTGAAATGTCTGTTTAATAAAACAAGTTAACATTTTAAAATGCAAGATGAAAATTACACCTAATCAATAGCAATTAAATAAGTCTTGACATTTAGTAATGAAAGAAAAACATAACTTGCTGTAAGAGATCTGTGTTGCACTTTTCTGAAATTGTTGACTGTATCTGTTAATAATTTTTTAGTGAACATATGAAGAATATGAATGGTCAGGTCATTGCTCCCTTAAGCCAACAATGTTTTGTTTTTTTTACTATCTACTTCTTAGAAGGCTATTTAGGATCATGTGTCGTTAGATTCATGGTTCCTCTTGGATTCTAGAATACTTAAGGGATTTTGAGAGTCTAGGCAGTTTCTGTTAATTCCTTCTAGACTTTTGGGGGTAGTTAGAAGTGTCACTCATCAATACCCTTCCCTCTCCCAGGAAGATCTTAAGGAATTGGATGAACTAAACAGGGCTGGCAGATGGTTTGAGCTTCCTTAGTGGAAAATCTGTCCTGATTCTAACAGCATATGCTATAGAGTCTATTTGAGGCTCTATGAGTTGGTGGTGATAATGGCAGAGAATTTGCTTTTCTGCTACCATTGAGTCTGTGGAGTAACATCCAGTACAAATTAAAAAATAGACCAGTTCCTGCATTACATGCAGATGATACAGCCATTTTATCTTATTATGAAGCAAGGCTCAAAAGAGCCCTTTGGGGATATGTTAAACATAGAAGGCAGATCAATGGACATGATATAGATCAGGTGAAGACCTCTAAGTGTTTAGGTGTAGTCTTCCAATCAACAGGTATGTTGAGGGCTCAGATGACCCATGTTACTGAGAGTGCCCAAAGAACGGCATCTGTCACCTTGAGATTCCCTCTTTCAAAAGAAGGTTTTGCATATACTTTATGTGATTTAAAATCTTTCGGGGCAAGATGACAACCTCAATTTATGTATGGTGCACAGATCTGCCTCTCTAAAGACTTGTGTTATTCAATCTTTATTTGACGTCCCGTGCTATATTTCTGTACCCTCCTCAGAACAGAGTCAGGGATGTTGTCATTTGAAGCATGCAATAGGGCCAAATGGTGTGCTTTTGGCTTAAATTAAACTTGAATCCTCTTGGGATTAGCTCTTTTCATTCTTTTCGATAATTTTGTTCAGGCTAAGTGGAAGTCATTGAGAAGAAATTACACTGTGAATGGGCTTCCTCTTCCAGCTCTGTGGGTTTTCAGGAGCTAAAAAAATGAAGATTCTGGGATATAACACTTTAAGTTGATAGAGCAATAAAAATTCCTAACATTGATGTATTTAGGAAATTCTAACAGGTAATTCACTAGAACAAAACTTTGGCCATGATTCCCTACCACTGGATAAGACTTGACCCGGGCTCTAACTTTGTTAAACAATCATTTCAGTAATATAAGGCAATTAATAAAAAGATTGGGGCAACTGCTCCTAATTGTTGGAGCCAAAGTGCAAATTTTGGCCATCAAGAGTGGTTTAATTAAGGCAATCTACAAGGAGAATTGATATACAAAATTTATCATCTCCATTTGTTCCCTGCCTGGAAATGTAGGTAAAATAGAAGTGAACAAGTATCACTGAAGAAACAATGAAATAACAACCTATTCGACTGTTTCAACAGTGTTCTGTTGGCAAAAACAGAATCAGTGGGAATAATAAGGTATATATAAAAATTCACCTTGCACTGAAACAGGCCAAAATGAATGCTCTGAACAAGTCATGGAAGACTCTACTCGGATTCACCAGGATCTGTAGCTATTCCCCTCATTGAAGAAATTGTTGACATGGCCAAATCTTATCTGGGAAAGACCTGCTTCGATCCCAGCCACATTGAGAAAGGTCGAGATCATGTATGAGGTGCTTTCAGATAATTGCCTTTTCTCTTTACACACCCATCCCATTATCATTCACCACTGAGGAGAAGCAGGCCAAGCATAGAGTTAGAACATACTCTACACCCGTTGTCAAAGTAGGAAGAAAGATAGATGCAGTGAGCAGAAAGGCTTATGCATCATCCTCACTTAATTTAAGTATAGCAAATTAACCAAACCATTATGGCTGCCTATCAACTGTTTTCACGGGAGAAGATCTCCCCATATTTTGATCAAGTACCAGAGGATCAGAAATCTCTGGTGAAGTTCATCTAGACTGAAACCTTGAAACTATAGAAGAAGCAGTTGAATGCAAGCAAGCCTATGCAGGTACCATAGCATCTTCCGTAATCTTGAGAAGACTTGCATGATTAAGGAACACTGGTTAGAAGCAATAAAGGAATTAAAGGGTTACAAGTAAGAGGTGAGCAATTCAAAGTCCAGGCATTTGCCAATGATATGGCTTTTATACTGGAAGAACCTCAATTCTCAGTGAAACAACTACTGGATGTGTTGTATGAGTATGGCGAAGTGGCAGGGCTTAAGGTGAACCAAAATAAAACTAATAGTTAAAAATTGTGATGAAAAAGTGAAGAAAAAATTGCAGGAAATTTCAGGATTTGAAATTTGTAAAAAGGTCAGATATTTAGGAATCTATTTAATGAATAGATGCTGTTCCTTATTGGAGGATAATTACAAAAAATTAATGGCAGAAGTAAAGAAAGATCTAGATAAGTGGAGAACTTTACAATTATCACTGCTTGGTAGAATAACGAAGGTGAAAATGAATGTCCTACCACGTGTAATATTCTTATTTCAAACAATACCTATCTTGAGGGATCAACCTTTTTTTAAGGAACTGAAAAAAATTACAAAAGAATTTATATGGCAGCAGAAAAGACCTAGGATAAAACTAAAATATCTACAAGATATAAAAGAAAGAGGAGGTCTTGCCTTACAGATTGGTCTATATACTACAGGGCAGCTGCTATGTCATGGCTAAGGGATTGGGTGACTTTGGAGGATGTAAGAATGTTGAAACTTGAGGGACATGATCTAGTAATGGGATGGCACGCCTACATGTGGTATAACAAGGCCTCTGTACATTAAGCGGCACACCGTTAGAGGGGCATTATATAAAGTGTGTTGTTGTTGTTCAGTCGCACAGTCGAGTCCGACTCTTTGCGACCCCATGGACCAGTTTACGCCAGGCCCTCCTGTCTTCCGCTGTCCGCTGAAGTATGCTCAATTTAATGTTCGTTGCATCGATGACACTGTCTAACCATCTCATCCTTTGCCGTCCCTTTCTTCTTTGACCTTCAATCTTTCCCAGCATCAGGGTCTTCTCCAGTGAATGCTCCCTTCTCATTTGGTGGCCAAAGTATTTGAGCTTCAGCTTCAGGATCTGGCCTTCCAGGGAGCAATCAGGGTTGATTTCTTTTAGGATTGACTGATTTGATCTCCTGGCAGTCCAAGGGACTCTCAAGAGTCTTCTCCAGCACCAGAGTTCAAAAGAATCTATTCTTTGACGCTCGGCCTTCCTTATAGTCCAACTCTCGCAGCCATACATTACTACGGGGAATACCATTTCTTTGACCATGCGGAGTTTTGTTGGCAAGGTGATGTCTCTGCTTTTTATCATGCTGTTTAGGTTTGCCATCGCTTTCCTCCCAAGGAGCAGGCGTCTTTTAATTTCAAGGCTGCAGTCACCATCTGCAGTGATCTGGGATCCTAGGAACGTGAAGTCTGTCACTACTTCTACGACTTCCCCTTCTATTTGCCAAGGAGTGATGGGGCCGGATGCCATGATCTTAGTTTTTTTGATGTTGAGCTTCAAGCCCACTTTTGCGCTCTCCTCTTTCACCCTGAGCAAGAGACTCTTTAGGTCCTCTTCACTTTCTGCCATCAGAGTGGTATCGTCTGCATATCTGAGGTTATTGATCTTTTCCCCAGCAATCTTAACTCCAGATTGTGATTCATCCAGGCCAGCATTTCGCATGATGTACTCTGCATATAAGTTAAATAAGCAAGGTGACAATATACATCCTTGTCGTACTCCTTTTCCTATGCTAAACCAATCAGTTGTTCCATATCCGGTTCTAACTGTTGCTTCTTGACCCTTATACAGGTTTCTCAGGAGACATGTGAGGTGGTCCGGTACTCCCATCTCTTTAAGAACCTGCCATAATTTATTGTGATCCACACAATCAAAGGCTTTAGCATAGTCAATGAAGCGGAAGTAGATGTTTTTCTGGTACTCTCTTGCTTTCTCTATAATCCAGCGAATGTTGGCAATTTGATCTCTAGTTCCTCTACCTCTTCGAAACGCAGCTTGTACTTCTGGCAGTACTCTATCCACGTACTGTTGGAGCCTAGCTTGTAGGATTTTGAGCATGACCTTGCTAGCGTGTGAAATGAGTGCAATTGTGCGATAGTTTGAACACTCCTTGACATTGCCCTTTTTTGGGATTGGAATGTACACTGACCTTTTCCAATCCTGTGGCCACTGTTGTGTTTTCCAAATTTGTTGGCAAATTGAGTGCAGCACTTTAACAGCATCTTCTTTTAAGACTTTGAATAACTCAGCTGGGATACCATCACCTCCACTAGCTTTGTTGTTAGTAATGCTTTCTAAGGCCCATTTAACTTCGCTTTCCAGGATGTCTGGCTCGAGGTCAGTGATTATACCATCGTGGTTGTCAAGGACATCGAGGTCCTTCTGGTATAGTTCTTCTGTGTATTCTTGCCATATTTTCCTAATCTCTTCTGCTTCTGTTAGGTCCCTACCGTTTTTGTCCTTTATCGTGGCCAGCTTTTCATGGAACGTTCCCTTGATTTCTCCAATTTTCTTGAAGAGATCTCTAGTCCTTCCCAATCTATTGTTTTCCTCTATTACTTTGCATTGTTCATTCAGGAAAGCCTCCTTATCTCTCCTTGCTGTTCTCTAGAAATCTGCATTCAGTTGGGCAAATCTTTCCTTTTCCCCGTTGCCTTTAGCTTTCCTTCTTTCCTCTGCTATGTGTAAAGCCTCATCAGACAGAAATGCTTTTTTGCATTTCTTTTTCTTTGGGATGGCGGTGATTGCTGCCTCCTTTACAATGTCACGGACCTCTGTCCATAGTTCTTCAGGCACTCTGTCTATCAAATCTAGTCCCTTAAACCTATTCTTCACCTCTACTGTATATTCATCGGGGATGCGATCTAGGTCAAATCTGAATGGCCTTGTGGTTTTCCCAACTTTCTTCGATTTAAGTCTGAATTTTGCAATGAGTAGCTCATGATCTGAGCCACAGTCAGCTCCAGGTCTTGTTTTTACTGACTGGATAGAGCTTCTCCATCTTTGACTGCAAATTATACAATCAATCTGATTTCGGTGTTTCCCATCTGGTGATGTCCATGTGTAGAGACGCCTCTTAGGTTGTTGGAAAAGGGTGTTCGCTATGACCAGCGTGTTCTCTTGACAAAACTCTGTTAGTCTTTGCCCCGCTTCATTTTGTTCTCCAAGGCCAAACTTGTCTGTTATTCCGGTTACCTTTTGATTTCCTACTTTAGCATTCCAGTCCCCTATGATGATGAGGACATCACTTTTTGGTGTTAGTTCTATGAGCTGTTGTAGGTCTTCATAGAACTGGTCCACTTCAGCCTCTTCTGCAGCAGTGGTTGGGGCATGGACTTGAATTACTGTGATATTGAATGGTTTGCCTTGGATTCGGACCGAGATCATTCTGTCATTTTTGAGATTGTATCCCAATACTGCCTTTCTCACTCTCTTGTTGACTATAAAGGCCACACCATTTTTTCTACGGGATTCCTGGCCACAGTAGTAGATATAATGGTCTTCTGAGTTAAATTCGCCCATTCCTGTCCACTTTAGTTCACTGATTCCCAAGATGTCGATGTTCATTCTTGCCATCTCATTTTTGACCACGTCCAGCTTACCTTGATTCATAGATCTTACATTCCAGGTTCCTATGCAGTATTGTTCTTTGCAGCATCGGACTTTCCTTTCACCGTCAGACACATCCACAACTGAGCGTCCTTTCGGCTTTGGCCTAGCCGCTTCACTCTTTCTGGGGTTACTCGTACTTGCCCTCTGCTCTTCCCCAGTAGCATATTGGACACCTTCCGACCTCCACGGCATAGCCCACAGCCTCATCGAACCACGGAAGCCCCCTCGCCACGACAAGGCAGTGATCCATGAGGGAGATATAAAGTGTGGGATAAGATAAAAAAGAAGTACTATATAAAATACCCTCGGTGGATTTCGCCCCTAGAGGCTTTTGTAAAGCCCTTTCTTTATATTAAATACAAAAAATGGAGATATCAAGACTTCTTAGATACAAGTGGAAATATGAGAACTGAGGACAAGGAAGGGACAAACATGACTTGGTGAGAAAAAAGTCAGTTAATATCAAGATGGACAACAGATAAAAGAACAGGGTTCTATGAAAATCAGACCGAATTGGATAAAATATGGTTGGGGGTTGAAGAGAAATTTATTAAAAGGGCATATAGTTTTTGGCTTGAATGGAATATGCAAGAGGAATGGGTAAAACCTCCAATGATTGCGTGGGCTAGGGACATAGGTCATAACTTAGAGTTACAGAAATGGGAAAAGGTTTGGAAAATAAATATCAAATATGCGAGGTCAACTGCGTTTAAAGAGAACATTGTTAAATGTTCTATAGGTAGCATATCTCTCCAACAAGGCTAAATAAATATGACAATAAAATAGGGAAAAACTGTTGGAAATGTAAATTTATCGAGGAATCGTACTTTCATCTATGGTGGTCATGTAAGAAGGCAAGAAGATTTTGGGTAATGATAAAAGACATTATGGAGGGGATATTGGATAAGACGATCACATTTACACCAGAATGCTTTTTGTTGAATTTCATTCCGGAAAACTTTAAGAAAAATGAAACATATTTAGCAATGCAGAACATAAGAACATTTTTAGCAATGCAGAACATAAGACTCACACCAGAATTGGAGAAGAAGAAGAGATTAGATTTATACCCTACCCTTCACTTGGAGTCTCAGAGCAGCTTACAAACTCCTTTCCCTTCCCCTCCCCACAACAGACACCCTGTGAGGTAGGTGGGGCTGAGAGCTCTTTTGAGAACTGCCATTTCAAGGACAGCTCTTATCAGAACTATGGCTTGCCCAGGGTCATCCAGCATGTGCAAGTGGAGGAGTGGGGAATCAAACCCGGTTCTCCCAGATTGCTGTCTGCGCACTTAACCACTACACCAAACTGGATTTGAGGGCACGTCACTCTTTTCAGAGAAAAGAATTCCTGCAGACAGGGGTCTTTTTGTAGAAAAAGAGCTGCAGGAGCTCATTAGCATATGATATGTTAATGAGCGACTAGGCTATTAGCATATGCCATGCCTCCTGACATCACCAGAAGTGATGTCAGAAGGGGAAGCAAAAGGGGGGAAGCATCTTCAAATGCCTCCCTTCCCCTGCCCCAGCTGGCCTGGGTGGGGGAGTGAAGAGAGAAGGTGTTTAAAGTTTAAACCCCTTTTTACTAGAGTTGGGCCACAGAAGGAGGAAAGAGGGAAGGGAAGAGAGAGAGTAGAGAGAAGGAAAGAGGGAAAGAAAGAGAAGGAAAGAAGGAGGGAAAGAAAGAGAGAGAAGGGAAGAAGGAGGGAAACAGGGAAAGGAGGAAAAAAGAGAAGAGAAGAAGGCGGGAAAGAGGAAAAGGAGGGAAGGAAAGGAGGGAATGAAAGAAATTCGGCATTTTTTCCAGTGCTATAAATATTCTTTTTGAGGTGTGTGTGGTATGAGTGGTCCAATGAGGTTGCACCATCAATTTATACATGTATAAGTGATGTTCCTTTTGGTCTTTGGGGGTTTCTGTGTGGCACTGTGGCATGCTTGCACTGCCACAGTTCCACTTGTTCTGTAGTGTGCCACTTGTTCTCATGGCAAACAAGCACCTCCCAAGACAGTTCACTTTCCCTGAGATTCTCTGGGAGAGTCTGACTGCTGGGAGGCTGCCTGCTTGCCTGCCTTAAGTGCTGCTGGCTGGGTTTCCCCATTGGAAACAATGGAGGTAATGGGGGTAACCTGTTTGGGTGCCCATAGAATTAGGCCCATTGGTTCAATTGCTTTGAGACGTGGGGGTGTATGTGGGGAGAGGCTCCCAAAGCTACCCTGAAAATTTGAAGCCTCCCTCAAACCCCCTCCCCCTGAGCTACTAACAGTACCGTGGGAAAAAGTAACCTTTTTTCCCCACCATAGAGAACAATAGAGGAGATGGGGGCAACCTGCTTGGGGGCCCATAGAATTGGACCCCCTAGTCCAATGTTCTTGAAACATGGGGAGTATCTTGGGGAGAGGCTCCAACAGCTACCCTGTGAGTTTGGAGCCTCTTCCTCAAACCCCCTCCCCTCTCCCGCCCCCAGAGTATAGTCTATGTTTTCGCCTTTGACTTCAATGGCCCATAGGATATAATGGAGCTGAAATTGACATTCGGCTGGCTGAAAGACTCCGGAATTCAATTGTACAGCTGAAGCTGACATGCGGGAGCCTTTCTGCCCTCTGAAGTTGCCGGAGCTGTGCTCTGGTGCGCTCCCCCCCAAAAGACCCATGCCTGCAGATAATAACAAAAGAATTAACAGACTTAATTGTTTATAGAAGGTTATTGATATTTAGAGATTTTTAGACTTTGTGCCTTCCATTGTCTTTCTGGTTCCCTTTGCCTGGTTGAGGATGAGGCCCTTACAAAACTGGTTTATAAGGGTGTTTAACCCTACCTACCATTAAGGGAATCATTTCTCAATTCCTCGTGTAATCCTGAGGAAATTGGAATGGTAGACAGTTGTCTTGAACTTAGTGGGAATGCCATTTGGGGTTATATCTCCTCAGGTCCAACTGATGCTTCCCTCGCAGTTTGGGGCATGCATTGTGAAGGGGACTGTGTTAGTGTATTTGGTCAACTGCTGAACAGTCCTTTCATATCAGTTTGCTAGAACTCAAAACAATTTGTATGCCCTTAACCATTTTGCCGTACTCCTCCACAGGAACAGTGTCCTGATTCAGACAGACAACTTGACAGCAATATTCTACGTCAACAAATGGGAGGTGCCACATTATTCTCCCTGTGTCAGGAGGCTATCCACATTTGGGAATGGGCCATAAAGAACTGGACTACCATTCAGGCCATTCATATTGCAGGTGTAAAGAACACTACCACAGACCAGTTGAGCAGACTAGGTCATCTCATCCATGAATGGTCCATTCAACTTCCTTGCATTTATCCCTCTTTGCACAATAGTGGTTCCCCAATATAGACCTATTTGCAATGAGAAACAATGCAAAGCCCCTCAGTTCTGTTCCAGGGCAGGCACAGACCCTCTATCAATTAGGGATGCTTTTCAGTTGCAATGGAGTCTGGGCCTTCCCTCCTTTACCCCTGATAGAAAGAGTTGTTGCAAAGCTAATAACCTACAACTCACACTACATAATAGTCACCCCTTTTTGGCCCAGACAAATCTGGATTCAGGAGCTTCTCCAAAGGTCATGGAACAGGTTTATTCATCTTCCTCAGACGACAGGCCTTCTGGAGTGGTTGCAGAGCAGTCTGCAACAATCGGAGAAACTATGTTTAATGGCATGGCTACTGACACCACATTTTTGAGTTTTCCTGAGGCACTTCAGAATATTCTGACTAATTCTAGAAAATCCTCTACTAGATTGTCCTGTTCCGGGAAATGAAAGCGGTTTATGAAATAGTTTGAAGACCAGCTGATTTCTCCAGAAACTTGCCCAATTTATACAGTCCTGGACTACTTAACTTCTCTAAAATACTCTGGATTGTCTAATTCTTCTTTTAAAATGCACTTGGCAGCCATTTCAGCTCTCTATTCTACTATACAAGGGAAAGCCATTTTTTCTTAGATATCTCAAAGAAATTCCTCAGAGGCCTCTACCCTCCCAGAGCTCCTGTCCTTCCCCAATGGTCCTTATCTTTAGTTTTAATTCACCTCATGAAATCACCTTTTGACTCCGTGGCCACTTGTCCACTGGAGTATTATTTAAAACAGCCTTTTTAGTGGTCATCACTTCTGCCAGAAGAGTAGGAGAAATCACTGTGCTCTGGGCAGATTATTGTGTTTGCAAAATTCCATGATTCTGGAGTAGTACTGAGGCCTAGCCTACATTTTCTGCCTAAGGTGGTATCTAAGTTCCACTTTAATCAGGACATTTCTTTACTGTCCTCCCCCATCCCTTCCTCTGAAGCTGAAAGAAAACTCCATACTCTGGACGTCAAGCATGCTGTACTGTTTTATTTAAAAGGACAAAGGAGTTCTGGAGATCTCCCAATTGTTTATCTGTTTCACTGGCCTGTCGAAGGGAAGGCCAGCATCCTCTCAGACTGTATCTCAATGGATTGTCTCTGCTGTTAAAATGGTGAACAGACAGACAGGCATAACTTGTCCATTACATATACACACACACTCCACAAGATCTCAGGTGGCTTCAGCTGCTTTTCAAAAGGGTGTGTCTCTGATGAAGGTCTGCAAAGCTGCCACATGGTCATCTGGGGACACTGTCATCAGACATTATTCTGTGGATGTGAATGCAAGAAGGGAGACATCAGTGGGGACAGCAGTTTTACACTCTCCTTTTCATCAGTAAACTCACCCCCCACCCCATATACATAGCTTTGTAGTCTCCCATGTGGGCCTGCACAATAACAACTTGATGAACAACAGTTACAGGCAAGTCCAACCCTGTTTTTTCTGGGTGACATATCTGCTCTTGATCATTTTTTCAGTCCTGCTTCAGGCATAGCTTTGGTTGCTGTGAGCTTTCATTGCTGTGGCAGACCATCCTAATAGACGGACAAAGGGGAATACAATCATTTTGGTACTGTGAGATCTTTCTGTGCCCATCAACAAAGTAGATCAGTCAGTATTATAGATGTTAAATAGTGGGATTAACATGGCAGAGGTGAAGGCAGAGTGATTTCAACAAACATCAGTTTATTCCATCTCAACAGGAATGCTTTACATGGGGCAACTGCCCTAACCATATACACCTAAGCCACTCCCATCCCCCATGCAAATGGCCTTCGGGCTCCAGATTGGTTGGTTGCCCTCAGGGGCCAATCCGCAGGCAGGTTCCAGGATCCTGCCTGCCTTTGTTCTGGGGCTTCAACTCCGACTAGGTGGCCTGCCCAGACATGCCTCCCTACTCTCCATCTAGGTGGCCTGCCAGCCAAGTCCAGGTATGCCTCCTTATGCTGGCTACTAGCACCCACAGCAGTTAAGCCTGAGTGGAAGATTGCATATGTCCAGACATAATGACAGAGATAGATGGTTGGGGACTAGTGTAGGCCTTAGACTGAATTCATTTCAGTCTTTCTTTGGTTTAAGTGTGCTCAAAGAATTGTGTATTTAAGGACTTTTCGAGTTTGCTTGTAGGGTTTGTGCTGAGGGCAATACAGGGTTGATTTTGTCTCTTATGCTATGTAGTAGATCCTTTCTACCCACAGGGCATCTGTTCTTGGCATCACTGCAAATAGTGAAATCTGCAAATACTGGGAGGCATGGACTTTTGTAGGAAATGTGGTCGTTTTGCTCTTGCTGCCTCCCAGGAGCAAACAACCACATTTCCCACAAACCAACAAGATTTCCAACAAAATTTAATGATTATGGTGATGGTGTGGTGGGGAGAAAAACATGTTGGAGACCATGTATCTTCATTAAATAACAGATTGTGAATGCGGAGTATCTACTGTATTTACGTGCAGCCACTGAGTGAATCATTCAAAGCTTTAGAGCTGTGTGTATCTGTATGCTGGTAACACTCAGCTCTGTATTTTAAAAAATCCATTGTTGGGGTATGTATGCAGTCCCACATGGGTACTGTGCATGTGCAGGCCTGCCGTGGAGAGATTTTTAGAAGCTCTAATCACCTATAGGTGCTCCATCCTCCTCCCCCATGCTATTTCCTGCCTTTTCCATTATGATAGAGGGGGCAAGGTATCCTTCCTTTAGTTCTCTCTGCTGCTACTGTGAGTGGCTTGCCACAAATGCTCCATTCTTCAACTACCAGCAAAATACTGCTGACAGTTCTCTCAGCTGTTGTCCCACAGAAGCTGGTGCCTGAGGAATGCACAAAAAGTATTCTTCAAGAAATGCAGTTCCCTTTGGTCAAAAATTCCCCACTCAGACAACCATGAGCAATGACTTCTATATCTCAGTGAAGAGCATAATGTCTTTCACTGCTCTGTTTGTTACCAGTTCACCCCCAAGACAAGGAATGGCAAGGCTTCCCGCCTAAAAGTGGCACTTTGGGAAAAACCTTATCTGGTGCCACTCAAGAACAAGATCCAAGCACTACGCTGCCTTCCACCTTGGACAGACAGATCCAGTCTTCCTTGGTTCCAACAGTTCTGAGACTGAACCATGAAGACCTGACAAAAATTATAGGGAAGACCACATGTTCTGCCACTGCCCCTTAGAACTACCATGAAAGAAGTCAAGACGCAAATGCAAGCACACAGAGAATCCTCCCAAGTCATTGTCCACCCCCTCCTACTCTCATTATGAAACACCCAATTGTTACCCCAAATGCTATGTGTTGCCCCAAAAGGGCTGTCTTCTATTTTTGTTGGGGGAATTAGCAGGGAAATAGAGCTTATGTGTGTGGAGGTAATGTAGAAGAAGAAGAGATTGGATTTATACCCCATCCTTCACTATCCAAAGGAGTCTTAGAGCAGCTTCCAATCTCTTTTTCCTTCTTTCGAGACCTGCTTGTGAGAGAACAGCTCTCAAAGAACTTATGACTGACCCAAGGTCACACCACCAGCTGCATGTGGAGGAGTGGGGAATCAAACCCAGTTCTCCCAGATTAGAGTCCGCGCTCCCAACCACTACACCAAAGTTTACGGGGATCTTTCCCTTTTAGAGAACTCTTGAAATAACTAGTCCAATATGAAAATAGAAATGAAATTTATTGGAAAGAAAATAAGAGTACTAGCATACAAAAGCATACAAGAGGTTACATGCAAACAAGATCAAATATGAAACAGAGTAGCGGGAAGATGGGATGTCCAGAAGATCAGTGATCTGTGGAGAGACATCCTCAGACATCATTTTCCCGGGCAATGGGAAAATTGTTAACACTAAAAACCTCTGTCATATGGCAGCCATTTTCTCTGCCACTGTTCTTGTGGCAGCCAGTTCCTTCTCCCAGTGGCTTTGTGTTTCTGTTTTAAATGAAGCAATTAAATATTGTTATAACATTTTTTGTTTTCCTTCAGCCTACCTTTTAGGTCTAGTTAATGAGAGCTTGCATCTGTGTGCTGCTGTCTTCTGCCAGTGTTCAGAAATTACACAAGGTCACTGTTCATGTCAAGCCATGGAAATGGTGGGAATGAAGGTTTTCTTGTATTTTTCAAGGGTACTTTTGGTGTGCATAAACCCATTTTGTGGTCTTCCCTTTGGTCCAGTTTTCTGAGTGAGATACACTCTCAACTACTGGGCAGGAGAGATTAGATTTTCTCACAGAAGTGCTTAAAAGGATTGCTGGGTTACCCTTGGATTTCAAGACAGCTTACTGTTCATTAACTGATACTCCAAAATGCAAATAACATCTTAAAATATGCTCAATTTTGTATGATCAGTTATGTAAGGCAAACATTGTTCTTTTGGCAAATCTGAATTGTTTGAGTAAGGAGTTCCAATGTGTAATGCTTTTTTTTAATAGTGCAAATTATACCAATCAAACTTTGCTATTAAGCTTAGTAAATTTTATTTTAAAATGTTGTCATGTTAATTTAGAATAGTTTGATGATCTACATTTTTGGGTGCACAAGGAGAAAAGGTTTTTTCTTTGTACGATAATAAAGTACATCTAGACAAAGTAGATCTGTGATTGTAACATTTTTTGACAAGCACATTGGACTGTAGAAAGAGCATCCAACTTGGGGCTTGGGGCATATGTTGCTACCTTCTGCTAGCATAGCTCCAAAACAAGTCACTTTTTGCTGAGGGTCAGGTTCCTGATTTTAGATCCGAGAAAGCTAAATGGTTATATTTTCAGAAGTGATATATTAAAATATATAATGCAAATAGGATTGTGCATAAAGATGCTCTGACCTGTTTCCTACATATATATTTTAGTCCAATCCATAGCTGTGAAATGAAGTGCAGCTATAGTCCTAAACTGAAGTGCAGCTCTGTCTACAGAAAATGGTTAATCCTAAATATTTGCATTTAAGCCTTAAATGGGCTTTTGCAGATTATTTAATAAACATCTGGAGGTAATGAACCATCCTACCATCTTCTTACTTGTAGTATTCCCAGAAGGAGATGGTAGCAGACAATTACTGTAGTTCTGTGCTGTTTTTAGAGCACAGTAGTAAGGTCTTACAGTCTCAGGTTTATAAATCTAGCACCTTGATCCAATTCTTGTTTATTCTTGTTTACTCTGAGATAAGTTCCACTGAATGTAATGAAACTCACTCTGAAGTAATTGTGGGTATGTTATTTATTTAAGCATTTATATCCCACCTTTCCCATGGCTTAAGGCAGACATAATAGCAGCCTAAGCCTGTAAGCAAGAAAGAACCAGTTCTCAGCTTCTGTAGCACAAATCTGTATTTTCATAGGGTTGGTAGGTACATGAAGGCTGAATTGGGTTGGCTCTGTTTATCGCCCTCCTAACTGGACTCCTTAGCTGTGAAAATCTAAATTGGGGAATGAAAGCCATGTGATAGTCATAAATACAGGTCAGTTCTATGTCAGTTACTTGAAGAGCTTTTGTGGGCAGTTTGACTGTCACAGGCAACCATATCATAGCTACTTAGAAGCTTAACTTTTGTCAGAATTCTCTTTACTGCTTGGAAGGATGATACAGGGCAGTGATCTGTCAAATGGTTGTGTTATGGTGAGATACTGCTTGGTAAAGGTTCATATGTACATCCAGGGGTATTTTTGGGCAGGAACGCACAGGAATGCAGTTCTGGCTGGCTCCCGAGTTGGCCACGCCCAGCAGGAACTCATTAGCATAATAGGCCACACCCAACAGCAGAAACTCATTAGGATTGGCTACATTAGGGCTGTGTGGCCTAACATGCCAAGGAGTTCCTGCTACAAAAAAAGCCCTGGGTTTTGACAACAAACAAGGTGAACAGAATAAGAAGCAAAAGGTGGGTGTGGCTGGATGACCAGACTTATGGCAACATGGGGGTGTGGCCTAATAGGCTAATGAGCTGTGTGGTCAGGGCTGTGGCCTAGTATGCTAATGAGTTTCTGCTGTTGGGTGTGGCCTATTATGCTAATGAGTTTCTGCTGGGCTTTTTCTACCAAAAGAGCCCTGTGTACATCTACCTTCCATCATCTTGTAAAGTGGTAAGCCAACTTTTCCATGCATTCAGCGGGATGGTTTTCTTTAATCATCCACCAACACATTAATTTCACATGGGCTAAATGTCTCTTATCCAAATATCAGCTGTTCCTAAAAACAAATGCTCATGATGATCAAAAAGAAGGTGTGGTGGCATTGTAGAAAAGTTATGGTCCTTCTGCTGATATATGTAAATATTGAGGATTCAGGTACTAGTTAAATTATTCCAAATCCTTCAGTTTAAATAGTCTGTGGATCACAGTGATATGTAAACTGTTTTAAACATGATGCTTTACAAAAAATATTCTATAAATGTAGTGAGTAAACTCTGTGCTGCATCACTGGTGTAGTGTAATAGATAACTTCTGTTATTCATTGACTGGAAATAGACTTGGAATTCTGTGGTATAACATTCCAATTCTGAAATTGCTTGGTATGCTGAATTAAGTCATTTAAATGGCTGATTTTATTTATTTAGGATATTTCTATGTCACCTTTTCAAAACCCTTCTTGAGGTGGCTTATAACTAAAACTATGCCACAGCATTAAAAGCAAACCAAAACAAACCATTTGACATAAGCAACCTAAAATATCCATTAAACGTTGATAAGATAAAATCCCTAATTAAGTGCATGGGTTAAGGAATGTGTTTTGACTTAGCACCTACAAGAAAGTAAAGTAGATGCCAAGCAAGCTTTAAAGGTGAGGGTATTCCAAAGGCGAGGTGCCAGTAAAGAAAATGTCCTGTCTATAGGTGCCACCAGCCTTACCTCAGAATGTGGGGACACAGAGAGCAGGGCCTGAGAGGCATATGTTAACTGGCAGGCTAAATATTATGGGAGAAGACTGTCCTTTAGGTCCCCAGTTTGGTGTAGTGGTTAAGTGCGTAGACTCTAATCTGGGAGAACCGGGTTTGATTACACTTGCACCTGCTGTTGTGACCTTGGGTCAGTCACAAGTTCTGGCACAGCTGTTCTTGAAAAAGAGCAGTTTCTGTCAGAGTTTTCTCAGCCCCACCTATCTCACAGGGTGCCTGTTGTGGGGAAGGGAAGGGAAAGGAGTTTGTAAGCCTCTCTGAGACTCCCTTGGATAGTAAAGGGCGGGGTATAAATCCAATTTCTTCTTCTTCTTCTTCTTCTTCTTCTTCTTCTTCTTCTTCTTCTTCTTCTTCTTCTTCTTCTTCTTCTTCTTCTTCTTCTCCTGGCTCCTAGACATTTAGGGACTTAGAGATAAGAACCAGCGCTTAGAATTGTGCCTAGAAACATATGTGTAATCAGTGCACATCTTTCTGCATGGGGTGATATGATCTCTGTAACCAACTCCAGAGAGTAGCCTGACAGCTGCATTTTGGACCATTTGAAGTTTTTGATCAATTTTCAAAGACGGTCCCACATAGAGTGCATTATTGAAATCTAACTTGAATGTGTTTAGAGCTTCGATCACTGTGGCCAGATTGTGCTTTTTGAGGAACAGCCAGAGCTGGCAAACGGGCCAGAGCTGCTTAAAGGAGCTACATGTCAAGGAGAAAGACCTGAGCCTTCAGCCGCAGGCCTGTATCCAGAGCACTCCAACCTATGCAGCTGTTCATTCATGGGTCTGCATTTCTGCATATTAATGAAACTACTCCTTAAGGAGGCAGTATTCCTGCATACTAATGAAAATGATCATGTACACCTTCACTGCTGTGTAAAGGGGTACATAGGACATGCAGGAAGAAATGTAGACTTTAGCATGATACATGAACATATCAATCCATTCTTACTTTAAATTAAATGGATGAATGAAAAATATTACGACACTTAGTTCCTATCTCTTGATTTGTGGGATTGATGTAATAACGAATTGCATCTAATGAAGCAAAACTTATTTTGTTTTACTTAACACTTGATTTTGGTTTTGTCTAATAAAACATATAGACTTCACTAGGTTTGTATTTTGCATACCAGATAGTAAACATGCTAGTATTCATGTAGATTTATATATATATATATACAGATACCAAACAGTTTGAAAAGAGTGTTTTTATTTGTTACATATTCAACATATCTTAATGGATTTTTAGTTGTGATCCTTTTTTCATCCTGGGAATTTCATGCCAGGGTGAAGATGCTGTAGAGATTATTTATACAAGATTTGGTGGCCAAGTTTTAATTCAGATTGTCATTTATAAACAGGTGTACTACAGATGGCAAGGTTTTGACTGTGAATCATGGTTGCAATACCTTGGGGGATAGCTGCTGCTCTTGAATGTCTTTTATGTGCTTGAGGTCAAGAGTAGTCAAACCTGTTACAGCACCTGTTTCTGCATGTGCAGAACTGTTGTTCTATAATTTTATTAAACAGTCTCTTGTGGTGGTAAATGAATCTGCAACATGGACAATATGAAATGAAAATTTAGCAAAAAGACAACCATGATTCCTTTAGCCATATAGCCATGGGATAGTACTTCTGTTTTGGGACTTTGTTTCTGGAAGACTGCCTGTAATCTGGA